>CM046533.1:493628-1093628 GCA_024713555.1 Spirodela polyrhiza | reverse complement strand
CTTGACACAAAAAATACTCTGACCAAATAAACAGCATATAAAGTTTAGATATCTTGAAACACTTTCCCTTAATAAGAGAAAAAACTAGATAAAGCTAATTGTATTCCTGTGTAAATTTTCAATCAAATTTTCTAGATAAAGCTATCAAATTTTCTATAGCTTTAGTTGACAAAAGAAAAATCGTAAAAAATGCAGTAAATAATGGCACAAATCACAAAACTGTATCCGCGTGTAAATTCACCATTCAGGCAAAAAGGGCAATATAAGACTGCTGTTTGAATATTCTACATGAGAAATTATCACACTGCAGATCATATTTCACGCAGGTTGTGGAGGTTGGCAGAGTGCACCAGCACTCACGTGAGACAATAAATTTGGAGGATCTAATATTTTATTCAACGCTGGATAAAAAAGTATAAATACAAACCAGGAAACATATCAAAGCCTTAACCGGGTTGGAAAAAAATTGTTCAACTGAGAATCTTAGAAAATAATGCAGTAGAAGATTTGGATGATTGTCTGACGCAACAAAGAATAAACAGCTCTTTCGAGCAATAGAGATCAAAACTTAGGATCTAAAGACCACAATGCATACTTTCCTACGATTCTTTCTCTAATTATCCAAAAGGGAAAAAGGAAAAACCTGCAATTCGCGCAGTAAAATTCCATCTGTCATAAATTTGATAGAGCAGTTCTCTCCTATCTTTTTCTCATGCCTTACTTGATACCCAACATGCTTCCCAAGAGGAACATTAAGTTCATGAGAAACCCTTTTCGCAGTAGCAAGCACAGCAACACGCCGGGGAAGGGTAATGCCTATTTTTCCTTTTCGGTTACCACAGCTCCTTGATCCATACCCAGCTTCATAAAGGAACTGCTTGTTTATGTTTGAACCAAAAAAAGAGAAAATAGGAACTCGAGATTAGCATGACCAAATATATATATATTGACATGCGAGAAAAGGGCACAAAAAAGTCTGTGGTTCGAGAATACCTGAGGAACTTGAGTTGTTTTCCCACATCCTGTTTCCCCGCAGATGATGACAATAGAATTTCCATTTATAGCTTCCATAATCTCCTGCTCCATCATTATAATGGGCAGGCCTCTCCTTTCCTCCTCAATACTACTGGGCCTTGATACATGAATAACAGTTGGACCCTCCACAGTTTTGTTGAAAGTAAGGTCTGGGTGAACAACAGTCTTCACATGATTGACCTCTGAACCAACTTTTTCAAGACGCTTCACAAACATAAGAAACGCAGTGATTATGTCAGCTATTGGGGAAGAAAGTAAAATGTCAAAGTTTTAATGCAAAGACCAATTTTTTAACACAAAAGTGATTATTTTCTAATAATTATTTCAAGAAAATAATTAAATGCCTATCATCATCATCATCTCAATCTGTCCATGCTCAAAGTTCATGAACTTCGGATATCCAAGTAGAGAACATATGAAAGACAGGCCGTCTGGATTGCTAAATGGCCACACACTAGAAGTTGAGACTTGTTCTTGCCCCAAAGTTAAATTCAGGAAACTATGCATCAAAAACAAGATTTTTCAGCCCAAAGCGTTAGTCAGCGATTAGACTACATCTTTTTGTCATAACGGGGAAGATGAAAATCCCAAGAAGTTGTAATTTATGGAAGTCTGCATCATAAAAAATATGAATGCAAAATTCGTGTTTTGAATCGTTTCACATGGATATGACAGGACGGTTGGCATCTATTTCTAGCTCGGTTATGGACGTAGCTAACCAGGAGCTTCGGCAAAACCAGCCCTTGTGATGATGAATTGAACAAATGCATACAAGTATTCATGAACTGAATAATTTGACACCAGAACCAGAGCAGGAATGAACCTGAGAATCATCAGCTTTTGGTCTGCTGTCGCAGGAGGGAAGAAAAGGGCCGTTCCTTTGTGTATCTACAGTCCCAGTGCCGCTATCATTGTGGTCAACCTCCAGAGCAGGTGGTAATGTAGGAGATCTCAAATCTTGAAAGCTCTTACACGTAATGCCTCCATCATTATCTAAAACCTGAGTACTTTCCTTCTGCTGCAGGCCCATATCAGCAGAAGATTTCTCCAAGAGCTTCTGCTTTGGGAAATGCTCCATGGAAAATTCATCCTCATCATCTGTCACCGGCTTGCCAACTTTCTTTAAAGGCTTAAGGTCCTCAGACACCTTCAAACCCGCCTTAGATAAATTCGCAGCTCTTAAACATCTTTTCTTTCTGGACTCAACCTAAGAAGCATAAGTGGAAAGAAAGTTTTAGAAGAATTTCTTCATACATCATTCAATAAACTTGTAGAAGCTATACATGCCTGACCAATGGTACCCGAGGAATATAAAAGAGCATACGCATTATCACATATCTCGTACTTCCTGCGGAAAAATATATGATTAAGATTAATAAGACCATCAAAGGGAATATTTTAAAACATAAAAAAAATCAAAAAGCTACGATTAATACAGCATACTAAAAGCAGCGTCCATGTCGAAAACTAATGATATACTTAATGAATAGAAATAGATGAATATAAATAATCCATCAACATACTTTAGTAACTTGATGCTTTCAGACTCCAGGGCCATCTTCCTTTTCTTTTCCTGGTAAGAATCCCGAAAGAAGGAATAAATAGAACGAATTTGCAGTTCCATAAATCATCGCAGATGTTAAAAAAAAAATACAGACCTGCAGCTGCTTCAATTTTCTGTCTTCATTTTTACTCATGTCTGGCTTAGGTCTCACAGCACCTTCCTGATGCACAGTGGTCATATTTCATTTCAGGAAGGTTCTATAACAAAAAACACGGCTACAAAGAGCGCTCCTGATAGGGAAACGTAATGAATGATACTGAAATATTAGCCAGAAAATAAATATACTCCGATACCTTGCCAACAACTTTCCTCTTCTTCTTTCTTGTCCCAGGCAAGATGATCATGTTAGTATCGTCTCCCAATGAGCTACATAATCTGCAGCAGTACGTGTAAGTGCTCATAAGATCACCCCAAGATAGTATTGACTGTAAAATATCATCAAACGAAAAAAAAAAAAAATGTGCCATAGATGAATGAATTAAAATTCTTCATCTCTCGAACATCTCAGAACAGGGCAAATTTATAGGATATCCCAACTCTAATAGTAGGAAATCAGCCAATGCGCATCCTGCTATGGGTATCACCATATAACTAACACTTGCATCAAGGCTATTTCTCGTTTAATCCTCCAATGAAACTGGAGGCCATGATTCAATCCAGCATGTATAATGCTGAAAAAATAATGCAGAATCAATTTACTACTCTACTTCGAGCGCTGTTGTTTCCTAATAACAGTCAAATGATGGGGGCATTTACGAGCAGGAAGATTAGCCTTCAGCAGATGATTCTCCTGGGGGCGGCGCGTCGATTACCCCGTTTTATCATGTTCAGGGGAAATGCGACAAACCCAGCAGTGATAAGAACAGGAATGGCGGATGGACGGAGGGCTCACAGGTTCGGCGGAAGTTGCTCCTCCATCGCGCACGCTTTCTGCGACCGCGGCGAGCTGGGAGAGTGAACGGATGCTGGGCGGCAAGTGGATGGAGTCGAAAAGCGGCGCCTTTTACAACGCCAGAACGCCGCCGGAACCTTGGAGGCAAAGCCCGGTTAGCGGTCGAGGGGTTCCACCCCACCGCGAAGAGAGGTGCCGCCGGCAAGGGAAGCAAGCAGGAGAGAGAGAGAGAGAGAGAGGCGCTGGCAGGGGAACCAGCAGGAGAGAGAGAAGAGAGAGAGAGAGAGAGAGAGAGAGAGAGAGAACATTAAACCCTGGAGTAGAATCCAATTTCGGTTAACTGGGACGATTTCGGGTCCGAAATCCTTTACGGGCAGACGTCCCTTATCGGGTCCTTATCGGATTCGCGTAACATCGACGCGAACAAAATCCCGCCAGGCCCCCCCTCCCCGCCCTCTATCTCTCTCTCTCTCTCTCTCTCTCTCTCTCTTGCTTAGCTTCCGTTCCGTGGATCGATCGCCGTGTTGCAGAGGAGCGGGAGGAGGGGAAGACGAGCGAGCGGCGCGGAAATGGTATCGTCCTCCTCCTTTGCCTTCTCCATCTCTCTCTCTCTCTCTCTCACTCCTGATTGAGAAGTCGGTGAGAAATCCGCGAGTACGGGGTGATCAATCACTGATTTTAGTGGGTTCTGCTCGGCGATCGGGTCGCCAAGGATGTGTGGCTCTTTTTTGGGGACATTACGTGGATGTGTTGCCCTCTGTTTCTGTTGCGCTGCTTTCGGGGAACCTGCGGAAATACGGCAGAAGAGGATGACGGGTTTGATTGTATTTTACTCAAAATCTTTTTCTGGGTACCATCGCGCTAGACTCCTTGATTTCGATTCTTCGCGTCCAAGGGTTTCCGATTGGAGTAGAATCAGAATCCGTCCTGTGGGGCACAGGCTAGGTTCCGATCCCTTTGGAGTTTCATGTTCATCTTCTCACCTTCTTTCTCTTGCTCTACTTCCTTTCCCACATCAAACTCGTGATGATTTTGATGAGAGTTTTGTACTCCGCCTGCGCTTTACCCTATGCTTTTATTCCTGACGTTGAATTTGGCTCTTCGCTTCTTCTTTTCTAAGGTAAAGAACCCAAGAGGTTCATAGGGAGTGCATTGTGTTTAGAACTATGATTGAGCCTAATTTCTCGTATTTATTACCCGTCTTTTGTCGACTCTTTCTCCGAAAGTAGGCTGTTGCATTGAACTCGGCTCGGAGAATTTCATTAATGTGGGATTATTTTTCATCTGTTCGGGTGTTTATGTGGTCAGACGTCCCCTTCTTGGGCCCCACAACTTCATGGCTCTTGGTTGCTGGGCACATTTTCAGATGAGGACTTCCAATGAACGTAATAAAACAGACTGGCCCGGAGAACGAAGGGATGGAAGATATTTAGTTAAACTCGACTGGTGACGAAGTCTTCCCTCTCTTTGAAGGAAACGTATTTCTCTAAAGAACTAGCTACATAATTACATATATATTTAATAATAAGTCCTCTTGGACTTCAAATTCAGAGGAAAGCATGAAATCAAGATTTTCCCCATGCTTTGGAGGTGCAGAACCGTTTTTGTATTTCGATCAGCTTCTCTTTATCACTGTGCCAAGTCTCATGAACACCACGAGGGCTGTAGATTTCGTTTTTTTTTTTTTTTTTTTTTTGTTAAGCTGCAATGGGCAGATTCAGTAGTTGAGATCGGTGTTAGAATGTCGGCAATGAAGAGCAACAACAAAGGCGAAATGTGTAATGCCTTGGATTTTGATGTATAGCCATGTTTACCGTCCCAAATTTTTTAGCCATGACTTATAACTCATTATCTGTTTTTAGGATGACCCTGAATTAGAAGCGATTCGGCAGAGAAGAATGCAGGAGCTGATGGCACAGCAGGGTGCTGTAAGTGATGTGCTTCTTTATTTTCTGAATTCTGTCATTTCCATCTCATTCTTCTGTATGTTTATCATGAATGACCTCTGATTGATCAATCTGCTTTACTAGGGAAATCAACAAAATGTAGGGCAACAGAAAGCTCAGGACGATGCCAAGAGGTGTGTTTCTGTTTTATGTTTTGGAAATAACTAAATATCAGGCTTTTATACGCATTGATTGAAAGATGTCCAGCCGCTGTACATCAAATGTTTGTTACTATGTCTATAGCCAGCTGTTTTGGTGTTTCTGGAGTTCGTCAAATTAATTATTTTTGCCAATAAAAATTTCAGGGAAGCAGATGAACGGAGACAGTTAATGCTTAGTCAGATATTGTCAAGCCAGGCACGAGAAAGACGTAAGTCATGGATAACTAGAACAACACGTGTAACTGGAACAACCTTTTTTCTTCTTCTGAAGTACCTACTTGGCATGGTACAGCATGACTCTTGAAATCCGTACTTTGCTTAGTTCTAGTGAGCAGTCTAAGATAGAAGAAGATGATGCCAGTGCATCAGAAAGTTCCTTTACAGGGTCGTAGTTTTGATCGCCTGTTCACGATGAATAATGAAAGGTCCATACTCGATCCTTGAGAAATGAATGTCCTTAAAATATGGGTATCATGATTTCCATGGAACTTTCTTCTTGTACTCCTGACCCCCGTTTAATCAAAGTGGGTCAATATCTTTTCTCCCATTTTATCTTCATATTTCTCTAATAAATATATAGTTATCGATCGTTTTTAGAAAATAAAAGAACTCCAGACCGGAACATGTACAGCTTGCTATCCCTATGTCAGACCCATACGATGGCCATTTCCTTCCTGTCCTTTTGAATATTTCCTTTCCTACATTTCCTGATTTGCTCATCTCCCATTTAATTTCGAGTCTCTGGGTGCCCCATTTTTGAATGGCAGGAGCCACCATAATGAGGATTCATTCCTGGGATGCCATACTAATAATGTTGGATGGCATGAATCCATTTTTTGGAATTCCTTCATTTTTTTTTTAGTGGTTGGTGATAATATTGCTGTTCGGCAATCTCAGGACGTTACTAATTAGTATGAATTTAATAAGGATATTATTTTTGTCACCATTAGTTACATACCATTTGTGGTTATCAATCTGTCAGATCTTTCTAAAGTTGGAGTTTGACATATGAAATTGCTAGGAAATATTGTGAACCTTATGCAGTCTTTTTATTGTTAAGGTAGGGAAATTACAAATCACGGCATAATAAAGTTCAATCTGACGTAAATGTTACTTCTCCTGGTGCACTCTGCATCATCTCTCCTATCCCCTCTGTAGTAATGCTTTTTTTCTCTGGTGGGAAGCCATACTTCTCCTCTTTTAAGTCATAAGGTAAGAGAAAAATCCTCAATCATCCCTTTCTTCTCATTGGATTAGTTCTCATAAGTTTTGGCATCATGTTAAACGTTACCACCTGTAGAAGTGTTATGCATAATTTGGTTGCCTGTCCATCTACTGCAGGGCCCCATTTGAGTCACCATTTATACGCGTAGGCCCATGGCTTGTTTTCTAGTCATTGCGAGGATATATGTTTAGCACTCTATTATTCCTGCCTCTTTATAGCTTCATCCACCTCAATGGTTTTCACCTAACGCAAGATCAATGGACGGAGTTGTCTGTGACCATAGTTGTAATTGTTAATGTGAATTTATGTCATTATACTCGTTACACACCTGTGGTGCCATACAAGCGGACCTTTATCAGTATTTCTTGTCCACTAGCTAAAGAACATAAGACGAATTCCTAAAATGGAATGAATATAAGTCAACTACAGCTTTGCTCAAGTTTTGGAGCTGCTGGGTTCTCCCCATCAGCAACCGATTCCTGTGTGTTCACATAAAGTTTGTGCATTCGTTTCAAAAATATAGAAAAGGCCTTTTTTTGGTATGGTTCAGGTCTTTGTTGTTTCGGCATGTTGGTTTCTGTGACTTGATCTAATTTTGGTTTAATCTGTATTATTCAAGACCAAAAGTGGCTAACCAGAAGAGTCTTCTTTCTTGACGAATGCTATTCACAAATTGACAATGCTGAGGAGGGTCTTTCAACTTCACGGAATAACTGTCTTTTTTTTTTTTCTCAACCAAATCTTGAGTGTTGCAATGGGGTTTAAGTTTAAGTTGTTTGTCTGGTGCTTACAGTATGATATGACGTTTGATCATATGTTCAAATTGTCATTTCCATTGTTGCCAGTTGCTCGGATTGCTCTGGTGAAACCTGATAAGGCAAGGGGCGTTGAAGATCTCGTCCTCAGAGCTGCTCAGATGGGGCAGATTACAGAGAAGGTTGGATGGAGGATGTGGAGATTTTGAGTGGATGCAACTTTCTACTCCTATCTGTTTATACGACTGATCTCCCTGAATTTCTCTCATCTTCACTTCATTCATAGGTATCTGAAGAGAGGCTGATATCTTTGCTTGAGCAGATCAACACCCAGACAACTAAACAGACTAAAGTTACAGTAAGTTCCGGACAAATGAAACGCTCCACGCCATGTAATTAGCATGTGCTGCTTATTAAAATGGTAGTATATCATCGATTATGACAGCTTAAAAAATTTGTTCCTCAGATTCAGAGGCGTCGAAGTGTGCTTGAAGATGATGATTAGCAGTGTGGCCATGTTATCTGAATATTTCTTGTCAAACTGAACGGAAATCCGGGGTATTCAACTTTCTATTTCACCATCTGTGGTCAACTAAGGTAGATTTTTTTTTTTTTTTATAATGCATGGTTCGTGTTGTGGAACGAACCATAAATTATGGACGTATCTCATACAGTAAGTAGCAGCATGTATTTGTTCAGTTTCATATTAAAAATATCTTGTTCTTATTTTGCATGCTTTCTTCGGTGTGTATCTTTTCTCAGAAATTGATGGGCCCTTAAGATTGTTTCAAGAACAAGAGTTAGATTATTCATGGATGTTCAGGGGACAGCGAATGAGGATAACCATTGAATATCCCTGGCCCTGGTTCCTGGCTTTTTCTAATTGATCAGTTGCTCTGCAGTTTTTTTTTTTTTTGAATTACCTAAAATTAGAATTGGGAATTTTTTAGACTAAATAATGGGGCTATATATCTACTGAACCCTATTTATTTTATTTTAATTTATTTCATTTAGCAGGCCTTTACATATTATTTTTCCTCAACCGATCCCTCTCCTTGAGCAGCTTTTGTAGCTCGTCACCCCTTAATAATGGCCCAAACTATGGTCCAATCATTCATCTTGTCCAAACATTAAATAGCCATATGTTCATGTTGGCCTGGGACTGGATAGAGCTCCAGACGACCTGATGGACCATGATTTCTTGGGGGGCTCTTCACGGTAAATATTTTCAATCCCTATCGGGAATATGGTAGGAGTGGTTCTCGGTGATCAATCGGGGTTTCTTATTACTTTCTTGATCAAAACTTAAACATTTGTTAGCTTTTAATAATATTAGTCAACACCTGTACAAATAAGCAATAAGATGAATAATAATTAGGAGTGATCAATCTTGGCTTCTTATTATTTTTGTTGATCAAAACGTAAACATTTGCCAACTTTTAGTGATCTTTGCCTGCAACAATCTGAGTCAACACCTGTATAAATAAGCAATAAGATGAATATTAATTAGGAGTGATTCTGGGTGATCAATCTTGGATTCTTATTATTTTTGAAGATCAAACCGTAAACATTTGTCAACTTTTAGTGATCTCTGCCTGCATCAATCTCAGTCAACACCTGTAGAAATAAGCAATAAGATGGATAATAATTAGGAGTGATTCTGGGTGATTTCCAGTAAAGAGCTCCCGGAGAAATGAAAGAACCCTAAAATAAATGGCATGCCCAAGAATGAGAGAAATGCGATCGGATCAGAGGAAACAGCTTGAAAGCATAAGCCCTCGGTTGAATTCATCGGACCATACACAGATTATATTACACGTAGGCAGGCTGACCGCCAAGACGCCTGCCCAAGGGATTATTGACTACTTCTCCTCGCAACCAGTAGAAAAGCTTCACCATTACAGCAGTCAACGCCCAGGGCGGCTCCTCCCTAGTTCATCAACCGAAGTGGAGATGGCGATGATGATGGTGGCCGAGCATGGCTCCTGGGGGAAGGGGAGTCAGACAGAGAGAGTTGGGGCAGGGCTCTGCCCGAGCTGGCCGTGGAGGAACTCGAGAATGGAAGTCCTCTGTGAACGTGGGCAATGGAAGCTCAAGTCAATCCAATTGTAGAGAGAGAAAGAGAAGGAAAGGGATGTGTAAGAGAGAAGATAGAGGCATGCCCCCCCCCCCCCCCATTACCCGTTGCTCCAAGTGGGCTTCGCTGGGGCTCAGCTTCAATGATTCGAGGCATTCGATCGCCTCTTTGAACCCACTGATCGCCTGATCTTCGCTCCCGAGACTTCGATCCGTGTCGGCGACCTTGGCAAGGGAGATTGCTACATCCAAGACCTGGATTTTAAAAAAAAAAATTACAAAAAATAAAAACCAATAAAGAAAAAAAAGGATTATTTACGAAAGTTTTATTTAATAAGCGTTTCCGAAATAATGGGCTTTCCAGGAGACTTTTGACCTTCCTTTGACCTGCATCTAATTGATGGGGTTATTAATTAGATCATGTGACAGCTGAAAAATGATGGTTATTATGATCGCTTGATGAGGATTGGCCAGAAGTAGAATGGCATCTCATCACAAAGTGAGGCCTCTCCTGGCAACCAATCATGAACAAGGAAGAATTAGAAGCAACAGGGTATCAGCATCCAGAATCTACTTGAGTTTGCCGAGCTTTCTAAAAAAGAAAGATCAAGGTGTCAGCCAAGACTTTTAAGGCGATCAAAAGAGAGCCAGGAAGGGATGCACAAGGCGCCTAAATTTAATAAACTATGACTATTTCTGATAAATGAATTAATTCTTCAGCAAGTTCTAATATGACTGCAGGCAGAACCCTTTAATGTCAGATAGTATTAACTATTTTTATGACTTATATTATTTTCATCTTGCATTATAATTTGCATTTCAAATTATCTATACACCAATGTAAAATTCTCATTCCGCAAACTAGGGGATCCATGCTGCCCAAACTATGGCTTTAATTGATTCTTTTCCTCCTCTCCCCAGAAACCAGGTGGCTGAAAATCAACAAGCATCAACATTCCATTCCTAGAAGAAGAACAGTTTCTAGCCTCATCAAGTAATTTCTTAAAACAAAACGACATAGTTATAATTCAAAAAAAAAATTAAAGATTGCGGAATTCCATGCCCTATACAATGCTTACAACTCAAGCCATCAAGGAACCCTCTTTCATCACCCCAGATTTCAACAGCAGGCGCCTACGTGCATACCTACTGGGCATCGTCACAAAAATATATCGTATGATGATATGATGGGTACAAGAGCGACCTTCCACAAGTAAAGCCATTCGGAAGGTTTCCATCAGATTAAAAGTCTCATCACATTGCGATTTTCATTCTCACTTTACATCGAACCGAAGCAAAAGACTGGTAAAATAATTGTTCAGCCATATTTTTGTTTGGGGGTGGTACAGTGCAATTTGAGGAATTTGAGGAAGTAAAAGATGATTATGAAAAAAGGAAATTTACAATCTTGAAAAGAAGAAAGATCATCCATTTTAAGATGATAAAATAGAGAGAAAAATAATGACAACTAACTTTGCTGACCTGGGACGGGACACTGGGGTGCTGTTTAACTGCACTACGCCGAAGATCCAAGGATTGTGAATAGGAAGCTCTTGCAGCTTGCAGGTCGGCATCATAATATTTCAGATCTCCAATTTTGTTAAGCGAGACAGAAAGGGTATGCACCACCTGTAAGAGGCCACAGTCACCACACAAAATCAGCAAGATCCCTACTACCATAAAATGGATGTGCTGATAACTATGCGAAAGTAAGCAAGAAGGGGAAAGTGAGGGAAGGATAATAAATAAAATCATGGAGAATCTTACAAAATATCAATTTTCCACAATCAACACCTACAGTGATTTACTGCAACAATATGGCAACTATTTTTATGACCAAGAATCTATTGTTTCATGGACGAACGAAGCAAATTGACATATGACATCATTTTATTCAAAAGCCCTCTGTTTCCCAACCTATTCTCCAGTTGATCCGTGAAATTTTTGATTCTTCTCCCCTCATGCAAAGTTATGACCCGGCCAAAATGCTCACGAATTCTGGGAAGCTTCAAACACTTGATCTTGTCCTTTTCCCCCTTAGAGTCGTTCAAGGTGGCAAGCTTCTACAGGTTCATGTCGTTTTAGAAAAGAAAATTCCTTTACTCGTGTATTTTCTCTGAAGGAAGGATCCAGAGAAGTGGGGGTTAAGGTTAAGACTAGCTGTGCTTATATTATAACCGTCAAAAAAATGTTTCAGTATCCCCATCCAGTTATGGCACAGAAACTAGATAGGTGAACTAAACCATAGGGGAGATAATGACAGACTGCACTAACCTCGAGATCTTTGGAAGGCAACTTCGAGAGAAACTTGACACTTTCTTCAAAATAAGAAACCGCAGAGCTGGAATCTCCCATTGCCCGACTGCAAGATACCACTCATCAGACAAGATAGAACGTCAGCACAAGATTTTGAAGCTTTTTCTGAAATTTATAATAGAGCATGAACCAACATATAGAAAAAAAATGAAGAATATCTAGAAGAATAATACGTTTTAGTCAGAATTTATGCGTATAAGAATCTGACACGAAATAGCATGACCTTTCACGAACCTGCAGGTTGAAAAATTAACAAAAGAGAAAGGGAACGAGAACATAAAGCACAGCATGTGACCTATACAACGATTAACTAAGTAAATAAGCAAAGTGAAGAAGGATTCCGTTTCCTGGCTCATCAAACAGGGCTTTCAGGGCCATTGCATTACCAGAAACTTGTGGCCTCTTGTCCGAATGATATTTGTCCACATCAAGAGGTTGTCAATCTAAGAGAAACACAAATATTATAAAAGCCAAAAAAATAGAAGCAATACCAGCAATCTCCAAGCATCCCAAGAACAGCCCCAAGTTGTGAGCATAGCTCTGCAGTGTTCCCCAGCCTATCCAGCTGCTCATTGATGTCATCTGCACATAGAGTAAGCCTGGATTTTGCACTTTCAAAATTTCGGGCACGGAATGCCTGCATGAGTCATTGGAGTAACCGTTTTTTTAACGTCTCAAATACGGAAAAAGTCATTAATAGTACCACATATCCAGGAGTAACTCTTCCTCAGAACTCACCCTCATTGCATGTTGCACCAAGAAAGAACCCCTCTCTAGTGAAATGTCCTCATAAATCACTTTTTTTTGTTCATCTCCAGCTATGCTTGTGTCCTTGTCAACTTGGGACCTCTTGATTCTAGCATGACCTTCAATAAAACGGTCAACAATAGACTGCAGTTCTGAATCAGGCTCGATTCTCTCAATGTCAGCACCACATAATGGGCAATCCTTAAAGCGAGAGATGCATGCTCTGCACAGAAACAATTAATAAGTTTTCACTCAATTAAGAGATATATAAGGAATAACCATTCCTAATACTCACTTGCAAAATTTATGAGAACAAGGAATGCACTGGCTGCTCTCAAACAGAAGGGCTTGACATATCACGCAGCTGAGGGGACCCAACTTAAATGTATGGGAATCATAGCCAAATGGACACTTAGGGGAAATAACACCCTTTTCATCATCATATCCCGCCTTATGCTTGTTTTGCTTTTCCTCCACTTTCCTAGGACAATGCTCACCAGCACGGGCTACATTAGCAAAAGGACAGAGAGAACTCATCTTCTTTGAAAGTCCCTGAATATATCAACAAAGGATGGTTAGTTATATACAGATTAGGAAACAGCTTTCAGATACGAAGAAAAAGTAGAAAAAATGATACGAAGTTCACAAGCACCGTGAATTTATCACAGTTGGAAAGCATTGCTAATGGGACCTTCATCAAATTCTTGCAAACTTATTTGTGGCTTCAACATCAATCATGGCAACAGAGTAAACATTTTAAAGGTATCAGAATGGGGATCAGGATTCTCAGTAATGGAGTCTTTCTACCCCATCCTAGTCAAGTATCAAGTTTTGTTCATCTTCATGTTTGGCTTTATAGCCAGATGATCCACAACACCATCAAGGTAACCACAGCAGTGCCCCAACACTGTAGTAATTCCTCATGACTCTGGCTAATCATCTGCATTCGATTTGGATGCATTTACTTCTAATCACGTCTAGAATTCAAGGTAGAAATGTCTCTTCTTTGTGAAAAATTTTGCCCCCGTGAAACACCTTTCTAATTATACTCTAATACATAGAGATTTCTCCATTATAGATCGAGCAATCATGTCTCTTCCTTTGAGGAACATTATGTTGTTGAACGGAATCTGATAATACCATTATTTAATGGCGGGTTTTGTATAAGATTTGATCTAGATTGTAAAACTTAACTTGCGTAGTGCAAAGCCTACCTTCCGAACTGGAGAGCGTACCTATCCTAATGAAAGTTTTCTGTCCGACAACTGGCTGGGATTTGAAAACCAAAATCTATAGAACTCTAAATGATAATTATCTTAAGTTGCATTCCGGTGCCGCTCCTCACAAGACCTCTACTTTTTGAGGAAGTAAGACCGATTAGTATTGCCACTTGCTGAAACCTTATGCTACCAACAGTCAAACGTGGAAACTTCCAAATCACCTTTGGTAGAATCTACCAGTAAAAATGCCATCATTTGACAACATATTCGTCTGGTTGTCATATCATCCTCTGGGAAAGCAAGGATGAAACAGCAAATAACATATAACCAAGATAATGTCCTTTTCAACCATCTAATCAGATGCCATCGTCAATATCTACCAATCTCAAGTAATTAGGTTAAGTGATCCTTTTCATGTCAATCCATAGTTCTTCAATACAGTTTTTACAAAAACACCTAATTTCATCTATTCATTTGAATGATTTAAGCATTATTTTGGGGTTCTAGTCAAGGTATTGTCAATTTAACAGAGAAGGTAATCACTTTCATATAGTTTTCTGTGCGTCTATTCAGATATCATCGTATACTATCCTCATCTTCCTACCATACAAACAAGCTTCACCAGAATAAAGGCCAATTTCTCAAAATATAATAAATTATAAAAATAATTACGGAATATTGAAATACTCTGCCAATACTCTGACCCAGCAAGCACTCCAAGTACCTTATAAAACATTTGGTATTAGGTCAATCCGATAGAACTATTAGGCAACAATAGGACTATTAGGTAAAAGCTTTTAGACCACATTAGAGGAGCCACTTGTTTCAGTTATTTTACTTTCCTATCAGCATAAATGAGATTGCTATTTATACATTAAATTTCAATGAACGAACGCCACCTCAAAAAGAGCACGGAAAAGTGCATAAAAACACAAAAAAATTAAAATTTTAATGATTTATAAACACATAAAATAGTGAAACGATCGAAAATTGTATGAGAGAAAGAACCTCAGCCATAAAAGGCAACCAAGGAAATCAAATGTACAAGATGAAACGAGGGCCAACACGTATCCGCATTGATTCAAGGAAAACATTCAATTCACTAATCCGATAATCTGAGTCACTTGTTTTTAGTAACAATAACCACTTCTCAGCGCTCGTTTCCGGCTCAAACCTACGAAGAGCACCGAACCTACGAACAGTCCAGACCTAGAAATGTACAAGGAATTCTCTCCTGTTCCGGTAATTCTGCCGCCATCACCTTCCTCAAAACTATCTACAGCCATAAAAACATCATTCTTACCTCCAACGACGAGATCACTGGTCATCACACAGAGACCTACAACCTCTCCTCCTCCGTTCACCGACAAAGAAACAACAAAGAAACAACAAAGAAGCGGATGGAACACCTCCAATCAGATCATAGAATCGCAGCGACATGGCCGGAGCATACCTCTCGCCGGAGACGAGCAGCGGCGGGATCCTCTCCCCTCCTCCTGTGTTCCTCCGCCTATCGATCCCTCTCCACACAGCCCCTTCTTCTCTGCACCTCATGTCGCCGGAAACAGAAGGATCTATTACAGATATATACCTCTATTAACCAAAACATGACATAAAAACCTCCTTAAGATGGATTTTGCGTGCATTGTGTCACCTACCTTCCACAGAAAGTCGGCTAGTTAAAAGACTTGGGGTATACACACAAATATCTTTTTTATAGGTACTATTTGAACTATATTATTTAAAAAAGGGGTCCTAAGCGACAGGTGGCGTGCGTTCTTGGGGGTCATCCCCACAACAAAATCGGTGGCCCAAGTCAAAAGATTGTTACGTATAAATACCTCTATTTCTAAATAAAGTACAATAAAACCTCCTAAATATGTATTTTGTGTATAAATCTTCGCATACTTGGCACGGAAAGGCGTCTAATTCAAATAATTAGGGTAAATACACAAATACATTTTCTTGAGTCACACTTAAAAATAGTTCTTAAATAAAGGGGTCTCAAAGACATGGAACAGTTTCTTGGAAGAGGGGCTTATCCTCGCAGCAGAATCGGCGGGCAAATGGATTCTGCCCTTGCTACGGCCCAATTGCACTGATATTTGGGCCATTCTAAGGCCCACTTGTTATAAATACGATTTGGGCCAAAATAGGATGTTGGCCTGGGCCCATATCTGTGGGCCGACGGAATTTGGGAAACTTGGCACTCGAAGGAAGGCCGAACCAAAATCCAAATCAGTTATTTGGATATCAGAGGCGTGGGCTCCGTATTTTAATGATTAAAAATTATTTTTATTTAAGAGGATATTTTTCTCTGATATCGGAAATACTTTCCAGTAATTTGTATCAGAATAATAAATAATAAATTGGTAGATAAGTTTATTACATTTATTACGTTCTGACCAACTCAGTAAGTCGCCGGGAGATACAATTAATAATCAGTTATATCAGTTATTAAGAACATAAAAATTAATAACAAAAAATCATCTTTTTTAATCAAATGGGGAAAAAAAAAGGTACCCACCCAAACCCTGGACTGGATCTAGAAAACCGCCGAAAAACCTGTTTGTGGAAATGGCTCACACCGGAGAAGGATGGATGATCAAGGATGAGCAGCTTGGATTGTTGCAGGCTTCTACTTTTTATAAGATAAACTCTTTAATGGTAATTATTATTTATATCAGTTATTAAGAAATAAAAATTAATAACCAAAAAACTCATATTGTTAATCTAAGGGGGGGAAAAAAGTACCCACACAAATCCTGGACTTGATCCTAGAAAAACGCCTAAAAACCTGTTTGTGGAAATGGCTCACACAGAGGAAGGATGGATGATCAAGGATGAGCAGACTTCCACTTTTTACAAGATAAACTCTTAAATGGTGAGAGGATATTTACCAGAAATCATTGGGAGTCACCCTCGATGGTACTGAAGATGAACACGCGTTATCTTGAGGAAAAATGTATGAAAATAATCTCAGGTTTGATTGGTGGGATTTATTGGAGCCTCCGCTGGGTCGATTGGGTGTTGATCTGACTGATCGAGGTTGGAATCATCTGATTTGGCCTCCATGATGCTTGCGATTCTGCAAGATGGTAATGTTTACAAGAGAAATTCAGGGCTTTTGCATAAGAAATGAAGCAAGCAGATGGGGAGATTTGAAGGATGGTATGTATGAAACGAGGAGGAAACTCTGCTCATGTACAGGTACAGGAAGAGAGAAATATTACTGAAACAAGAAAGGTCCAACCTCTCTCTCTCTCTCTCTCTCTATCTCTCTCTCTCGCTAATGGGTACTTTGTGAAATTAGATAGAAAGAACACGGTGAAGGGTATGCTGTGAAGAAAGTCCAACCTTCCAACCTCTCCCTCCCTCCCTCCACCCTCTCTCTCTCTCTCTCTCTCTCTCTCTCTCTCTCTCTCTCTCTCTCTCTCTCTCTCTAATGGGTACTTTATGAAATTAAATAGAAAGAACAAGGCGAAGGTTCAAGAATCAACTGACCTCCTCCGGGTTCTGGAAATGTCCCCAAGAATCAGTGATGCCTGCTGGGCCCTGGGACTCTTTTGCTTTTGCTCGTTTTCCATTAACAATGCCGACGATTTTAAGAGCAAGGCGAGATCAGTCTCAACTTCCCTGAGATGCCCATCAACATGCCGCAGAAAATCATCAAAGCAGGTTACTTCCCTCAAGAAATTCCCTTTTTCATCGCCATCCATTGAAGTGCTTCTTCCGGTTTCCTCATCAAGACGCTGTAGATTCTCCCGGGCTGCATCTACTTCATCATCAGGACGTGAATTAATTTCAATTCGCTCACTCGTTTCTGAATCTTCCGCAGCAGCATCACCAGGAGAGCTTAGATTAATAAGTTGCTCAACAGCGTCAAGTTGAGAGCTCGAATTAACCAGCTCACCCGCATTTGAATCTTCCCTGACAGATTCACTGGGAGTGCTTGAATTAAAAAGAACACTCGGATCCGAATCTTCCCCAACGGCATCACTCGGGGAGATGATGTGAACTGGTTGCTCAGCATCATCCGTGCTGAATTCCATTTGGGTGAGGTTTCCAATTAATTGCTCCTCCTTCAGAGATATTGCCTGAACACGGATAAAGGACTTTGATACATCAAAAGGAGAGCCCAAAAACTAATGAAATTTTCTGTTTATGGCAGAGTGATAGAGAGGGCTGAAGAACCCTTCTCAATTATGTTCCTTACACAGAAAACTAATCATAATTAAAGAACGAAGTTATTCTTATCAAGGAGTGAGAATCTGAGACAAAATCTCTTGTGCGCAGAAAATCGGATCAAAATGGCAAGCTTTTACATCTTCATAAATACCCTGACTCAGAAGCTTCAACAGTGAAAATAGATATCGGCGAATGCAGGTTAATACTATGTGTGACAATTCTCCAGGAAATAGATGAAGAAATGAACGGGCTAAAAATTTAACATTTGGATCATTTAGATCCAGATATGAAATTCGATATGTGAAATTTCCGGACATGCCTGGTTGGTTCAGGTGTTCTGGATGGTCAGACGTGGTGGAGCTTACTATGATTTCCGCATATCAGTATGTTTTACAGGAAAGTTGATCAGAAAAAGAAAAGAAACAAAACAATCGATGAAGGTTAAGTGGAGTGCAGCAGCAGTTGGGATATGTTCCATTTTTTATTACTATTTGATGATCAGGTATTTTGGTGATTCAATCAAAGAAAAAAAAATCAGTGACTTGGAAACATTCAGATAGATAAAGAAAATAAAGAAGGCGATCATTTGAGTACAAGGAAAAAGAAGAAGATGGCCGCACAGTAGTAACTATGTGACGAACTTAGCTCATGAATTCCTGGGTAGTTAAATTGGATTTTAATTGAAATTTTAGTTCTAATTCATCGAATGCATCAACTTGAAGAAAACCTAGAAATATCTCCAGATGCACAAATTTAGCTCATGAATTCCCGGGTAGCTAAATTTGATTTTAATTTTAATTTAAGTTCTAGTCCTGCGAGTCCATCAACTTCAAGAAAACCTAGATTGTTTTCCCACTGGATTGAAAGTAGTGTATGGGATTCATGGTGAGACCACTGGATTGAGGACACGAGTAGAACCTAATGGAAAGTCCTGGTTCTATAGATCAGAATTGAGGGTTCAGAATCACTGCAAGTTCTGTACCTCATTAAGCTTTGAAGAAAGATCGTCGAGCAACTCGATGCGGTTCTTCGACCTATCCAAAGCTTGCATAACCTTCTTCTTCTGTAGGAGCAGTTCTCTGGCTTCATTTTCCTTGCCATTCTGAATATCGACTGCTGCTCGTCTACGGAGCTTCTCAGCCGCCTCAGACAACCGCAGGAGCCTGAGCCTCGCGCTGTTGGCTGAACAGAGGAGAACAAGATCACAGTGAATGCGCGAAGAGAATCTGCAGATTCCATGCTGAGATACAATAATCGAAGAATTTTATGTTTGTTGTGCATTCAAAGAGGGAATTCGACAAGCCGTCACGATTGCAGATGGTTCATGCGAACATCGCGAACGAGAAAAGAGGCGAAGAAGAAGCGGAAACCAACCTTTCGACCGCGTCAGCTCCGCTTCCTCTCGAAGCAGGTCGAGTTGCGTTCTCAGCTGCTCTGCCCCGCTGCTGCTACTTCCGGTCGCCGGAGCTCCAACTCCCGCAATCACTAGGAATGGCGTCGTCCCCCTCCTCCTCCACCCTCCGCTGCCCCTCCCACACGGGACGATGCCACCTGTCTTCGCCCATCCCAGGCTCGAAATCATCTCTCTCTCTCTCTCTCTCTCTCTCTCTCTCTCTCTCTCTCTCTCTCTCTCTCTCTCTCTCTCTCTCTCCCCCTCTCCCTCCCTCTCTCTCCCTCTCTCTCTCCCTCTCACCTCTCTCCCTGTCCAAGTACCCAACAGCTTATCGGATCCTTTTCAAGAGCGGATCCGACTGGTAGGCAAGCACGGGCGACTTTAGGGAAGGCGGAACGGGACGGGATGGTGGTTGCCGTCCCATTCGGCCCAATAAGCCCATAATTCGTAAAAGTGTTTAAATTTGACGCATTAAAATTTTTTAAAAATATATTTTAATAGGTTTTTATAAAAAAAGTAATAAATGTGGAGATTGAATGAATAAATATTATTTAAAATGGCATAGATGATTTAAAGCAGCACAGAGGAGCACGCACGAGCAGCACGGCACGTGCAAGCTGCTCGACAAGCATAGGCAGCATGCACTGGTGGGCAACACCACACGCATGCGGCGCAGCTTGTGCAGACAATACAAAGTGTGCGGAAGGCATGTCACACGGCACGTAGTTAGCACTGCATGTGTAGGCGGTGGGAGTCAAGAACTTCCCATGTAATGGCAAGAAAGAAGATCCACTCGTGGCGACACAAGCAAGTGCGGGGCGGCATGAGAGGTGGCAGCAAAAGATGTCTACAAAATAAGAAGATATCTTGAGGTCTTGAACCTAAGATATTCATATGGATGTAGGATGCCACAGTAATATATGACCTTTTGGTAGACTTAGAGAAGAGTTCTACTTGAAGTAGCTATGTGCAGATCACCACGATTGATCTATGGTGGTGAGCAAATTCTTAGACAATGACACAAAGTGTGGTGGCGAGTTAGAGGAAGGGATTTATCCTAACCTCCTCTTGCAACTTGAGAAAATCTTTAGATAGAGTTCAACTTCTACTTCAAGCTCACAAGTCATCAAGGAAAGAGACTAAATGCTGAACTTAGGGCACATTAGGCCTACTTCAGAGTATATACAATGATTTATGAATACATGATGAATATTTTGTGGCATAGATGAGGTCAACCACCTCTATTTCTTCTTCCACAACCTCTAATTGTGGACATGAGCAAAGATATGAAGAAAGAAATTGCATGACTTATGAGTAGAGATATGAAAGAGTTAAGACTTAGTTGTTTATTATTGAGCACTCAATAGACTCACAATTCGTAAAAAATATCATGCCTTAAATATTGAAGACTTGTTTGACCATTTAGGGACATCTTGCATCTTCTCTATATTTTATTTAAGGAAGAGATATCATCAGGATCCAAGAGAAGAATAAATGAAGTGCATCACTAGATACGAGTTATTCAAATTCTTTATGATGCATTTAAGCTAACTAATGTCTAACAATCTTCTACATTTTAATGAATACCTCCATCAGAAATCAGTTCTTCCTTAACCCAAGGAAATACTAAATCACAATTGAGTAGATTAATTTTTTGGAACACAATAAAAAAGGATGAAGTACAAATAGATAATGCAAAAGTCAAATCAATTACTCAATGGCCAATGTCCTCCAATATAAGACTTTGTGGTCTTTTATACGACTTCTACTTCAAGCTCCTATCATGGGCATATATACATGGAATGCCAAACAATAGAGATGCACAGAACAACAACATATGTAAGCTTACATAGTGCCAACAGCCATAAGTGTGTACCCCCACTCTCACCCTATAAATAGAAGGATCTTGTAACTCCCAAGGTGGTGATTGACTCACAAGTTATTCCAACCTCCAATATATTAAGTCCTCTTAGTGTGATGTACAAGAGACCTTTCCCATTTTAATGTTCACTCTTCCATGAGGTTCTTTACAAAGACATCGGCTACATGACATTCTATCATGTAAGTGAATAGGTGAACCTAAGACTTACTTCACTTACTATACTACATGTGGCTTGGGACATTTACCCAACACCCAAGCAACCTTCTTCATTTCAAGGGGCTACCAAAAGCTTGTTCTCAAAAGAGAAATCCACTCTGACTAAGAGATACATTAGCCTAATATGATAGTAAGACCCTCTTATGTGATAACACCCAACCATAGGTGTACCCCTTTAAGAAGTCAATGCTCTGATCAATCTTGATGGGACATCGAAACAACATAAGTCACTTAATGGCACAAGTTATCATAATGGGTGCCACTTGCAAGGATAACAAGTCACCTTAGTTAATATCACAACACACTTGGCGTGGGCCAAGCACATGCCACAGTTGTGCGGTCTATGCATGCGCCTGCACCACCTAGTATCACATGATATTGATGCCATCACACCATGTCTTGTACTCCCTACAAACACATGCCTTTGTTGTCTTGTGTCATGTAGTGCCATTATCTTATTGGAGGTTGTTGAAGTTCACAAGAGGCCACTATTTGTCGTGACAACTGAATATAATTCTCCACCTATATTCAACATGTAATGTTCTACCACTACATGCTCCCACACATACAATGTTGTCCTATCTAAGCTATGCCAAGTTGTGTTGAGTTGCACCTCATGCCTAAAGAAGAAGGGATAAAGAGATAGAAAAAGAGTCTTTCAAGAAAGAGAATAGAGAAAGGTCAAGAGAGAGGGGCAAGCACTCATTTGTGTATTTTGAAAAGTTTAAATAATTACAAAGAGTTATGTGGTTTATATATTCTACAAATAGTTCCGTTTAACACAACATCGAACACATAATGAGTGTCTTTCTTGAATAATCATCTATTAATAAATACATGTTACTAATAATGTTGGTGTCCTCTAATTGGCTAAGATGAGTCAAGAGTTGTGCTAGTTCAAATTCTTTATTTATTTTGTTTTAAGGAAAATTGGTCCATTTATATATGTCGTGAACCTTCATGTGAGTATGTGCATAAAATTGTTTGATGAAATTCCTTTCTTGATCTTGAATTGCTTCAATACTCCCCCACAAGATGAGGGTTGGGAGAACATTTAGCTTGGATTTCAGAAAAAAAAAACATGTGTTTGGGTTAAGCTTTTATAAAAATATCAGCAAGTTGCTCATTGGTGCAAAGAAACCTAATTTTTAGTTTGACATATGTTGACTTGTTCATGCACAAAATGATAATCAATTTCAATATATTTCATGCATACATGAAATGATATATAGCTCTACGATTATCACACCATAAAATAGGAGTAGAGATCAATTTAAATTGAAGTTCATGAAGAAGAGATTTGATCCAAATGAATTCAATAGTTTTGTTGGCAATAGACTTGTATTCTAGTTCAATACTTGACCTAAGAATGGTTGGTTGTTTTCTTGAGCTCTATGAAACAAGATTTTTATCAAAAAATATTAAGAATCCAACTAGTCAACCGTCGATCAATGGGTGAGTCTGCCCAATCAGTATCACTAAATATGGAGAGTGAAAGATCAAATGATTTATGAAATTGAAGACTTTTCATAATCATGTCTTTTAAATATTGAAGGTACTTGACTTTAATCCATTCTTCTTATGTTAGGTTATGAATCATTTGACAGGCCATGTTTAATACAAATGAGATGTTTGGTCAAGTGATAGTAAGATATTGGAGAACCCCCACCATACTTCGGTATAGTGTTACACCAACAAGTTATGTTGGAGTGTTCTTGATCATAGAAAAGGTGCAAGAGTTTGACACAAGTTTGATGTTTTTCATTTTTATTTTTTGAAAGATAGATGTGATATATTTTGATTACGATAAAAACATAACTAGATGAATTATGAATTAATTCTATTCCTAAAAAGAAACAAGCAGGTCTTAAATCACACATAGAAAATCTAAAATTTAAAAAACAAATAAATTTATGAATTTTAGAAGAATCATGGCTAATTAATATATTCTCATCAACATATATAAGCAAAAAATATGGGATAGAGTTTTTATATTTGAAAAATAGATGACCTAACTCACCACTATATTTATTTAATATTATTTTTGATGAATCTAGTTCTATAAATTAACAAAATTGAATGATGATTCTAATAATGACTTAGGGTCACATCAAAGGTGTATAGTAAATGGTAAGATATATAATATTGTCATAGACTCTAGAAGGAATTAGTTTTAGAACCAATAAATCTAGGGGAAGTTAAAAAATTTGAGTTTCTCAAATCATTCGTGAAGGGCTAGAAGTTTACACATGTAATCAAGATAATTATGATGACTAAAACTAGGGGGTTGATTCATATAAATTGTTTCAGAAAGATCACCATGTAAAAAAGTATTTAAGACATAAAATTGATGGATATGTCAATTGTGGTTGATCACTAGAGAAAATATAATGTAGACAATAGTAATTTTAATAATAGGAGAAGAAGATTAATTGTTATTAGAGAAATTATTGTCTGAAACTTCAGAATGAGCATAAGAAAAAAATTTAATCAAATAAAACATTATGAGATATAAAAAGTTTTCGAGAAACTAGCGAAAACACCTATAACCTAAGTGCATTGAACTATAACCAAGGAAAACATATCTTTCAGACTAAGAATTAAGTTTTTTAGATGCATAAGCTCATAAATTAGGAAAACATAAACAACCAAAGGATTTTTAAGATAGAAAAATCAGGAGTTTTATTAAATAACAGTTCATAAGGTGATTTATGTTTTAAGATAGGTGATGTCACACAATTTATAAGAAACATGGCTGTGGAGACAACTTCATCCCATAATTTATTTGGCATAGAAGAATTTTTAATAATGACAATGTCATTTCTATTATATGCTTATGTTTTTGTTCTATCATACCATTCTATTCAAGGGTGTAGGGACATGACACGTGGTGATGAAATCAATGAGTTTTTAAATATTTTTGTAGAGATTGAAATTCACCCCCCTAGTATAATTGGAAGAAAATTTTCTCAAAAAATTGTCATTTTGCCTTAATGTGAAATTCAAAGAAAATAGATAAAACATCACTTTTGTTTTTCATAGGAAATAGCCATATATATATTTGTTGAAATCATCCACAAATATCATATAATAGGTAAAATCAAAATGAGATATCACTAGGGCAGGCCCCCACACATCAGAATGAATTAGTTCTAAAACTTTAGATGATTTATAAATGAGATTTTAAAGGGCAATTTATGTGATTTTGACAAACAATATGCATCACATATAAAGTGAGAGAGTTTATGAGTGATAGGAAGGCCATATTTATTTATGACATGCTGAAGAGCTCTAAAATGGGGATGAGCAAGTTGATTATGCCAAGTATTTGGTAAAGTTCTCCCTCCTATGAAAGCAGAAAAATTCTGAGAATTTTCAAAAGATAGAGACCATCTTTACGATGTCCTTTCAGGAGGACCTCCCCCATCATGATGTCTTCACTATGCAAAAATAAGGGTAAAATTCCACAACCACATTATAATCACAAGTGAATTTGTGAACATATAATAAGTTTTTGGTAATTAATGGAACATGAAGAATATATTTAATTTAAATGAATTTTTTACAGAATTTAAAAATAAATTATTAGTAGATGAAATAGTCAAACCTTGTCTATTTCTCATATATAGCTGATCTGGTCATGTGTAGATTGTGGGATTTTGAATGTTGGTAATATTTGAGGAGACATGGTGAGATGCACCACTATCTAGATACTATTTTTGTGAGGCTACTTGAGTTAGATTCGTATTGAGGTTGACAATATTGACTTGGGGTGGCACAATTCTTGAGTATATTTGTTGACTATTCTATTGTAAATTGGCATATTCCTTGAAGTTGGGCTACTGAAATCTTTATTGAACCATTCATAGTAGTTAATCACACGATGTCCATGTTTAAAACATAGTTGATAGTGTGAAAGATGATTTGTTCATTTCTACCTCAGCCTCGATTGGACCTACCTCCTCTTCTATATCCTCAATCATTGATTGAGATTTGTGAATAGTTTGCAGAGGGAGGAAGTTTTGATGATTTTTGAAACTCAATCTGATGATTTAGATGAGAATCATATGTTCTCAAATTTCCTATAACATCATCAAATGTGAGATGATCAAGTTGAGAGCTCATACTAGCAACAAAGGCATTGTAATTTTGTCATAATCCTCTTAACAGTGAGATAGTAAGATCATGTTCATCAATAAGATGACCACTAGCCATTAGCTCATCTCCTATGGTTTGAATGCTTTGAATGTAAGTGTCCAAAGTCATATTTTCTTTTTGCAAATTGTGAAGTTGAGTTTGTAATTCCATCAGTCAAGATCTTGATCTTCCTACAAAAATTTTAATTATTGTTTCTCATTCTTCCTTGGTAGTCTTTTTACCAACTAGGATTGGTAAGATTGCTTCTATAGAGAAGATGTAATAATTGACAAAACAATTTGATCATTTTTCTGTCATCTTTTGCATTTTAGGTTGGACTAACTACGTCCATTTTCATCAATTGAGCAGATCATCGGTGGATCTTGCTCTAAAATATCAACTAGACCATAAGCAGTTAAGATAGGTAACAACTATGTTTTCCACAGTAGGAAATTCTCCTAGATAGTTTGAGAGAGATCATCAAACTTGTGAGATTCAAATTTGTCATAGTAATCTAATGTATCATGACAGCTCCATTGTCAAAAGATGAAGAAGAGATGCTTCTTCTTGTAAAATCTGTCCTGCTTTTCAAGAGATTGAGCCTAGATATTGTTGTCGTGTGGCTAATGGCTCTTATACCTGTAAAGAAGAAGGGATAGGGAGATAGAAGAAGAATCTTTCAAAAAAGAAGATAGAGAGAGGTTGAGAAAAAGGGACAAACACTCATCTATGCATTCTAAAAAGTTTAAAGAATTACAAAGAGTTTTGTCGTTTATATATTCTACAAATAATTCCATTTGACACACTATCAAACACATGACAAGCATCTTGATTTGACAAAATTTCTCTTCTTAATCTTGATTTGCTTCAATGGTGCCTATGTACACACACACCTTTAAGCACAAATCAAGCTTCCGCTGTTGAAACGTCACTCCTTTTAGCAAAGGGAGTGACATGTCCACCCAGGCAATACTGGCAAGCCCGCCCAGTGCTACATTTGCCACCCTTTAGTCAATGGGGGCAAGCCCACAGCTGTGCTGGTGCAGCCTGTTCTGAGCTTGAAACCCAAAGCATTAGAGTAGGGTTTCATAGCATTGATTACAACCAACGGCCATTGTTGATTTAAGCAAGCACAAAGAACATCATTTGGTACACAGGATAAAACTGTATAAACTCAGACTGGTGCATGCAAGAAAAAATTACTGTTTGGCGGATGCTGTAGCTCCATCTGATTCAAAAAAATATTTTTCCACAAATGGAAAACACAATTGATTTCCCACCCTAACATCGGACTCAAGCATGCCCAGATGAGCCCGGGATGAGAAAAGCCCAATTGATGAATGATATAATCCAATCAAGATTAACCCACATCCTAGCTGCATCGTTTATCATCTTATGATCATCAGTCTGGGCTGAGACTTTTTGGGTGAAGACTGCATGATGGAGAGAAGGCCCCCTTCAAGGCTATGGAAGGTGACAAAAAAAAACAGGCTGCACTGGATAGAGCAGAGTAAGGACTGAAATCCCTGGAGACGTCAACCCAAGAGCGTCTATGCTGGCTGGATCGAGGGAAGAGAGTAAAGGCTGCATCTTTTTAAGAGAAGAGGTTGACCCTGCTAGGAGATGGAAGAAGAGAGAGCGGGCTGGCTAAGGCTGACTCTGCTTGGTAAAGGAGTCTCCGCGGGAGCGGAGCTGAGTCATGGAGCCGTCTTTCCGGCCGGTGAGGATCATGGAGATCTGGAGCCCCCTGCTGAAGGCCTGATTGAAGAGAAGACGGGACTGGAACTCGGAGACGAAGGGGAACCACGACAGGACGGCGATCGGGGTGAAGATGATGAGCCCCATCACGTACTCGTACGTCCGGGCGAGCTCCTTGATCGACTCCCAGAAGCCCACCTTCCTCAACAATGGCCTGCAGACTTGCCCGATCTTCCATCGGTGGCAGCAGGAAATCTCTCCTCAGTGAGCCGAATTCTCCGGGCGTGAATTATGATGGGGATGGGTTCAGAGCTCACCAGCAGTATCGCCCAGCCGGTGGGCATGAAGCCGAGGATGCCGGCGAAGAGGTCAGAGACTGTGAGGCCGCAGACGACGAAGAGGACGACCATGACGATGACGAACCCGAGGAAGAGGAGGAATTTGAGGATCCGGAACATGAGCTGGAAGTCTATCCCGAATTTCCGCCGCCCCATGGAGACCATCTGAGGAGGAGCCGAATGCAGATTCAGAGTCTTTTCCCCATAGTAGTTGTAAAAGCAGGAAGAATCTCCTCTGGCAGTTCTTACTACTTGCCATTAATGGATATGATGAAGCAAAACGGAAGCAGATTCAGAGTCTTTTCCTACAGTCCTCGCTCAAGAAACTAATAGGCAGATTTAGGTGTAAGAGGAAGAATCTCCTCTGGCAGTTCTTACTAATTTTCATTAAGGGGTATAATGAAGCAAAACGAAAGCATGCCAACCAAATCATACAGTCTGCACAAATTGCACTCGCATGCATGGGCACAAGACTTATGAGATATTGATTCCGTCCGATGAATTAATAGAGATAATCTAGTGGGCATGCAACTTTTCCATTTTAGGATGTGGATGGGCATTTTTCCTTAAAAAGTAACAAGTAAAAACTGTATATTGCCATATTATCGTCACCTGGGCAGGAGAAAGATGGGAAATTGCACCAAGTACCATGCAGCATGGGAAATTCCACGTACTCAAAGCAAGAGTGGCCCATCATACCTTCAGAACGAGAAGAACAATCACCATCACCAGCCACGACAGCCCATACACCTGCAAGACGGCAAGGAATCTCAGGATGCGCTGATCCAGCAGAGGGAACTACCCAAAAAAAAGTAATAAAAAAAGTAAGGCACAGTGAACTGAGACGGACCAGAACGCTCCTGCTGTGATGGGCTATGTTGAGGTGGTACACGATCCCATACTGGTAGAGCAGGAACCTGAGAGCGAGGAGGACCTCCAGCACCCTTCCCCGGAGGCCGGTGCACCTCAGGTGGTCCTGCTCCATCTCCCACCAGGACTCCCAGCTCCTCTCGGGGGCGATGCCGATGCCGCCGAGGTTCCCCACCCACCTGTTCCAGTCCGTCCAGTCGTCGACGGTCTTCTGCCACTCGAAGCCCGAGGGGTTGAACACGAAGGGGGCGAACAGCCAGGAGGCCACCAGGAACCACATGGAGAAGGTCACGAAGAGGTAGACGCCGGAGCTGTGCCCCGTGCCGTAGACCAGGTAGACGACCAGGAGGATGACCAGCTCCAGCCCCTTGACGAAGTGGCTGCGGGAGTACATGCGGTAGTTGTCGGCGAACTTGGCGTGGAACACCACGAAGCCCCGCCCCGTGGCTCGGTACTTGGCGCCGCCGTGGAGGATCGTCCTGCCGTAGTAGTGGGCCTTGGTGCCGAGCTGGAAGGTGAAGAACACGGAGGCCAGCTGCAGCTGCATGATTATGAACTCCCCCAGAGCGGTGCGGAAGCCCTTCTCCAGGCCGATCTCCATCACCATCGGCAGGACCAGGAGCAGCCCGAGCTGGAAGACGGACTGGGAGGCCAGCGCAGCTTCGAGAGATCTGTTCTGCTGGATGACCGGATTGTCCAGGATGGCCCTCTCCAGGCCGCTCATCACCATGTATAATCGCCCATACAAGAATGTGTATACGGTGAGGACCGTCACCTGGAAGCGAAACAATGGTCTTACAGAATTTCCCGTAACAGGCAGAAAAATCCATGGCTGTTGTTCTATGCAATTCATCAACACCAGAAGCAAGAACGCGAAGAAGAGAGCAGAAACTGGAAAGTTTGGAATTCGCATTGTTCTTGAGCTCAGCAGATTGTCGGTCCAAGGGAAGAATCAAAACGAGGAAAAGACCCGATCTTTCATACCATGCTGCTGAAGTAGAACCCGACAGTGCTGAAGTAGAACGACAGCATTCTATAAAAGTCAAACCGGTGTCCCAGACGGTAGACGTCGCGACTGATCGTCTGCTCTCCATTGCCATTGGCGACCTTCGCTTCAAAAGATGAGATCTGATTCAATCCTACATCGCGCCCTTTTCCGACTTGAATGTATTCATGGTGAGTGACATTTCCTCCGCGTAGAGTTGAGTTGTACCCTGCAATCCGCCATGGTTACCCACAGAACAAAACAGAACGGAGAATATATCGACAGAATAATACCTGAAAATATGTCCTCGCTCAGATTGATGACTTTGGATGCTTTGCTGATGCCGCCTCTTGTAATGTGAAATATTCGGTCAAATATGTCAGGATGCCCGTAGTGGAAACGAACCCTGAAAGTCAACCACTTTTTCAGCCGTCTGATCAACCTACTTCTTGCTTTTGAAAAGAATCAGAGACGTGGAAATACGCCAAAAAATTATAAAGGTGATAAAACCCAGACAGGGGATGGGAAGAAATTAGAAGATATAGCTTGATGCCTGTTCAAAGACTGGACCCACCAGAGAATGACCTCGCCAGAGAGGAAAGGGTAACGACATGAAAGAAGATAACAAGTTCGCCAGGATTTAAAAAGACAGACAAGGAAAGGTAACTATTTCATGCATAAGATTCAATGGGCCTCTCTCAAGTCCTGTAATTTTATCAGAATCCCACCTTCTAAAAAAAAATTGATTTCTATGCTGAGATCAAACCAGATCATTGAACATCCAAAAGAGCTGCAAGGTATCAGATATCTATCGATACTTTTAAATCATTAAGTCAAACTGAATCGTAATCATATGTTATCACACTACGTAGAATATTCAGGAGAATTAATCGTCATGCCATGAATTCTTTGAGCATGGAAATAAACAGAGGAAGACTACATATGAAATAAAAATAAGATGAGACGACTGTTTTTAAAAGAACACAAAGAAGGAAAAAAAACTTAAAGAGACTGCGGCAAAATAATAACATTATTGACCAACCAAAAACGATGAACAAGGCATACACGTGGAAAGGCTGACCCAGAGCAATTCACTTAAGAAAAGATAGTATTCAGACTTCCATTTTTTGTGGACGCCAGCAACCTAGATGAACGTCCCTTGGACCGTGTTCAGAGCTACTCAACGGCCATAGGCAGTTGGTAAAATGATAACAGAAGTGATGTTGTGAATGAAGATTTGCTTCACATTGATAATTTTTATCAGACAATGAATAATGATTCATGATATCAAAGACACCAGAAAGGATTAAAACGCTGAAAAAAATAAAATAAGAATGTGACCATCACAGAGGAAAAGAAAGGAAGAGAGATCTACTTACTTGAGAGGGTTTGCCAAGATTCGTTGCCCAATAGTCACAAAACTAGTCTCTTGGTTGGACATGAACCAAGCAAGAGAAGAAACACTGGTAAGAGGAGGAAAAAAAAATTATTAGATTAGATGCTACCCACTGACAGTCAGCAAGTCCAGCGGGAAGGGAAAGCAACAACGTGGCTGAAATCTACAAAAATAAGCATAAACCCTGGCAAAAAAAAGTACAACCTTCCAGTGAAAATGTGCTCACGGAGCCCTAATATTGTTGGTTTATGCTGCCCACGACGATATTTTGTGAGCTCCTCCAAAACATTTCTCATTTTGAAAGCTTCTTCCAGGTAATTATCCTGTTCATAGCCATCAAAGCTCAGACTCCAAGCCTTTTCAGACTAACTGGACAATGCATTTCAAATAAGATACCTGGTTCATGTCGATAGTTTGAAGTGCTTCTCCACGGGTGAAAATAATAGCATGGTTCTGATTCTCAGGCTTTCCTTCCCCTATATCAGTTGGACGACCAGGGAGTTTGATGCGGTAGATTTCCTAACAGCACAAAAAACAGACGCCATATCTAAGGACAGCAGATCAAAATAAATACATAAATAAACACTTGAAATTACTTGAATATAAGCTTTATGAGGAAATAACAACACATGTAGGAGGAATTCCCAGAAAATATTTCTTACTGAGATGAATGCACTTCCAACATTTGACGGTATCCATGAAAACAAAGTTATATAAACAGAGAAAAGTTGCAAAAAACATTATATTACTTGTAGAAAAAAAACATAGCTAGAATGAGAATTTACGAGAATATAGAAGAAAAATAATAACGAAAATAAAAATAAAATATTAATGAAATATAGGAACCGAAAAATGAATGAAAAATGAACGAAAAATATGGTATGTTCAACTTATCACTTGAAAGGATAGAATGGTAAAACAATGGAAAGAAAAACCACAACCTCTACAGTAGACATTTTTTTAGAACATTGGATAGTATTCCAAACGAATTCAGCTATTTCAGAATTCATAATCCTCATAAAAACGCTGTGAAATGATTTCTAGAGGACCATGAACCATGGTTTCCCGAACCGTTATCTAAACCAGGTTCCAGAGTTTCATCAATTTCCTTTTAAATATAGGCCTACTGCAATTAAGATAATTGGTATTAACTAAAATGATCTCCCACATGGTATTGTGGCCATTATATAATCATTTTTTTACAGTAAATATAAAAAAGGGAAAGAAAAACATGGAGCCTTCCGAATGTTTGGCATGGTACCTCGTCTAGCTTTTCACCTCCCTTCACAAGAACCGAATAGTAAACTTTCTTGGATTCTTCACCCACAGTCTCCTCCCGCTCATCAATGTAAGCAACGCGTAATGATGGATACCTATATTTTTAAAGAAAATCACAGAATTTTTTTCAGCACAACTCTGTATCGAATGAGAGGGAATTACATCACAAGTTGTAGATCTGTGGACATAATCCACCAATGCCAATCGTCTTTGAATTTCAGGGTTTGATTCTTTCACTAAATATTACTGACATTACCATAATAAAAATTTAATAGCAACATAGCAAATCCATAAAGCTCACCTCAACATAAGGTTAAGAACATTGCGGTAACGATTATAATCCCGTGCATCTGTAGACTTCTTTTGAAAGCCATAAACCTGACATGAAACCACATATGTGAACTTCATATCAGCTAAGGCTTCGGCCGGTGTGTTGAGTGTCTTTTCCCCATCATTATCCGTCTCTATTCCATCTGTTCTCATAACACCTGAAAGAGCTGAAGCATCAAAGAAGAAATATCAATTCTTGAACTGACTTATTAAGACTTTTCTTTTTGTTCCTTTTGGGTGGATGGGGTTTTTCTCTAGTTTGGACTTGGACTTTGGATTGGACCAGTCGTCAACAACTCAGCTGCTGAGCGTGCCCGCCCATTGAAAACTCTAATAAAATGACTGACTAACTAATGGAGAAGTAAGCTGAGCAATACGAACACAGTAAGAAACCTGGATCATCTGCCATGTCAAGGAGACCTTGTAGCTTTATCGCTTGCTTATAGTACATCATCCCTCTGACTGGTCGAAGAAACAGAAAGAATGATTAAGGAGCTAAAGAAGGCGGCATAAGGCAAGAATACTGAGAATTAACCAGCTAGTGACTTGCAGATTACCTGTTCGGCTAAGCGTCTGTCCTCTATAAGATACCCAGAAGCGGATCTCATCCATCTTCTGCTTTAGTGCCTCTACATCTCCATCTTTCACACCTATACGTTCTAAGAAATTTTTCCATTCATCTGCATAAAACACAAACAGGGACCCATTAACACTCATATCGGCCCCACTCTAATGCATTAATGCATAAAAAAGTTCTATTTTACCCGGATATATTTTTTGAAGATAAAATAAAACCGTTATCCCGTCCTCATTTTCCATGTTAAGATCTTCCTCGGAATATAGAACTTCCTCGTTGTAATATGGAGTCAAAACACTGATGACGAGAAAATGACAAGCAATATTAGATCGTAAAAGAAAGAACAGGAAAAAAATATCAAGAAAGGGAGATATGGTGTCATACGCATTGTGCTGAGAGATGAACAGAATATTTATTTGGCTAATATCAAAGGAATATGACAATACTCTTGACCAGCTCCCACCAATTTTTTAGGTAATTGAACCAACTACCGAATCTCTCTCATTTATTCTTCCTACCTCTACATAAGATCCAGGGGCATAAGTCATCCATATTCTTCTTTTGATTGCAGTTCTCCCAGCAGAAGTCATCAAATCCAAGTCATATCAGCTAAGATTTACTAAAAGATCTGCCTGTTCCTATCCAAGGTCGTCAGATCCCACCTGAAACTGAACGTTGCACAGTAAACACTGTACGTGGGACGGATTGACAATTCTGACCAAGATATGTCACAGAGAAATCCATGATTAACACAATAGCAGCATGATTACACATAGCAGCCAACTTATGCTATGCTGCTGAATTTTTGACTCAGTAGCCATTGATCCTGCTATTGGAAATTTACCATTTCAAGCGCATGGCATACTTATTTTGTTGACTAGCTTCACGCTCTGTAATCTTTATGAAGTACATTGCTTTGCTTTATATTGCTGATACTTTCAAACTTTTTAGATCGTCTGAAACCTGCCAATTTAATATCTTGGATCCATACTAAATTCACTACCCATTGCTATCAGAGCTTCAGATAGATTCGAGGCAAATTGCTAAGACTTAATGATATGTATCAATTCCTTTCATGTTGTCTAAGCTATCTGAATAAAACATAGCATGCAAATCTTATTACTGATGCGTAAAAACTTGTCATATGATCTGTTAATCTATCAAACCTAATACAGAAGTGAATTGATAACAAATATTTATTCTTATGAACATTTAGAAAGACAGCCATTTAAAGCTGAGCATCATTACCGACTCTGGCACACTTTTTTAATTGATTTAGTTATAGTATTTTCATTCAAGCAGATTTAAAGTATGTGATTACATCGAGCATGACAAAACTGATGCTTACAAAAGTGTCATATGATCTGGTAATCTATCAAACGAATATAGCAGTGAATTGATAACAAATATTTATAATTATGAATATTTCGAAGGGCATTTACTTAAAGTTGAGCACAATTACCTAATCTGGCACATTTTTATTAATTAATTTAATTCTATGATTTTCTTTAAGTGTATTTAAAGTATTTGATTACATGCCTCCCTTTATAGTCGCATTGCATGACAACACTTCTTACTGATCGGTGATACCACCTACTGAGCTACTAGTTCAAATTCACTCTATCCCACACATCGCACTAAAAAAATGTCAAATCTTGGGTACTTGTCTAAAAATAATATAAGGCTGGTCTACCAACCAATATCATATCAGACGCAACCCACATGGGACTTCTTTATTCTTAGGAACCAAAAAAGGAATAAGTGAACCAGTTGTTCGATGTGCATTTCCTTGATATTTGAGCCTCCAGTACAACAGCTCATTCCCCTCCTATGTTAAGAGACCAAAATCACAATTAAGACACACTCCTTTGCTTTGTAGTACAATGGAATTCAGTTCCACCTCTGCAACACCCAGGAGCTATTCTCCACTCAGCCAAAGCCGAAAGTCAAGGTAACACCATCCAACCAATATGTTTAAAACTAAATACAACGACTTCTTGTAGTCTTACCATTAGAGGTAGGAGAATCTCGGAATCTCATCAATGCTTTCTCTCTCTTCCCCTCTCCCTCTCTCTATCCCTCCCTGCTGCCCTTCTCCACATGCATGCACATATGCACTCGCATAATAGACAAGAGTCCAAATGTGCAAATAGTAACATATTTTCTTGCCATCTTTTCTTAACAGAATCCTTGTGTCATTCATATTGATTTTTTCCTTCGATTTCAGACATATAACTTTTCTTTTGTATGTTAATTCTTTTCAATTTTTGGTATCTTCTAAAAAAATAAAATCATGAATCAACTGTTGAATGCCATTAGAGAAAGGGGCAATCAGGTGCTCAAGAAAAACCTGAAAGAGAGCATGTTGCGGACTTCTGGAGCACGTGGCATGTTCATAAATAACGAATTTGCAAAGAACGTAATGCGCCGACGAGCATCTAAGTTCATTGGCACATCAATTGCAGATTCCTTGATAGTTATCAACAAATGAAGTCTAACAACCTGGTATAAAAATTTCATATTAGAGGACAGAATTAATAAATAACAAACAAAAATCACATTACCTTTTCTTTCCATGACGAATTTTCCATGAACTCCAAGTTTATATTTGTAAAATTCTGATTTCTTTCTAATGAACGAGATTTCTGAAGAATACTGTCGAAAATCAGACGAATTAAAACGATAGTAATCAAGGAGCACAAAGCTTTAACCACGTAGATAAAGAAGAATAGGGTCCATAATAAATTATCCAAAACCGTGACTTACCCATGTCCATTAGTCAAGATATCCCGCGTGATGATCTCCACAATATCCTGAAGTACATTTATTATCTGCGTTCTATAAGAATCATCTTCCTGATTTCCATTCTGAGAAACGAATTGGGGCAAATATGATGAGAAACACAGCAAATCTAAAATGTGCAACAGATCTACAGAAACAGAAAGGCCAAAGATTACTATGTTACCAGAATGCTTAAGAATTTATCTAGTTTATTACTGAGCTGTGGCAGTTCGCTCATACGGAAGGTCCTCAGAAATCTTTTCTCTCTTATACTGTCTGATACCTCATTACATATATCTTCAAGAACCCTGGTATATCAGATACAAAGCAATTAGAAAGTGTAAAATTTTAAAAATTAATCGATCCCAGGAATCAAACAAGAGAGAGACAAGAATGTAATTACTTCTTATCCTCATCTTCAACCAAAAGGCTAAAAAGTATCATTTTCAATGTTTCATAGCACTCTATGACTGCTGACCACATGTATGCATCATTACTTATCTTCTTAAACAGATATGCGTCATCCTTTCTCGTAATATCCTTGGCCATGTCAAGCGCTACAGGTACCTGTTGACAAAGAAAAACATCCAAGAAGAAAAAAAGAATTCAGTTCTGAACTAATGAACAAGTAGATAAACTGCACAGCTAACTAATATGCACCTTGCTGGCAAGCAGAAATGGTGGCCACTGGAAAACAGATATATCATGTGATGTATACGGCATAAGCAATAGATCCTTCTCCCTGAAATTGATATGAAAAATCAGAAAACTTTAAAAATCAAGTGATATTTACTAACAAAATACAGCCATTTTGGAGCAAGCTCAACTTATTGCTGATTAGGTCCTCTTCCCGTAGTGATTTAATGAATTCATTCCACATTTGTGAGAATTTTGCAAATATTCTTGCATCTGGAAAAGAATTCTGGTCATTCAAAACCATAAATGTCAGGGGAAGATCAACCCAAGAAGAATTAGTAACAAACAATGCATGTTCTTACTTGAAACCATAACTGGTTATAGATACAATATTATATATTGACTGAGAGATGTAGATGTTCAGTAACCAGAAAGAAATATACTAAGAAGGTAGTCCACATAGTTGGAATAGCTTGGCATCCAATGGATTTCTCATTAACTGACTAAAAATATATTTATCAGATTGAAGGTATATATATTACGCATTTTCAGGGATGTGGCAGAGATAGATATCAACAGGGTTGAAGTTCATGACAGGTATCGAAGATTTACGCAGAAGATCAACATGAGTACCAGGTATAAGCCGGTAATCAATGCTTGTGACAGTAATAAATCAAAAAAGCATATTAAAAAGAATATGGTCGACGTATTTATATAAATATAGCAAAGCTAGTGATGGTTTATAAAGAGTGCTGTTAAAATTTAATTGGAACTGGGTAAATGCTGACGATAGAAGCATATGTGCAGATACACAATGCTTACAAAGATATTATTTTTTTGCAGAAAATAAACTCCAAGAAACTACCCACTGCAGCATATCATAAACCTAGTCAATGAAAGAGTATTACCGATTGATGCCTTTCATATCGACCCAGAGTAAATGGCACAAGACTTTCTCCAAAAGCTGACGGCAATGTTTCAAATCTTGATCTCAACATACCCAACGTTCGAATCTGCACAGCCTCAAGTTTAGGAAAGATGTAGAAAGAAAAGAAAAACGTTTCATTTTATATTAAGAACAGAATATTCTCAAATATCGTCTTTGTTTGCATGACGAGATACAGTGGCATCTAATATACAAGTAATGCATTTTCAAAATGAAAAGAGCCTATCTATGATTTTTATCTTTATTTATTCATCTTATTCATAGTAATGTTTAATCACCAATGAGAATAATGTAGCCTTCAAAGGGTTAAGGTAGAATGTCTCCCTCCCCTCAATTCGTGTTTCTCGGTTTTGAGTGGTTCATGAAATTCAAAACTTTAAAGGGCTTCAAAAGGGCTAGTCCCCAAAGACCTAGATGAGTTATTAGCTAATATGATGTTAACTTTTTACCTAGATAACTTTCTCACTCCAGCTCCCACTGTCTTCAGATTTTCTATGCCATAAAAAACTGAATTACAGACATGAGATGGGCATCTGACCGAAAATTGTTTCAACTCTCTTTCATGTCTGTAAGTCATCTAAGAAGATGATGACAAGACAGACGAAAAAGGATATACTCAGGACAAGAAACTAGCATATTAGCATATCCGTGACTGAAGTCACTTAGTTTATACAGAGTAACCTCACGTAGTTTATACTAAAAATCTGCTTAATATTATGGATGCGATGTGTCACAATCATGGCACTAACCTCACCCAGACGGCTGTAAGCTCCGAGTACACCACCAAATATAGTAGCAAAAATGGCATACCATATTTGTGCGTCCATGAAATATACCTAGAGCCATATCTACAGTGAGTTGAAACCAATAGCCAGATCACGAATACAGAGAAACAAAATATTCTCCAGATTACATTACCAGGACGATTGGTGCCCAAATTGAGATGATAACACCAATGTTATATTTCACTGCATCATGAAAGTAATAATTCAGTACCATAAAAGCACATGAATTTATCAAAATGAATGAACTATTACCATTTGGGAAAAATTCGTGCCACTCGTAATTACTGATTCTCATGTTCATGATAAGCTTGGTTGGTTCAATTAAAGGGGAAATCTGTGATAAAAAGAATATACATAAATATTAGGGACGGAATTTTTGTTAGTACTCACAATCCATGGAGTGATAAATAAATAATTTCGACGGCGAAAATAAGCAAAATATTCCATAAATTTTTATAGCTTCATCGCTCAGTTATGATGTATACATTGGTTATCGCTGCACACAGTGAAGATAAGGTCACATAGCAATGTCAGTGTGATGCATATACCAACTTCACTCTATACAGATATATTCATCATATGAAGGTAGAGTGTATAGTCCTGCATGTACAATACATATTATAAGTCAAGAAATAAGATCTATTGTTTCAAGGGGAGATTATCAACTTGCACAGCATCAAACTAAATGAATTCAAGAATACCTCAATATATTGCTGAAACATAAAAGCAATAGTCCAGTAGATTTAGACATTTATTTGCTAAAAGCAGAACAAATCAATCATCCATGCAGGAGAGATATAGAGTACCTCAATATAGTAACTGAATGCCAGCTTGCTGATGAGTAATAGGATCCAAAAGAGAGTGTATCTGTTTTCCCATTTTAGGTAAATATTTTGATCAGTGGAAATTTCAGCCTCAAAATAGTAGAAAATCGAAGCCATCATTAATTTACCTCATAAGCGAGACCATATCCTCATGCATGCCCCTTCCAACATATAATTTTGGCTGTAAAAGAGAACATCATCAAATGAAATAACGGTGAAACTAACCCAATCAATTAATGATTCAAAGAATTTAATACTTGCCCGAGACCACCAGAGAAAAAAAATAATAATGCGCCAATTAGAGCGTTCCATCTTTCGCTGTAGTAGTGGAAGCATGAATAACAAGGCTGACACTATGTTGGGTATCAGGTATATCGCAATAGCAAAACTAAAAAATGTCTGATTTCGCAAATTGCCAAACCAACTGCTGAAGAACTTGACAAGTCCCGTTGGATTCTGCATAGAGCCTGAATAGCCTATTGGCAGTATTATCAGCCACACAGCTGCTACCACCAGCTTCAGGAGATATCTAATGATCTGAGTAGACTGCATGTTGCCCCATGCTTTCCAGCTAAGAATTATATCAAGAGTAGCTGAAATGTTCAAGAAAGTGGAGGAAAAAATTACCACCGGTAGCACATGAAGGTTATTAACTGAACTTTGAGAGTATACAAAAAAACACATTGAAATCCGAAGTTCTTGGAAAATAAACATTTTTCCATGTTTCCCTCGGGATGAATATTAGACAAATATTCTATATCCCCAGGTAAATGTATCTATAAAATTTGATGAGTGGTTTCCATATATCAAACTGCGGTGCCTGCTTCTTTCATTAGAAAATTGAGAAAAAGTAAATCATGCAAAATGGGACACTTGTAGACTATGCAAGAGAGATTAATGTCACCAAAATGAAGCACTCACATAATTTTAGTTTCTTAAACAAGCATTTTATTCACTTATGGAATACTACTCAAACTGACATGCATGGTCCAGACGCAAAACATAAAAAATCCAAAATCTAAAAAAAATCATTAATTTTGAAATGAATCTTTAGCCAGAGAAATTTGACTCATGCGACTCTTAGCTGAGTTGGAGTGGCATATCCATTTCCAAATGTAAAGATTCAAAGCACAAACAAGAGCATTGTAGTACTGGATCTCAATCATCATCCAACTCAGCAGATTATCAACTTAGATAATATGAAATCCGGTTTCAACCCTCGTGCTTCATCCACACTACTGTCTCTTCCATGAGATCTAAACAAGAAAACAATCAGAACTAGAAACTACCCAATTCATGTTTATAGAGAAGACACAATATGTACCATACACATGTTGGCAACTACATCTAATCGTAGAAGATCTTCCATCTCATTGTGCGTTCAAGAAGTTAGTTGCTCATTAAATTTATGTCCGCATTTTACATCCACCCAACAGAATGAATAAATAAAATGAATAGGAACCGTCATTATTTAATTATTTCAATAGACATCCAAAAACTCGAGGAGAAATTACCTTGAACAAAATTGAGTAATGCAGCGGTAATAAAGATACTCAAAACACCTCGAAATACATCTGCATCGAAAATGGCAGAAGGAGATCCCGAGGGACTCCAAGCAACAATCACCATGGCCTAAGAAAAGAACAACGGGATTAAGATCATCCAAATCTTCATGAATGTAACTACAAACATCTACCCAAGTTCAAAGCGGACAGCACCTGCAATGCCAATATAAAGAATGTCCACATGCGATCAAAACTTCGGAAAAGATGCCAAAATGTGCGGATTTCAACAAAATTTGTCTTGGGCTTCCTTCGACCGCTAGCCACTCGATCGTGATCCTGCAGTCATTTTCCACGTAAAACAAATAAGATTCTAATGAACTATTAACGTATGCATGTCTATTGCTAAAGTTGACTCAGGATAAAGAAAATGAAGTAAGATCTCATCTTTGGTGATCCGTTCTTCTCATTTTCACTGTTATCAGTAGGCCACAGTAGCCAGAGATGATAATTCAAGTCTCACAAAGCGTAGGTAGGATATCCCTCCCGGTTAAGGAAAGCCCAGCAATCAAAGACAGGATAAAAGTGGACAGCAAGATATCCAGTCATCAGGCATGTAAAATAACTATTAGATGCAACTCCATGGGGATGGAATTCTCCATGTTCATGGCACAAGTAAACAATGAGAGACCACACTGTTGCATTTCAAAAGGAATCATGCGAGGGAGCACATTACAACGGTCTTGTCTTGTGGCAACTGAGAGCCCACATTACATCAAAGTGTGACAAAACGTAAACATCTGATCTAATGGAACACATGGGCACAACAAAGAGACAAGGGATGACTGAGAAAACAACAGCTTGATGAAGATGAACGGAGAGAGGAAACCAAAGTAATTATTTATTTATCTATAAAACTTAAATTCGTAAACGGTCATATTAGAAAAACTTATTGTCATGCAACAAAACCTCGAGGACACTGTTCAAGTTAATGATAAGCATTGAATTTTTCCATAAATCTTGACATGAGCTCAAGTGTTCCAATTTGTATTCGAACTTCACAGACCATAAAACACAAAGGTTTCAACGAGAATATAATACATTCATATTGAAACATATCAAGACTTGGACCTTGAAATGTATTCATTCTCAACAAATTCATGCATGAGATGTACCGAGATACATGCTGGGAACCAGTCATGATAGAAACCTCCGACAACTTTGTTAATCTAAGCACAATGTGTAGAGTAACAGGTGAACCACATGAATAAATAATTGAAATCCGGAAATATCAAGCAAACACAAACTAATTAAAAAAATTGTTGAAGTCAATGGAACAGAGCACATACATATACCTTGCGAATCAAATGAAAGTAGTTCAGTTACATTAAATAAATATTAAAAGTATGATGTAAACTCAACCTCCATTTTAGAATGTGGATTGTCCACTTGCACAAAAAATCCTTCTTTGAGTTTCATAGGCCATGCCAGTTTTAAGCATTTTTTTGACCTGAAACAGGACATTTGTTGTGGGCGAGATTTTATGGAAACATAGCAACAGATATGCAAGACTAAATAGGCACTAACCAAAAGTATTCGTTTAAATCATCATAGTTTCTCCACTTTGAATGGCTGGCAGTTCCACGATTATTTTCTTGTGATTCCTTTCCCAAGAAAAAAAAACGTCAGCACCGGTAGATGAATTTATAAAGACAGAAAAAGAATTAACAATGGAAAAGCACAGCGGCCATTACCTTGTGCAGGACATCATAAATTGGAGTGATGACATTTTGCAAAAACCACTCCTCTCCACGACAGGACGATTCAAAATCTTCTCCGGTAACTCTAGCCACATTGGCATCTAAAAGAACGTTTAGCTCTCCTGCCATCTTAATAAGAATTGAGCAGTGACATTGTCAGTGTTGCAGAAAGACAGCAAGAAGGCCATAGCATGAGATCTCATCAAATAACTAAATAAATAAACCAGCAGCATATAAGCAAATTGAAGTTCTGGGGAAGGATTGGGAGCATGCCAATCTTCATCATCCTAAAATGAGAACATTAGTTCATTTCCAAAGTAAAACCTAATCTTATTGTAATTATCCGCAGAATCAATCACTTATACTGTAACATTGGTTAACAGGTTGAACAATTGATTGCCTGAAAAATCCAGGACAGGATTTTGAGCATGCATAAAATTCATCCATGTTATTTTAGCTTATATTTATTCAAATGCCTCACCCGTCCAAAATTAAAGGTAACAGTCAACTGCAGAGGCCATTTTTCTGTTGTTTCAGAAATCCATTAATGGAGCGAATCACGTTTGCTAAAATTTAAGAGAATCATGGTATTCCAGCACACAGTTGACTTGACTATCCCAGGATCTAACAGAATAAGATTAAAATACAAAGGCATAAAGGATGACATAAATGTGTCATTTGGTATCTTTTAACAACAGAAACAGGAGTAAAGGTTCAATAGTCATTAAAGAAGGAAATATCTTGATAAAAGAAGGCATCATACCCAATCTATCACATCTGAGTATCTTTAAATCGAAACATGGCAACATAAACAAAGCATTGGGTAACAAGAAAACGATCTTCAAAAAGTGCGATGCCAAAAACATTCAGACCAGCTTAATAAGTGTATTTGCTTCTGTAATCCAACAAGCAGTAAAGCAATAAAAGATTCAAATGTTCTCCAGAGTAAAGACATAGAACTTACTCTATGAAATATATAGCAAAGACATTCAGGCATGAACCGAATATTTGAGGCTTCACCCCAGATAAGAAAATACAATGCAATATAAAGAAGTTGAAACTGTTCATTCTCAGAGTTCCGAGGATACCTGCAAACCACATTATCAATAAGGACTTAACAGGAATAAATGATTTGGCTTATCACATTTCAAAAAGTACCGCCATGAAACAATTTTAAGCAGCGATTAACTTACTTGATATTCGAAGTCACCGGCAGATATGCACACCACGACTCATAATTTTTAAATACCTTTCCCATTAAACTCTTCACAGTACGACTATCCATCTGTCAGGTGATAGGTAAATAATCATTTTTATGTTTCCACGAACCATTAAGTGGCATAAATACTAAAAAAATGCCTACCGAGGTATAATCTTTATCGAGCTTCATTCGTATGTCAACATTTGCAAGAAGCAAGATTAAGTGTTCCCGTTGGTTCTCCACATTCCCTTTCTAGAATTCAAATTTAAAGACACAGAGACAATATACAGTAAGTGCATTACGGTACCAATAAAAGAGTTGATACTTCAAACGACTTGAAGCAGCCCATGCTTCCAATCAACAGAAAAACTGGTAACTGGAAGAGTATGAATGAAGAGGTAAAGCACCTGAAATCCAAAGGCCAACCCAAGCCAGTCGAGCAAATCATGAATAGATCTGTTTTCCCCATCAAGCATCAAGTAGTTTTCAGGTTTATCATGGGCATCACCCATTAACTTGCCTCTGGGCATAGGGAGGTTGCCAATCTCCGCAGAGCGTTAACTGCAGCTTTAATCTATAATTCCAAAAATTCAAACACAAAGAAGCCAATAAAGTTGTGAGATTTTTCCAGAAATTATCAAGAATGAAAATAAAAGAAACTCATCGGGAGTATAAATCTTACTTCAGGAAATTGCATTATTGCAGCTGGAGTGCCAGAATAACGAATTGGAAGGATATTGTACTGGGCATAGTGAACTTTGTTGCGCTCAACTTCTCTAGCATAGCTACTTATCTGTAAGTGCATTGAAAATCTTGGAAGAGACCCTTCAAATGGATAACTTATAAAATTTTCATGAAATGAGCTGAATAAATCATACCTCATCATCAATGCTCTCTGATGTCATGATAGTTTTCAGGACATCAAATAATATTGAAGCAACTTGATAATGTTTTGCCATCTCCTCCCTATTTTTATGAATAAATGAAGAGAGAGAAAATTAAATTACAATTGAAATCTTATTGCCGCCATCTTCTCACTGTTTTAATAAATAAATGAAGAGGGAACAAACTACAGAGGAATCAGAAAATTATTTTCAATGCACTAATAACGAAATCTCACGGTTTTCTTTTAACAGGTCCTTTGATAAACTCCTGATAGTAGTTGCGGTAAAAGTTTCGCATTTCCTTTGGATCAGCCATTGCCAAAAGTTTCGTGTCTTCCTCATCCTACCAATTTGAAACAAATTGAGGTAGAAAATGAACATGGATAATTCTCACAAACTGATAAAGAAAACAAGAAGAATATCACTACAACTTCATCCACGATAAGCCCCATCTGCATACAGAATTTCTGAATATAATGACTACAATCCAAGTAAATGTTACAAACCACAGGTGAAAGTACATTAATCGCGATTATAAATTTCTTCAAGAAAAGAGTAACGAGTTATGATGCCAACTTGGACATTGACTTCAAATTAAATGCATTACAATCATCCAAAGTTGATTCCCTGATGGACTCGTCATCCATTTTCCCCATAAAAAACTGCAAAATTATCATACACATTAAGTGGATTTAACATGAGAACTTAGTAGACACATACTGTAAATCCTGTCACAAAAAATAATGTTCTATCTGCTGCAAGGGATTGTCATACCCTGGTACACTAGAGCAGGTCCACTTCAGACCATGACGAGGGCTAGCTGAGCATAAGTCAACCTAGCCCACAAATATCTTTGGTCAACTCAACTTGACTTGCGTACAGCTCTGACTGTATTACATAGACACGTAACCCGAGCTGATTCTAATCATTTTAATTTAGTTGTGATAAATAAAGACGATTTTAAATGAAAAATGGGCAAAAATTACAAAATTTGCATGCCCAATTCTGTTCAGTTTTAACCAGGGTTATCGGGGGATAGAAATAGAAACCCAAGATGTAAATAAAAACTTATGTTTTATTATATTTCAATGTGTTTACATGCTACGGTCACAAAAAAGGACACTATAAGGTGTTTTAATAAACATATAATCATAGTATACCAACAAACTACCGAAAAGAAAACAGGGACATCACCCTTATTTTTTGAATTTCAGTATCATGTAACTATATACCGGCTTTATCTTTATTCATCAAGTATACAATAAATATTTCATTATAGTGAGGCGATGTCATGAAAAATTTTAAAAGTTGAGAACTTTCCGGCAAAATATCTAATATTCCACTAAAAAGGGGATCCACATGTGGTTAATTTATCTGATATCAACGACTTTTAGAAGATCTATTTATTGTGAGAAAAAATTGTTGAAGCTAAACATTCGTTAAACATACATCTGGAACACTCAAGGATGCCAAAGTATAAACTAAACTCCATAAGGTTATAAGAGTGTAAAACCTAAGAATTGCACCTTCTCTAACCTATGAAGGAGATAGGTCTTGAATTGACGAACACCACGCCCACTTGAGGTAGGGTCTATGTTGTGAATCTTCTCAAATGCATGAAAGCGGCCTAAAAATCACAGGCAAGAAGGTTTTGAGACCACAGAAAAATATGTCAGAAGAATAATAACAACAAAAAAGAAGAAATATAGGAACTAAAATACAAAAGACGTAAATTAGTAGATAAAATATTTCCACACGGGGCACCACAGTAAAAACCAAAAGAGAATTTTATCAATTCCCAAAAAACTTATTCTGTGTTGCAATGCTTCATTGGCCTATTGCCGTTAAAGGTTATTGCTACATTTTTTATGCCCTTACACTAACCTAAAACTCAGCCATGATCTACGCCCAGAAACAAATAAGAACAGAAAACTTCCAGTAAATATTGTTCCATTGATCATCATGTCTACAAACTGCGTAAGACATACAGTAAGGAATTTAGAATTATGCTTATAAGATTAGCATTACCTAATTCTGCATGACTTTATTAGGATCTAATCGTCCTTTCTCTTGTAGCAATAATATCCCCGATCCAAGAACCAATCCTCCCGAGGAAACTGTAGCTTCTAGGAAGTTTAAAGCATAACGGAGCTAAAAGCTAAGATGAGAATCTCCAAATGTAAAAATCCTGAAAAGGGACACACTAAATCACCTCTTTCCTTCAGAATCTCACAACTTATCGCCATGTCAAGCAGCTAGATGGTTAACTCAGGCCAGCCAATCAGAACTACTGCTTTAAGAACTAAAACTCTATCTTTGGCTGATTTTTTTCCCATAATAAATCACAGATTCATTGGTCAAATTGTTTCCATCCTTCATCTTTTGGTAGCGATTTTTAAAAAATCCCAGAAGTCGTAGTGTGACCAATCCACTGCAATATGAGCGCCATACAAGCAATACAACAGTTAATTCTACATATCAACTGATCTCAAGGATTTTTTTTTTATTACAGTCTCCCCTCTTTTCAACATTTTTTAGCTACCAACATAACAACACTTGATGGAGACATGAGTGATGATTAAAATGATGTCTGTGACGATGTCCTACAACAAAAATGTATCCTTCACTGAATCAACCTGAGAACTAGGACGAGGACTACGATATTAAAAACACATGAACACCTGACAAATTCAACCGGAAATACTATGCAAAACGGGTTTGGTTTTCATTGACTGAAATCTTTTCCATAGCGTAGATTCAACCAGATCTTGGCCGTCAGGAAAATATTTTATAACAAGACATTTATCATCTACGCTGTTCATGACAAGATATTTCCCATCAATGAAAGAGAGAACACAAAAGATTGGCGCTTAGGTAGAAGCTGATCGTAGTATCAATCGTGATTCTGTGCGGACGAATCTAATTTGAATGTCAGGACTGAGAAGATGGGGCATTTACAGAGGTAAGCAACCCGCGGGTTGCTCTGCTCCAATTCATTGGCGACACGAAGGATGGGAGCAATGGAAGAAAGCGAAGAAGGGATGAGTTCACTGTCCGCTGCAGCCACATCATCGTCGGGGGCGTCGAGCATTGTGGGCAGCCTCGTCATCTTCCTCGACAGAGACTTCCTCGGCACAGGGCCGCCTCCTCCAGGCCCTTTGGTGCCGCTGCCGGACGCCATTCCCCTCCCCAGAAGCCTTAATTCCTCACTGCTCAGCCCACCCAGGAGAGAAGATAAGGGACTGGGGGTGACAGCTCTCCTTCTTCCACTGCTCCACCTCGTGCGTCTTCTGCCTGCTCAGCGGGCGCTCGGGAGGCCGCCTGCCTTCTCTTCTTCCAACTGCTTTTCTCCCTCCCCCGCTGGAAGGAACACCAGCAGAGGGAAATGGGAGGGAGCAAGCACGGAATATCAAGCTCCATAGCTTCCCACTTTTCTCTCTCTTTCTCCTTTCCTACCGCCATAAACAGTCAGACGGCTAGGTGGGGTTCCTCCGCTTTTCTTCCTCCCCCCAAGCAAGGAATGTAATGGAGCCAATGGAGCCGCTTGCTTCACTCCAAGAGAGAGACCTCTCTCTCTCTCTCTCTCTCTCTCTCTCTCTCTCTCTCTCTCTCTAGCTCTCGCTTGCAGTAGCAGTGGAAGAGAAAGGCGGTGCCTTTGGATTGCCACGGGATGCAAGCAAGGAATGGAAAGGAAAAGAGCTGCCGCTCATAGTCTTGCTACTCTTACTACAAGAACGTGTGGTTAATTACTCGTAGATCCATACCAAGATAGTTTTTCTTACTATAAGCCCTCAAAATAAATCGAAGTTATATTTTAACCCCTATCTTCCGTTCAACGGTCCATGCCACGTGGCCTCCCTCCTAAAGAACAACCTCCCGACAACACCCGGCCCTTCTCTTTCCCCGTGAGAGCACCATATTTTTGAACAATTATAATTAAAACCCTATATTTTATTTTATTTGTATCCTAGTTAAACCACTTTAGGCTACTGGGCTCATGGGCCCAAGTCCAATAATTAGCCCAATAAAAACCCAAAAACCCTCACAGTCTCTCTCTCTCCCCCCCAACGCCTCCCGGAGAGACTGTGCATTTAGAGGGCCGGGCCCGAAACTTTTATGCCAGCGGCCCGAAGCCCATTCTATGGGCCTTGCTAGGCAAGAGAGCGATCTTCATAACCGGGCAGGGCGTGAGAACGGGCCGGCCCATGAAGGAAAAAAGCCCGTCCTCTTTTTCTATCGAGAGTCCTCACCTTCGAGAAAATCGGCGAAGCTGCATGCCCCTTCTGGCGAGGCCTGCAGAAGAGGAACCTCCACCTCTCTCCTCCCCTCCCCCGCCATCTCCATCCACCCCGCCGCCACCTCCTCCTCCTCCTCCTCCAAATCCCCATACTCGTCGTACCTCGGCGGCGGCGATGCCGGCGACAGCGGCGGCGACGATGACGACGGTAGAAACAGCGGCAACGGCGGCGACGGTGGCAGCGGTGGTGGTGGTGGCGGCGGCGGAGGGGGATCTTGGAGGGGAATTTGCGCTTCGTTGGGGATCCAGACGAGTCGCCAGGCGTTATCGTCCAGGCGCCATTGGAGGTGATGGCCGAGAGCTGGTCGCCGGTGGGGCATCGTCCGAAGGGGTGGCGCCGCCGCCGGTCTCTCTCTCCTCAGTGGGTGGTGTGGAGGTGGGGAAGGGGGAGGAGCTTTAGTGGGGAGGATTCGGGCTTGTTTTTCTCTCTGGCTGGCGAAGTGCGACGGCCGTCGGTTCCAAAAATGGCCGTCTCCATCACCGTGGACGGCCAGCTAGGTTTTGATGTCTCTGAGAAGCAACCCGGCAGTGTTAACCTCTCTCTCTCTCTCTCTCTCTCTCTCTCTCTCTCTCGCTCCTATGGTTGTCTCACGCGATCATTCCTGTGGCAGCTCATCTCTCTCTCTCTCTCTCTCTCTCTCTCTCTCTGGCGGGCGGGTTGGGGAAGAGTGATGGCCATGGGCTACATAAAATGGGGGGGTCTGCGTCGCCATGGATAGGCAGCAGCTGGGGAATGATGTGTGGAGAAACAAAAAATTAGGATTGCCTTTTACTTGGAAAGAAACCCCGAACTCTTGAAACCCATTCTCTCTCTAACACGTAACACGTAGCCATCCTACGATCGTCCCCCTTCCCCTCTCTCTCTCTCTCTCTCTCTCTCTCTCTCTCGGTGGGCTGGATTAAGCATGTTCTTCCATAAGTAATGTGAGATGATCAAGTGGTTCGTATTCATACCATGTGAGTGAGACCGCCACGTTTTTCTGGCAACTTACTCGTTTTTCTTCACTCTCCCTTCAATTAAGGGTAGAGAGAGAGAGAGAGAAGAGACGGCGGAGAGAAATAAGGACCGAGAGATAAGAGAGAGAGAGGGAGAGTGAGAGAGAGAGAGAGAGAGTGAGAAGAGACGGTAGAGAAATAAGGGATGATGGAGAGAGAGAGAGAGAGAGAAGATGCATGCATGCATGGATTCTCGTCCCCGAGCATCGTGAGAATCTTATAATACTGTTGATTTGCAAATAACTTATCGGCAAAAACTGACTATTTAAAATTAAACGATATATAATATATATTTATTTATATACTCTTGTGTCGTCTTACCTCTAAACCCCCAGGATAAGACCTCAAGTTGCGTAATATGAGCATTGTGGGAAGGTTTCCATTCCCAAAGACCTTCACTAAAACGTGTCTTGGGTATTTCTATGCTATTTTTCTTTGAATAATATGATTTCCCAACAGTTAATCATTGTAATTATGCCCACATAGAGAGAAAGAGAGAGAAAGGGGGCATGGTTTGATATTATTCTAATTGCATTTATTCATACATATATTCATCTTTATCCAAAGAGAGAGATTCACTGTAGCGAGAGAGAGAGAGAGAGAGAGAGAGAGAGAGAGAGAGAGAGAGATGTGCCTTATTCTAGTAAATTGCCAACATTAAATCTTTGAAGATTTTTTTGTCATTTTAATGGAAAATGGCAAATTTTCCGTATATTTTTTTCAAGGTGTTAGACATTTTACTTAGAAGGTCCTTTCTTTGATGGCATGAATCACGACACTAAGTTGCGGGCATATTTTTAATTTTAATAGTTTGATACGTCAATATTGACATTTTTAAAGTAGGAAAATTAGATGAAAATCGCTTCTCTCGGCGGTGGGAGGAGGCATGTGCGGCCCACGTCGAAACGTGTCGCACGTGCGACGCGGTTTGCACAGAGGACCTACGTTAATCATACGTGGAGCCTGCAAACGAGTCCTGGGCCCGGGAGGTGGAGTCAACAGAGTGGGCCCCACATGAAATCTCAACAGTGGAAAGGAGCATGTGCTGTCCACGCCAAAATGTGCCGCCGGTGTTGCGCGATGTGCACAGAGAGCCTACGTTAACCTAAGCGACACCTGGCCCCGGATAATCAACCTGGGCCCCACAAATGATGTGGGCCTAGAAAAATCGTCACTGCGTCCAATACGTCGCCCCAACAGGCCCCACAAGCCCATTAAAGATCTTCACCGGCCTTTAAATGCCTGTGGGTCCCACAAACCCGCCCCAACCCTACGATAATCAGAAGTTTTTAGAGACCGTGATCTGTGGGCCCCCTCTCTCTCTCTCTCTCTCTCTCTCTCTCTCTCTCTGCAGGTCCCGTCGACAGCCGCGGTGGATTGAAGCTCGCCGTCGGAGAAGAGACGGCCGTTGCATTTGGTAGGTTTCCCGCTCTCGATGATCTCCTCCGCTTCTCTCGATTTCTCCGTCGGCGATCTGTTTCGAGGATCGAGTTGGAGTCCAACTCCGGAGCTTCCGAAGAGTTGACAGAGTGACTTGGATTGCTTGATCCGTCGTTCTGGAGCAGACGCCTCCGGCAGGTCCTGTCGCCGGCCGCCATGGATTGAAGCTCGCCGAGGGAGAAGAATACGGCGGTTGCATTCTCTGTAAATCAGCTTGTTAAGGATAGAACCATGTTTGTTTCCCGCGACCGATGATCTCCTCTCTACCGACGATGTGTTTCAAGGATCGAGTCGTGGTTCAACTCCGAAGCTTCGGAGAAGTTCACAGTTCGATTTCGATTTTGTTTGATCCGTCGTTCTGGATGAGGCTCCGGTGGGATCGAATGCCATACTGCGTTAGAGAGAGGGAGCGAGGGGAAGGAAGGGGTTGAGTCATGCTCTGAATCCTGATCTTCGTTTTCTAACCTCGTTCTACTGCTATTCCTGCGGTGTTGTCGATCACTGAGTGGAGTTCGTCGCGCGAGGATTTCTCCGCCGTCGAGTCATCCCTGTTCGTCGGAGGATTTCAAGAGAGAGGGAGAGGTCGAGGCGGGAAAATTCCAAAAAGCAGTTGGAAACCAGGCTCTGTCTCTTCAGACATTAATGGCGGAGATCTCTGGTTCCCTTCCCCCAACCTCTCGCTCATTCCATTCCTGATAACCCTATCCGATCTGTCGCCATTTCTTCCTCTCTGCACTGGCTTCTCCCGCCTGTTCATCTGACCGGTTTTCTCTGAAGAAAGGACTCGACAGAAAGATGATCAGCTTCTTCGCGTCTGCACAGAGGGGAGGACTGAAAGAGGGCCATCGTTGAACGATCCTCGAGCTCTGCTCAAGCTCTCTAGCGATGCCGAAGGAGGACGCAGCAGGCATGGTGCCTTTCTGCAAGCTATTCGCCTTCGCGGATGCTCTCGACGTCGCCCTGATGACCGTCGGCGGCGGCGCCGCCGTGGGGAACGGCGTGGCGCTGCCGCTTTCGGCGCTCTTCTTCGGGCATCTCATCAACGCATTCGGTTCCTCTTCCGGCACCGGCGACGTCCTCCACCACGTCTCCGAGGTACCGCCGCCTCCTCTCCTCCATGCACGGCTTTCCTCCTCCGAGAAACCGGGAACCTCTGGGACATTGACTTCTCAATTATCGCAGTCGTTTAGTCATCAAACGGTCGCAAATTTCACCTGAATAGACCCTCCAGATCATCCATTCCTTGATGAAAGTCGGCGTGTTCTTCTAGTAAGAGAAACCCTTCTGTCAAAGATGATGTGAACAGAGTCAACAGACTGGGTTGACCAGATAGGTCAACTCATTAGCTTCGCCGGCGGCGGCGGTTGACCCGGTTGAACAGGAGATCCGAATCGACGAGGAGAAGGGGACTCCCCTTTTTCTTTTTTTTTTTCTGATTTCTTCCAGTCTTTCTGAATTCGCCGCCAGGAACTGCTATCGAATCCCACTGCAATGTAGCTCATCTGACATGGAGTAGAAATAATTTGATCGATTTCTCGAACCAATGCCAGATAGTCTTGAAGTTCGTCTACGTAGCCGTTGCGGCCGGCGGCGCTGCGTTCCTCCGTAAGTGAAGAAGAGCCCCCGCTCTCCCTCTCCGGCGCCGGCGAGAACGAACTGCCGGCCTTATCCGAGGAAAAAGGTCGTCGGTTATTTTTATTTCTCGAATGCAGAGGTCTCATGCTGGACGATCGCCGGAGAACGGCAGGCGGCGCGGATCCGAGGCCTGTACTTGAAGGCGATCCCGCGGCAGGACATGGCGTTCTTTGACACGGAGACGACCACTGGCGAGGTCATCTGGCGGATGTCCGGCGACACGGGCCTCGTCCAGGACGCCATGGGAGAGAACGTCGGCAAGTTCCTGCAATTCGTCTCCACCTTCTTCGCCGGCCTCGTCATCGCCTTCGTCGAGGGTCGGCAACTGGCGCTGGTGATGGTCTTCTCCTTGGTCCCCTTGCTCGCCGCCGGCGCCGCCTCGGCCGTCGTCGTCTCCAAGATGTCCGGCCGGGCGCAGTCGGGGAACGCCGACGCTGGCGACCTGGTCGAACAGACCGTCGGCTCCATAAGGACGGTGAGTTCGTCCACCCCCGCTGCCTTCCCTCTACCTTCCGAGTCTCACCGGCGACCTGGTCGACGTCACAGGTGGCGGCCTTCTCCGGCGAGGAGCCGGCGGTGGCGAGGTACGACAGGTCGCTGTGGAGGGCGTACGGATCGACGGTGAAGGAGGGGCTGGCCGCCGGCGTGGGCCTCGGAGTCGTCCTGCTGATGATCTTCTGCAACTACGGCCGGGCCACCTGGTACGGCGGCGAGCTGATCGCCGGTGGTGGCGGGTACGACGGAGGGACGGTCGTCAACGTCCTCATCGCGATCATGACCGGAGGGATTTCGCTGGGCCAGGTGACCCCCTGCGTCAACGCCTTCGCGGTGGGGCTTAAAGCGGCGCACAGGATGTTCGAGACGATCGAGCGGCGGCCAGAGATCGACGCCGGCGACCCGCGCGGCGCGGTGCTGGAAGCCCTCAGGGGAGATTTGGAGCTGAGGGAGGTGACCTTCCGGTACCCGGGGAGGCCCGAGGTCCTTGTCCTCGACGGCTTCTCCCTGCGGGTGGCCGGGGGGACGACGGCAGCGCTCGTCGGAGAGAGCGGTGCCGGGAAGTCGACGGTGATCAGCCTGGTGGCGCGGTTCTACGACCCCCAGGGAGGGGAGGTCCTCGTCGACGGTGTCGACATCAGGAAGCTCCGGCTGCGGTGGATCAGGGAGAAGATCGGGCTCGTCAGCCAGGAGCCGGTCCTCTTCTCCACCACCATTCGGGAGAACGTCGCCTACGCCAGACCCGACGCTACCGCCGAGGAGATCAACGCCGCCGTTGAGCTTGCCAACGCCGCCAACTTCATCCACAAGATGCCCGCGGTAGGCACAGCAGGCTCCTTCTCCTCTTCTTCCTCCTGGTTCTTCTTCTTCCTGATTCTTTTTCTTCCTTGTTCTTCTTCCTGGTTCTTCTTCCTCCTGGTTCTTCTTCTTCTTTTTCCTTCCTCTGATCTCTGATCTGCCGGTCCTCGCTCTCTTTGAGGGCATGGACTCAATGGTGGGGGAGCGCGGGGCGCAGCTCTCCGGCGGGCAGAAGCAGAGGATAGCGATAGCTCGGGCAATCCTGAAGAACCCTAGGTTCCTGCTCCTCGACGAGGCGACCAGCGCCCTGGACGCGGAGTCGGAGCGCCTGGTACAGGAAGCTCTGAGCCGGATAATGGCCGACCGGACAACCATCGTTGCCGCCCACCGCCTCCACACGGTGCACAGCGCCGACATGATCGCCGTCGTCCGCAGCGGAAGGATCGTCGAGCAGGGTGAGCACACACACGACCCTCCTTGTTCCCTCTTCCTCCTATCTCTGTGATTTCTGACGGAATCTGGGCTACCGCCGCCGCCGCCGGCGGGCAGGTCCTCACGCAGAGCTGGTGCGGGATCCGGAGGGGCCATATTCCCATCTCATATGCCTCCAGGAGAGCGAGCCGCCGGAGGAGGACGGCCGCGGCGGCCCTGCGAACGTTTCCGGCAACAGCCAGAGGCATGTCTATTTCACCGAGCCTCTCTCTGACAGCAGAGGCTCCTCTATGGGAGGAGGACGCAGCCAGAGGTTCCCGGTGGGGGCCATTTCTCTTCCAGACGGCGGCGGCGGCGACCAGGTGAGGCCCCGGAAGAGTGCTCCGATCTGGCGTCTGGCTCGCCTGAACAAGCCGGAGATCCCGGTCCTCCTCCTGGGCGCCGTCGCCGCCGCCATCCACGGGGCGGCGTTCCCAACCTTCGGGGTGCTCTTCTCCGGCACCATCAGGATCTTCTTCGAGCCCCCGCCGGAGCTCCGGCGACAGTCCAGGTTCTGGGCGCTCATGTACTGCCTGCTGGGCGTCGTCTCCCTGGTGGCCGTGCCCTTGAAGCAGTACCTCTTCGCGGTGGCCGGCGGCAAGCTCGTCCTCCGCATTCGATCCCTATCCTTCCGCAAAGTCCTTCAGCTGGAGATGACCTGGTTCGACGATCCCTCCAACTCCAGGTTCGCCATGGGATGCATCTCTCTCCTCCTCCTCTTCTTCTTCCTTTTTCTCCCCCGTTGACCAGATCGCGGCGTCGGCGGCGGTGGTTTTCTGCAGCGGAGCGATCGCAACGAGGCTGTCGGCGGACGCCGCCGCGGTGAGGGGCCTCGTCGGAGACAGCCTGGCTCTGGTAGTGCAGAACTCGGCGACGGTGGCGGCGGGGCTGGCGATCGCCATGGCGGCCAACTGGAGGCTGGCGCTGATAATCCTCGCCCTGATCCCTCTGGTCGGCCTGCAAGGGTCCTTGCAGATGAAGTTCCTCGCTGGCTTCAGCGCAGACGCCAAGGTCGGCAGCTACCACCTTATCGTCGTCTTCCTCAACCTCGGGAACTGATATGATACCTGCTGGTCATGGTTGCAGGTGAAGTACTTGGAGGCGACCCAGGTGGCGAGCGACGCCGTGGGGGGCATCCGGACGGTGGCGGCCTTCTGCGCGGAGGACAAGGTGGAGGCCTACCACCTCCGGTGCAGGGCTCCGGCGAGGCAGGGCCTCCGGCAGGGCGTGGCCACCGGGCTAGGGTTCGGCTTCTCCTCCCTGGTGCTCTACTGCGCCTACGCCCTCATCTTCTACGCCGGCGCTCGCTTCGTTCAGGACGGGAAGGCCACCTTCGCGCAGGTTTTCAGGGTGAGCCACGCCGGAGAACCAGGCGGTAGGCCGGCGGCGCCGCCGGAGAGCCATTACCGAGTTGGTCAACTCACGGCGGAGCTTTCTAGCGCAGGTCTTCTTCGCGCTGGCCATGACGGCGATCGGGGTGTCAAAGACCAGCGCGCTGGGCCCGGACACTAACAAGGGCAGGGACTCGGCGGCCTCCCTCTTCGCCATACTCGACCGCAGGTCCGAGATCGACCCCGGCGGCGCCGCCGGCCGGACCCTCGCCGTCGTCCGGGGAGACGTCGCCTTCCAGAACGTCAGCTTCAGGTATCCCACCTGCCCCGACGTCCCCCGTCCTCAGGGACTTCTGCCTGAGCATCCCCGCCGGAAAGGTCAGTCTTCTCCTTCCTCCGTCCTCCTTCCATCTCCTTCCTTCTGGTCGGCTGGTTGGCCTGTGCTCCTCCGAAACCCTTGAGGCCCTCCTGGGCGTTGCAGACGGTGGCGCTGGTGGGGGAGAGCGGGAGCGGCAAGTCGACGGTGATCGCCCTCCTGGAGCGCTTCTACGACCCCGCCGCCGGCCGCATCCTCCTCGACGGGGCGGACCTCCGGGACCTCCGGCTCTCCTGGCTCAGGCAGCAACTGGCCCTTGTCCCCCAAGAGCCCGCCTTCTTCAACGATACCATCCGAGCCAACATCGCCTACGGCAGCGCCGCGGCGGCGGCGACGGCGGCCGGCGCACAGCTTCATCTCCGGCCTCCCCGCGGGGTACTCCACGGCGGTGGGGGAGAGGGGAGTGCAGCTCTCCGGCGGGCAGAGGCAGAGGATCGCCATCGCCCGGGCGGTGCTGCGGGACCCCAGGGTGCTGCTGCTCGACGAGCCCACCGCCGCGCTGGACGCTGAGGCGGAGCTCGCCGTGCAGGCGGCGCACCACCGTGGTGGTCGCCCACCGCCTGTCCACCATTAAATGGGCCGACGCCATCGCCGTCCTGAGGAACGGGGAGGTCGTAGAGACGGGGACCCACGCCGCCCTCCTCGGCGAGCCCATTGGGGCCTACCAAGCCCTTATGGCCCTCCACCACAGCTCCCCTCAACCAAAGCCCCAATAATTTATTCATTTGATCAGGGTTTCTATTTTAAAAAATAATAATTCCCCTCATAGCTTTTTTTTACCCCCAATGTTTTGACTGATTAAATTTTTTTTCAATTTTCTTTTTGCAGTATTGGATCTGGTTTGGGGCAAGCAAAGCCTGCTTAATCAGATCCGACTCAACTATTCAAGTCCCCTACAAATATACGAACCCATTTTACTTCAAACTTATAAAGTTATTTTTTGTTCATTTTGTCCCTCATCAGCTCTCAAGACAATGGCTATATCTGGCAATAGCATGTGCTCCAATGTTCACTAAGTTAGCGCATCTTCAACAATATATTAGAGTCAATCAAGTGAGTTCATTCTAACCCTTTTTTTAATCTTTTGGGATGTTCTATTAACTATACAAGTTTTGGCTTGTTACTAGGTTACTCGTGAATTGATACACCTTACTAAAGAGTGTTTCTTGTGGGGATTTATCTTATGTGGTTATATTTTTGGTCAATTCAGCTAGTGTTAGTGATCCTATTTTTGCCTCTCATCTATCAATTGGAGGAGAGAGAACAACCAAAGTTGTCTTGAGTAAAAGCAACATATGTTTTCTATCCAATCCTTGTTTATTAGAAATAGTTGATTTGTCATCATCTTCATTGCACTTACTAGAGTATTTTAAGTTATATTTTGAATTAATTCAAATTATATGTTAGAAACCTTCTCTATTTGAGTAAATTTATTGAAGTTGGTTCAATGTAGAGTGGAAAATCTAATTGTCTTCCAAAATTGATATCTAAATAAGTGGATCTAAAATTTAAATTATAGAAGTAAGATGACATAATTATAAAAGTATGGCTTTGGAGTACCATGGCACCTGAAGTTAATGTTAATTGTTTATTTCTACCAACATCAAAAGAAATTTGAGAAAAAATAAGCCAAATTCTCTCAAAGATGAGGCTCAGATTTCTTGAGTCATAGTTAAGGCAATAGCTTTAATAGGAGGGAGCAAGTTTATCAAGGAACATGCCATTGATATTGAGTCTTTGTTATAAGATATTGATAGATGTTAGCCAATTATTACTAATTATTTAGATGGTATAATATAACTTTAAACATATATGTAATAGTAAGTTATAGTTAGTTTTAATCTTGGAATGGTCATATACAATCTCAAATTTCATTAAGAAAAAGAATACCTTGAAGGAGTTAATTCTGATGACAAGAAATGAAGAAAGTGAAGTCAATCAATGAAAAAGAACAATTATAGGCATACCTATGATGCACTTATTGTAAATGGGTAAGACATGCTTGTGACCAATGTTGCAAGTTCCATCAAAGGCCTTTGCTAGAGTAGCCAAGCACATTTGACCATTTCACAATCATTAGAAAGAATGGCAACATCTAAGATAAATATAGAAAGAAAGATGGAGATTCTTAGAGATGAGATCAAAAAGTTGAAATTAACAATAGCCTTCAACTCTTTGAGTCATTTTGGTGAAATTTCTTACTCTCGAGCATTACAAGGGACATTTAATTCGTTTTTAACATCCTTGATATAAACCATGAGACCATTAGTCATATGACCAATACCTCAAAACATTCTTCAACATTTAACAATTGCCAAGATAATATGAAAGTAGGTAGTGTTAATGAATCACTAATGATTACAAGTGGTATGAGAGAAGAATAATTTGAGCACATTTACACAATTAGAAATATATTACATGTACTTAAAATGTCTATAAATTTTATTTTGATTAAAAAAATTAATAACCTAAATTTTAAAGTGATTATTGATAATATTTTTGTGGTATATAAATAAAAGAATGAACAGGAAGATTACACATGTTGAGAATGTGGAGAAATTTACTATCTTAGAGCATCAATTCAAAGCTATACTAAATAATTGCATTGCTAATTGATATCTAAAACTTTTATCTTCATAGAGTTTGAAAATTTTCGGCCATACTAGTATATCTTGCTTAGCTGTCTTTTAAAATAATGAATACAATGAGTGTAAATTCGTTTCTTAAAATTAGAAAACTCAAAATGTGATGTTTTTGATATTATAAATTATAAATATGGTTACTTTCCATCAAGTAGTTCAAAGAGTGCTGCTCTATCCTATTTAATTCATAATGATATTTAAGGACCATCATTTTCCTAAAAATATGAGGCGAGTAAAAGATGATAGGTGCTTTCAACCATAATCAGTACCTAAGACATTTCTAATTATTAGGTTTTTTGGTTCGAACTACTATTGAGGTTGAGGTTCTATTGATGTCACGCTTAGTTATGTACATATTTGAAAAAGTGAGATAGGCAATATACAATTTACTATTTCATGTCATCTAGCTTTATCAATAGTCTCATTTTCTCCTTTGCAAGTGATTTTATCAAATTAAATTATATGTTGATTAAAAGTAATATCAACTGAAATGAAAGATTTGCTTCATGAGAGTGATAACAATTGTATCCCATTTTATATTTGAATGTCCAATAGATATACATTTTTAGTACCACTAGATCAAATTTATATTTGATTTGTTCTTGGTTGCAAATAACATGCACACCCAAATACTCAAAGTAACAAATTATTCTTAATTTAAGTGTGTACAAAATGATGAGATAAATTTATCATGGTTTGAAAACATAAAATTAAAATGGACTTACCCTATAAAATAATGGGTACAAGATTTTGTGCTATGAGTACCCACATCACTTTTAGGTTGTGCTCATTTCTTCTCTCTAACACTCAATTTTGTTGTGGAGTGTTTGCATATAAGGATTCATGAATTATCTTCTCTTTAACAATAATATGTTATTATTTGAATATAAAATGTTTATATTATTTAATGCAATTATTTTAATCATGCTCTTAAATTTTTATTAATGAAAAAATTTACTTACTTTCATTTATGATTCAATAATAAAATATATATTATTCATAAGCAATTATGAATAAAATAATCAGTTATCCCACTCTTAAAGATATTAGGAATAAATGCTAGTCCTCAAAAATTGCCATGAATTAAAGAAAATAGAATATTACTTCTTTCACTATACAATGGAAAGGAAGCATAATTATGTTTTTTAATCTTAAAATAACACATTTCAAATTTATAAATTTAAGATTTATTCATTATGCTAAAAGATAGATGAGCAAGACAAAAATGGTATAACTAAAATTTTATGGACTTTATCAAGATAAAAGATTTAAATCTTAATTGGTAATGCAATTCTACAATGTAGCTTTGATTTGATACTTCAACATAGTAAAAGTCTTCCACATTTCTCGACATATATAATTTATGTCATTATTTTATTTACACATTACAAAAATCATTATCAATAATCAGTTTGTAATTTAAGAAGAAAGAAATCTATGTTGTCACTATGGTGAATTCTAAGAATAAAGAAATGAGCCCAAGTCACAATCAAACCATTTAGTCCCAATTAATGTGTTTGAAGGGTGCCCAAGGTCCAATAACCGAGTACTCATCATCCATTCAAAGCGATGACCACCTCTCACAATTTTAGCAAATCTTAAATCATGGAGGCATTTAGCTTCCATGATTGGGTGCAGCTAAAACATGGGCCTAATGGAAGGACCCACCTTCTTCATTTTTAGCAAGCCTTGAATCGTGGAGGAAGTAACTTCTACAATGAGGCCAGCCAAGATGAAGAGGGAAGCCAAAGTTATTATCCAAATATTATATAAACATCTTCTTTTAATATAAATGAGACCTTTTATTCTCGTTACAATAGTGGATGTCTGAATGAAACTATAAGTTCTAAGGTTTATTCTTGTTTAATAGTGTATTGGAGGAGAGATCCTTGAAGGTTGTTTAATGGATTAATGATTGTATATCACTTGACTTAGGACAAGCACAAAAATAAGGTTTGTGCCATTCCATCGATATTCATTGATCTCATCTCCATAATTTTAGAAAAACATTCATCATTCTTTCATCAAATTATCATAATCATGATATAATTATTCTCTAAGATTATTTACTCCAAATTCTCTACTATTGTTAATCACATCCTCATCTATCTATTTTATTATTTCTTTTAAATCATCTCTAATCAAATCTCCTTCCATGACATTCTTACCAATACTACAGAAATAAATTCTACTCTCTTAATATTATAGCTCCTTGAGGATCGACCCTTACTCATCCTAAATTAAAAGTGTGAGGATTTAATAAATATGATTTGTATGAACTTGATTGTGCTCACAATGATAATTTCACCCCTAAATCAAGTTCATCAATCATCCATCACATTTAACCTTTTTAAACATATTATAATTATTATAATAATATTATGTTAATTGAACTTCTAAGATTATAACATCATGCTTTGAATGTGAGTTGTATCCAAGAAAAACATATAGGCTCATGGAAAAGAATTAAGTAGTGTAGTTCACTAAATAATAAAGTTTTGTTTGACTTATTCTCAACTAAAATAAAAAACTTTATCCTTCCTCTGTACTCAATGTGTCAAATAGTTTATATAATAACAAACATACTTATTATTTATAGAATGACTATTTGGGCTGCTGAATATATTTTTTTTCAAGAAAAGTCACAACTCAATGAGTCATTATCATTGTAACCAAGAAATATAGGGTTTTTATATACATTTATTTATTATTATGCCATTTTTTAATAAGCCAAATCATAGAGGAATCAAAAAACATAAAAAAGTATTTATTTTTCGAGGGATAAAAAAATAGGGTAAATCATATTTTTTGGGAAATCATGGTTATCACTTATACAATCATAAATTCTAGACTACATATTATTTGAGTGCCATAAAAAAAGAAGTAGAATAAACTTTTAAAAGATCACACAAACTATTACCATTTTCTAGTAATTACTTTTGGCTTGTCTATCACATTATTTTAGCCTGGACATACGAATTAATGAGGTTTCTATTCATAGTTTATCTTGCCAAAATAATATTTCAGATGAATTAACATTTATTGTCCTAACTATTTTACCTCTATCTCTTTTGAAAGTGATTATAAGAGTAAGCATTTACATCCTTCTTTTGAATAAAGTTTTACATTTTTTGCCTACTTTCTCAACATAAAGTATACATCTTTATCAAGGCATCCATTCAAATAAGAAAATAAAACATGCAAATGAAAATTTTATTTATTTAATAAAAATAAAAAATTAAATAAGAAATTATTCATAAAATATAATTTAAAAAAGTGCACAATTTTATCATTTCAAATACCATTAAAAATAGTCTTTATATAAAATCAAATTACTTATATATATAGATGCAATCACTTCAGAGATGCCTAGCTCAAGAACATAATTTTAGAATAATTCAATTTTGATGATTATACCTGATTGATAATAATTTTTTTTCTTCTATTCTTGTGATGCATGTAGAGCTATTTAGTAACATAGAAATGGGTATCCCTTATTCCCTGCCTAAAAGTTGTGCTCCACAACATCCTTAATGGGCTATTTCCGATTGGGTGTGTAAGAGACTACTATAACACCTAATTAATCAACCAAGTTATATGGCTACAAAGCATTAGAGTGGCTAGACTATGCATTTAATTGGGGAAACTTTTGATTGCAAATAGAAGGGGTTCTAAAAAATGTTACCCAAAAAGGCAAGGCCAAGCAAGTAACATATGGCATAGCTTGATGGAGCTGTTTAGGTGGTCCCTAGGGCCAAGCGATGTTTTCTTTCAGTATGTCTAGTACATGCTTCCTATTTTTTTATGGGATTTAGAATTTATTTTAACTTATGTAAAAAGGTACATACATGAAAGAGCTCTTTGTTAGTTAGAAATATTATTTTCTTCTTCTCTCTCCTTGTATAGTCAAGAAGCCAGATTTTTGTTTCTTTTTGGATTCAATGATTTTAGATTTTGCTCTCCCCAAAGTTTTGCCAGATTACCTTTCAATCCATCTAGTCTAGAGGTCAAAATAATTAATTATGGTTTATGTTGACACTAGTGCAAATCAATATAAAGCTAAACTTATCATTTTTATGCCCACCCACCAGTCATCATATCTTCCACCCACCTATTCAACTAAGTTTATTGGGCTCATAGTTATTTGCCAATGTATGTTGGTATGTGTGCCCCTTTGCTCATTTCCAACCACACTCATCTGCACATTGACTATATGTAGGACCAAGGGTCGGATAGAGGTAGGGGGTGGAGGCTGGGAGTGGCCAAACAAAATCATGTGTCAAAGAAAGAGTTGACTCATTTGAGTCAACGCATGGGTCAACCGACATATGGCATAGGTCAATTCCCATATATTTTTTCAGTTAGTCTTATTTCTAAATTTATTATTATTTTTTATCCCAACTTTCTTCTTTTGGGTCTCTTCCTTGTTGATCATAAACCAAACAACAAGTGGATTGATGGGAATAATTTCTATCTTCATCCGATCTCTAGTGTTATAATAACATATTTATGAAAATTTTCTATTTTTCTATTTTATAACTATTATTATTATTATTATTATTCAAGATCAAAACATTTGAATTAACACATTTTGGGCATATTATTATGATAATGAATGGGACATTGACATTTCAACCTTTGTATGCTTTATAAACTTGTGAAAGATTATATTTTTTTAGTGGAGACAAATTATGATGCTATGAGGGATGGATGGGTCTGTGACATCTCTACCATTCTCATCCCCTTCCCAGTCTCTATTGATGATATCATATGACATGAAGATTTATGAATGGCAGTTGAAGGAGATTTACCTGATGAGCTACGGCTGTGATGCTATGTGGCTTAAAGTTTATGAGCAAACCTTACCCACCCCGCCCCCCCCCCCCCGGCCATCTTGAAGTCTATGCGTCTTCTTTGTTATTCATAATTCTGCCAAGAGACAAGCTATGAGGTTAGAAAGATGATATTTCTTACTGTATGAAGATGTTATGATGTTATGATATTATGAGCGATGAGTGTTGAACGGATCGTTGGGGTTCCTCCTTCCCAAGGCCCAGATTTAGCTGATTCCGCTGAGTTCTCGCCGGCGCCGCCATGGAGGACGAAACCCTCGTTCCCAACGGCTCCCCCGTCGCCGCCCAGGACGAGGCGGCGGCGGCGGCGGCGCAGCAGCAGCAGCAGCAGCAGCAGGATGAGGGCGAGATCGAGAAGCTGAGATCGGAGCGTGTCCACCTCCGCAGCGACCTCGAGGCGGCCGTCGCGCAGGTGGACATGCTCCGCGCGGCCGCGGAGGAGCTCCGAGGGACGAAGGTCTCCCTGGAGGCGAAGGTGGGGGACCTGGAGGGGAAGTTATCGGCCATGGAGGCGGAGAAGGCGGAGGAGGCCGAGCGGGTGGCGGCGGAGCGGCGGATGCTGGAGGTTGTCGCGGCACGGGCGGCGGAGCTGGAAGGGGACGTCTCGCGGCTGCAGCACGACCTCGTCACGGCGATGTCGGGGGGCGAGGAGGCGGCTGCGGAGGCAAAGCTGTTGAAAGAGTTGGTGGAGAAGTTGCAGGGAGTGGCGATTCAATCGGAGGCGAGGATCACGGAGGCCGAGAAGTCCGGAGACGGGCTGAAGATTTCCATTGAGCGATTGAAAGGCGAGAAGGACGCGTTGGAGAAGGAGAAAGACAAGGCAGAGGCGAAGATTCTGGTGCTTGAAGGGAAGGTGAAATCCTTGCAGAATGAGACAGACAGGGTCTCAAGTGAGAGGGAAAGTGAGCTGCATAGGATGAAGCTTGCGATCTCGGAGTTGCAGGAGAAGGCTGGGGCTTACGAATTGAGATTGCTGAAGTCGCGCGAGCTGGAGAACGGGGACAAGGATGGCGATGTCGATGGTGCTGTGCATAGTCGGCCAAGGGACCTGAGACATCTCGTGCAGACTTTCCTTGGAAGATTTTGGTGGGATCAACAGCGACTATTGCAGGTGTGACCGCTGTGACGTTTTTGGTGCACTATGCAAGGAAAAGGTGAGGATTCTTTGCCATTGGGTGTGCTAAGATCTCCCTGCATTGCTTCTTCCTTCTTCCATGGATGTTAGGTTCATATTAAAAAAAAAAAACTTCCTTGGATTTTTTTTTGCAGGTCAACTTAGCATGGTGAAAAGTGGATGAGAGTTTCTACTCGAACTCCAACACATACGTTACATATGTGAGGGTTCCTAAAGGCGCCGTTGTTTTTTGTATTGGTGTGGGATCAACTCTAATCTTCCTGCCGTTGTTTTTTTAGTATTAATCTCCTCTTGTTTTTGCCCAAGAAGGAGGGGGTGTGGCTGTCTTTTATAGCCATTCAATAAGCCATCAGAGTTTGGTTGGTTAGGGGTTGCCCCAGTGGTTTTTGACCTGGAGACAGTTTTTTCTCAGTTTACTTCCAAGAGACAAGCGGCTGCATACTCTTGCTTCTTTCATTCTTTTTTTTTCTTTTCCCTCTTTAGTTTTAAAATGATATTGGGCTTTGTTATGAGCAAAAAGTATGGTCAAGCCATGGACCTATAATCTTTGATTATGGTCGTTGATGATGCTAATGAGGTTGTATCTGTTGTGATTAATAATATCCTGGACTGTTTAAATCGGCAGGCAGGTTTTCAATCATATGCCTTAATCATCTGTGTTGCTTTCTTGTCTGATGGTTGGAAGATTACATGGGCTTTTCTTTTTCGAAACCTGTATTTTGTGTATTAACTTCTTATTAATCTTTGTGAGTTTATTGATCCATGTTTTTGAATAATCACCAACCTACAGGTTGACAACATTTGTTTATTTGCCATGTTTTAATTGGTGGCAATTATATTTCCAAGTTACTTCTAATAGCCTAGCTACTAGGCACTTTGCCTGCTTTACTTTTGCCTACAACTCTTGATCATGGAATTGTGCTATATTGTAAACGTGTGAGGTAATATTGTGATTATACCATCAATGCAGAGCACTTGGTTTCCTTTTCAAAAGTATAGGCACTATTCTCTAATGGGCCAGGGATATTCTTAATCATATAATTCTGCATGCAGCTTTCAAATGTTTTATTTGTCTGGTCTGCTTGACTCACTTAAAGCTGTCAAAATGATATGACATGTGCTGTTAGTTCCTTTATGTTGGGTGCTCCATGGTGAACCCTTGAACCTCTTACGTGTTCTGAGAAAACCAAATCAGAGTGTGATTGAGTTTGAAAGCAAAAGGAAGGGTTTTTGATTGGGATTGCAAAGATTTCATATGGACAATGTGCTATATTTCTTGAAGAAATCTCCCCTTCATGGGTTTCAACTAAAATTGTTTAGATAGGTTTTTCAGTGAACGGAGTAATAAAGATTGATGAAGTAATTTTGATCAATTTCTGATATGATCCCCCTAAAGGTTTATGAGAGAAGGAGGATTAGGGACCAAGCTTGAGAGAAAGGATCCCATCCCATTACTAACCCTAAACAACATTCATTTATAAGTCCCCTAGTGGTGGGGGAGGAGGAAGTGTCTGGAGAAAGTGACAAGGAGCTGCACACTCAGCCCTCACCCCTCCCTATCTAGGGTTTCTTGTGGGACCCTTCTTTTACCCTCTATTTTGAATCCTTAGGACAACTACAAGACCCTTTTGTTCTCTCCCTTATCCTATTCTACTTGCAAGGGACCCAACAGGGCCTTGCTATCCTTCTCTTCCTCGACTAACTTCCGATTTGTATTTATTCTAGGTTTCATATTACTCTATTCCCTTCCATGATCTCATGATAGAATTGGGGTTCTATCATTTGGTATAATAGTCTTCTTTCTTACCTATTTATGATCACACCTCTCCAAGGTGACTACATGGATTCGCTTGAAGCACATGTGGATTCTATGGCCAAAATCATGTCCACCTTACAAGTGAGTTTCGTTGCATGATACACCAACATGAAGGATGCTTTCGACCACATATCCTAGCAAGTGGAGACCCTACTCTCCTCTAGAGGCCCACCGGCTCCTATGGTACATTCCCTACCTCTTCTTTTGCCAACCCACCATTGCTCTCACCTCTAGTTGGATTCATCCCCCTCTCACCTCTAGATGGTTAGTTTTGTTGTGGTCATGGATGCCCTTGAGACCTACTTTTAAGCTATTAATGTTTGCTTCTAAATAGTTAAAATGGTAGACTTGTAATAGTGTGCGAAGTCACCCCCATCAATACCTTGTGGGCAGATTATGCTGATAGAGAAGGGCTTATGTGAGATAGCTCACAAACTTGTGATTAATGCAAAATTATTGAAATGACTACTAGCAAACATATTAGTAAGAGCTAACACGACATGAACAATGGTTTAGTTCTTGAGTGAAGTCTACCCACAAGGAAATGATGGGCTGATGCTGGTCTTTTATTTAAGTATGCCACCATAATTTGGTACATATTAGTGAGTAGTACTGCTCCTACTTTGGTGTCTAGCTCACTTGAAAATATTGATTGACAACAGCTCACCTCATGCCAACATGTTTGCTAACAAATGTTTCAACAATGTTAAGGACTGCCTTGTATATATCTTCTTGGTTGATGTCATTTTCCGACAAGATATTTGTATGGGCAAAATAACCTCACATGTCATTACTTATAGGTCCTCTACTTTTCAACTACTTAGAAGTGGGTGTTAATAGTTTGAAAGTGAGCCTCAAGGGCCTTTATATCTGTGGCAAAACATGCCATTTTCTCCTTCAAGCAAGCAAGACACTAATTGTGGGTTCTACTTTGCACTTCCTATTGACTATAATATTTTCTTCTATAATAGAAAGGTGGATATCACTGTTACATGGTTGTTTCTTGAAGTGCATCAACCATGCGTCAATATTGGGTGTACTTGTGCCCCCAACTAGCTCAACAATAATAATTAGGATTATAGGCTAAAAAATCATCGCCTTATATTACACTACAAAACTCAAATGTGTTTTTTACACAAGTTGTTTAATCCTTTTGCTCCTCTATTATTAGATTAAGCTATGTGGGATTCATATTTAGCTTCACTACTAACATTATCCTCGACATTGCAAATCAACTCATGCATGACATCACATCTTAACATGCACTTTTGGTGGACTAAACCTTGATGGGTGTATGTGTATTGTGTCTCACTATTAGAATGTCATATATTTTCTCTTGTTCTTTTTTGTTTTTTTGTCATGACAAATTGAATCAAGCTAATTTGGACGATGTCCATTCACCTTTTTATTAAGGTTATGATACAAATACTAGGTCTGATGTGAACCTTATTTTGAGAATCAAGTATAAGTCTTAGTGATCTTACTATTCCCATTCTATCCTTGGTATTGTCATTACTAGAAATTAATGCACATTAATATAGACTAATGTAAATTGGCATTGCATCAAAGCAATAGGTGTGACTACATCTTGTCCTATCTCATTTGTGTAAAATCTTCTTTTCTAGGTCCATGTCTTCTCAAATGATTGGTTCATGTATTTAATAGTATGTCCTTCATCTTTATATTTAATAATTTCATCCAATTTTCTAAGATATTAGGTAATCCAAGCATTGAGAAGATCCAAATTTAGCAAGAGTTGTTAGCCACTATACCAATTAAATGGATGCAATTTTTTTGGTTTGCCTTAATATATTAGGGTTGTGTTGAAAGGAAAATGATTAATTCATCATCCCCTAAATGTAAGACCAAAAATTGAAGATCTTGAATTTGAAATGTAGAACCAAGTGGAATTTAGAATCATGGCATAGGTATGAACACCATAATTCTTGAAATGAAAGTAACATATATGCACATCTCTTCAAATCAGAAGCATGTTGGACAATGGATATCAAAGCATAATCATGAGTTGGAGATGCAGAATAATTTTATGAATAGAAGATGAAATTATGACTATGGGATAGGGACAAAAATTAGTAACCAAGTATATAAATGAAGTGAAAGTATTATGGCGAGAATATGATTTAATGGGCATATTTATTGAGATTTTAATAGAGATAGATAGATAGAGAGAGAGGGAGAGAGAGAGGGAGAGAGAGGGAGAGAGAGGGAGAGGGAGAGAGAGGGAGAGAGAGGGAGAGAGAGAGGGAGAGAGAGAGGGGAGAGAGAGAGAGAGAGAGAGAGAGAGAGAGAGAGAGAGAGAGAGAGAGAGAGAGAGAGAGAGAGAGAGAGAGAGAGAGGGGAGAGAGAGAGAGAGAGAGAGAGAGAGAGAGAGAGAGAGAGAGAGGGAGAGAGAGAGAGAGAGAGAGAGAGAGAGAGAGAGAGAGAGAGAGAGAGAGAGAGAGAGAGAGAGAGAGAGAGAGAGAGAGCGAGAGAGAGAGAGAGAGAGAGAGAGAGAGAGAGAGAGAGAGAGAGAGAGAGAGAGAGAGAGAGAGAGAGAGAGAGAGAGAGAGAGAGAGAGAGAGGGAGAGAGAGAGGGGAGAGAGAGAGAGAGAGAGAGAGAGGGAGAGAGAGAGAGAGAGAGAGAGAGAGAGAGAGAGGGAGAGAGAGAGGGAGAGAGGGAGAGAGGGAGAGAGGGAGGGAGAGAGAGAGAGAGATGGGACATGAATTTATGGTCATGATTTAATTTCAAATTTGATAAAGTGAGAATTCCAACTCATAATAGAAGGAGTCTTTCATCCTTAAATAAGTTAGTGACACTAGTTAAGAGAGAAGGAAGTCAAAGGATTTTGATGATTAATTTCCAAAAGTAGACAACACAACACTTGTAGTCAGAGGTAATAATAATCTTAACTATAACTATAGAAAATGATGTTGAGTTCAATCTGACTGAACACTCAAAAAATCCAAGTTGTGGCCATATAGATTTCATAGGATGTGTATATTCCAAAAAGTGATGTCACACAAAATAAATATTTGAAGTTCCATAATAGACCCACAATCAAGAGTGTGGATCATTAAGAGGACAATCTAATAGTGACAATCAAGCTCAAGTCACAATTAGACAATTAAGTGAGATAATAATAATGAAGAAAAATCATAAGATTTAATAAGAGAGTGAGAAGATACAAAGTTTAAAAGTATTTTGATGAGGGCATCTATTTAACTACACTATACAATCAAGAGGAGTCAACTTTTGATGAACACTCATTGAAGAAGTGAATCTAATGAAAAGTTAACATGAGGTTAGAGGATGATCAATAGGTGACCAAAGCATATGAAGTCCAAGCCTAAGGAGCACAACTTGGTCCCTTGGGAGTAGCAAAGAAGTCAACTAAGGTCAAAGTTAATGTTACATCTAAAGATGGTCAACATGTGATCTACAACCAACATGAGGATCATGTCTAGGTTCAAGTTCAAGTTTTAGTTAGTGTCATCTCAAAATCATATCCAAACATATGGGAAGGTTGGAATTAAGGAGCTGGTTAAAGTACTATTGAGGACCATAACTGCCATAAGTGCTCCATGAGGGGGCACATTCCTCCACGATTTAATGAATAAAAAAATAAAAATTGTGGAAAAATCCCTATAAATAGGGGACACGAGATTTGTATTGGATGATAGAATTTAATTAATTACTGACAATTATTGTCACTTCTCCATCTTCATTCTCTCTCTCTCTCTTGGTTCTCCCTTTCTTCTATTGATTTGATCTCTTTTGATCAAGTCCCTCTCCTCTATCTAACCTCTATCTCTTTCCAACTCTCTGATTTGTCATTTGATGTGGATCATCAACATCAATATTAAAATCAAGAAGAAGCCTAAAAGCTTTATTAGATCAAAGGTTAATTAGGTATCCCATAAGATCATGAAATTCTCTCCTCATCCCATATTGAATTTGATATATATTTAAGTTTCTTGCTTTTGATCTTTGTGTGAATCATAGGATATCAACTAAATATCATTTGGATTGATCCTAAACCCTTTGATGAAGATATGATTTGCTTTATTAAAATTTGAGCCCTTCCAATTCAAGGAAAACTAAGATCTTATTTATTCAAAATAGCAAGGTTAATCTAAATTACCCAAACCTCTTTCCATTCCCTTGATCCCAATGAGATTATTACTTAGTTCTCAACCATTGTGACATCACATTTTGTTCTTTATCACCTTCAAGTAAATTTTTATCTTTGATTGTATTAGATGCCTTAAATTAAAGGTTTTTTTCATTTTGAATCATTTTATTAAGATCTACTGAACAAGTAACATATTCCTCGTAAGTGTTCACAACATATTTCTCTTGTCCTAGTAATAGGAAAATAACCATAGTCAAAGGCTCCTTAATCACTAGAGTTGGCATTAGGAGTGTTCATTTTAATATATTCTTTATTTTGATACTTCATATTTTTAAATTGGTTACAAATCTAATTTACATTCATAAAATTTCTTCTAATTTATGTGTAATAATTGTTCATGTTCACAAATAACTTAGATATAAGTTTGACCCTAGAGCATTCAAATATATCTTCTTAGAAATTTTGTCAAATTCAAAAAAGGTATTGATGCTTCATTGAAAAGAATATTTGTTTCAATTGATGTTAACTTTCATTAAAATGAGTCATATTTTACTATACCTTATGTTTAAGGGGGAAGCCAAGCTGCTGAAGATAGTGACACAAATTTGCCTTCATATTCTTCATCCTTCTCTTAAATGAATTCATTTTCCAACACCATCACTTGCTTCTAAACTGATCCCCCACTCTATTATTAAAAATGAGAGATTTTCTAATATATTCAACAACTTGAAATCTACACAAGTTTAAGAACCTCAATTAGATATTACAAACAAGTCAACAATGTTTTCATCTCCACATAAAATTGAATGCCATCAAAAGTGGAGATCTATCTTTTGCTAATAGGAAGGGAGCTAAGGAATGTACTAAAAATTCTTGTGCCATATACCATGTTTACTATATTATTATCACTATCACTATCACATGTAAACTTCAATAATATTTTAAATAATGTTACAACCACTATCACTATTTATAAGGTTTTTTCTAGTGAAAAATAGAAATAATATATGAATAGAGTGATTAAGGCTTTAGAGAAAAATAAAACCTAAGAACTAGTAGAACCTAATAGTCTATTGGCAAAAAATAGTCTATATAATAAAATATAGAGTAGATGAATTGTCTAATAGCCAAGAGGAATAGTGTCAAAATTTTATTAGCATCATTAAATAATTACAAACCGATATCTAGAAAAATTTGATCTTAAGAACCCAATTTTTTATGGGGAGCTTAAAGAAGAAATATATATGGAGGTCACATTAGGATATAAAAGGAATTTGACTATCAATATAGTGTCCAAGTTGAATAAAGCTTTTATGGACATAAAAATCACCTCAAGCTTGATTTGGTTAGTTTGTGAAAGTATTAATTGTGATGCAATATGAATCTTGCAAGGATATCATACATTGTTTATCAAATATTCATCTTCAATAGCAGTCATAGTGTTGATGTATTTGTTGATGATATAATTATGGTTGAAAATGAAGAAAATAACAAAAGTATTTATGTCAATATTTGACAAAGGAATTTATGAGAAATTTTATGAGTAGACTGAAATAGTTTATTAGAATTGAAGTAACTTACTCAAAGAAAAACATCTTCATCTCCTGACAAAAATATATTATGACCTTAAAGGAATAAAAAAGAATAACTTTTAATTAACATGGACTAAGGTAGATTATTACCTCAAACTTGGCAAAGCAGATGAATATATTATTGTAAACATGGAGATGCATCAATATTTAGTCAAAAGGTTGATATACTTATCTCTCACATAGTCAGATATAATGTATGTAGTGAGCATGATTAGTAAATTTATTTGTGATCCCAAACATGTACACCTAGATGGAACTCATTGAGTTCCATATTACTTTAAGGATAATATGGAATGTTATTTTGTTCAAGAAATTTAAAATTTATTATTTTAAGTATATACATATGCTGATTATATAGGATCTATTATAGACATGAAGACTATGTTATATTATTACACCTTAATGGAAATCTTATAACATACCACAACAAGAGGTAAGGATATCATGTATTTTCTCTTTTTTTTTTGTTATGGCACATCAAATTAGGCTAGTTTAAACTTTTCTGATTCATCCTCTTTACTGCTTTGGGCTGTTTCTTATTTTTGTGCTCTTCAATAAATAAATTAGAAATCTATTGTTTAACATAGTTAATTAAATAACTAGGTTCTTCAAAGAGCTTAATACATGTATGTTTTTTAAAAAACAACAATAGTTGATATCATGATGGCATCCCTTGTGATTTAGCAACAAAACTAAGAAAAGGGTTCATCTATCATTAAAATATATTATAGGGCGCTCAAACTATGGTAGACCCTTATAGTTACAAATTGTTGGCCAACCATGTTCTGCCTCCGGTACTGAAATTAGGGTGCGCTCAGCCCTTCATATGGCAGCCACATTTCAGTCCTATTTTAGTAGAACCATGAGTGACGTGGCAGCAGATTATTTTAATTAATAAAGATAATAGATATTTTAATTATTAAATGGGGAAATTTTTATTTATTTGGTTTACCAATGGCAGCTGCTATAACTGCCCGGCTTTTTATATTTTCCTAAGATATAAAACACATATTTGATGAAGTCTTGAACATATATAAAAATGTACATTATATACATAAGAAGCGAAATCATTATCTATATGCGAATATATGGATTTTTAAATTTATTATTATTTATTAATGGGGTGGAATTTATGCCCGTACTGATGCGACCGTTGGCGCGGGGGGGCGGTGGGTGGGGCGGGCGCGTCAACTCTGATCGCCCGGCCCCATCCAGTCAGGAAGCTGAGTTGCGGCAGGGTGCCGGCGCCAACGAAAACGTGCGCGACCAGCCGGAGCACGAGGAAGGTGGGGAGAGGACACGCTAGTCCCTCCCCTGTTCGCGTCTCTCGCTCTCGCTCTCGTCATCTCCGTGTAGATTTTCAGTAAACCTCTCTGTCTCTGTCTCTCTATTTTTCTCGATGTGTGTGTGTTTGTCGAGCGCGCGTATCATTATCTTGGAAATTCGCTGTCTTTGTAGGCGATTAGTTGGGGAAATCAGTGGAGGAAGAAAAGGGGCAACGGATCGGTGAATAGAGCGGACGGGGTTTGAGGATTGGGAGGTGATCCGATGCGGGTCCCCTTGCCGGGATCCGGTCGATTTTTCCTGCCAATCCTCGGCCACGACGAGGAAGCCGACGTGAGGTGACATTCGGTCTTTTCTTCTGATTGTGATCGCTATTATGCTTCCACTTTCGCTTTTCTTCTTCCAATCGCTACTTTTTTCTGGTTCCCGAATTCCTATTTAACAATTAAAAGAAAATGGCACGCACTAGAAGAGCCACATCCAGAAATGTCTCTAGCCCCATAAGAATCCACCTGACGCGTATTACAGTGGCTCTTCTTTTATTTTATTGATATTTTCTGATTTTATTTTTTATGTACAGCGAATTGGAGAACAATATCCCTGATACATTTAGGAGGGCTATTTTTTATGGGGTTGGATATCTGGGTGTGCGTGTCTGCTGAACTGATGCCATACTAAAGGTTTGATTGATGATCTTACTTCGACATCTAATGGAAGTAAGAAAGTTTTTTGCGTTTCCGGGGTAAAAAGTTTCCATTAAACCATGCGTTTGAATATGAATCTAATAAGGGTTTCATTTGGTTTATTCTTCGTCTCTGAGACAGTTGCCATTCAAATTTCTATAGAATTTTAGGGAATGTTCGGATGAAATCATCTCTTTCAGGCCACGCTCAGCTGGGCTTCTCATACGATGGCAAAGTTTTGTGTTTTGTATGTGAGGGGAGGAATACAAATTTTAAGTGCTCTATGTTCTGTTCTGTTTAAAGCATCCACATGTTATCAATATTTCTCATTTTGTCTGGTTCATTCTCTTATGTTGTCCTCCAGTATATTAGCATTCATAGAAAAACGTTTCAAATTCATTAATCAGGTTGTTGTTCAAATAAATGGGTACATATTTATATTATCTAATTGTTCAGTCATCTCTGGCACACGAGCCATTCTTTATTTAATTTTTCACTTTATTTTTTTCCTTTGCTTTATTGGAATTGACTTGCGAAAGGTCCAATGTGTGGGCTAGCTTTGTTACTTTATCCCAGAAGGTAGAATGATGAACTATTTGAATACGTTTAGAAATATGGAAGTGTCCATTTTTTGTGAGGTAAAATGGATGGACATGTGCTTTTCATCAGCTCATGAAGACGTGTCATCAATGATCATATGCATGTTTTTCGATGATTTTAGGTGTTGTCATACTTTGTTGAAAGTGGAATTTATGACATTATGTAGCTTACTTTGATGAAAATTTGGCTCCTATGGATTATCTATTTCTAATTAGGGAGGTGGAAGCGAATGAAGATAAACATGGGGAAATTCTTTTTGGTGATGCAAAAGCGTATGGGGAAACCTATTTTTCATTCTCGCATCAATATATGTCATTAAATGCAATGTGCATACTCGAGTACAAATAGGTGCTTGCAACTTTATTGAAAGTTAAATTATGATATCATGTAGTTTCATTGGACAAACATCAAACTCACGTATTTTTTCTGTTCCTCATTGGGAGATGGAAATTAGAATCCTTTGTTGTTAATCTTTTTTACTTTGGTACAATTGCCAAATGTAGATTTGTTGAATTCTGTTATCTTTACATTTTCGATGCCTTTTATTCCATCTTTGAGTTCCTTCTGACTGTTACTCTATTGCTGTGTAACAATAGGTTTAGTGTGTGAAGGATCGTATTGATAATGAAGCGCTTTGTTTACATCAATGACAATGAGGCCTCCCATGATCCTTATTGTGACAATCGCATATCAAATAGGAAGTACACTATATTGAATTTTCTCCCAAAAAATCTCTGGGAGCAATTCAGGTTATTTTTGGCCCATTTTTTTCCCTATGAAGAACTTTTTAGTGATTTTGATCTCATTTTGCCATTTTTTATTTCATTTCCTCTACAATTGTTATTTTCGTTGATCTTCGGTTGTTGATGTGGCATATTCATGATGCTTATTATTTAAGTAGGCATTTATTGTTGTGGAGAATTCGACACGTATGTATTATGACACACAGACATCTTAAAATAAGCGCTCATCAAAAGCCTTTGCATAACTTCTGAAGTGTGTTACACAAATTATGGCCTTTATAGAACTTTGAGAGAGGCCTATCATTATTTTTTCATTTTGTGGTAGCTCATTATGGAGTGATCTCTGCAAACTGGACTCAGCATTTTTATATGAGGATTGCTTTGAGGGAGTTTGAAACATCTGTTCCTTGGTTTATAGGCTTTGGCAGAAGGCATATATATCCCAGGCTAACAAATATGAGCCTCCAACCGGTGCATTGCAGGGATGCGCGAGGATTCTAGTACTTTATTGTGCTGACATCCGCAATGGACTGGTTTGTGTGGAATATGCAGGAAATAGTATTTAGCAAGGAATTCAGAGTGTTGAAGAAATTATGGTTTAACTTGCTGTGGGATGTTTCAGGAAATGGGCTTTTGAACTAGGCATAGTTGTCTATAAGAGTGGTTACGCAGGGTTGTCTCCCTTCTGCATCCAGAGTGCATCAATAACTACACTATTGGTCACTTGTTAACAGTTTGTATGCTAATTGGAAATCAGTTGCCAAGTTCTTGGTGAACTCTGCGATAACCTTGATGGATATTGATACGACCTGAAACCTTTTAGTGCCAGGGACACCTTTATTTTGTGTTGATAGAAGGGAAATCAGCCTATGGCTGAAGGAGTCTGGTGTAAATTATCATGCATTGTCTTTCAGTCATGACAATGGGAGAAATAAATCTACGAGCATGTGATATTTAGCTTATTGTATCCTGCTATTAATTTTGAAGAGGAAATCCTGAAAGTTTATATTGAGACATTTACCCAATGCCGTATTTGACATTCTGATGTTAGCCTTACTAATGGAAACTTTATTCGTTTTAAATGCTCGCCGAAGCTTCAATGCAGGATTATGTGTGCTACAGAAATTTGGTGTAGGATTGAGATGAATTGATCAGTTGGGAGATAAGCGGTTCAATTGTTTTTGTCTGATTTTTGATCTGGTAGTTTGTGAGTGCTGGGGTTCTGTTACCATGCTCTCTGCATCCCCTTGGAGTCTTCTGTTAGGCAGCCCTTACAGCACTTTAGCTGAACTTTCTTGCAAGCTTGATATACAAAACTTTTCTTGGCTGCATTTCTTTTAGTTTGGAGCATGATTCTGTCTTGTTAATATTCCCCATTTAGTTGTAAAACGAAATCGCTTGCGCTGTATCTCGCAAATATGATAATAGATTGATAACTATTCTTGAAACAAGTAGTGCTGGAGGAGAAGAGTTGAATTCCAATGGGGCCCTTTTACATATAGTTCCTGAGAAGAAATGTTTTTCTATTCGAAGACTGATTAAAAAAATTATGCTTAATAGGCAATCTACTGAGTTGTTGATGCTATTTTAACTTTTTTCCATGGTATATGTTCTACATATTAATCTTAGGCTGTAAACTTCCACTCATGGTGTTGAGACGTGAACTTTTTTTTTCAAGGAACTTGTTTGTGCTCGTGCAATTAAGTAGAAAACTTATAATCAACACATTATAAGTTCTGTTTACTTATATCTAGTTCTCTAAGGGTCTATTACTCATAGAACTTGGAAGCAAAAAATGAAACATTGGATGCCTCCATTGGTGCTGCAAAATTTTATAGTTTTACTGGAAAGATGTGCATTTCCTTCCTATTTATATGCCACTTGCCTCTGATTTTGTTCAGAAATTAAGTTTAGAATGTCATCCTTTCAGCCTATGTTGTTGTGGCATCCTTTACGTGAGGGAGCTTTATTCCCTTTGCCATGGTATCCTGACAACAATCTGGCATATCATCATGATACAGTGTTGAAGATCACTCACGTCTTGTTGGGTGGTCTTCAATGGATGTCAGCTGAGTTCATGTTATGCGAAGTGGAGGAAAAATCTTCCAGTCAAGCTTTATAGACAAAGGATGCAAGTGCAGGCACTGACATACTGTTTCTCCTCATAACTAGTAACGACATAATCTATTTCTCATAGTGTTTCTAATTTAGGGTAACACAGACAGTTTATTTTTTATTAGCATTTCTGGACTCCATATGAAGAAACCTTTCATGAAGGCGGTTTTTTCCATACTGTTTTGTTGTAGGTGCATGACATAGACGGTAAAATGATTAGTGTACCTAATGGAGAAGTGGCTACTTTCATTTCACATTTTAGTCCTTTTCTTGAATGATTCTCCATTCCCCTTGCCCTGTCCCTGTTTACATGAAGTCTCACTCTCAACGATTGAAGATAAGATTTAAGAACCTTCAACAAACCTTCCCCAAATCCTGGGCTTCTTATCATCAGTAACCATAGATTTGCCATAAAGATATACAGGAAAGAATGCTGTACAGGGCGCATACCTCTTTTCTGTGCTCAACTCATTTATCTCTTTCTAGCTATATCTGTCAACTTTACGATCCCTGTCCAATCATTGAACGAATAAGTAGACTTATGAAGTAAGAATATCCCACACCATTCTCCAGGGTCTTCTTTACTAATCAGCCACAGCCAATTTATAGGATTGAAAGATTATTGTCCCTACAGTCTTTACGTGTATGGGCTTCTTGGGAGACTCCCCATTCAAGGGTTTTCTTCTTGACATAAAGGGTAATTTCCAAAGCCTAATTGGTTTCCTCTCTTGGGAAAGTCATTGGAAATAGTCATGATGGAGGTAGAAAAGCACTAAACGTTCTTGATAAGCTATGGAGGCGATCATCAGATATTTGTGTAAGCAGTATCATTCTCTTGCAAGATTTATGCTTTTAAGTAGTGTGTTTAGTGTGTTTTCATTTCTAACAGCTTTTTCGTTTTGCCTCTAACGAGTGAAAATTCAGATTAAGAATTGAAAGCAATATGCACATATTTTCCAACTAATGGCATTCTTTACTCTTAAGGTTGTTTCTCCTAACATAACTAGTTTTATAAAAGGGCAGGATTATTGAGAATAGCTTCATCAAAGCCAAATCTGCTTTGCCTTGGCTTCTCTCTCCTTCAACGTTACTTTATTACACTGTCAATGGTTAAACGATGGCTTTATTTTTGCCATTATTTGCTTCTATGCTTATCTTTGAATAATTTTTTCTCTTGTATTTCAGCCGGCTTATGAACCAATACTTCTTGCTGATTGCTTGCCTTCAGCTCTGGCCACTTATTACGCCTGTGAATCCTGCTAGCACATGGGGTCCGCTGATCTTTATTTTTTCTGTCTCTGCATCAAAAGAGGCTTGGGATGACTACAATAGGTATCTCTCTGACAAGCAAGCAAATGAGAAAGAAGTATGGGTTGTAAGAGATGGCGTCAGAAAACGCGTACGTTGAATTCATTGACATACTGTGATCTTCACTTTGTAGTGAGATATCTGTATGGTGTCATTATGAACTTGATTATTTTTGTTTGTGACTTTTCCAATTATATCTTCATGGAAGTTGCTTCAGCCCATTTTACTGTATGGTAACATTTTGTAGACCCTTTGTGATGTTAAATTTCTTAGAGTCTATTTGGTGATCTAATAAATTTGCCATCTTTGCTTTATACGCTTTTTAGAGACTGCTTCTTCAATCCATCCGCATGCATACACTTATGATTGGCAAAAAGTGCATGGTATTTCAAAATAGGATTAAACAAAATATCATGCTTGATGATAGGTTACAACATGAGCCGGTAATACATTAGAACTTAGTTACATTAAAGTTTTATTCATTCCATACCTTCAAAGAGATTCCTTCATGGATCTGAAATGCAAAACCTAAAATGAAAACAGTAAAACTCAATTTTTTCCCCCTCCAATTGCATTATCATGGATTTTGTTATATCTAATCCAAACTCTCTGAGTATTGTGTACCCTGGAGGCATTTTTGTTTGTTGACGTCCTTTACTTGGACAACCTGATGTTGAAAGCCACTAGTTAAATGCGAACGGGGTGAAATAATAATTCTATTCATAAATTGGATTTTTTTCCTCTTTTCTATCCGAGTGTATGCGTCTATGTTGAGCATAATCATTTTGCCATGGTAAATTTATTGGTAAACTGAACTTTGATGGCCATCTACTACATGCATGTCCAAATTCCTTTGGTTACGCATTTTTGACCAGCATGTATCTCTATAGCTACATTTTTGCATGTGGAACCTCACTGTAATAAATGCATGTTAATGCCTTAGCCATAATGTTCTGTCATTCTCCTTTCATCAGCAGAAGTTGGAAAGAAATATAATGGTAATGTTTACTTTTGTTTCTCAAGTATACATGACAAGTGCAGTATTTTTGGCCTTAGTCAGAAAGGTCTGATTCAATCCAAATCTAAATGGCTCAGTCAATGAGTCGCAGGCTTAAGCATTGGTAACCTGGAATCTAGATTTCTATGCCTTGGTCGTGCAGAAATCGAGTTTGTTCATATTACACTTGCAGATCAAGTTTTTATGACAAATTTTCAGTCAATACCTTCTCGACCACTTTTCCTTTGAAGTTTGCTGGATATGCTTCTGCTATTCTCTACCTGGATGCCCCATTGTGTCACATTTTGGTAATGAATTTACTTGAACTCCATGTCATGCAACCAGTAGCCACAAAATGAGAGCTGGGCATTGAAAGAGATTCTTTCAAATTCTTTCCCATCCAGTCGGTTGTTGTTTATGTTTTAGTACTAGATTTGACCTTCTGGGATTTTCATCTGATATCATTAGGTACTGGTGAAGGTGACTATGTATTATTGAATTGCACTTTTTCTGTGGGTTCGATGATTTCATACTGATGCGGTAGAAGTACTCTTATTTTCACTCTTGGAATTATCAGCTCCTTCTCTTCTTTTTATAGATACAAGCTCAGGATATTCATGTCGGTAACATAGTTTGGCTTCGGGAGAATGATGAGGTTCCTTGTGATCTGTTGCTACTTGGGACTTCTGAACCGCAGGGCATTTGTTTTGTTGAGGTGAGCCATTTGCATTTATTTCTTGGTGTATTATTGTGTTTATTTTTTTCTTATGTTATCTTACTCTGAATTTTTACTGCTGTCATTTGATTTATAAAAGCCAGAAATGAAAACAGCGAGGCATAAATAATTACAATTACAGAACAATTTAGGGTACTTGATAGCCAATTTCATTGGTTATATTAATTTTTTAGACGAAAAAATTAATATGTTATGTTATTATGAGAATTTGATTATTGTAACGTTTAATTCTTAATGTCATGATTCATTGAGCAAGATTCCCATATGACTTAAATTAGCAATTCTACGTTGCCCACATGCTACTGATAGTGCCCTGGATCATGGAGATATTGTGTTATGTTCTTAGATGTACATGTTTCTTGATTTTATTCGATAGTTCCATACATTAAAATCTCAAGAGGAGCTTTCTTAGTAACTTGTATTTGAAGAGTCTCAAAAGAAGATCAGTTGGCTGTGCTTGCAGTCTCTTATTCCATTCATGGGAAGATTCCTTATCAACTTTACTTTATACTAGTGACACAGATCATGTGAGTGCATTGAAACTGATCCCCTTTCAGGGTTTGAAACAACTTCTAATCGACGAAACAAGTAATGAGCAGGAGGAGAGTAAGAGACGCAACACATGTGATTCTCATTGTGTGTCTATACAATTCTTATATTCACCGATAGAGATGATGGTATTTCCTGGGAAGAATAGTCTGCCTTCCCTCTATCTGAATCTCTTCGGTGATCTAGTGCTTCAAGTCTAACAGATTTCAGGAAACATACAGTACTATAATACACGATTTCTTGTCTGTTTTAGACAGTTTCCTATCTGCAACTGTCTCTAACTGGGATGTGCAAGAGTTTCAACTTATATTTGACTCTAACTGGCTGCACTATAGGAACGTACCACATCCCCCAAAAATTTTCCGATTTGAATGTCTTTTTCACTTAGGAATAATGGTCTCCGATTTTTTTTTTGAGAGGAAAAACCTGAAACGCAATGGAATTCATAAAATGAAATAATCGTTATGTGACAATCGTGGTACTTTAGATTGGCTGATTCTGATCAGTTTTGAGCTTTTAGCTGGTGTGCGAGTTGGAAGCCAGCAAAGCTGTTTCTCCACACTTATAATTCTTATCATATGATGTTCAAAGGCTGAAGCACCATTTGGTGTAGTCTTTGTTTTTTTCTTCTGACTTGGCCCTTTGTTGCAGACGGCTGCTTTAGATGGTGAGACCGACCTGAAGACGAGAGTTATTCCTACAGCCTGTACTGGGTTGGCTTCTGAATTGCTATACAAAATTAAGGCAAGTAAATAGTTTTTCTATGATATAGATCGAAGTATTTTGACTCGAAAATTTGCATGCTCTCACCCTACATGCTTTCAATTTTAATTTACAGGGAGTGATCGAGTGTCCAAATCCAGATAAAGATATTCGACGATTTGATGCTAACTTGCGGTTGTTTCCTCCCTTTATTGATAATGACTTGTGCCCGCTAACAATTAACAACACGCTGTTGCAGTCATGTTATTTGAGAAATACAGAATGGGCATGTGGAGTAGCTGTATACACAGGTTATACTTTCTTTCCTTTAAGTGTCAAATTCTTACCTAATTTATTGTAAAGTTGTTACCTTTTCATATGCATGCCTTTAATGCATGACTAGGATGAGCATTTTTTTTGTACTTCATATACTTGGAAGTTTCTTTGATTTTGGACGCAAAACAGTCCACAAAATTCAAAACTAAACATGGGGATGGAAAAGGATCATCTATAATTTATAAAAAAGGGGAGAATATTAAGTCAGAAAAATTGATTAAGTTTTAAGAAATTAAATTGAAATTCATGAAAAGAGAGATAAATAGTTAATTCGAAAAAGTTAAAAATTAAAACATATAAAGTTTTAAGTACAAGTCACAACTTGTTGTTCAACTTGGTAAATTTGGATATCTGTCTGATCCATGCGAGTCACATGAGTTTGCTTGATGACTCTTTTGTCATTTTCAAATGTTCAATTTAAATCTGAAATCGTTCATCATGAGTACAAGTAGTGTCACACCAATTGTTTGTATATTGATATCTGATTCAACTGCTGCTACGACTCTAGCATAAGGGATGTCCTTCCATGCTGTAGAGATTATTACTGATATTTACCTCATACACGAGGTATATCTTGGAGAATGTTGGTGACTTTGCATTGGCGAGGTGGACGGCCACCAGTCATAGAAGAATATGTAGGATACGATCCATGAGTGTGGTGCATGTTAAATGTGGATGATTCTCCTGAAATATTATTGCCTTTCTTTCCAATTCCATGAAAAGTTAAACAGTGAAAGGTCTGGGGTGATATGGATCATACATTTAGTCAGACAGTGGAACTACCTCTGGAACTATGCTCTGCTTTTTTCGTATGCCATTATTATTGTTCCTATTAACGAGGATAATTGATACCATGCCAAAGTTGGTGGGTTATCTAATGGTTGAGTTTCTTATGTTTCTATGTTGATTAGTGTACATTTATTTGCTTGCTTAAATTTGTTTTCCATGTTTTAGGTAATGAAACAAAATTAGGAATGAGCAGAGGCATACCTGAACCAAAACTCACTGCAGTTGACGCCATGATTGATAAGTTGATCGGAGCAATATTTTTGTTCCAGATTGTTGTAGTTATTGTTCTTGGGTTTGCTGGGAACATATGGAAAGATACTGAAGGCCAGCAGGTTGGTTGCTGATTTTTTATACCACTTTTTATTTAACTTTTGAGTTTCATACATTGGCTAGGTTCACACCATTGACATCATATGTCGTCTTTTTATCTATTTAAATGCGCCAGTCAAGAGGTAGTTTTATATCATTGTTGAATGAATTCTATTTCTGGACTGTTGTTTCTTAATTTGCATCGATAAATCCTTGGCCGAATAAAAGTGGGAAATCGGATACCTGCTCCACTTGTTGTCTTTATCGTGATCTTATAATTTATGGCCAAACATACTGTATTCTTGTTTTGATAACAGATTTCAATGGATAAATGACAGTTGAGTTGACTTATCTTGTATCTTCAATTTCGGAGCTTAGTAATCAGTTATTCAATTGTGTCTATGAACTGTTTCAGTTTTGACCTGATTCTTTTTATTTCACTAGAGTTGAATCAATTAAGAGGTAGGATTTTGGTAGCTAAATAAAACCAAACGGCTACCATCTTTACCTTTTATATCCTCATGAAAATCACTTAACTTGTGTCTGATTTAACTATATCATGTGAGGTTAACTAGGATTTTTGGCTAGTTCACTGCGAGGTAAGGTATTTTAAAGCCGTCTGTTAATGACAATCTTCTCTTCATTCTGTGCTTCATTTTCATTTGGTAGAAGTGAGGAATATAGAAGGCTGGCCATGTAGCTCGTTTCCATGCCTCTTCGATTAATTGAGTTTAATATTTGCGAATTTGTGAGGCTCATCAAGAACAGATTAACAAATATTCTTTCTCTGAACTTATTTTTCGATAATAAATATCTACATTTAACTGTTTCTTTTTTTTGGTTTGATCTTGTGGAAGTGACAATCGTACGGATTTCTAGTGGAAATTCTAAGTTGATAGTTAAGCACAGTTTTTGGAATTCCCGTTGTGAGAGTAGGGTTTTCAAAAAATGAATCACGTGATCAGATAGATGAGCTGTCATGGGGAAGCAATAATGCCCTGTTCATTGTACAATTATCTCGGATTTTCTTTCCAAAAATACCTCAAGAAAAGAGTGAAGTATTTTTAAACCTCAGAGTTACAAGCGTGCGAGCCTACTGTCTTTCATGCCTCCTACCTGGGTCAGATTCTCCTCAGTCACCTATTGTATGTGAAAATGCATCAGCAAGTTATCCAGTAGAATGACTGACATATTCATTTCCAATAAACAGTCTTTGTAATTCACAGCATCCATCCCCTATGCTTTCTCTCAGTTGTCAAATCCACTGCATAGCTTTAAACTGTGTTATGTTAATTATCAGGATAAAGTAGATATTTGCATTTTCCTTTGCTGTTGTTTTTATTTTTTTTCTTTTTGGAAACTTCTGATGAAACTTCGCAGATTCGACAATCTTGTTAAATTATGTAAATAACATTATGACAACGTGGCTACCTTCCTGATCATGACTTAGTTTACTTCTTGTAGCAATGGTATGTTATGTACCCAGTTGAAGGACCATGGTACGAACTCTTGGTTATCCCCCTCCGGTTTGAGCTTTTATGCTCTATTATGATCCCCATATCTATAAAGGTAACAAGCGCTTTCACCTTACTAAGCATGTTCACTTCTTAAGGCTCTAACTAGCTATTCGAATTTGATAGACTTTGATGTCTACTTTATGAGTGTCGTTCCTGCCTTTTTGTCTATAATAGTTACGAAATTTACGTTCAAGTTTTGGTGATTATCCTTCCTTAGGTAATGTCATTGCCTAGGAAAGCTTTGAACCGGAGTTGGTGTCTTTTTTTTTTGCTATGTTATGTTTATGGTTCATAAGTAACTTGTATTAACTTTGTTGGAGTTATATGGTAAATCTGAATAGAAGTTGGAGAGGAGGATGTTGCTTTTATTCAAGATCATGACATTGGGATTGAATCCAACTAAGGGAGTTCCAATGCCCTTTCAAATCTTTGGCTGGTCCAGATTAAGAAATTTTTTAATGGCCTGTGAGAACTCTATATGTGTTAGGATATTTAACGCCGAAACTTTGTGCGAGATGAATAATTTATAAAGAGGCATTCATGAAGGTGGTAGTTATTGTCAGCAGAGGGCAAAGGTGATGTTCTGGGCGTCTGTAGCAATCAAAGGCAAAGTAATTTTTTCTCTGCTATTATGCCTCATTTTTTGTTTTTCTATTTTTGCTATTCCTTGGGGAGAGATATAGTAGCTTAGCGGCCCAGCTTCACAACCAGGCGATCCCTTCTTAGTTTCTTTTTCTCTTCCTCTGATGGAGGTAAAGTCTTTAAATAGTTGGTTGATCAATGTGTGATCATCTGAGTTGCTGTCATATCTTTTGTTTTATGTTTTTATTCTGGGCGGGTGTATCCAGACTTGGAGCATCATAGGGACCCCGAGTCCACAAAAATGGTTTTTTTAAAACTGTACCTTGATTTTAAGCTCCACAGTAAGCGGAGATTTTTGGCCTCACCAGTTTTTCCCTGAATGTGTGATTATAACGAATTAAAGGCTCTTTTCTCGGTGATATTTGATGTTTACCTTTTGAAAACTTGGTTTATTGCAGATATCTCTTGACCTCGTAAAGAGTGTCTATGCAAAATTTATTGACTGGGATGAAGAAATGTATGATCAAGATGCTCAATGCCCTTCTCATGCTGCAAAGTACAATTCATAACCCTTATTAACAATCGAGTAGAGCTTCTTTCATGTTCTCTCATAATGGTGCTATCTGTTTTTGGCAGTACTGCAATCAGTGAGGATTTGGGACAAGTTGAATACATTTTGACTGACAAAACTGGGACTCTCACAGAAAATAAGATGATCTTTAGGAGATGCTGTATCAATGGCACATTTTATGGAAACAATTCCGGTGATGCTTTGAAAGGTTTGTATTTTTATGTCTCACTTTCTATAGTTTGGCTTTTATATCAACATTTTATATTAATATAAGAAACCATGGCAGTATGCCAAACTTAGTCATGTGCCTTGTGACGAAGAACACTAGCAAATGAGGGAAAAAAATAGAGCCCTGGGAAAAATCCTAGGGAAGTAGAGGTATACCTTAGGGCTTTTGGCTGAAGCCTGGAACACCAAGAGAAACCATTGGTTGGGAAGGAGGATATACCTTCACGGAATAAGAGAGCTCGGAATACTAAGATAAATCAATGAATGAGGTGGATATCTTTGAGCAGTAGAGGTTCTAGAAAACTAGGTGAAACTATTAAATGGGATACCTTAGGGTAGTGCAAATATTTGGGCTTGAATCCACAAAGGTCGAAGTCAGATGGAGGAATTAATCCTGAATCAATAGAATTGGACGCTTGAATCCTTGAACCCACAAGGAGGACGACTTTGAATCCGCAAGGTCAAAGATAGAAACCTTGAATTCACAAGGGGGTGCTTGATTCACAAGTTTAAGTGAAGAAGACCTCACATGAGAGAAACTGGAAAATTATAATTGGATGCCTTAGGTTTCTATTTATGGGCCTTTATATTAGTCTAAGAAAGGGTTGTGATGCCCCTGAAGGTTCTGAAAAGTAAAAAAAAAACGGAAAAATTAAAATGGACTCTAAATAGAATCAGAATAGATTCTAGAACAGTATAAATCAGAAATTTTAAAAGAACAAAATAGACTATGGACGTCCTAGCAGAGCTTGGACCAATCTTCTTGTACTTTTAGGAGCCCTAATATATTTTTGGGCCACCTTTTCATGTGCTCCTCTTTAAGGCCCCAATATGGTGTGTTTTGGGGTCAACTTTTTGTTTTGAGCATTCCAGGCTGGTTGGGGATCCCAACTTTCATCAATTTCCCTTTTGAATCACTATAATACTCATAAAAATACCACACAAATTGAATGTGTTTGAAATACCCTTATTAACAAGAAGCTCAATGAGGTAAGCATTATCACTGATTCGTTACAGCATTCTGGATGGTCCATATTTTTTTGGCTTCAATTTGTTCTAAGTACCAATCAGAAGTCATTCTTTTTGTAAATAAATCATAACAAGATCTTCAACTTCAAATATCTTCTTCTCATTCTCTGATTTATGGCTGCCTTGTACTTTTCATAATTCATTGATATATTTTTTTTAATTGCTTTGATGTTATCCGTCATATTATTTGTAGTAATGCTCATTCTACATTGTTGCGGCAACTGTAATAAATCCAAAGAAATCTTTGAAGGAAAATAATAAACTATAGAAAAAGGAGATTGGTTAGCTAAATGATTGACAATGAAATTATAAACAAAACCTACGTGTGCCAAAGTATAGTCTCATTGTCTTAATTTTTCTCCTGAAATGTAACAAATGAAATTCTCAAAGGTTTTGTGGATCACTTTTGTTTGACCAGTAGTTTGTGAGTGGCAAGTACTGCTGAATTTTATAAATGTATCAAATCTTTTTTAAAGTGTTCACCAAAAGTGAGATATAAAATTAGATTATTTATCAGATGTAATTAATTCAAGAACGTTATATAAATAAACAATCTCTTTGAAGAAAAAGCTTTGTTAGCTACACCCCATCATTTGTCTTTCTTCATGTCATCACGTCATGGAATGAGAAATATGTATTTAATTATTACTTTTTTGATGGCACAGTTTTCAACATATATTTACCATCTTTAATCCTTTTCGGGCATTAGTAGAATAGGAATTAAGCTTGGGCTCATACTTTCTCTAATTAACTCTTTTGTCCGTAACTCTTCAACGTGTTTTTGTAAAAATCAATTTTCTTTTGAACTCATTCTTTAATGGGACAGGCTAGGTTAACTGGCTCTTGGAATAAAATTGATCTAATCTTAATATGAAAAATAAGTTGTAAATGATCAGACATTTTACATGAAAAAAGATTCAGAAAGAACTATGTGAATATATTATAAAGTATTTGTGTCAACTTTGAATCTAATTTTTGAATAACAACAAAGAATTCAGACGTACCATCAAGATTATTGAAAAATTCCTTTTGATCGATTAACATAACCTTCTTTTTCCCTTGTATATCTTTGCCTCTTTAGCCTTACTGTTGTAGTTATTTTAAGAAAGAAAAGAAGGATAGAAAGAAGCTTTAGAGCTCCCACATTACCTTGGAACTGTCTCACACTGGTGGTGTATTAGTCTATATCTCTTTGTGGGAAAATGGAGTTGCTCTGTAATTGGTTTCACAGATAATAAGCCTTGTTTTTTGCTTACTAAATTTCCATACCATCCATCTTCTGAAAAAATTCAGGTTTTCCAACTAAGTACGAAATTTAGTTTCCAAACACGATAGTTGATCTCTTTCATGAGGTCCACTATTCACATGAAATATTAGAAATATTTGGTTAACTACTTTTGTTATGATTAAAATGGATATTTATAGCCAATATTTTTGTTGTGTTTTTTTGGAAAAGTTGTCCTAGCAATTTAATTTTCTTGAGTCAGTCTATTGTGTGGTGGTGCCTGCTCCGGGTAAAATTTTCTCATATACCACGATCTATTTCACTGTTTTAAAGCATGCAATTTTTGGAATATGGGGGTTTGAAAAGGTGTGATATGTATTGTTCTCCTCATTTGAGTTGGATTGTTTCTTTGGCATCTGTATAGAAATATTAATCTCCTCATTTGAGTCAGGTTGTTTTTTCGGGTCATGCATTTTTCATAGTTCGTATTGGATAATTTCATTTCACTCCTAATGCTTTATTATTCTAACAAATTTTCTTTTCTAGATAGATGGTGAACTGCTCAATGATGCTGTCAACAATGCCCCTGATGTTGTCAGATTTCTTACAGTCATGTCGATTTGCAACAGTGTTGTGCCAACTAAAAGGTGATCTTACTCTCTAATAGCATTGAACTAGTAAGTTGAACAGAGGTAACTATCCTTGTTTCTATTGAGTTAAAACATTTTGTTGCTCACAGTCCTAGTGGAGAAATCTTCTACAAAGCCCAGTCTCAAGATGAAGATGCTCTTGTCAATGCTGCTGCTCACTTGAATATGGTTCTTGTAAATAGAAATGGAAATGTTCTCGGTAAGACCTCCGAGGCACATCTTTTGGCCCCTGATAACTCATTTAAAAGTAATTTATTTATTTATTTCACTTGGATGTGTCTTACTGTAGATTTTGTTGTTTTGGTTATCGATGGCTCATGTGCTTTCTCTTTGATTCATTGGTTTTACAGAAGTAAACTTCAATGCCTCAGCTGTTCGGTATGAGCTCCTGGATACTCTAGAGTTCACATCTGACCGTAAGAGAATGTCAGTGGTTGTCAGAGACTGTCAGAACGGGAAGATACTTCTCCTGTCTAAAGGAGCAGACGAAGCAATTCTCCCCTTTGCCTGCAATGGTATTTCTTGCTATATACAGTCTACTAGCTAGCACATAATGATATTTATACACACTCACATAAACATGTGCATAATCGGTCAGAGGGCCATATCTGTGGGAATGAGCTGGTGCTTACCACCTCCCTGATATGATGGTTCAGCCATCCTCTTGATAGGATTGGTTTAAAGGCGCAAGTTCCCCAAGTGGGACCTGCCTGGGATTCATGGTTGTTGTTTTAGTGTTCTCCTCTTAGATTCCAATGGCTGGTCTCCCATTTACTTTGATCACGTCTATGATCTAGTAATGATATCCAACAATTTGAATTACCAGTTGTTGGGACATACATAGTTCATCCCGTGTACTTTTGAAACCACTTCTCTGACCCTAGCATTGTATTCATTTTCCAACAAAGAAATGCGTGGTTAAACCTCTGCTGATAGTTATTGCATAATCTTTGTGAGCCTTGTCCACTCTTCTCTTTGTCATGTCCAAAACAGTGTGTATGACATTGACCTGTAGCATATCTGGTCATCAGGTGCCGTTCCAAAGAATTGAGAGGCATTAGATGGGAAGAGACTTTTCTTTAGTCTTCTTTATTTCCTTTGTTAATAATTTTTTTAATTTTCCATCATACTAGATGTTGAAATATCTGGTTTCTTACTTGTTCCCTTAGATATGCGTTATGACATCCCAGTTGCAGTTTACCTCCTTGCTTAGTTTGATATCCACAACGCAGACTGAACAGAGAGGGAAATGATAACATATCTTACTGCAGAAATTGACACTGTGATTTCAATCGAGGTTCAGAATACATATAGTCCAATAAGGCGTTTGGTTGTTACTGATTCCTGGATAGCATGATTGTGACTTCTGTAATGAAGGAAAACTGTGCAAGGTTAGATTAATGCTCAGTCTTGTAGCGAGTGAAAATGACAGAAGAAAGGCTTGTCAGGTACGGGACAAATGTTACTGTATGCTAATTTAGATTTCAGAACACTTTCTTTTTCAGCCAATGTTAATCTACAAGTTGAAGTTGTGTTTTGGTAGAAGTTCCCTCATCAGAAGAAGCAAAGCTCTTGATCAGTTGATCCACTGAGTCTGAGCACTGTTTGTGGATCCATAATAGATCTGGGGGTACCTCCATCGTTGTCTTTGTGAAGTTCAATGCATTTTAACTAGTTTTCTTTGTGAGAAAAGGATCATGATGAAAGATTAGGTGGCTAATATAACCACGGGGTTGAGATCATCTTGGGTTAATGGTATCTGTTGTTACAATGAGAAAACAGAAAAAAAATAATCAACTCAAAATCCCTACTGGTGATGTTGGAGTCTCATCATTGTTCAAATTTCTTTAAACATTAACCACAAGTTTCTAGTTAAGTCATCAGAAATGTTTCTGTATTAGAAGACAGCATTTCTAGCACTGTTAGATGAAGGGAACGATTCCTTGTTTTTATTGTTTTCGAGATGTAAGGTTAGGTCGCTTTCAAACTAGAATCCTGGTTATCAATCTAATTCAGCAAGGTGGAGCTCTTTTGTTGTCAAGAGGAGGTGAAAGAGGCAGTATACTGCCAGTCAGTGAAGTAAAATATGAAATTCGTACATAGATATTTTACTTGATATGTAAAACTTAGCCAGTCTTCACTTTCCAGCAATGGCTGTTTGTGAGCTTGAATCATTGTTCTTTTTCCGTCTTTCTTCACATCTTTGTGATAAATATTTGTTCTCTTGATACTGAAAAGTCTCCAGGCACTTGGGTAAATTCTTAATTGAAGCACCATTAAGTTCTTAGATTCTCATATCGAAGTTGGTGTCTAACTTGTAAGTATCGCGGATATTAAACTATGTATATTTACTGGTTGTGATCACATTTTACCAGGTCAACAAATAAGGATTTTTACTGATGCTGTCGAACAGTATGCACAATCTGGCTTGCGTACGCTATGTTTGGCATGGCGTGAGCTAAATGAAGATGAATATACAGAATGGTCTTTGATGTTTAAAGAAGCAAACAGTACACTGGTTGACAGGGAGGTAAAGACTGATAATTCATTCTTAGTTTTGTTAAGAGTTGGCAAAAGGTCCTATTATTGGCTCATGTTTTTCCTATGCAGTGGAAACTAGCTGAGGTATGCCAGAGATTGGAGCATGATCTTGAAATTCTTGGAGTTACAGCGATAGAGGATCATCTTCAGGTCAACATTGGTCTATGTAGTGATTCGCTGAAATTTTTAGGGGAAACACTGTTTTTATTATTTCATGTCCATTTACAACATCTTGCAGGATGGTGTGCCTGAAACTATTGAGACACTTCGAAAAGCAGGAATAAACTTCTGGATGTTGACTGGAGACAAACAGAGCACTGCCATCCAAATTGCACTTTCGTGCAACTTCATTGCGCCAGGTTTGTTTAGATTTGTAAACTTTTCTTCGTAAAACATTTATATTTTCCTTGAATAAGGTGCACATTTGATGCGGGATACCATTCATTTGACTGAATTTGAGAGCAATCAGAAAATGCCAATTTAAATAAAGGTTGTCCAACTAAATAAATATCCTCTTTGAATAGTCACAATGGGGATACGGTTGTAGTTAGGGCCTCTAATCCGGAGTGCCTTGCTTTGAAACCAGACTTGGATTGTCGGAAGTATGGAAACTACCTCTGACTGGGGTAATTGTTTCTGATGTATTAGGGGTAGACAAGAAACAAGCATAACCATCAATAAAAGTTTTTTGATAGCAAGTGAAATGATAGGTTCATAATAAGATTTACAATGATTATACACCGATACTATGGATGGATATTTTTAACTGACTATCTCGGAGCAAGCTGCCAAACCCTGGTCAGATTAAGACCTTCACAACCCTTTTAGAGAACGATCTGGGAGCAAAAAAAATTCCAAAAGACACAAAGGTTAGCCCCCTACTTCCAGGAGCAACAGCTCCCATGACTAATGAGCTGGTATTTCGGGCCTTAATTGCTCCCAAATGTTAGTGAAAACGGTTGGGATGCCCTAGTGTCTTAAATAGACATAAATACATGTAAGTGCTAAAATAGTCAAAGATAAACATGGATTTAGTGACCTACGAAAATCAGGGAAAGAATCCCTAACATATAATTCAACTAGTTCAGCCATACAATTCATTTGTGTAAATTTTGACCGGTGCATATTTGACTTTGAAGTCCTCATCAACATTTTTCTGCCTAATAAGATGGCCATCTTATTGCTTTGAGGCCAGGGGAAAGCTATGTGGGATCTATGAATCAAATCTAGATACTCCTAAATGGGGCATTGTTGAAAGTGGGAAGGGTGACAAGTAAAGCCTAATGTATGCATTGTGGTTGGGGTTTTGGGTCAAATGAGGTTCTTGTTTTGATGCAATCGTGCTGCTCTCGTTCTCCGGTTTTCTTGGAAAAGGATTCATGAAAGAACATTATTCCCAAAAGAACTATGGACCACCATGTGGTTTAAGGAATATGCGTAGATTCATCTGGGTATATCAGAATTTAACTTTTTTTCGTTAGAATTTTTTGGGGTTTTACAAATGTGCAGTCTTACAGAAATCGCTCTGCTTATCAAACTGATTCTATTTTAGTTGGCCTACCATCATTGCGGAATTGTGCCTTTTGAGTTCTATTTATGATCTCACTTCATTGAAAATTCAGGGAATGCTGGACTGTGTTCCTGCTATTTCTGAAAATTTTGTTTTTTATGGCATAAACTATCTTTTGAACTGATATAGCTGTGTGTGTGTGATCGTTTTAATAAAGTTCACATCTCAATTTGTCTTGGACATGAAAGATGAAAATCCAAATGAAGAGTATAAAAGAAGAGAGAAAAATATGGACTCATGTAATGATAGGCCTTATATAGATATGGTTGTTTCATTGCATAATTAGAGGCTACTTTTCATGATTTCAGTATTTTAGATATTTTACCCAGGCTAAGGCAAGAAGTTTTTTTTTCTGCTGGTATCCTTCCAGGGGAGATGCGGTTTTATGGTTATCAGGCAGTGAATAGACAAATTTCTGGTTGTTTTTTTAAAAGAAAATTTATTCATGGTCTTATCGCTGATGGCCCTTTGCCTTTTTTCTGCAGAACCAAGAGGGCAGCTTTTGCTGATTAATGGAAGAACTGAAGATGAAGTACTTAGAAGCTTAGAGAGGGTTTTACTCACTATGAGGATAGCTACTTCAGAGCCTAAGGTTTGTGATTTGCAAAATCATACTCACTTCTATATCTTGTTCCTATTGAAGAAAATCTCCCCATATCTATTCCCTTGCCTATATTTTGAATTGCCCGTTTGGAGTTCATCCCATTTGATGTGAAAGGTCGAAACTTTCTAACCTCTTACCTTAGTTCAGCTTAAACAGAAAGAGGAATGTCACAGACCAATTTTGGATTTGATCTGATGATAATAGAAACTGATACTATTCCATTTTGTTCGCTCACAATAGTTCAGTCAGTCAATAACTCATCTCAGTTATTTCCGGAAAGGCCAATCAAATGATTCAAATATGTGGATCAAACTCATTTTTTTTTATGTTTTCTTTTGAAGTTGGGAAGTACCCTCTCCAAGATCAATTCTTGTACTGGAGAGAGAAAAGAGGATATACATGATACATACAGTTCTTAAACGGAAAAAAAAACCTCTACAAGATCAGAAAGTGTACACCTGGACGGTCCATGAAAGAGGAAGGAAACAAGTGATTCATATTCTTCCTTACCTTCATGTGGAAAGAAGAAAGTAATGCTATCTATATAGCGGGACACTCAATAACAACAAGGAAGAGGACAATGAGAGACAAAATTTTACTTTCAAATCAGATAATATACCCCAAACTTAATAGTCTGGGTTGTACTTGACGTTGGCATCATTAAGAGTGAGATGCAATGATATAATTGAAACTTTGCCTCCACCCCATTTACATGTTTATGAATTTACTTTTACACTATGCATCAAGTGTCAAGTAAAACAAGGAGATGTACTAATTGCCTTGGCTCGTGATTATGAAGATTTCTTATAAACCTTGGACATCAAATTTTGTGTTATTGTTAGTAGCCTCATCTTCAGTTCTAATTGATCATCTGCTGTTGGAGTCGTACGTTTCCTTACCACCGATTCTCACAAAATAATGTCTTCTGACTGTTACCAAGACCAATCTGCCTCCCTTCTGTCTCAGTTTCTCCTACCTTGTAGAATCTCTCGACACCTTGGAGATAATAGTAGAATCTCTCCACACAATATACTTCTTCCATAATGTTCCCCAATTTTTTTTCTGCCATAATCACCCTTCCGCTTTCCCTAACCTCGACCAGCATCTGCTGAATAGCGGCATATTAAAATCTCAATGTTTATTGTACTTCGACCTTCTTGTTCTTTTTGTACATTCTCCCCCAATTGATGGCATACTATCCCTTACAACTGTCCTTATTTTCATACGAAAAGGAAACTTCTTACGTTTTCTCTAATATAATGGATATAATTTACGGGATCTGGAACAGTAATAAATGATACTTCAGCATATTAATCTGCCCAACTTATCTAACCATAATCTAGTAATAGAGGAAAGAATGTCTCCACACAAGACAGCTCGTTCTTGTGATAAATGACAGATATACTGACAGATGTATGAAGTGTAAAAGCTTCCCGCTTCACACTCCAAAAGTAAGGAAACTCTATGAACTTCCTTCCTAATGATATTCAGGCCCACTGTTATACTTTTCTCATAATTTACTTTCAAAGCCGTTGTTTATTCGGGAATCTTCAACAACTGCCTAGAGGCACAAAATTGATTTTTCTTCCTAAGCCAAATATTATAGTTTCATGTGCATGACGGAGAAAGAAACTTATGTTCAGTCTAGTCCTCTCCCTCTCTGCTTCCTTTAGGCTAGTATCTCTGTAACAAGGAAAAACATAAGATGGGAAATCAGGGAAATCTTGTCTTTGAAGTTAATTTTCCTTCTGTAAAGAATATGAGCGTATGACTGATTACAGATATTTCATTGATATTTTTAAAAGAAATATACCCATTGTGTATACCAATGGTTTTTCTAGGTTTATTCAATGACTAGGTTAGTATTTAAAGAAAGGTATTCATTGTGATTAGGTTTTCTATTGATAAGAATTCCAGACTCCATCTGTCTCCCTAAACACTTGAATTAGTCTGTACCAGCCCAGTGGTTTACACTTAAGGTGTGTGTTCATGTTTACTTAATTTGACACCCAGAATCATAGCATGTATTTTTGTGCAAAACAAACGATAGTTCCCCAGTAAAACAACTACTAGTCTATTCTTCTTTGATGAGAGCTTGTTAATCTGCATAGCACATTTTGCTTCGTATTTTAGATCTCATGGAGCCAGAACCCCTTGGAAAACATTTTACATAGTGTTTGCATTGATGTTTGCAGATCTGATATCATTTTCTTAATATATATCAAAGATATTTTTGTGCCATGTCTCCTCAAATGTTTCATTACTGGGCTGTGTCATTTTGTACAGGAAGTGGCATTTGTGGTGGACGGTTGGGCCCTTGAGATTGCTCTTAGGCATTACAAGGAAACTTTTACTGAACTGGCGGATCTGTCAAGGACGGCAATTTGTTGTCGTGTGACACCTTCTCAGAAAGCGCAGGCAATCATCACGCTTCCTTTTTCTCTTTGCTAAAACTCATCATTATCTCAAGTTTTATTTTTTCAGAGGACATAATTAGGAACCTTTGATGTTTGTTCATCTACACTAGGGCAGTTGGTAATCTATTCGAACTTTATTATTTGTCTTGGAAATGAGGATCGTATGTTTTGATTTTTTTTAAATTACAAGGTCATTGGAGAAACAGGTTTGAATAAAAGTTTATTTGTCTTAGGTATGGAGGTGATTGACAACAATATCTCCCTTTTCATTGCTTGAATTATAAAGTCCGTCCATCTAACGAATATTATTCCATGCTACATGCGACTGCTATCTCTCAGTGGAGTATGAAATTTATAATTAATCTCTTGATCTGTCTTCAGTTTTAACCATTGGTTAGAGGATGACCAGTGTAAGATTATTTGATGGCCTGGTATATTAAAGAGTATGACATAAACATGGTCCAATTTTGCACGCATATCATACAGTTACTCATCCAAGTTGAAGTTTGATTATCCTTTTAAAAGCGGTTGTAAGCTGTAATCAGGAGACGTATGTGTCCAGTAGTTCAGGTTAATTCTGCATTAAGATTGTTTCAGGTTTATGGTCGTGTGGGAAAGTACGACTTTTGTGTATCATGAATGGGAGTGAATTATCTGTGTTAAATAGGTAAAGATTTACGAAATATGAGATTATTTCTTCCATGGTTTATGTTGGATAGCTTTTCATTGATTTGATTCTTGAACATTCTAGTCTGTCCATCCTTCGGTTGAATGACAAATAGGAAACGGCTGTTCCGGCTGAGATGTGCAATCAAGTGGACTAAACCGCAGACATACAAAGCCTTGTCAAACACGAGCTTGTTCTCAGCCAATGGTTTCTATATGAAGCGTACTTCATCTATTCCGACTTATAGAATTTCAGAGCTTCTTACCTGTCGACTTTAGTTTCTGGGGCTGTGTCAAATTTTCTGATGGCGGGATCAGTTTGGGTTCTTTAGTATTCAGGGAGCAATGTTGCCTTTCTTTATATACAGGAAATTTCGTCTACTCTGAAATTTGGCATCAACCTAATGCGTATTTATTGATTTAGATAATTATTTACATTTTTTTGCAATTACTCATTTTTTTATTCATCAATGTCAAAACATCGTCTTTCAAATGGGTTTTTCTGCAGCTCGTTGAACTCCTCAAATCACGTGAGTGCAGAACCTTAGCAATTGGTGATGGGGGAAATGATGTGAGGATGATACAGCAGGCTGATATAGGAGTCGGGATAAGTGGGAGAGAAGGCCTGCAGGCAGCAAGAGCGGCAGATTACAGCATCGGAAGTAAGTCCCTTCTGTTGGTGTGACAGATTCACTTTCCCAAAAAAAAAATTCGAGTCATCTTGTTCTTTTCATCCTGTGTTCAAGACTCAGAGACCAGTTTTCTTACCGTTTGGTTTCTTACCTCTCTATTTTGGATCCTTAATTGTTTGCCAAATTCTTCACATTCGATTGAACTGAGCAGCCTTTATGACAAACTACTTATTTTATGTCTCATTCATCATTTGTTGGGTAAAAGACCTGCCGATAAAATACTGTCGTTCTTTATCTGGAAGTCATTTTCCGCTTCATTAGATAATCTTTTTGGGGTGTAGCGTCAATTTTCTGAATGAAAATCATAGAACGAACATATTCGTTATAGGATATCTATTTTCTCAATTTTCCAGAATAATAAACAAAAAATTTCAATCAGTGAATAGAATGTTATGGGCCATGGGGTTGGTATCAGCCAGGTCTTTTCTTGACATAGACATTCTGATATCTGATTTACAAATGGCGAACACAGTGTTAGACAGATGAAAAATGAGCAAAATAGAGAAAGATGAAGAGATCCCTTGCTCACTAGTGCGGCCAACATTGGCACCGGTGGTTAAGGGATATAGGCAGACAGAAAAAATGATTTAATATTTTGATTGATTGATGGGTAAGGGAGGACATGTACCCTAAACCTGTCATTTTGGGACACTCAGACACAAAATTTTCATAACCTCATCCGCTTAGATATGAATTGAGATTGTTACAAAATTTCTCTATAATATATTTTTCTGTGAATCAATTGGGGTTATTTGTCATGAGGTGTATTGGCATGTTATGGACGCATTTGAAATCCCCTTTTAAAGGAAACCATAATAATGTATTTACTACTGTCAGTAATTCTTGGTTTTGTTAGAGATCCCATAGCGTTTGATATTTATGGCTGAAATTTTTTTTATTAGTCTCATAATTCATTCTAAAAAGCTGCGGGTGGAGTATATTCGGTTAGAAGAAGCATTTGATGCCAGCTAGCCGTACCAGGTCTCCCTAGAGAGGCAAAATGAGAATTTTCTCCAGAAGAAATATCTGGAAGGGCACTTGCTCTGAGAATGAGGCTGGGCTTCCTGAAGTGGTTTCTGCGCACAGAAGGTGGATATGAACATTTTCGATAGGGCCCACTTTAGATCTTAACAGAGTGATTTTTTTACCATTTACGGAGGTTTTTTGGCACAGCTTCATAATACCACTGTTCTTTATTTATTTATTTACATATATTCTGTCTCTCTTGTTGAACCTTGTGTCTCTTCTTGCTGCAAACTTATTAATGTATCTGACTGCTCATCTCCGTGCTTTCCTCAACAGAGTTCAGGTTCCTCAAAAGATTGATTCTTGTCCACGGGCGGTATTCATACAATCGCACAGCATTCCTTTCACAGTACTCATTTTACAAGTCATTGCTGATATGCTTCATACAGATTCTGTAAGATTCCACCCCATGTGTATGCTTTCTAAATGCGGCTATTTGCCGAACACTATTTTTCCATTTCCTTTTCTGGGTTCTGGGCTCTCCTTCTCGGTATGTCAATCATGTATTTTGTGCAGATTCTCCTTTATTTCGGGCATCTCTGGAACAAGCCTGTTCAACTCCGTCAGCTTGATGGCATATAATATTTTCTACACGAGCATCCCTGTTCTCACCAGTGTTCTTGACAAGGACCTCAGCGAAAAGACGGTCATGCAACACCCGCAGATCCTGTTCTACTGTCAGGCTGGAAGGTCAGTGGAAACCTCTGTTTGCCCTAAGATTCTCATTCCTGGGGCAGCTGTTGCTCTCCCTGCTGCTTCTTCAGTTTTCTTACAAAAAAAAAAAAAAGTAGGCCGGTGGTTTTCCATTGCCACTTTCAGTTATCTGAGGCACTCCGTTCTCTCAACAGGCTGCTGAACCCGAGCACATTTGCCGGATGGTTTGGGCGATCCTTGTTCCATGTGAGTGCGCAGTCATTCATGCCAGAACTTTCTTCCTTTGGAGCCTTTGATCGATCAATTTCGTTACTTTTACTATTTATGTGGATCGTTCTTCCAAATGGCAAGCTACCCATGCTGCTTTTGACTGGAGTTGGCAGCTGAGAGGTCCTGACAGTAGTAATAGGAATACTTGATGCTTTAGAATTCATCAAGTCATATGAATATATGATCAAATAATTAATGAATTGATTATGGAAAATACTTGAACGAGAAGTATTCGCTGACAAAACTTGCCTATTTTTAGAAAGAATTATTGATTTCTTTGCTATCTCACACTCTCAGGCGAGTGTGGTGTTCTTAATCACCATCCATTCCTATGCCAATGAGAAGAGCGAGATGGAAGAGCTGTCCATGGTCGCCCTCTCTGGATGCATATGGCTGCAGGCTTTTGTTGTGACTCTGGAGACCAAGTAAGAAAACCCATACATCATTTTTTAATGGGGAGGAAAAAAAAAACCCTAGTTACAGAACTTGAATGGTTTGGAATGAATACACTGCTAATACCTGTCTTTTCCTCGTCTTAGCTCCTTCACAGCCCTGCAGCATCTGGCTATTTGGGGAAACCTGGTGGCCTTCTACGCCATTAACTGCGTCATCAGCATGATACCCTCAGCAGGGATGTACACCATCATGTTCCGGCTCTGTGGGCAGCCATCTTACTGGATCACTATGTTTGTGAGTGGTTCTCAAGGCCCAGATTACTCTCATTTCCTTATTAATCTTACTAGGCGGCCATCTTCTTCTTTCTGCCATTTTCCCATTTAAGTAAACCAGCAATGGGGTGGGTTATACTCAGAATGCCTAATTTATCAAGCCCACACGCACCAATTCACTGGTTTTGTAGTTGCTTTGCTTGCAGTCATTTTTGCTCTTCTTTTTTTTTTTGGAAATTTCTAATTTCTTGTAGTTTTTTTGTCCGATGAAAACCCAGAAGCCCCTCCTCCGTTGCCATTTCCCTATTTTAGGAAACCAGCACTGCAGTTTTATGCAGAAAGAGCTAGTTATATCGTGCTCATACTCCACCAAACCACCTGGATTATCTAATATCTCCCTGCTCTTGTTGCCGTTTTTCTGACCTTATTTGGAAAATATGCTCTTTCACTAAGAACAGCTGATCTGTCCAGCTCATAGTGGCCATCGGGATGGGGCCGGTGCTCGCCCTCAAGTACTTCCGATTCACCTACCGATCAAGCGCCATCAACATCCTCCAGCAGGCAGAGCACTCCCGGGCCCCCATCTTCAGGGATCTTGAGTCCCCACTGGAACCCTCTGAGAACAAGGACGGCATCCCCTTGCCCTCCTCCACAGCCCAACCCAAGAGCGGCCGGAGCCCTGTCTATGAGCCTCTGCTGTCCGAGTCCCCGGCCAGCGCCGCCAGAAAGCCCCGGGGCCAGACCACAATGGAGTTCTTTCAGCCCCCTCAGTCCAGGCTTTCCTATTCAAGAAACTGTAAGAACAATTGATTCCATTCTCCTACATCTAAATACTGTATATATTCTATCCAAATATGGAAATAGGGGGAGAGATCATGTATGTCCTTCTACCCTTGTCAAGGGGGAAAAGAGATTCAGGCAATTCAGTGTGAGCCTCCCCTCCATTCTCTATGAGCACCAGCATTGCCTCTTGTGGATTGGGTTGCCAGGTGAGGTGCCCAAGTATGTGGGAATGGTCAGGGCAAGTCAGTCAGGAGCTCAAGCTAGTTAGGTTTGGTTGGATATGCCTCACTCTGATATTGTGAAATCTTTGAGCTCTGGCAACTCCTTGCAGGGTTACTAGGTTTCATTAGATCCCTACAATTAAACCTGTTGAGCCATGAAAAAGTCTCACCCCCTTTCTTTCTCAGTCTGCCCATGTCTGGTATTTTCTTCTTGAGCATTTTATTCAAATTTATTTGACTAATAATCCCACATCTCTAACCGACTCAGACCTGACCCATTCATAGATTGTGGTGAAACAGAGAGAAATAGAGATGGAGTTAGGGTACTGTAATCATGATTGTTTGATCATTGATCACAATCACACAATAATGATGAGTGATCAGGATCGTCGATTGCTTGACAGATCAATGACATAAATTCGACACTTAAGTCTCATCCAGTGGATGATTGCTTTTTACCATTTAACAATTAAGATTCAACATTGACTAAAGTGAGATTAAATATCTCTTTCTCAATGGAACCTTTCCAAAACTCTAATTTCACTGTCACTGTCTCTCTCTACTCGTGCTCTTTGAGACTCTAATTTTAGTGTCATCGTCAACTTTATTGTTGTTGTCAATTCAAGCACCTCTCTCTCTCTCTCTCTCTCTCTCTTTCATGTTAAAAAGGTCAAGGCTAATAAAGGACACAATATCACTGCAGATGACCTTAAAATATCAGCTTCTTTGAGAGTAACTTGAATTGTTTGATTAAGATGTCAAAAGTTTTAATGATGTAGATAATGACATTTCAGATAAATGGTGCCATTAAGATTATATATTATGAGAACCCTCACATTGTGTATATTATATCATACTTTTTACACTCTCTTCTCTCATTTTGTTTTGTAAAATTTTTATAAGTGTTCTTTTTTGTTTGATTAGTTTTTTTTGTCATTTATATTTCCATGACATATCTAAACTTAGTTATTAATAACTATTAATATATAATTGATATAACTTAGGCCCACTATTATATTATCCTTACTTTAAATAAATATATATGTAATTCATAACTTAGAGAAATTAAAATTAAGCTTAATATATGTAAGTATATATTATAACATCTTTGTAAACTTAAAACTTAGGCCCATTATCATACTAACCGTATTTATTATGACTATATATACATATTAATAACATTAAAACTTAGGCCTAATACAATATAATAATGTGTGACAAGCATGATGATCTAGATTGATCAATTGATCACCATGATTGTTGATCAATGATCATGATTAGCAAAGTTAGCTGATTGGATCATCATCCATCTTAATGGGAATTGATGATCAATCATGATTGCAGTACCCTAGATAAATGGAGGGAGAGAGAGAGAGAGAGAGAGAGAGAGAGAGAGAGAGAGAGAGATTACAAAAAAAGGTGGGCTCTAAATCAGAATTTAGTGACAAAATTGTAGAAAAAGCATTATGAGAACCCATTTCTATATTGCTGCTAGACACGAAACTAGACATTTGTTTAGAAATAAGCACCTCCCCTGAACCCCCATCCCTCCAAATCTCAACGTGTTATGACATCAGAATATGCCAAATATGCATTCTAAGAATCACCCTCAAGGAACAGCTCTCTTCACAGAGAAAGCACCACTGCGTGTCCCATTTTATTATTTTATAAGATGAGCATCCGAGTAGTAACAAGCAAGCTAGAGATAGACAGACAGATAGACATCTAGATAGATAGATAGATAGATAGATAGATATAGAGAGAGAGAGAGAGAGAGAGAGAGACAGAGAGAGAGGGAGAGAGAGTACCTGGTCGGGTGCATTCACATAGGCACTATCTATAGTGGCAGTGGCAGTGGCAGTGGCAGTGGCAGCGGCAGCAGCAGTGGTAGGGGAGGGGTCGTCAGGCGGACAGGTACTTGCCCATCCATGAGCTGAAGCGGGACCAGGCCAGCTTCACTGCCTCGGGGTCCTCATCCTCCAGACCCATCCCCTTCCTCCTCTTCACTCCCTCCTCGGACACGTTCAAGAAGGCATGGCTGCAGCCCGGATAGAGGTGCACTTCAGAAGCAACGCCCGTCGATCTCAGCTTCTCCTCCAGGGCCTTTGCCGCCTGCAAGACCCAGAATCCAAGTAAACAAAATAAATTTTGCGGTATTTATGAACAGGCGGCCGCCGCACATCCCCCCAGAATGTTGGAATTGCAGGAACGAGAAAGTCGGGGGAGAACATAAAGATCTGAGTATGAGATCCTCCTCATGGAGTCCACAGGTTGACCTCCCTACAAGGTCAACCACTTACTTAGTAGGAGCCCAGAAAAAGACCAGAGTCGATGAGGCGGCGGGTGGGTGGGTGGGTGAGGGGAGGGAGAAGTCATACAGTGATGTCCGAGAAGCCGACGAAGCTGTCGAGCTCCCCAAAGTGGGCCTGAATGGGAGCTTTGGCCAGAGAAGGATCGGCGAGCGCAGAGGGAGGAATCCCATAGAAAGAAACAGCAGCATCCACTTCAGGGACCAGAACTGCGCTGGCGATGGTCAGCGCGCCTCCCATGCAGAACCCCGTCACGCCCACCTGCTCTCCAAGAAAATGGCAGGCCCTGAGTTAGCCCACTGCGATACTGACTTGAGGATGAGAAAAAAAGGGAGCAAGGACTGCAACTAAAAATGGAAATAATGCAGATGCAGAAGGAGAAGCGCTCGCGCGCCCTTTCACTACATCGAGGATCAAGTGGACTTCATAAAAGCTCCATGACAGCACTCCCAGCAGGTTTCCATCACAGAAAATCAGAGCATCCTGTCCGATGTCTTTACTGGTGAAGGCATCACAGAAGACCAGATGCTCAGGAGCTCAAGCCTGGTGGAGCGGGGGACCGTGCGGCCATCCATCTAATAAATTCTTCCCAGATGGTAGCCCTTCAGATCACACACAGGTTCTTGGAGCTCCTGGTGCACATGGCTGTGCCAGCCTTCCCCTCCACATGCACTCATTCAGCGAACCCACAGCTGTGGTTGACCATCTCTGGGTTCTCCTTCATGCCGCCTTTCTCCCCCAAGTGAATGCCATGGCCAACACCAGTAATGGCAGGGCCTTTCTCTCTCATCCTGGGAGTCAGATCGGATTGCCTGATTGAGATCTCTAAGTAGCTTACCCCTTGCCCAGATGTGATTTCCCACGAGTACACACTAAAGATTTTTTTTGTAAAAAGAAAAAAACATGCACATGGAGCTCAACTCAAATACCACAGCTCTCCCACAGTTAAATCACTTCTCCCATGCACTTTCTCCAAAGTCTCCAAGCAATGCTTGCCAAAATATCTAAAACCCCATTGAGCCTTCGATACCCTCGACATCGAGCCTACAATTTCCGATCGTCCAGCTATCGGTGCACAAGGGATGAAACTCAGGGCCACAAAATAAGTGGCCCACCGCCCTCGATGAGCGGAGTGTAGCATGGCTGCAGCAGTGTATGAAGAGCGCAGTCAAACCAGCTCTCTCTCTAGATGCATTTTCCATGTTCTGGAACAGAACCCGAGTGTTAAAGGAGGCTTACTTTCTGGGAGCCATTTGACTTGAGCCACTCGGCTGAAGCCTGGATGTCCTTCACGGCACCTTGCCAATCAAGGCCGTCCATTAAATGCTGCGCCTCAGCAACGTCCAGGCCAACTTTTCCACGATACAAGCTGTTGTGCAAGGTTTGAACAAAAAATAATAATAATAATAAAAAAAATCAAGAGCTGATGAAAGGTAAAGCGAGGCCTAGACCTCCAGAAAACTTTCTACACGCGGCAGAAGCTACCATAACATAGAGAGAGAGAGAGAGAGAGAGAGAGAGAAAAATGGGGAAAGATGAATCTTGCTCGACAAATTACCAGCAGTGGGAAAATAACGAGGTTTAGCAAAAAGAAGGCAAGCGACACTTTATAAATTATTGATCAATATGCCATCAAAGGCAAATTTTTGTTAGCATGGCTGGGAAATTTACTCCAGCAAGCTGAACAGGTGCTATCGCTTATATCGTTTTGCAGAGGAAGCGCGGATAATCTTGCAGTGAGAACATGAATCTGGGGGAGATGGATGTAAAGGGCTGCAGGAGATCTTACTCTGGAATAAGCACTTTGAAACCCGGTTCCAAACTGGCAATTTTCAGAGCGTTGTTCTTGACCTCAAAGTCCACACCCCACCACTCCTGCAACACAACGATACCGGGGGCATTTTCCTTCCCAGCCACGTATGCATCAAACGTCTGAAAAAAAATGAAAAAAAAGGATAAATAAAAATCCCAGTCCTCTGCAAGGAAAACGTGAAATAAGATGGTAAGAACTGTTGGATTGATGGGGTATCAAGCTAGTGATCCAGAATCCTTAGATCACAGAGCGAAATTAGGAGTTCCATCTTCACTCATAGCCCAAAAGTAACGATGTTTAGCACTTCAAAACAGAATGAGAGTTAAGCCAGAGAAAAAAACTCCACAAGAGGGAATATTTATCTTCCCATATGTTCATTTTTTTTTATTAAGATGGGGAGGATTCATCATGAACACAATATGAGAAAATCTTGGAAAGAAAAAGGAATAAAGGCAAGAAGCGCACTAAACAGTGAGATGAAAAACCCAGTGCATAGAGCAAAAATCAATTAATTAACGGGAAAATTCCTTGGACACAACAAATTCCCAAGGAAAAGAGGAGGGTAATAACAAGAAGAAGAAGCAATGGCGTCCATGGAATCTCTTGCGCCTGCATTATAAAAAGTAATTGCGGTCCTTCGATGCCGATTGGAGCAAAATTTCCCAATTTTAACCGGAGAGGGATAATGGCCGGTGTTTCCCAAGTACTGGGTTGGTGGTCAGCTCATTATGGCCTCTAAGATCTTCATGATATTAAATATCTCATCCTTTGTTACTATGAGCAAGGTCTCTGGCCAGAGAAAATGACGAAAAGGAATCCAAAAAAATGATTAAGGCATGGTTTCTACCGCCAGCGAATGATCTTACATCGATACCTTTGCCAGAAAATCGAAACGAAGATTTTTGTTAAAGATAAATGGTTAAAATTAGAACGTCGAATTTTTTCATCAATACACAAACTAGGGCCACAGAAAATCGCACCCCAAATCGAAAAATTCTCAGAAGAAGGAAGAAAAATCCTTCTCGGAGATCATCATCCCCCGCCCAGGTTTCACTGTCAGGAAGAGGAAGCAGCGCGTTTCGATATGACAATGAGGGAAGAGCTTGATCCCGAGGCGCACGAAATGAAACATTCAAAGCTAGTTCTCGTACCTAAAGAACGAAGGTTGCGATTCCAGCAAGTGATGAAATGCATGCGACGATAAGATCGAAGCCGAAAGATCGTTCAGATTTCATCCAATCTCCGAGCAACAAGCATTCAGGACGAACAATGTCGAACCACCCCCTTCCCGGCACAATTTCCAGAGCCGTCCAGACGAAGAAACGCAGAAACGAGATCCCTCCACAAGCACCGGCGAACGAGAAAACCGCCGCCACAGAGCACGGTCCATCAGATCAAACCGCATTTCAGAGCCTAAACAGCAGCAAGGCACCACCAAATCGCAGCAGCGAACAGAACAGAACGGAACAGAACAGAACAGCGGGACGGAGGAAAGTGAGGGCGGGCAGAACGCTACTCACTGTGTCGTCCCGGCGAATCTGGACCTTCTGGAAGCGGGGGTCGGACACAACAGCAGAGCTGGCCATGGCGCGAGCTCGGAGCCGGGCTGAGGCGATGACCGCAAGGCGGGCGACGGGCTGAGCTGCCACAATGACTCCACCTAGAACCATCATCTCCTCCTCCTCCCTTTGACTTATATAAACCCCACCTCCTCTTCCTCCTCCTCCCCTCCCTCTGGGGAGTTGACGTCGGGGGGTTCTCCCCCACTCGAAGAAGATTATTTTAATGGCAGCATTCGCTTCACCTGCAGAAAAGTCAAACCCTTTGTCTTCCTCCCATCAAGATCATTGTTACATGCATCAAAACTTGTCGCCGTATGATCATTAGATCATTAAACCAGGATGAACATGGGATTAAAACATCGAAATTGGAAGAGCTTAGGCTAGCATTTAGGTGATTTTCCGTCTTTTTTGTTCTAGTGTTTCTTTTTTTCGTGATGTGAATAAGGCCTTAAAATTATCTTAAAAATCAATTTGCAATGCAAAAGGAAAATTTGCAAGGATCAAGAAGATTTTTGAATGCTTTTCTCATTATGAAATTATAGTATGGTTATGCCATTCTATTTCTTCGGGTAGACACTTTTTCTCGTGTTTGATTTGAAGAAAAATAATGATTTTCACAAAGCATTAAGCACTAAGAGTTATGAAATTTTTTATAAATCATAGTGTAGCAATTTTTAATGTAAAAAGATTATTTGCAAGGATCAAGAAGATTTTTGGATGTTGTTCTTAATATGAAATTGCAGTATGGTTATGCCTTTCTATTTCTTAAGTAGACTGTTTTTTTGTGTAGATGTGAAGAAGAACACTAATTATTGCAAGAAAATAAGCCCTAAGATTTATTAAAAAATTATATAAATCATAGTATGCAATTTTCTAGGCAATGAAAAATTTGCAAGGATCAAGAAGATGATCAAACGTTTAGTATCATGAAATTAATATCCCTTCTTAATTTTGATGTTTATTGTCCATATTAGCGTTGGACACAATTGGAAAGGTATTTGATTGCCTAAATTCTCTTATTATCCATTTGAATTGTCTTTTATGATTGGGCTACTTGACTCTTCTCATGGAAACAAAAAAAGACCATTTGGGTCATGCATCTGGTTCAAAAAATCTCATGGGATTATTTTAAATTATGACATTGTAGGGGTTTAATATGGGGGCAAAATAGCAAACAAAAAGGAGAATATTCATATTTTACAATCCCTTTAATGATTTTATGAAAGAAGCTAGTTTTCATTGTGATTTGTGATAATGTTTCATTTTCAAATGCAATTTAAGGTTCAAATAATATAAAATGTCCCATGATTCTCACAAAAAATTATATAAAATTTGGTGAAAATGTGATTTATAAAGTTTTGCCATTTTTGACATTTTGGTAATTTTTGACAAAATGACTCAAGAAGAAATAGATTGACACATGCTTGACCAAATGTGTCAAGCTTTGAAGAAAACATGATCTTGATATTGTGTTTCTTATTCTAACTTATTTTATCTAAGTTTTATTATATTTTCCAAGGCTTAAAACCCTTGAGAAGAATTATATGAATTTTAGGATCAAGGAAAAATCTATTTATTTTTTGTGAACTCTCCTAACTCTATGAGAAGAACTAAAGCATGAAAAGAGGCTTCATTTAAGACCACAAAAAGCCCATTAAGAAGAGCTTCTAGAAGAGCCAAATAGGATGTGGAGAAATAGGTAGTGGTTATGAAGTAGCCACCTCCTATAAAAGGAATGAAATGAGGAGAGAAAAAAGGTTGGTTAGAGGGGGATGAACCAAAGACAACAGAAGAAGGCAATGAGCAAAGGGATCTCAAGGCTAGCTAATTGCATTCAACTGAGTTATTTGAAATTTCATTTTTTATTATTATGTTATTTCATTTATTTTTTGTTATCTGGGTAACATACATTGGATAGAGAAAATATTTTCTCAAATTTATTTAATGTAAGAGTTTCATTCTTCTTGTTTTCTTAGGTGACACAAGGAAAGGATAGAGACTTAACTTTGATTCCAAGTTTTCATCATGACAAATTTAATTGTAACTCATTGCACTCTCCTTTCTCATCCTTAGGTGAAAAACAAGGAAAGGAAAATATTTCTATTTGAAATTTTAAGATTTAATTTCAATTTAATATTTTAATTAAAAATTTTCTAAGGATTTTTCTGTGTGACGAACAATTGAGTGTGATTTTATTTTTAGAATTTATTTTCAACCAAGAATTTATTTATTTTTAGCTTATCCTTTATTAAAAAATAGGGTAGATATACAACTTATTTACTTTTCATTTTATTTCGGATGTTCACTTTAAAATATTCCAAAATATTCTCCAAGTCCCTAGAATTTACTCTATTGAAAATCACCTTTCTCATCTTTTTTGCATCACATGGTCTAAACTCTTTTCCTCTATTTGTGATTTAATCATCTCATCATTAAAATTTTCCTTCAACTTATCTAAAGATACTAAGAGAAATAATCATATTAGATTAATTGGCAAAGGAGGTCAATGAGTAGCAAGAGGATATTTCATCACTCATCTCATCTCATTTTATTTTTATTATTTTCTTTTGAATCATTCCATTTGTTAGAAAATTAGAAATCCATTAAAACTAATTCTAACCATCCTTGAGGTTTGACTTGAACTTACACTAATACTAATAATTGTTGATGCCCTTGGGCATAGATTTCAATATTACAAAATATATGAGAAAGTATATAATTTATAATTAATATAATTCACAAGATTATGATAAATGATTTATAGATTTCACACAAATAAATCTATTATTCATCTTGTGGCATTATGACTAACCTTGAGATTAAGTGAAATGATGAAGAAGTGGAAGCCCCACATATTAATAAATATTTGTTGAAAAATAAATATTTAATAGGTAAATAATGGGTATGTTTTTAAGTCATATATCCATATTTATTTAACCATTTAAGTGCAACTATTATTTATTAGTCACATGCATCATTAAAAGAAAAAGAAAAAAAATCTGAAATATCAAATGAGCTCTCATGAGTCTCGAACTAGAAATCTAGATGATGACACGTCAATTGCTTACGTGGAGAAAACGACTAGCTTAACATTCAAATTTGAAGACGAAGTCAACAAAAAAATCTATGAGAAACAAATCTTCAATTCGAATTTCAAATTGAATGGACTAGAGAATAAAAAGATATTGAATTCACAATGGTCAAATGTCATTGTCACGCATTCCAAAAAATGATAAGTATTCAAATTGACCTTCGACTTTGTCTCTTGAGCAATTCGTGAAAATCTATTAAAAGATGACACCCAACAAGTAAAGGAAGCAAATAAAATAAAAAACAATAATTTTATTTTCATCTACGATGAGCTATCTCTCTCATGATTAAGATTTGTCACCATCGAGCATCGATTGTGAGTAGACTATATCATACTTCTTCATCAACGATTGGTGATAAAGATAAAATTTAAATCTTTCAAAAAGGCTCTCCATCAAGCCCTAAGGTAATAGAGTGATGAGTAGAGAGTGAGTTTGGGCAAAGACACGAGGTGCTTTAAGCTCTATTTGGCCCAAAAAGGGTTGGATCTTTATAGAGGTCGAACCTAAGGTATTGGGCAGCTGATTTAGTTAAAATTAGTGTGTATTTCTGAGAGAAATAGTGGAATATTGATAGAAAAAATCTTCTAAGACTAGAAGTAGCTAAGTGAGGGACGAACTAGTAGAAAAAGTTTTTACCTCATAGTGAGATCCCGCCGAAAAAGAGAGAAAGTCATTATGTATGTAGATAATCATATAGAGTTATGTTAATACGTGTATTGATACATTTAGCATTTAGAAAGAAAATTCAAGATTTCTAAAATATCAATTCACCCCCCTCTTGGTGTTTTGTCTAACCTCTAAATCTTTCAATAATAATTTAGACGGTTCAAGTATGAATATTGTAAATTAGTATGTAATAAAACATGAACATTGATGGATGATTAATTTGGTTTTATCTTGCATAGGGCCTCATATTTTTCAATATCACCAGTCACTCTTTTATCCATTTGTTGAAGTTTGTGTCCTTACTTTACTAATTTTTATTATGCTTTTGATTGTAAGTATAATTTTGCCATCAATTATTTTCTCTTTTGATAATATATTTGTCATTTAAAGCTAAACCTTGTTAGTTGTCCTATGGTAGCAAAAGAATGGGACCTCACTCAATAAATAGTCATTTATCCTTAAAATTCTTGGAATTATCCACATAATCAACTTGTAGTCGGTTAATCTACTTGACCCACTTTGCTATGCAAGGATCACATCCTCAAGATCTATTAACTCTTTTGTGAATATATCGAATCACAAAGATTTAGCTACTTAACTAACTCGAGCTTTTCTTTCATACCCTATGTTACCTTAATGTCTCTAAGATATTAAAGTATACAATCATGTTTTCTCATAGTGAAACTCAAGGAGAGCATTCTTTTTATATTATATGATTTTTCTAGATGTTATGAGAATTTTCAATGGCCATTTTAATTGTCTAAAATTATTTTTTTATGATGGTTGTGAATTATTTGTGACATTTTATTTCAAATAATATATGAACATGAAATTATAATATTATGAACTTTATCAAATTATTCTTTCATAAATTTTTGTCATAACCAATACGCAATTAGCAAGCCAAATCTGTCTCCCTTGTGTTCTATAAGTTTCTCTCTCTCTCTCTCTCTCTCTCTCTCTCTCTCTCTAGACGGAGAAAATGGAGACAAGTGCTAAAACTCACCATCTAGAAGCACCCTCTCCCTCATCAAGTCTCTCGTCTCTGTTATTGTCCATCCTTCCCTCTCTCTACCTAGTCCCATTCTCTCTCTCTCTCTCTTTCTCTACGTCCCTTTCGTCCTTGTAATCGTCTTCCATGTCGGAGGCAACCCCGTGACCGAGCAGCTCGAGCTCCACCAGAAGAGAATAGCGGACTTACTCACTGACACGTGGCCACCACACGACATCGCCACCCAGATTTCACACGGAGCATACGAAGCGCATCACACCGACCCGACGCGTCGCCCATCGCCGCCGTCCAAGTGGCAATAATCACGCACGCATCAACCCTCTTATTCAACGGACTGGGCGCTACGCAGGGTTAAATGGCGAAAGGAAAAGTAGGAATAAATTTTCTGTCGGGACGCAGGGTTAAAATAAAATTTATTTATCTTAGAGGTTGTCATCACAAAAATCCTCCCAGCAACGGGAGTGAGTTTTGTAGAGTTACCCAAGCCCGATTTTATGAAACATTGTACAATATAAACAATTTATTATTTCATTTCATTGTGCAAAAATATTTAATACGAGGCTAGGTAAGCAAACATTTATATAATCGGGACTTTTCTAGAAACTCGAGGCACTTTACGGCCGGCGCCTCTCGTCATGAGGGGTATAAAGCAATGAGCACCGGGCCCCTAAAAGAATCAAGTCCTTCTCTCTCTATCTCTTTCGATCTTTCTCTCTCTATCGATTCTTTCTCTCTCCTCTTTCTCTCTCTTCCCTCTCTCCTCGTTCTCTCTTCTTTCTCTCTCCTCTGTCTCTCTCCTATTTCTCTCTCTTCCCTCTCTCTCTTCTTTCTCGCTTTACTGTCAACACGTGGATGCGTCTTCTTGTCCGTCTCCAACCCCGCCAAGAAGAAACCACGGTAATGGCAGGTGAGGGGGAAGAGAAAACCAGGAGCGGGGGGGGGGGGGTGGGGGCGAGTCTGGAAGGAAGCGGATGATGCATTCCATGACGGAAGCATCCACCTCGGCCAGTATCTTAATCCCCTCTCATGGCCGATGAGTCCCACCCGTCGAAGGGATTCATCTCATCTCCAGCGAAGCGCGCGCAGGCTGGCTGGCGGAGAAGCGAGGAGGTGACAGAGACGGCGGAGGGGAGGGTGGCGGCGGCGAGCGTGCGACGCGTCGCCATTATAAATACCGGCGAGCTTCGGGAAGATCGAAGAAGGTATAGATGTCCGCATCGCTACAAGGCTACGCCGTCCTCCGCCGCCTCTTCTCTGCACGCGTGGCCCTGGAGTCGTCGTCGTCGTCGTCGTCGCGGCCTCTTCGCTCGGCCAGAAGATCCTTCGTGCTCGGCAGGCCTTTCGCGTCGATGGCGGCGGCCAAGTTCGACTCCCCGGCCGGTGGTGACGCCGCGCCGAAGCTCCTGTTCCGGCAGCTCTTCGAGAAGGAGTCCTCCACCTACACCTACTTGCTTGCCGACGTGGGGCATCCCGACAGGCCGGCCTTGGTGAGTTGATCTGATCTTTTATATCTCTATATCCTGATTCCCACATAGTTTCCACTGCTAGGGTGCTTCCATCCTGGTGATGGTGAGATCTTCTCGTATGATTTTCATTTGAGGAGATTCTAAGATCTCTCTCTCTCTCTCTCTCTCTCTCTCTCTCTCTGAGAATGATCAGATCTTCTTTTCCTCTAGAAACTTGTCCAGTACGATGTTGTGCTCTGGGACAGTGGCAGGCTCGCGATTCTCGCAAACCCAGCAGCGTCTGGGTTTGAGCGTGAGAGCTATGGATATTGAAGGCAGACGACTCAAGAAGAGGATCCGTCAGCAACGAGATTTTGACGAGGTCTTTGGGAATCCTTCAGGGAGGGGAGGAGAGGAGAGGAGAGGATCTGCGGAATGGAGCATCAGGAAACCTCCTTTTGCTGGGAATGAAGATGAGGGTTCAAAATACTGCCATTAGAGAAAGAAGCGGAGGTCCGGGGGGGGGGACTTTAAGGAGGGAGGGAAGATTCCAAAAGAGCTACTCTACTTCTCTCATGATCCGTGCTCCTCTTGGTGCGGCTGATCCCTTCAGATAACCCGAGTAGAAAGCTTGTCCTCTTCTCTGGCATTTACCAGAACGAGATTTGTGCATGATCCTTACCTTAAAATGGTAGATGTAGTGCTTCCCTGGTGGAAGACCTGAACAGGATGTATGGTTCATCAGTGCTTGTTCTAGCCTCCTTCGTTCATTTGCGGAAACAAAATGAAATGGAATGCAGACTGATGTTGAAGATAACATGCTTAATGCTTCATGTTAGTGTATTTGTAATTCTTTCTTCGATTTTTCCACTCTTTTGTGCATGGTTGGACTACGACTACGAGGCAATGTTTTTTGCTGGATTTTTTTCTACAATTGAAGCTTGTTTATGATATTTCTACTGATTAGAATAATTTGTTGACAGTTGATCGATCCAGTAGATAAGACTGTGGATAGAGATCTCACTTTGATGAAAGACCTGGGCCTGAAGCTTTTATATGCTATGAACACTCATTGTCATGCTGACCATGTCACTGGAACAGGCCTCATAAAGGTCAGTTACAATTACTCATCTTCTCTTCTGTGGTATGTTCTATTTCAGGCTTCTTCTATATGTTGACATTCTTCCAATTTAAATGTCCGTGTTAAGGTAAAAATGCCTGGTGTGAAGTCCATCATTTCCAAAGCGAGTGGTGCGCTGGCTGATGCTTATATTGAGCATGGTGATAAAATATATTTTGGTAACCTGTTTCTCGAGGTATGTATGTCCTATTGCCTGACTAAATACTTGCAAACTGTTGTCTGTTATTTTATTTATTGTTTTGTTTTTCTTTGGCTTTTTTCACTGTAAAATGGCTTTACTATTATGAATGGCCCATCAAGAAGAGGAGAAGGGAGTAAAACAACGTTAATCACCTTCTATTGGATTAGGATATTGTAGAAAGTAATGATTTACTGTTATAAACAAGACTTAAATTTTTTTTTTCTATGGTCCCAAAACTACGATGCAGGGTGATACGTGAGAATTTAGCTATTGACATAATGATTCCGACCTTTTGTTGGAACCTGAAATTTTTTGAGTTATGAATTGGTTTTATCGTGTGCATGCTGATCAAAGTTTCGATTTGATGGAGAACAGTTTGCCGCGTCTTATTTCAGAACTGCAGTGTCAGAAATTATTAATCATGTAAGGACTTGAATTTCTATAAACAGCAACACAAATCACGATACAGTCCTGCGACTTCTCACCTCATTAGAAACTTCCTGATTTTTATTTGGATTAATGGGAAGTGGGAAGTGGCACTCTGATTCACCCCTCTGTCAATTTGCATGAAGAACCATGGCTTTTAGTGGATATGATCACCGGTTAATAATATTTCTAAAACATTAAAATCCTCAGACATTAAAATTCTTGCGGAAAATGGGTTATGGACGAGAAGATATTCGAAAGAGAAAACCGTTGGATGAGAAAATAGTTGTGTCGATCTGATTGCATATAATCTGTGCTCGTTCGTGATGACATGTTTTCCTCGTTTGCAGGTGCGCGCTACCCCTGGCCACACCGCCGGCTGCGTAACGTATGTCACAGGCGAGGCACCTGACCAGCCCCAGCCGAGGCTGGCTTTTACTGGCGACGCCTTGCTGATCCGTGGCTGTGGAAGGACCGACTTTCAGGTGCCCGTCTCGACACATGCCTGAAAGATCAAACGATTGATCTCCTCTGGAAAAAAATAAAAAATAAAAAATAAAAAAGCTCCCATAATGCTTACCAGGACAAGACCGAAATCATGCCAAGTTCTTGCAGGGATAGCCTTTCCTGCTCATGACGGATTACTTTTATATAGAAAAAGGATATCATGCGGTTGCTCGGCCCCCCGGAGTTTATTAGTTTCAATTCAGAAAAAGGAAAACATCACAAATTTATTTAAACTTCATCAGTCCGTGATAATGCAGATTCGAGTGTTCATGCTGATTGCCTTAGACCTGGTGCCTGATGATTTTAGTTGGTTATGACGATTTCATGAATTATTTATGAGTTGATCATTGGGTGGCGCCAACTTCGTGCCTTATAAGAAGATTTTTTTTTTTAAAAAACTAGGCCAATAATCACGGCATATTGGATCATATTTGATCCAAGATTCTCACTCCTCACTGTTCTAAAGTTTCTTACGTTCCTGTCCTACATACATGCATGCATGTTCATAAAGGTATTCGCAAATTACCACATGCCCGGGCTGGCATCACTCGATGTGAATATCTTTTTTTTTATATTTTATTGTTTTTGGTACAGGGGGGGAGCTCAAGCCAGCTCTACCACTCGGTTCATGAACAGGTAAGAGCAGAAAATAAAAAATTAGAAAAATAAAAGAGAAAAAAGGGTATTTTCATATGGTCACCGGTTGTTGCTATGATTAATGGCCAGATATTCACCTTGCCCGGTGACACGCTCCTCTACCCCGCTCATGACTACAAGGGCTTCACGGTCAGCCCCAATAACACCCCCAGACGCCCCCCCGCCTCCCCTTTCTTTTTTCAGTTCCCCTTCATCTATATTAGTATCAGGTTCTTGCTCCTGCTTAGTCAACCACTCTTCTCTCTCTCTACCCAGGTTTCTACGGTGGAGGAGGAGAGCAAGTACAACCCGCGTCTGACCAAGGACGAGGTACGCTTCTCCCTCTTCTCTCTCTCTCTCTCTCCCTTCCATGGCGGCAGAGAAAGATGAATCGAATAGATCTTCTGATGGAAATATCATTGAAAAAGAAGGAGAAAAAACTAGTCCAGTGAGGTTGATGCTCGTGGAAACAGGCCTCAAGTTGCACGGCCTTGATTTCTTTTTCGGTCTCATTCCTTGGTATTTTCTTCTTGGTCAACGCCCTCGAAGCCCCCTCCCTCGAGTTCTTATTTTCTTCTTGGTCAACGCCGTGTCCAATCTCCCTCTTGCTCAGATTTCCATATAGATGCCATCTCTGATCTCGCCCCTTTTTTATCTGCATGATTTTGTATCCTAAAAATCGCTCATAAACATGAACCCGTTTACATAAACTCTGGATCAATTGTTCTGCTGCATTTATATAAATCATTTAACTCTAAAAATACGAACTCTGAGAGTAATCTGGGTGGGTCCTTGTTTCGATCTCTTGATCAAGTTTCTAATTATTTTTTTTATTTCCTTTTTTGTCTTGGGTTGATGCTGCTCCGCAGGAGGGCTTCAAGAACATCATGGAGAGTAAGTTCTTCGGCCCAACCCGCCACGTAGGATTCTTTTAAAAAAGGTGGGACCCACGAGGAGCCACGTTGACTAACCTAACCACGTTGACAAACTGCAGATCTGAACCTGCCGTACCCGAAGATGATCGACGTGGCCGTGCCGGCGAACCTTGTCTGCGGCCTGCAGGACGTCACGCTCTCCGCCATGTGAACAGCGCCGCCACCCCCATTCGCTCGCTCTCTCGCTCTCTCGCTCGCTCTCTCGCTCTCTCTCTAGCTCTGTTGTCTCTTTCTCTCTCTTCCTGTGGGCTTCTTCTTTTATGGGGCTTCATGCTTGAAAGAAGGAAGAAGGAAGAAGATGTTGTGAGTGGATATAAAATGGGCTGGTCTTCTTCTGAGGGTCCTCTCCTGTTGAGACTGGGCAATGACAACCCCTCGTTGTCGGCAAGGAGGAGAAGAAGAACAGAGCCCCCTCTGTCTCTCTGTCTCTGTCTCTGTCCCTCTCTCTCTCTCTCTACCCTGATACCTTGTGATCGAGGAATGTTGGGCTTTGGTAAAGAAAGAGTCACATTTTCAGGTTGCTGCACCACCAGCAGGCGGTGTGAAAGTCAGACGGGTAGAGAGAGAGAGAGAGAGAGAGAGAGAGAGAGCGAGGGTATCGATTCACAAGCCGTATATAATTTATACCCAAATCCTGACGAATAGCAGGACACAGAGAGAGAGAGAGAGAGAGAGAGAGAGAGGGGAGAGAGGGGAGAGAGAGAGAGGAGAGAGAGGAGGGAGAGAGTGAGCAGAGGTCGAACAGGAGCAGCTCTTAGCTCTGCTGGGTCTGCGCATGGAGGGAGAAAGGGGGGAGAGGGTGTACAACCTTGGCGGCATTCCTGTTCTTGAGGGCCAGCATGGCCGCCTCTGCAAAGGCCTGGGCTTCCTCCGCCTCCGCCTCCGCCTTCTCCGCCTCCCTCGCCGCCGCCTCTGCCTCTGCTATTGCCATCTCTGCCTCCGCCACTGCCTGTGCCGCCGCCATCGCCGCCTCCTGCGCCGTCATGTTCCTGATCCTCGCCAGCTCTGCATCCACCTGAGCCTTGGTGATCGCCCTCAGCTTCTCCCTCGAAGTCTCCGGCCCCGACTCCAGCGCCGCCACCACCGCCGCCGCACTGCCTTCCCTCTCTTCGGGGAAGGGGCTTGGGGCGATCCTATACTTTCTCTTCACCTTGAACACACCAACAAAAAAAATATATGTATAATAATAATAATAATAATCATAATCATAATCTTTATTCGTTTTCCACATGTTGGTTCACAGTGAATAAATTTACTTTTTACTCTTGCCAAATGTGGGCTTGCTCTGTTTTTTTTTTCTATTTTGGGAACAGGGAGCGTCAGCTTAATCAGAGAATGATACCTTAATCAGCTTCCGACTGGCGGTCAACGCCTTCAGCTTGGCTGACAGGATCCTCTTGAAATTGGGGGGCGACCAGTACTGATCCTACACGAATCCAATCAAGAGAAGATCACGATCATACGATACACAGATAAAATGCTGAATCGAACAGGGAATTTCTCCAAACAAACTTTCATAAAAAAAATATATTATTCTTGTTATTTGATCCGATGGGCAATTGCTGGGCCAAACAAGAGTTGTTCTTGTTCCATCTTCTTATTCTTTCCTGGGGCATAATCATGCTCGTCGATTGAAACAAGTCAAAATAACAAATACTACTCAATTAAAATCCAAGTATAACAAAAAATAGAAGATACATAATTTGATGGAAGATGAACTACGAAAAGGGAATCTCTCCAAACAAACTTTCATAAAAAAATTATAATTATTGTTTGATTTGATGGGCAATTGCTGGGCCAAACAAGAGTTGTTCTTGTTTCATCTTCTTCCTTTTTTTTGAGGCATAATCGTGCTCCTCGATTGAAACAAGTCAAAATAATAAATATTACTCAATTAAAATCCAAGCATAACAAAAAATTGAACATACATATAATTGGATGGAAGATGAACTACGAAATTTGATCAAAAAAGAACAGGATTGGACACCACTTAGATTGCCATCACCCCATATGATACGAGATCTTCGATTGGACTCTAGAGACTGATTAACTGCCCCCGTCAAGCAGTTTAACCAGCTCTCTTAGCAGCATGTTCGAGCTAATAATGCAGATTTGTAACCCAAAGGATGAACACCAGGTGTAGCATCGGCTAGAAGATTGTTATATGTCTGGTTTTTGGGCTCTCTTCAATAGGAGATAAAATTTGACATGCATATAGATAAGATTTTCCAAGATCCTATTGATCTGGCGTGCTCACAGAGTCAAAAATGCTAAATAAATCATTTTCCGAGAGATGATAGCTAGATAATGTCCACCAATATGCAGAGATGGCAGAGACTCCAAAGAAGGAATCCATGGTGTTTGCCATTATCAACATTTCATGAATTTTTTGAAAAATTGCTCCACCATTTTTCAACAACTCAGCGGTAAAAGAAAATAATAAAAAAGGGACGAACTCAAGACTTAATCCCCTACTATCTTGGACATGACAAGCATCAGCAAGCGTTCAGTGATTCAATCAATAAAATATTTTTGAAGATTAAGCGAGGAAGCACCTCTATGTACAAGGCAATCGCAGTCTTGTTAGACCCGGTAGGTTCCTTCAAAGCAGTTATAGCTTCCATGATAAGATTCTCTAACCTGCAACAGGAAATAAGCACAAAATGATTTTACTACGAATCCCAAAAAGGCAAAAAAAGCATACTAATATTTCAGTGCTGGGTCATCCAGCTGAAAAATCAAATAACATGCGGATTAGGCTCATAAACGAACATATAGATAAATATATCCATAAGCTTTTGTTTATTCCTTCCCATGTAAGCTTATTCCAGCATGCTCTACGCATGGAATTGACTTTCAGACTTTTTTATGGGGACAATAGACATTGAAAATTTGAAACAGTAGGTATTATTTTGGCTGCCACTGAGGAACAAACGTCAGCTTTAATATCTTGCTAAAGAATTGTACTACACGATTCAGAACTTATTGATAAGAGGGGGTCCAAGCTCATAAACATAAAATGCAGATTTCTATTGATACCTTCCAACATGGAATTATTCCGAAAATTAATAGCGTAAAATATGATTCCAAGTTAGTAGAGACACCCCAAGAGAAACATCCGAAAATTTCCAAGTCGACAAAAAAAAAACCGTGACCTTTCAAGTATTACAATAGTTAAGAACTATGATTAACACAATGGACGATGTGATGTTTGAAAATAAAAGCAGTGCACATGATACAAGCAAAGCTTTCAAACCGATGATCTGAAGATAGCTCTTGCAAGTCAGTTATAATATCTTCAATTTTTACACATTCTTACATCTGATCCTCTTGATCCGACACGGAAAGCAGTAAAATCAAAGGTAAATAACAGGGAAGTATATTATAATCAGTAATCTCCTAAATCGTTGGTTTTTCTGTGTGATAAACCAACCTCGTGGAAGTTCTCTTTGTGGTCGTAATTCTTTCATTTGAGATCCTAAGAGGCTTGACATCAACTATTTCATCATTATCATCAACGGTGGTGAGGGCCATAGAGCTGTCCTCGAGTTTCCGAGCATGGTGACTCCTTTTCAAGACTATCCGACCTCTCTCCCGAGATCCCCAACCGTTAGCCGTCACACTCATGTTCCGCCACTTATCCTGTTTGCATGAAAATAGCTTGATGAATCAAAACAAGCATCAAATTGGTACAGAGTACAGAAGTTTACGCATCTGCTCTCTCTTAAAGTCACATAGCACCGACTGGGAAGGGGTAAACAGATCAAATCAGATGAAGTAATGCTAGACAAAACTCGTGTATCAGCCCATCCCCTTCTCTCGAAAATTAGAAAAAAAAAAAAAGGTCTACTCGAAGCAAAAACGTTTTAGTAGCATGCCCTTGGGATTTATATTTTCTAAAAGTTAGGGTGTAGAAGATAATCTATACCTTGAGATCAACATTAGAGCGAGCATGCAAAACGTCACTAAACTCAGGGTCCTTAAGTATTGTCCTCCATTTTCCTGCCCCATGTTTGAGAACCCCAGCTTTGAGAGCAGCCTCTTCTTCAGGTCGCCACTTCTGCTTCGGGGCACCCATAGATAAATATAATGCAACCCTTACACAGCAATCTGAAGGTGTATACCTCTGGACCTGCATAAGCAGAGCCACAAAAACAAATCAAGATGAGAAGAGATTACATCTGCAAATGCAAAAGTTCATGTCTGTCAGACTAACAGATGTCCTTTGATATATAGCTAAGAAAAATTATACATGGCTACAAGAACATCAGTATGGAACACAAAAATGCCCCATTATACTTTAAAAGATGACAACTTTCAATAAAAACATCATAAACCAAATGCTTTAAATAAAAAAATCTTGAATATTAATTAAGAGAACAAGACAATTATGTATACACATGCTGACCACTTCGACTCAAGTCAATAGAACAAATATGCAGAAAGTTTGATTGAAGACAGAAAAGGAACAACAGTATATCATGCAAACAAGAGATTATCATCCATAAGTTCGATGAGATCAGCTGACATGTGCTTTTGCCCAGGCAGCTGAACCAAAACGTGACAGTATCCTCGTTAAATAATCTGGAACTCTGAAAAGTTCGTAATTTGTGAAAAGTCCGATTGCTTCTGCTTTCAGTTAATCACTCAGATACTTTTCTATACTCTATCTCTTCCAACATTCTCCCATCTATTCCCTTTATAAACTATACAATTCTCCATGAGACTTATTTGGTAATTATTTTCTCTATTTTAAAATTTTCCTCACTGAAGCGGTCAATAGCATTATCCAAAAGGTAATTATCAGATAAAGAAAGATAGACTGATGCAAGAAAGGGAAGGGCGAAAATCAAATACAAATAAAAAATGAATTAATACCTTGAAAACCACCTCTTCGGAACTTTATTGCGACTAGATGTGATCAAGTGAGCACCGACGGGGTTTAAACATCCTCCTTGAATTTTAATACATCCTCCAGGAGATTGGCTTTCAAACCTGGGGAAGCCACTGTTTTTTTTACCGTTTTCTGTTTCCTTTGTGCATGCCTGTATGCGCGTCTGTGTGTGTGCCCGCGGTAGTGAGGAGATGAAAGAAAATTTCCCATCTCCAAACCAAAGAAGTCATAATCTATGCCTGGATCTAAGCCTGAGAATGTGCCACCCATAAGTTATTAACAAGAAGGCGATACTGCTCAGCTTTTGATCGAAATCCTGTGATACCCTTCTCAAGAAGGGAATCATCTTCCGAGATAAGGTAAGTGTGATTTTTTTCCCGTGAACAAACCAAGTAACTCCTCACTTTAATTTATTTCTTTTGGGTTACACAGGTGAGGGTATTTTTTTGTCTGAGAATACTTGAGTGATGGAATTGCCTAATCGAACGTATTCTGGAAACCCAGTACCAACTAATTTGTCTGACCCGACACCAAGATCGCAGTCATGAGCAACGTAATCAGAATCACACCTCCCAACACTGGGCCGGGTAGGCTGAGGCGTCAGAATTCTTACAGAGAAGATTCTTGAACTCGATTGTTTGGTGCTACGATCTCAGTTGCCTGCCACTGAGCAAGCAATCGGAAGTTTTCGATGGAAAATAAGGTTTACAGGCAAAGATAAGAAAGTTCTTCAGAGGAGTGATATAGAAGGGAATAAGGAGCAAACCAAAGGTAACATCCAAAGAACAGCAAAGAGAGAAATACCTTCAAATTGGGTCAGATACTCGAGATTAATCTGAGCCGACACAGAACACACGAACTTGACCACAGGGTCGCAGGACGTCGTCGATATCCCCAACGAAAGAGGAGCAAAGATTGTGGGAGCGAAACCTTGTAGAGCAGATCCCTTCCTCCAGAAAACGAATTCAAGCGTCCCTTTCCGTTGTGCCTTCGCCAAATCCCCCCCGGATCCCAGCCGGCTGCCCCGGAAACCCTAAGCCGGAGAAGACGCAGAAGATCCCAAAAATGCCGTCAACGCCACAAGAGGGTTCCCCCAGCGGCAGCCATGACGGACGAGGATCCCCCACCGGCAGTTCTCGATCTCAGAAACGCCGCCGTCGAGCGGAGGCGCCGTCGTCAATGGCGGCGATGGAGGGCGGCGGCCTTGGGGAGGGCCACGCAGAGACCATGGGAGGGGTGAAGAAGGAGAGGCCCATTAAAGGCCCATTTTTCCGACGTCATACGACCATTAATCCATGATAATAATATATTTATAAATAATGCAATAAAAATGGAAAACCGTTGATATTCTGGAAAAAATAAGATATTTTATAATATCCCCATTTGATTCTTATTATATATTTAATATTTAAATTTATTCTTTTACTATTTATGATGAAACATAACCTCAAAATAAACTCTTATAAAAAATTATTTAAACCCTAAATTACACTTTCTGATTAATAAATGAAATAATAATATACTGAAATGAAATAATATATATACATATATGTATGAAAATGATAAACTATATTGAAATATGGGTTGAAAAAAATTATATAATGGTTTAATTAAAAATAATTACTTTTGTCAAACTAAAACTCTTTGTCTTGATGGCATGCATCATCACAATTTTAATTCATAAAAATATAAATACTAATAATCTATATCTATTAAAATCCGTTAATGATTTCTTTGTGGGGAAGGACGTTGGGTGGGTAGATGAACGTTGGCGCGCCAACGGCTACAATCCCTTCGGAGCAGAGAGCGGACCGTTAGTTCTCAACCGGGCCGAGAAATTCGAACGCCTTATCGCCGTAGCAGAGGGGAGACCCATTCGGGTGCGCCGCCGCCGCCGACGAGAGGAGCTGCTCTCTTCCTGGCCGGCGCCGGCGGAGGAGAAGCTTCCAGAGTAGAAGACGGGAGACGATGGGTTCTTTCGCGGCGCCGTCGGCCCATCTTCTCCGCGGCGATAGGCCCTGCTCCGTTTGCCCATCACCTGTTCGACCTTTGGGGAGTCACAGACTGGGCATTTCCGGGGGATGTAGGCGCAGGGGTCCGTCTGGGTGGAGATGGCGCTGCTCGTCTTCGGAGCAGAAGCAGAAGAAGCCCAACAGGAGAAGAAGTGAGCAGGTAGGGGCGGGAGATGTCATCGAAGGTGGCGGTGGGCCTCCCGTCGATCCCGTTGGCTTCCTCAAGAGGATGGGGATATCCAACAAGGTCTTCGCCCTGTTTCTCCGCGAACGGTAACTCCTCTTCCCCCTATCATCATCATCGTCGTCTTCATCATCATCATCTTCACCATTAGCATTATCATAATCATTATCATCCAGGGATTTATTTCACGGAATTTATGGTTGTTTGTGAGAAGCTGACGCTGCGGTCGTGTTTCTAGCTACAAGGCATTGAAGGACCGCAAGGCAGAGATACTCACCCGTTTTGCGGAGCTCCCGGAAATCGCAGCCGGGTCTGTTTCCTCCATTCCGGTATCCTCTCCTTGGCCGCTGCACTGCTGTTTTTCGGTTCTCTCACGTGAGCTTGTGTTGTGGTTGACTGTAGATTTGAGCTCCTAGGGATGCACCGCCACAGGCAACACAGAGTGGATTTCATGGAGTGGGCGCCAGGTGCAATGAGTTTACTGTTCTCTGCCTCGTCCGCCTCCTGCCCCTCCATCATCGTCTTCTTTTTCTATGAACTCGATCAGTAGAGCACAGCTCCACTTTCACGTAATCTGGGGCATATTAGCCTTTACATGACGATCAAATTACCAAGGATCCCTTCATCTCAAAGCAATTTATCCCTGTGTTTGAAAAGAGGATCGTCCTCACCACCCTGCTCTGCCAAGCCACCGCATGTGTAATTATGAACCAAAGCCAACTCCTTTGGTAGCACTCACTTTAGCAGAAGTTGACTATTTGTATCGCAGTGACCCATTTGGACGTTGAAATTGCGTCAATGGAAGTCCAGAGCGAAAGGAGAATCATCCCTAAGAGGATCTACTTTGAGGATTTCCTTTTTTAATGAAATTCACCCATAATCACGCTCACGTGTTATTCATCTGTGCTATGTCAATCTTTAAGACCAATTTCGTTTTACTGTTGAAAAGTTTTGTGAAGAAACAGGGGAATCGAAGAGAGCTGTCTTAGGCCGCTATGAGAGGTTTGGATCTTGGGTGCAGAGCTGTTTCTACATGGGTCATTTGGGATGCTGAACATCTACATGCCTCATGCATGATAAGAGAAACTAGTGAGGAGCTTTTTTTATATTAACCACCCACCTCGAATCTTAAAAATCTGGTGATAACGGATATTGTGTATATCCCCTAGTAATGCTGCTAAAGATCAAATTTTTTGGATCGATTTACGCTCCAGTTTGTACATGTAGAGACTGCATGGGGTGGGAGTGTATGAAATATAGGATTGTGAGCCTGAATAACTTGAGATATATTAGATAAGTCTTACAGTTCTTTGTCAATATAACCTTACATTAATCTTATTTTAATTTCAAATTGGGGTGCAAATCCCTTGATAATTCATCCCATTTGAGGGCACTCTTTTCATTATGGACTGCATATCCCCATCATGGTGTAACTTTTTTTCAACAGGATTAGACTCTTATTTCCCCTTTGGGCTTTTCCCTCACCCGTTGTGTTCTCTTTCTGGAGGGTTCTGTATTTTTGGATCATACTACGTTTGAGTGGGATTCCTTTTAGTGTAGTATAAATGGAATTCTGCGTGGCGTTCATGGCTTTGGCGTGCTGCAAAGCATTTATGATAACCTACTGGGAGGCAATGCTCAGAGGATTCATAGATACCTCTGAAGTGAGCTTTGTGTGTTGTGTACTGGAGATGAAAACACAGAGCTGCATTCGCTTCTGTTTCCAAATTAAAATATTATATATCAAATCGATCATATCTGGACAGGCTCAAATCGGTGTCAGAGATATTCTGTAGGGTCAATCCTTCTCAAATATTTCATTTAGGAGCTTTAAGCTGGGAATTTTTAAGCTTTAAAGGCCAAAATATTCCGTAGGGTCATCCTACTTTAAGCTGCAGTTATTTCTCCCTATATTTGGAATCACCCTGACTTAGGTTCATCTTTGGAATAATCTGATTTCGATTATAACTGCATAAAATATTTTTTATTAATTATATTTATAAAATGCATTTAACTCATGTTTTTGGTCATGATAAATCATGGTGAAAGATCATATTTGAATCTGTGATTTTTACACCATTTGAACTGTGATGTTTTTGATTTTTACAGTGGTTTACTCTCAGAGTATTCTATTTTATAATCTCAGAGATTTGTATATTTGTCGAGTTTGTACATCACAAAGGATTCTATTTTATCATTTTCTGTCATAATTATGTCCAGTACATATGCTATTACAGGTGCTCGATATTGTTCTATTATTGGCGATTTTAATGAATGGTCACCAACAGAAAATAGTGCTCGAGATGGACACTTTGGTCACGATGATTTTGGCTATTGGCTAATCATTCTTGAAGATAAGCTAAGAGAGGGACAAGAAGCAGATGAGTACTTTTTTCAGGAATACAATTATGTAGATGACTATGACAAGGGTGATAATGGTGTGAATGTTGATGAGTTGCTCAAAAGAGTCAGTGACGAGTACTGGGAACCAGGAGAAGATCACTATAAAAAGACTCGTTTTGAAGTACCAGCTAAGTTGTATGAGATGATATTTGGCCCTAATGGCCCACAGACAGAAGAAGAGCTAGGTGAGATACTTGATGCTGAAACACGATACAGAACATGGAGAGAAAGTAATGAGGGTGATCCATCCAGCAACCTTTCTCGTTTTGATGTCATGGATACCGGGAAAGAGTATGACATTTATAATATTATTGAAGACCCTCTCTCTAGGGAGAAGTTTCGTTCAAGGAAGCCTCCACTTGCATATTGGATAGAAATGCGAAAAGGACGAAAGGCATGGTTGAAGAAGTACCTTCCTGCCATTCCACATGGAAGCAAGTATAGATTATATTTTAACACTCCTGATGGTGCTTTGGAGCGAATTCCCGCTTGGGCTGCATATGTATTTCCAGGTATCTCTTGTTATGTAAGAAAAAGATGCTTACAAGAAGATTATTCATTTTACATGTTGTTCTTCTTCTCATTATAATATGCAGTGTAAGTTAATCTTGGTTTTTATTCCTCTATAGTTTCACCATCTCTAGCACGGTATTAAAAACAGGTTTAAGTACATTATTGTGTTTCCTCTGCTAAGGTTAGAATGTGCTTTCGAATGGCATTTACATATCCTAGACTTAATGGTTTTCTTTCTATTTTTCAATCAATTTTGGGAGAAAGGATGAATGCCACCAATTTTAAAAGATCAAGGAGAGACTGTGCATCCCTTAACATTTATACCCCAGGAATCTTCGGAGGTCTTAAATCAAAAAGATTTCTGGCCAGAAACTTTGGCACAACTCATATTTTACTGTGTATCTAATAGGGGTTTAAAAATCCCACTATTTCAAAATATTCCAAATCATAAGTAAAACATAGGTTGTTGTGTATGAGGGGATGCTCTGAAACCTAGTCGATCAGAAATTGTTATGCATTAGATGCTTTGAAGTTTTTTCCTTCTATTTGTAATTTGTTAACGTTTTAGGATTTGTTTTAGTCTGGCAAATGTCTGGCATGACAATTGGGACTTTCACCTGGGATCAATGGGATAAATTTCTGCAGTGAAAATGAGATGCAATTTTTGGACTCCGCAGAAGCTGTCACCCCACATCTCTTGCAACCATCTCAAATGGAAATCAACTTAATATGAATAGAAAGAAAAATTGAGTGATAATAAGATAACAGCAACTTGGAACATATGACTCACGGCTTTCAATTTTTAGAAAACGTGTGCTGCATGTTAGAGAAATATGAAACCCATCTGCAGTTAATATTGGTTATCAAATTGCTTAGATGCCATTATAATCTGGTCATTAACAATGTATAGATTAGTTGGGAAACTTTTGGGAAGAATGTTCCCTTCCTTTCTCATCGGGTGACATGAAGAAAAGAGCATTACAGCTAAACATTCTCTGAATGCAAGACCATGCATTTTCATCCTCTGGCGACTTGGGGCGTTTTTCACATTTAAACGTGTAAAACGCAAATCTACGTATTTTCATTCTCAAATTTATTTCCTCTGAAGTTTGGTGAATTTATACATGAGAGGTTATTTTCATGGGAGGTTATTTTCACTTTTATGATATCCTTTTGCTTTTACATTTTTCTCATCAATTGTTCATCTGTGATTCTCAGGTGCTGATGGAAAACAACCTTATGCAGTTCATTGGGAACCACCTCCTGAGCAGATATACAAATGGAAAAATAAACGCCCCAAAGCTCCAAGCACTCTGCGTGTCTATGAATGCCATATTGGAATAAGTGGATCTCAACAGGCTATATCATCTTTCAAGGAATTTACAGCAAATGTGATAAATGGCATTCTTTTTTATCATTATTTTCTTCAATGCTCCTTTAATTTATGACGTTTTTCCATTTGTTTATGCCTTTACTTTGTCTAGGTCCTTCCGCATATTAAAGAGGCCGGATATAATGTAATAAAGCTGATTGGAGTTGTAGAGCACAAAGACTATTCTTCTGTTGGCTTTAAAGTGAGTTTGAGTTTCATTTCTTGAGCTTTTGTGAAGAGATATGATATGGGTTCAGGCCTGCAGGCTGTGCAGAAACTTCTTTATGGAACCTTCCACTATGATTCTACAACTTTTGTAGAGTAGCAGCGAAGATTTTCTTCCAACTTAAAAATGGAAACCATTTAAATTACTGTATTAGCTTAAAATTGGAAAGGTATTTTTCTCACCAAAATACCATATTAGCGTATCAGCTATAACCATTTAAATCTTGAAACCAATATCAGATAGGAAAGAGATGACGCTTCACTTCTCTTTGGATAGTAAAGTTTTTCTTGTTCTTTTCAGGTTACAAACTTTTTTGCAGTCAGCAGTAGATTTGGGACACCTGATGACTTCAAGCATTTAGTTGACGAGGCACATGGTTAGTATGATATTTCCGTTACATCACGTTATATGTTTATTTGACACTTGTAAAGTGGCAGTGTTTAGGTAGGCATTTTGATGTTATTGCCATTTCCCATATTATTATGCTCATTTATTGATATTAAATTACCTCTTGTATGTATTTTATTTTACTATCTAGCACTTATGGTATGAGGTTCAAATTTCTTTGTCAATGTGTAAATGCACTTGGCGTGGTTTTGCATAGTTTCCTTTATTTCCTCGATTTTTCCATGTACTCTCTTGTCAGATAGTTTACCTCACTTTTGGGGCTTTTTTACGCAAAGTTACTGATATTACTAATACCGTGAATTATTTCACATTATATTTTCATAAATAAGAAAATAATATATAATTAAGATTGACTGGGTCATGTATTCTGTATTTCAAATAACATTCAGTAGTGCTTTGAAGTGCAAGTTCTTATACTTGAGAATCTATATGTTGATTTTCAAAATCATCACAATCTTTCAATTGTATGTTTCTGTTTCAACATTCAATCTTTGATGTTGGTAAAAGAGGCTCTCCTGCTCTTTTTTGGCAATTCATGATGCAACCCATTTAGACCTCAAGTCAAAGTGGACCAAAGGCCCAGGAAGTATGAAAATGCAAGTTCTCCCATATGACTCGAGTTTGTCCAATAACACATTTAACCCACTATAAAATTTGTCTAAATTTAAGTTTTCTATTTTTTTTATCCTCTTTATCGATTTTCAATTTTCCTAAATAGCCCAAAATTCAAATTTTAGGTGCCTACTAAAAGAACCTCCCATATTTAGGAGCATTTTAATTGATTTTTGGCCTGTTAAAAGGTCCCCCCCTCCCCCCTTGTAGCCCTAGAGACATTTAATCAGCTATACGAAATTTTTTTCTCTTCTAAGGTTCTATCTATGATGTTGAATCCACAATAAATGTGATTCATGTAAATATTTTTCATTGTGAATTCATGAAACAAAGAAACTTCAACCCTTGAGTCCATAAGAGTGTGATTTTGAGTCTACCAGATTGAAATAGTTTCCCTAAATCCACAAAGGAATGGTTAGAATCCACTAGAGAGGAATAGACCCTCAGAAGAGAGAAAAAAATTGTAATATTAATTGAATGCTTATGTGGCTACAAGGGGGGCCTTTAAATAGACTGAAAATCAATTAGGACATCCCAAACAATAGGGGGTTCTGTTTTTGGGCGCCTATATTTTGAATTCTAGCCCATTCTAATAAATTTGAAATGACTAAAAGGGAGAAATAAAAACAAAGTAGGAAAACTAAATTTTTACATGTTTGAGACATGCTTTATTATGAGCCAAATTTGTTGTTGGGTCAACTTGAGCTATAAATGGGCCACCTTCAATTTCATACTTCTTGGGCTCTGAATGGACGACATCATTCTCCCCTACTTTAAAAGAACTCTTCCTCGAGTCTTCATGTATTTCTGAATAATTGTCCTACAAATTCATAATATTCATTGTCTCTAATAAGTTAATGATGTGGGTATTTTCATTAATTTTCTGACAGACTTTGAATGGTATATATTTTTAGGATTGAGCTTGCTAATTTTCAAATAGCAATCTTTTTTTATCAAATGTACCATAGCAAATCACTAATTTGGAAAATCTTTTTCATCTTCTTTTATCCATCTTTCCCTTATAATTGGTGTAATTAGCTGAAAGGTGCTTCTTAACACTTTGATGTAGTATATGCATTAATTGTAATGATTCTTCTAATGATGCACTTGGCATTGAATCATCAAAAAGCGATGTACCTTCAAAGAATACAGCATCAATTGAGACAATGTGATGACAAAATGACAGACTATAAATACTTGTATCTTTTTTGAACATGAGAATATCCTAAAAAAATACATTTTATAAATTTAGGACCAAGTTTATCCTAACCAACTCCTAAATTATGGACAAAACCAAACACATCCAAATATCTTGAGGATCTTCTATGAACTGATGTGGTCTGATATGGTCATGACTTAAATGGGCGTACAATTATTGAGTTTGGTTTGACTGTTAATAGACTTCAAAGATTGATGATCAGTAAATAGAATAAATTTTCATTTAATAAGATAATACTTATAGGTATATAATTCTCTAGCTACAATATAAAACTCTAATTCATAATTTGTTCATTTTCCTCCTTACATCAAAGAGCTTTTAATTATAAGAAGCAGTTAGATGGCCTTCTTGGGATGATTTTAGCAAAGTCGTCATCATCATTAGCATTTAGGTCTTTTAGATGTTCAAAACCACAAGTTTTAAAATGAAGGGTGAGTAGGAATGTTAATTTTTTATTGAGTACATTTGTAACTCAATTCAATTTTCCTTATTTATGTTTGATGACAAAAAAAAATCTTTGAATAAATGAAACCCATCTATCATGTATTCTATTAACACTATTAATAGACTCCAAAACTTGATGTTTAGTAAACAAAATAAATTCTTTTTGAATAAAATAATATTCATAACTGATACTCTAACTATAATATAAAACCCTAATTTATTTAAGTCGTCAAGTTCCTCACTACATCAATGAGTTTTCTATAGTAAAAAGGAACTAGATAACCTTCTTGAGACAAGATAGTTCACATTCTCCTATTTGACTTATTGCATTTATCTTCAAATAATTTGTCAAAGTTTGTAAATGTTTATATTAAAGTACAACATAATTTTTTCTTGATTAGATTGAAACTTTTCTCTACTACTTCAGTCAACATAAAGCTTTTTTCCATGCATGCAAGATTGGAGTAATGATAGAATAAAAATTTCTTATTAATCTTTTATAAAAGCAGGACAATATATGAAAATTGTGCAGCACATGTATATTTTTGGGTACTGATTAATCTTTGATAGCATGTATCTTTTCTATATCAACCTTGATATCATCTACACTGATTATATATCTCAAGAAGACTAAACTTGAATCCATAAAAGCTCATTTTTTAAAATTTATAAATAATTTATTTTACTCTGAGTTTTAGTATAGATAGTACTGTATATCAAAATATCATCAAAATAAACAACAATGAATTTCCTAATAAATAGCTTGAATAGCCCATTATTATCCTAATAAATGTACTAGGTGTATTTGTTAAGTTAAATAGTATTACTAGCCATTAATAAAGGCGTGACTTTGTCTTTAAAATTTTTTTCTATTCATTATGTGGATGAGTTCGGATCTAGTTGTAGCTACTTTTCAAATCAATTTTAGTAGAAAAATTTGACCAATATAACATTTCAAGCATATCATTCAATTAAGAAATTAGAAATCTATGTTTAACAATAATCTTATTAATTATGCTATTGCCTACACATGTTGATTGGCTTCCATCCTTCGAAACTAATAATGCATAGACTAAGCAACAACTAATACTTTCATGAACCAAGTCTTTTTTAAACAATTCTTCGACCTGTTCTTGTAAAATTTGATTTTCATCAGGACTTTTGATAATGAAGGAAAATTGACAAACTTGTCCTTAACATCAAATCAATTTAGTATTCTATATCTCCAAGTTAAGGAAGGTTATTAGGTGAATCTTGTATGACACAAAATCAATTTAAAACTTTATGTGTAGCTTTAGGCACAGAATATGTAAATTCAATGCACTGTTCCTTTTTTCACAAATATAAATGATTTAGATTTTTTTTTTTAAGTTAGTGAAGAGTTCTTTTCTATCAACCATCCTCACCTACGCCTTTTCTCTTTTATAGTGTTTGATAGAGAAAGATGCAATTACACGAATTATAAGGAGAAGGCTAGTCAGAAGAAGAGGAACAAGACTTTCTAAGTTGGTGATTTAAATATTGTATATTTGTGAATAAAGGCTACCATCTCAAAATTATAACAACCTCGGTCTGAAAAATTATGGACCAAACAAACTCTAGAAAATTAATGATAATGCTTACCTTATTAAGTTCTATCTTAGAGACAATAAGTTTTTCTTGTACCTTATGGATCTGTATGACTATTGCCCACAAATACATAAAACATGAAGGGAGATTGATGTAGCATGTTCAAAGCCCAGCTCAAATGGACCAGATGTCAAGAAATATGAAGATGGAAGTTAGCCTATTTATAGCTCGAGTTTGCCCGACAATAAATTTGGCCCATTATAAAACATATCTTAAATGGGTTAAAATTTAGTTTTTTCATTTTTATTTTTTTCTCCCTTTTAGCCATTTCTAATTTATTTGAATGGCCCAAAATTCAAGATCTAAGCGCCCAATAACAGAACTCCTCCATTTTTAGGAGCGGCTTAACTCATTTTTGACTTATTTAAAGCCTCCCTCCTTGTAGCCCTAGAAGCCTTCGATCAATTATACGAAAATTTTCTCTCTTTTGAGGTTTTGTCTATTTACTGGGGGATTTGGAGAACTCCTCTGTAGATTTAGAGGAACCCTTGTGATCTTGTGGACTCAAGATCAACCCCTTGTGGATTTAAGGGTCGAAGCTTCCAAGTTTTATTGGTTCAAGACGAGAATCTTCAACGAAATCTCATTTCTTATGGATTCATGAACAAGATTTCAACTCTACATAACTCAAGCTGTGTCAATTTACTATCCAATAGCCATATTCTTCTTCTTTATGCAGATATGACATCCATCAGCTGATTTAAGTTGAATTAATTTCAAAAATTCAGAGCCATGAATCTAATCTACTTTAATTGGTAGTAGGCATGGCCTTCATACATAAATATGGCCACTATAGCTCAATTTTTTCTTTTAAAAGTTTCTAAGAATATTTATCCTTATCTTGACGGTATAATAAGTACGTGCCAGGCATGCATTTTAGTGAAAATATTTTCTTCCTTGATAACTTGAGAACAGGAATGATAACTCTTATTTTCCGTGTGGAAACTCTGCAGTATGAGGGAAATAGTTTATTCCATTGGAAGTTTACTCAATTCTTAACATTTTATTCATCATACGTTTTGTTAGATGCCCAAGCTTAAACATTGCTGAAACAAAGCAGTTGCCAATATGAGTGAAAAAACGAGTACATAAATTACCTTCATCTACAAGACCTATGAAGACCATGTCAAATTTTTTTATCCAAGCTTGGGAAGTTGGTTGAGATGAGATTCAGATCATATTAGCTACCATTAATATCTCTAATTTCCTGTTTGATTGCTTAACTCTTCTTTGCCTATTTCTGAAGTTGAGCATCTCTGACGCCGTTTTTCTCTTATTTGGGTTACACTTCAAATTCTCTGGCATGACATAATTACCTTAAATGTTTTGTCTAGGATTTACTCAGAATATCTTTTTTAAAAATTTTCATTAGGTCGGGTGACTGCTTTCTCTTTTTGTCTTCAAAATAACGCCATCATTTTCTTGTTGACAGGCCTTGGGCTTCTGGTACTCCTAGATATCGTCCACTCCTATGCTGCAGCAGATGAGTTGGTTGGATTGTCACGTTTTGATGGATCAAATGATTGTTTTTTTCATAGTGGTACCCAACTTAAACAAATCATTATATACTTTGATACATGCATAGATATCAATAACGTATTATAGTAATTATTGATCAGAAACTGATTGGATTGCGTTTCGGTAAGATTTGGTAAAAGCAATATTGAAGTTATTTTCGTGATAGTGCTGCCTGCATGAAGATATATTGTAGCTTTCGAAATGTAGAGTGTCAGTGTGCCTGTTTTCTGTGAAGATGGGTTTCAGTCCGCTTAACAATGGAAATTGTTTTATCTCATTCCATAACGTTCATCTAGAAGTGTGAAATTTATGGTTCATGTTATCTTTCACTGGCATATTTTGTCTCTATGGAGATGGCTGTACCCAAATTTTTCTGTCTTTATTTTGAGAAAAAAACACTTAAGTCTTGTGGCCTTGCGCTTCCCACTGTCCCAGATCAGCTGCTTTAGATGTCCTCGGAGTGCATACTTTTAGTTCAAGTTTGATTTCTTCGTAATGATGAATATGTTTGGTGGCTCTGCACTGTGCTCCAGTCTAGGACTTATTGGACCATTTTTAGAAATCTAAAAGAACTTTCAAGCACCCAAATAAGGATTCGGGTAAACACTTAAACAAGGAATTGACTAATTAAAGCCTCAACATGATGGATACTTTTTATTTAAAACCATTGTTTCAGCACATCTCCTTGGGATAGAAGTTGTAAGAAGTCAAGTTTTCTGATGCCTAGGAGGCCTGGTTAAAAGGTGTTTCCCTGCGCTTGGTATTTTTTTTTCTGTTTTAACTGTCATTATTAGGTCCTCGTCCAAGAAAACTAAGGATTTATATAATATTATGAAGTTATAGATCTCAAATTTATTTTTTCGATGAAAAGTTGTGTGCGAAGCAAAAGTAACAATGGCAAAACATTGTATAAAGATTTGGTTCACATAAATCTTGAGTTCAACAATCTAATCTGATCACCTTCCATAAACTAGTGTTGTCGATGTAAAGTAGCTTAGTTTAATCTCTTCCCTGCTTCTTGAAGATTCACAGCCTAGTTATTTCAACCTCGTTCGATTAGGGGAGTCATGCTATGCTACACCTTAGAAACCCTGGGTTACATCTAGCTTTGACAATCTCTACTTAAATAACTATCCTTGTTCACCAAGTACAATAACGAAACAAGACTTGATTGACTGTAGCCACTTCTCGTCCAAGGTGACATATGATATCGTAGGATTATTGAACCTGCTACTACCTGCAATATAATGTCTTCTGTTATTTATGTTGCATAACTATTTTATCAGCTATCTGAGCCCTCCTTCAGGCTCTTTCATACTACAGCACTTCAGAGAATTAAATATCATATCCATATATCTGTCCTGCACTAATGAGGGTGTCACCTTCTATCTTGACCACTTTGTGAGCCACTGAGACTTCCCCCATTTACTCGGCTATGTCACTCTGGAAGCCACTGAGATCCTTTCCACATCCTCATGGTGATAACTATCACTGGGATTTAAAACATGCTATAAACTCGTTGCTGTAAACTCTACTTTTCTTGCTGATTGCTTCCCCTCATATCTCAATACCTCCTCATGCATCAAGATTTGGCTGCTTTCCAGGGAAAACGTGGTAATATCTAGGAAGAGTACGTAGTTCTATAGATACCTTTCATTTAAATTTTGCATTGATTTATAGATCATTTGGCTTGTACTCTTTCAATATCTATGCAATTAGGTTTTCTCTGTATTATTGACATATTTGCCAATATGCTTCTGGAGTGTTTGGTTTTTTGACTGTGAGCTCGTCTGCTTTTTCACAGTGGTGATTGCTTTTTTTTGCAGGAAAACGTGGACATCATAAGTTCTGGGGTACAAGAATGTTTAAGTATGGGGACATTGATGTATTACAGTTCCTTTTATCAAACTTGAAATGGTAGTGCTTGACCATATTAGATATACTTTATATTTCTCCATCTTTGTTGATGGGGAATTTGGAGCTTTTGTTTCGGTACCATTTTGTTCATGGAAGATCCTCTATTTTTTATAGGTGGGTTGTGGAGTATCAAATTGATGGCTTCCAGTTTCATTCACTCTCATCAATGCTGTACACACATAATGGATTTGCCACTTTTTCTGGTGATATCGAGGAGTAAATATCTTCATCATTTTGACTAACCATTTTATACTGATGTCTACTATATCTTCTCTTTTCTTTCTTGCCTTCTCTACTCAATAGATGGGACAAGCATATTAAATCCTTAAAAGTCCACAGTCTGTGTACATTTACCAGCCATGTTCATTAAAGCATTGAAACAAGCTAGACTAGAAGCCAAATCTCAACTGTCAATGCTTTTTGACTTCATATGTTACGGCTATATGTCTTCAAAAATAGGGTAACTAACTCTGTTCTTTTTATATGCCAAGTGTTATTCCACAAGTGTATCTGCTTTTGGAAGGAGTCTGTACTTGCGGAGAAATAGTAGCTCAGAATATAGATCCGTCACTTATTTCGTATAGTTGTTCTAATGGTAAACTATACACTCAATATTATCCTTATTTAATAAATTCTGCATTAATGTGAAGAAGAAAGCTGGATTTTCGTGAATATATGACTTGAAAAAGTTAATAAACTGTGTCAAATTTTAAATAAACAGGGAGTGTATCTCAAAGAAGCTACCATCTTTACTGGCAGAGTGGTCTTCTAAAACTGTTTGTCTCAAAAGTTTATTTGACAGGAATCTATGAGGCTTATTGAACCTCAAATAACCATTTCCTCATCAGAAGATAAGCTACCTCCTATTTTTCTCACTTAAGCAGATTCAACATTTTTTTTTTCATGACTCCATTTTATGTCAGAATTTGATTCAATCTGCCTTGGGTCATCTTGAAAGTAAATGAAAACAAGGGATCAGTGGTTGTTCTAGCTGCCAACCCATTTGGGATGAACCCACTGAATGCACAAGGGTGATTCGAAATATCCTCATACTTATGGCATACAGAGTAAGATATTGTTGGTTGACCATTTGGATGACGAGATATGTCACCTTTATCCTCAAAAGGCCAAATGAAGAGTATATGATCAAATAGGATGCTCATTTAAATCATGCCTTCTGATAACATTATCATCATGCACTAACCTAAGGAATGTATCGTATCCTTCTAGTGTACTTCATTGCACATGGTGTTATGCAACATATTTATCAATATCATTCTTCATTGCTTCCATTCGTGTTCCTTTTCCTTTTTTGCCTTCGGCTTCTTTAACAGCATTAAGAAAATTGTTTTTAATTCAAAACAAGCGCTGGGTGTGGTATTCTTTCAGTAAGCCAGTATCTCAAAGAACATTTTGCGAATTGATTTCTGATCATCACCACTTCTACCTTCCCTTTAACTGAGTGATTTGTTAAATGATCTCTGAGCCTTTCCTCGCCTCTAGGGTTATTTTGCGAAATAAGACCAAGCTCATGAGCTTATTATCCTAGGTCGGAACAAGTTGATAGGATTCTTTTTTTATCCCCTCTCCTACCTCTTTCTTGAAATGATCTCCTTTGACTTGGTCTAGTTACCTTTGTTTTGTTTACATTCATTCTGAGTTTGGACTGCCAATTCATCAATTACATGGAAAAAAACTATATGGACGGAAACCAATCATGATTGAAAATTCGCTATGCTCTTTGTAAACCAATACTTGTCACATTAGTCATTATTTTAAATATATCTATGATATTTATACAACTTGGTGTTCTGTTCTTTCGTAGTATCAACCAAATGGCTGGTAGTTTCTCCATCACATTCTTTCTTCAAGTTGGTAGCTCCAAGACCTTTTACCTTTCTACAGTGTTTTGATTCATATATAGAAAGATCACTCCATATTTGGTTTTCTTATGATAAATCCAGCTCATTCTTTGTCATCATAATCAGAATTATAGACATCGTAAAGAGATTAATACGAGAATCCTTTGGCTATTTGATTAGTTTCTTCTCCATTGTCTGACTTACGATGTAGAGGCATAGATCTATGGCTTTTTGACGCTCCTGAAGAATACTTCCTGGCACAGTCAGTGGCAGTGAAATTCAATGAGATTAAGAAAATTAATTTTGATTTACTGGTGGATCTTAAAATGTAGATGAATGTATTAAGTACTTCAGTTTTTAGACAGTTCGTGCTGCGAAATCAATTGCTTGTTTGTGCTTAATTCCATCCATCGTTATTTAACAGGTACTAAATGCAATCAGAATATTCGCTGATTTTGTGGGAAATATTCATGCAGATGGTGCTGGCTTTTTAAGAATGTTGTCATGATTACCTTTTCCTATGTTTATTATGAGTGTCTTGCTCGGTGTTGGTGACCTTTTTCCATTATCCATTGATGTTAGAAATAGTTTTTTATAAATATTTTGATTTTAGTTTTTCATTACATTTGATGCAATGAAAAATTAGCTAAATTTTATTTCTCCATTTCGATGTAGGTACTCTAATCAGTATGTTGATAAGGATGCTCTCATATATCTCATCATGGCAAACGAGATGCTGCATGATCTTCATCCGGATATCATTACAATTGCAGAAGACGTAATGATTAACTATCTTCTATGAATACAAAATATGTTCATGCCCTGTTATTCATATTCATTTCCATTATAATCTGTCAGGCTGTATATGAATGAAAGAAAACTTGAGCTTGTCCTTTTCTTTTTTCTGGAGAATTACATCGGCACACACATATATATTTTCCTACATCAATGGATATTTCGCACATCAAACATATTTTCCTACATCAGACTTATTTTCCTATGTATATGTATCTATATATACATTTTTTCCTACATCAAACTACTTCGGCGTTCAAACATCAAATAAATGTGGTGACTATTGTGAAGAACTTCTTTTAGGTTGAAGCCACGAATCCCTTTCCTGCAAATGGTTCCTTCAATCCTTCTTCTAACACAAAATGACTTAAAAAAGGTTCTTTATCTTGTAGTATGGTTTCAAGTAAGCATCATTTACTGCTTCTTAAGTTCAGGAGGATCAATACTGTATCTCGAAATGTTCTCTTTGTTATGAACATTCTCTTCACGTGCATAATTTTGGGATATGGTTCTGCTTAAAATGAAGTAATAGTACTACCCTTCTGAAATCCATACTTATATTTTCTGTGGTAAGGGAACCCTTTTCTGTGTTCATTTGTGAAAAGGCCAGAATTCACCTTTTTCTGTCATGCTTCTCGAAATGCCTTCAATAACTATCCTAATCCAGTTGCAACGCCATATTCAAATGACTAAAATATCGTTTTCTTGCAAGAGTGGGAACACTATTCGTTTCAAACTGTTATTTAAGATTGGAAGCAATGATAGTAAGTTTCTTCTGCCTTGTTGTGGGGTTAGGTTCAGAGGATGACATGATATCATACAGGGAATGACATGAAAGCCTGAAAGGAACTGAGGCCTTGTTATCATGAACATTAGGAGTTTCATCTTGACACTATTATGTAACAAGGTGTGGAATCTTAGTGGAGAAGCTCTATGGTTAGAAGTGTTGGGAAGATATACAGTAGGAGATACTGAATATGGAATTTACAGCCTCACACTAGAAACAATGTCTGTAGGAAGTGCCTTATATTTATCCAAATGAGGATGAGAAGGTGAGGCAAATGACAGCATTAGTCCCAATGGCTTACCAAGTCAGAGGCTCAGCCCAGAGAAACCTTAGGATAATGGATAACTTCTGTCCTGTGATCTGTTTTCTTCCTTAAATGGAAAAAATTCAGACAATTTTCTGCGTAGTTAGCAGTCACTGTGATTATTGGATAATGTATTCTTAGCCATGTATTCTCATAAACATTTTAGTATAAGCATCTGTATTACATTTTGTAAATTCAGATTCCAAAAGGCCATTCAACATGATATTTTTCAGAAACTCTTCATAAATAGGCATAAATACTGCCATTTGGCATGCGTGTGGGATGTTATAGGAGTTCCAAGATGCAGATTTTATGAATATTGCATCTGGATCCTCACAGCAAACTTTCATGCTTGTCAACAAGAGCACTTCAATATTGTATGAGTATTTCTCGTTATTTAGTCGAATGGGAGCCTGTGAATTCTCACTTAAATGTGATGTCGATAATATTTGAATGTTTCTTTTCCATGTGTTGAAGTGTAGAGGTATGAACGAAGTTTCAAGTCATATTTTATTTGTGAATATCTAACTTTGTATGTTCTCCTCAGTCTGATGAACATATGAGATCTGGATTTCCTCTGCATTCTTTAAAATTCAGTTCTCTCCCTGAGAAAACATCTGTTGGGGATATTGAAACTCTGTACTGCATTACAGCCGTACATGCACTGAAGTCACATATGGGGACTAGAATGGTGTTAATAAAGGAATTCTAGCTTTCCTTGTGGGAAGTGCGATTTTTGGCGGTTAATGGGAGGATCGTAGGTTTAAAAATTCTAATTTTCAAAATATGTTGTTTTCTTAGAAATCTATACCCTTTAAGTCCTTTTTCTTTTCTATAATTTTTTGCCTAAATATTTTGCCTTGGATCAACTGACATGACATCTATTTTATGTCTGTCACTGACATGGTATTTGTTGTGGCATACCGTTGGATATTATTTTTCATAAAATCTATTCTTTCCTACGTCTGGTACATAATTTTCATACTTGTTTTTGATGCAGGCAACCTTTTACCCTGGATTATGTGAGCCAACTAACGAAGGTGGTCTGGGATTTGATTATTTTGTAAATATGTCGGTCTCTGAGATGTGGTTGTGGTTCCTTGAGAACCTTCCTGATCGAGATTGGAGCATGAATAAGGTCTCTCTTCCTTCAAATTGTGATATAAAGCATTTTGGAAATTTCACTTTTCAATCAGTTGAATATTGTTTCTCTGGACTTGGCCACAAAGTTTCAAGTATAGGTACCCCACCTGAGAGTTTGGGCTTGGGGAGGTCGAGGATCACATGTCAATTGACATTAAGGGTTCAATTGCATGTCAAGCATGCTTCAGAGCCCAAGAAAAAAAGCGATTCATGCTTCTTAGGAGAATATATGTTGACTAGTTTCCTGATTTGAGCCTTGAATTCCCTTGCTGCTTGAAGATTTGCAGCCTCAGAGTTGGATATCCTCTTTTATGCTTTTCTTCTCACAGTGCTTGTGAAGATACAGTGTCTTCTTTCCCATAGTTTCCATATTTCATTTTCTCAGGGGAAGCAAGGGTGAGATTTGGATTTGAAGCAAAGGATTTTTAAGTTGCAATCAGAGAAACATGAACTTGTACTGAATTTTCTAGGACGGCTAGATTTTTCACACTCATGCAAAAAAATGCCCCCTTGAAGCCCATTTCATTTGGGTGTTGCCCACCTTAATCAGCAGTTCATTCCCTGGTCTTCACTAACCTTTCCCCTCATGAAAGAGATCAAAATACTAAACTCCTTGTCCATGTCGCCTTCAAGTTGTTTTTTTTGGCATTGATACGAATCAATGACTGCAATGACCTTGAATTTCTGTCATCATCATGCAAGGCGAAATCATCAAAGCCTCCTACTTTTCAAAGAAGTATGGATGTGTACGTAAGGTGGACTTTATTGTTCCAGAAGCAACCTTGCCTCCACTTAACCATAGTTTGGTGTGTAAATGTTAATCACCCCGAACTAAAAATGAATCTAGGCTTTCCAATAACTTTTAGCAATTCCCTGATAAAACAATGTGAACTCCACTGTTAGTGATCTTTTATTAGAAAGTAGTGATATTTTATTGTTTCCTTACAGAAACATTTGCTTTTTCCTCTCCAAAGCCGACAAGAGCTATCTCTAACATATGGAGGGTACGATCTGTAGAATCCAACTGTATTTGTAGAACTCTTTTCATAACAGTGAATCTTGTATTGCACATTCTAAATATAAAAGTAGGTATGCTCTCAATGTCCTGGTTATTTGTTATGGCTATATTTTAATTCATCTCCAGTTTTTTCACATTTCAATATGCTTATAATAATATGGAATGACTGCAGATTGTGGCTGGGCTTGTTGGTAACCAACAAAACCTGCAGAAGATGCTCATTTTTGTGGAAAATCATAATCAGGTTAAATTTTATTCCTACTTCACAATAGGTATTTGTGTTTCACGTATTCTACAACATGGTCTTTTCCTGATATCAAATATGCATGTGAATTGTTGAAAAAATCATCAAGAACTTTTTTCCTGATTATTACTCTAGGCACTTAGTTGACTTTTTGTTTTAAGTGTTTAGCTGCATTTTAGAGCTGTCTTAAATTTGACCATGGCTTTTGAGATTAAAGGGGCAAGTAATGTAATTGCCATTCTTACCTATTTGAGGTTGAGGCTATCGGAATTCTGAATCGTATCATATTGAGGGGGGAATGTTGTAAAAGTCTGAGGGCATTTTGGGAAAGATCATGTAGGGTTTCCTCCCTCTTTTTAGGGGTGATAAAGGTCAGTGAAGCTTAAGGTGGCTGCCCGGCATGACATAGAACGCAATGGGTCTACTAGAGATGACACAGCAGGATTTCGCAGAGCTCCAGGTGTTTGCTCCCTCTGGACTATGCGGGCGGTTGTGCATTTTGAGTTTGAAAGTAGCTGCTTAGGGGATTTACACCCATATTCTAGTCTTGAAACAATGTGCTACTTTTTGTTGCACCTTTTTTCGGTTCACATAGCATAGAAATGATTATGACAGGGCCTAAATGAGCAACTATGTTTAATAAAAGAATAGATGGGAAAAAATGTACTTTAGTAGACTTTTTTCTTCTGATATCCTGGCAGATGGGAAGACTGTTTAACAGAGTAACAATTAGGAAGTTGTGGGAGCGCACAGTGTTCTGAGGTATGTGGTTGATTGGGAAAGTATATGACTGGATAAGAAAAAGGAGGTTTGATGAGAAACAAAGATTCTGTAGCTGGGACGAAGTGGAAAAGAAATATGTCCTCTGTCCCTGCCCCTATGAGCACATAAGTAGATATGATGGGATGAACTCTGGCTCGTTATATACATATGCATATATATTATACATATATATACATATATCTGTGTATGCATGCACATGACTTCTGCAGATCTATGGGAGACGCCCTTTCCTTTTGATGCAGTTATTTTATATCCTCATGTTAATGATAAAAAGAAAGATTTATCAACATCACCACATTAAGCCAATCACTGATACTCCACTTTCAAGTGTGCATGACTCGTAGGCCCCTATGCCTAATGCGAAGGTCATTGTCCTAATATCTTACATGTTGGAGTAATCTCAAGGCCAATACCATATGTTTAAGCAGTTCCTCGAAACCCTTGAAATAATTGAGGTTAATATTTCAGTTTGTGTCTTGCTAGTATAATGTTCGAATAGCGATTTATAATTCGTCTCCTGGCTTCCCTACCCTGCTTCTCTTGTGACAAAAGGAAGAGTGACTGTTTAAAGGATTTTAACTACTATAACTACCTGCGAACATCTTTTTATCTATTTTTTATATGGTACAGCAAGAGTCATAAAACATCTACGCAATATGAACTGATGCCAATTTCAGATTGTAGTACTTAACTGAAAGCATGTGAACTCATGTTCCAAGAAGATTTGTTTTATTTATTTCCTGATGTTTTTATTCGAATCTTGTTCTTGTAGTCTATCTCTGGAGGAAAGTCATTTGCAGAGATATTGCTAACCAGAAATCATGAAGTTCACACTGATTCAGAAAATGCATTGGCTAGAAGATCGTCATTATATAAGGTATGTCAGGATCCTTGCAATCTAAGAATCTGGTACCCTTCTTCCATTCGCTTTTCTTTTGAAACTTCCATAGTGTGTTGTCTGGTTTTACTTTCTGGATGGTGGATGGCGATCCACCATTAGAAAGTGCATGCATCAAGTATTATGCGTTTAGAGTCAGGCTGTTAATGACTGTCACACGTGAGGATCCAGAAAGAACCCCTAGAAAAACCCTAGCCTGGTGTGTCATTGAAACATAACCAGAGGAAATAAAATTCTTGGGGTGAAACAAATTTTCGTAATCATTTGTGAATCAGGTGAGTCTGTGTAATTTCCAGGTTCTGTGAAAGCCAAATTTTCTCTAGCTCTGTAGCCAAATGTCATATGATTATCTCCTTGGCTTGATTCCTTAGGATTCCCTGCATTCGTCTCCTTCAAAATTGCTAAAGAAGTAGATTGTAGCATTAGTGAACACCTTCCATGTTCAGATCTGGTGTTTCGTGCTTAACCGACAACCCCATTATGGAAACCACACAAGTTGTGCCACTGTAATTACGAAGACCTCATGAGCGTATTTATGGTACTTTTATTGGATATTTTTTGCCCAAAGGAGCAAGGCCAATGAAAATCTAGGTGTGTGTTTATATCTTGACTGAACATGGCCCTCTTGTCTTCAGCAGATAATATCTCCTTTAATTTGATAAAAACTTTTCATATTTCTGTTAGCCCCCATTCCAGACAGGAACTTCTGATTCCTTAAGTCACCAATGTGGTGCACACTAATTTGGAAAGAATTATTTATTGCAGATATATGCGAAGCAAAAGTTTGCTACAGGCTTGGATCAGCATTTCCCCCACTTGACCTATACCCTTTTTCAAGTGCTAGCAGTCATGTCATAGTCCTTATCATTCCATCAGAGAAAGGCATACCTAAATATTTGATGAATAACTATGTTTTTTATTGACCAAGAGCTTAGTTGTAGTTCCATCTCGTTACAATAAATCCCTGTTCTCACCTTTTCTTATATAATATTGTTGACTTCAGTGTCATATCCATCTCCATGTAGAGTACTATCATCTACATTTTGACACTCTGTTCTGGGCTTCTGCCTTAGCAGTACGACGATGCTGGTAGAATTCAGATCTCTTTTTTTGAGGTGTGGAGGAAATTTAAGGGTCTCAGTGGTGATCCAGTTTATCCACGGTTTTTGTAGCCCATAAACGAAGGAGCTTCGTAATGCTATGGCAGGTCGCTTTGTCATACATTTTAAAGTTTGAGTTGTAAATGATGAGGTTTTTTTTTTCTCTTTTCATGTTGAATCTCCATAGGGAAACTAAAAATCCATGTAACATTCATTTCTGTCATAAAGGCTGTATGATTATTATCCACAGATTTAAACTAGTTCCTTTTCAGTCATTTCCTAATGCTTCTTGATATCTAATCGCTCCACTTTAAGAATGCTGACGGGTCTGTAATCTTAAATTTGGTCAGCTCGTTTCATTGGAGAGGGGCACATTAATGAAATCAAAGTTTTTCAAGGGCAATGAATTTCCCGAAACTAAAACTCACAGAGAACGTAACAGAGCCATAAGGTTTGGTCGTGTCTGAATTGAACAGAGGACAAAAATGGCGACATCATTATAACATTTGGGTATGAAAGCACAAAAATAAGAATGAAATCTTAGAACTATTTTAACTTTTCACTGATATGATTATGGCACATTGTTTTTGTCGCAACCTAAGCATATTATTACGGGCACAAAAATGATATTACGCATAATGTGCCAGAAAAGTAAAACAAAGTGTTATAAAAGTTGAGTGTCCTAATTTTTTAGTGTTTGTGCTAATAGAAGCTGCCCAACTCCATTGAAAAAGTGCACCCTCCTAATATACATGTTTTGAGCTTATATTTTAATTTAGAGTTATTTTAAGTATGGTTGGCATACTTTGTTGAGGTTTCATGTCATGCATTTTAAATTCAAAGGGTGGATCTTAAGTATATCTGTGTGCTCTTCATTTCAGTTGATGAAACTTATAACATTCACCATCTGTGGACGTGCTTACTTAAACTTCATGGGTAATGAATTTGGACATCCAGATGTAAGATTGTTTACTATTTATATTATTTCTGGAAGCTTAAATTTGTTTCCTTTATCCTTCAAAAATTCCAACCTTTCCTTTCGTTGCTCGTTAATAACATTGATAGTTTTTTTTGTTTCTAGAGGGTTGAGTTCCCAATGTCAACAAACAACTACTCATTTTCATTGGCTAATCGCCGATGGGATTTACTGACAGATGGACTTCATAGCAGTATTTTCAACTTTGATAAGGTCTGAATTCTATCGTGCTTGTTATTGTAAGACGGTATTGGCCTTTTACTGATTACATGATCTAAAAAAAATGTATACGCTACTGAACTACCTTGCTTCTAATTGTCATTGAGCCTATTATGTGTTGATTTCCATAAAGTCGTGTAAAATGGCTTCTTAATTCCTTTATGGGTCTTATGATGTTCTTGTTATTGTTTTTTTAATTATGTTCATTTCTGTAGATGACAAGCTGCAATTTTCTCTTATTGCCATTCTAATTATAATAAATCTAGTTAGCTATTTCAACACTGTTTTTTTTTCAAACGATTCGATGATGGAAATGGGATATAATCATCTTCAGGATGATCGGATCTTAGGCGATGAGAAGAAAGAACATTAGTATAGATTGCTGTAAATGTCTGACGAGATATAATCTCAGAATGACGGATCTATCACGGTACAAGAAATGGAAAAGGGAAAACAAGGGGGTGGAAAATGCATTCGAGAGGATCTCCCGGCCTCTCCTAGTGCGGACTTCCTTCTGTGCCCCTTATGTTCCTCAGAGGTCTATATTTTTAGCCTTCAGTCAGTCTCATTAGAGGCTACCAGTCTATGGAAGTCTCTTGAAGCTTCTCCCGTGTGCTGTGCACATGTCTCCCTCTTCTGCCGTGTACACTTTATTAATGGGGTTGTAACAGGATGCATAGACTCTTCCACCATGGGAGAGAAGCAACATATCTTTCCCACCTTACGATGCCCAGCAGGAAGCAGTCCGTACAGCCACAAGGTAGAGGAACCATCTTCCTGGTTTCATGATAGCCTTGCTGCCGACTGTGTCTTGTTCTTAACAGTTCCTTATAACAATCCTACATATGCCTTCTGTATCTCATGGAGCATAATGATATAGTCCCCACATATAGGCTCAGCCCAAGGTAGAATACGCTTCAGCCTATCAGTATATGAAATCACATGCTACCTTGACTGTGCGATATCCTTCCTGGTGTTTATTTGCAGAAGCATTATGTTTCTCATAGAAACTAATTCTCTTAAGCCTGCATGTTAGCATACTACAGACAGACAGTGTGGATGGGAATCCTACATCAAGATGATACAGAAAAATCTATCTTCGTGAAAGGTATATAAGATGATATCGGCTGTGGATGGTCATGTTCTACATGTTGTTACTGGGTAAAGAATAGTAAAGGGAGTTAATGCAAAATTGGCATCAATAGGGAGAGAAGGAAAAACAAGAGAAATAATGGGCTCTATCTCTAACATATTGGAGTGCAAATATGCTTGCATACAACCCTTAAGAATGTGCAAACATAACAACATTAGAAATGTCCTATATATGTATATCTTAATGTTGAATTTTTAAGTTGATATGAATTAACAGTGTTGGTCATAGTTTTGTTATCAATTTTTCCGTTCGAAATTTGTCTTCTTGAAGTTTTTCAGGTGACATGGCTTTCAGGTGTTATACAATGTCCATCGTAGTCTCTGCTTATTGTGCAGAATCCTAATACAACTTCTTTCTTTTTAGGACATGATGAAGTTGGATGAACATGAAAAAATACTTTCTAGAGGTTCTCCTAGCATTCGCCATGTAAACGATTCTACCATGGTAAGGACATTCAAACACCTGTGTTATCAGCATTCTACTTTTTCGGATATTTGATAGAGTCTTGTATTGTAAACCCTGCCTGTCAATGGCATTTACCATTATCAGATTGTTTATGATTCAACGGTATGTTGGACTGTGCTATAAGGTTTACTTTGATTTGAAAAAATGATAAATGAAATCGGAAATGGATATAAATGGTTGAAATTCTCTTTTGAAGTACTAGCTAAGCAGTTATTCTCTATATAGCAAATTCAGTATGCTCGCCTATAAAATGCTCTAGATATTTGAAAATTCCTTCAATTTCTAATATTATCATCTTCAATAGATTTGATCGTTCTATTCTTGTTCCATAGATTCAATTTTAAGTGAGTGGTTAATTTTCTTTGTACGCGTGTCTTTTCGATTATGTTGCTGACAAAAGTTCTCTATTGCCTTGTTTTTGCCTCATATGCGACTTCCACCCTAAAAAACTCCATGTGCTCCCTTTAGTTGTCAGATTTCTTAAACTTCATCAGTTAGAAGGGTAGAAACAAGACTAGAATATGTGGAGAGAGCATTTGCTGGATCAAGGCTAAATTTTGTTATCTGGCTCAACCATGACTGATGAGAATTAACTGGACATGTAACTCTTTCGCATATTTTATCACACGTTCATGCTGCAGGATACTAGCAGACAAGGCCTCGGAGATTAAATTGTGGGAAAAAATTTCACCCGTAAGTTGCTGCTTATGATGTCAGGTGCTATGATTGGTGGCCAGACAGTGGATGGAGGGAATGCGGGTTAAAATCCTAGAAATTAAAGATCTGAACTTTTTCTTCAGAAGGTTCCGATTAGAGGACAACCTGAGAGTCTTTTTTCGCATATTCTCAAAACTAGTTGATCATCTCTTTGTTTTTATGGGATTCCAAATCGTCTTTTGGGAAAAAAAATTTCGAATTAATGCACCAGATGTGGCACACAGAAATTTGAAATACCGTTTACTAGATGTGATCAGGAGGACCAACTTGTTTTTCCACTAGCCTTATACAGCCCTCTAGTTCTTTGCTTAGCAAATGTCTACCATGGAGTCAATAACTCATGAAGTCTTCAAACTAGAATTATTTTATTTTATAAATGTTTGTGAGATGGTTTCCCTGAATAACATGAGAACTTTTTCTGCACCCTTAATCTTTTTGTGATTAATATAAAACTAGTTTTCTCACGCAGAAAACAAACGGTATTCAATCAAAACATTGTTATATTTGGGAAACCGGAAACTCTGGCCCTTTCCGCCTTAATCCATGGAGTCACCTTGGAATCCCGGTTACTTTCCTCCAGTTTTCATTAAAGCAGTTTTTGTTATTGGATTTGTAAATGCGAGGATCCCCAAACTTGTCATTATGCCAAAATCATCATTCGTCTAAGTGATTATCCAGCTGTTCCAGTTCACGGACATGCATCGCACTGTTTATTTCATTTCTCCAACCAAATTTCTCTGTAGAAACGTGCGATCATTTAGATCAACCCATAGACATTCGTCTTATTCAAAGTGTCTAGATGATATTATTAAAATCTTCTAAATATCCAAATGGATGGTACACTGATGTTGATTTTTTTTGGTTTAATATCACAGGTCATCTGCTACGAAAGAGGTCAATTTCTGTTTGTATTTAATTTTCATCCTGAGAACTCGTATGAAAATTATATCGTAGGAGTAGAAGAAGGTGGAGAGTATCAAGTAAGACTCTAGTATCAATGTCTTGAAACTTTCTTTTCTTATAGATCTCTTTCTGCTGTTTTGATGAAATCTATTTTTATTGCAATGGTCATTGGGTTCTTAATACACCCATCACGTTCGTTTATTATTATTTTCCCAGTATAGCTGTTTACTCACTAGCAAGCTCCCCTATCATCATAAGGAAAAATCAAATAGATAAATTACACAACCGTATGTTAAAACCAGAAAAATCAATTAAATGCATTGGAGTCTTGATGGATCGCGTTGGAATGCTTCAACATGTGAAATGATCTAGAACTTCAATCATATGTGATGAGACTCAAATCTTAGAATTTCTGTCTTTTGTTGTTTCTATCTAGGTTTCTCTTACAATCACATCCTTTTTATTTTTCTTTTGGGAGGGTTTGGTTGTGGCTTGAGAACCCACCAGGTTAATAAATAATAAGGAAATCTTAAATCTCTTTATATTCCACAACTTTTTTCGGCTTCTTACATCATACTGTTCTGTAGACAGATGCCTTGGGTCAACGCCTGAGTTGACTGTGTTTTTTCTCTTTTTCTTTTTTTGCTGGAGTCATTATGTCAACCCGATTGGTGACTGTTCGCATTTAGTCACTCTAACTTGACACTTCCATTTTTGTATTAGCTTATTTTCTGCATAAGTTGGCCTATTGCTTTCAGTGATAAATCCTTATCATATCATCATTTTAGAACATTTTGAACTTCTAAAACCTGCCACTTGGTGTTAATCAGCCAGTTATTCAAACATTTGTCATCTAAACCAATGGATGCTGATTACTGGCAAAAACTGATTTAAATTATTATTGGACAGGTGATATTGAACAGTGATGAAGTTCAGTATGGTGGAAGTGGACAGCTCAAGGATTCTCAGTACACTCAGAGAACAAGTAATAGAAGGTGCCATTACTTCACCCTGCTAAATCTCTACTCCCTCATGAAAATTCCTCCGAAAAGTTTCTACAAATTGACTGAATTTTTTCTAATGTTACCCGGTAAAATGCTGGTCCTATTCCACCTATTTCAGGGCAGATGGACTCCGTAACTCTCTGGCGCTGTCGATGCCTGCCAGAAGTGCTCAGGTAGGCTAGATATTTGGATCACTCCATGGAACCGCACACGCCCATTCCATTCCATTTTTGGATAGTCTTGGAAGGAACCTCATTCTCTCACGGTTTTCAGGTCTACAAGCTGACTAGAATATTAAGAGTATGAACAATCTCAGGGGTAGCAAGAGTTATACAAGTCCAGCATCAAGGGTGCTCAGTGTGAATCCTTCACCACTTTTTGAAAGAGATTTAGAGAAGAACTCCAAGTACCAATGCACCCACCCACTGAAAGTTCCAATCAGAAGAACATCGACAAGAAAGGTTTCTGATGCTCTTCCAGTTGATGGATTCTGAATCTTCCATCCATTCCAGTATGGATCCCCAGCCTTCTGGGCATCATTTTTCTGGACTCCCCTTGAACCATCAAGACGTTGAGACATGGATCAAGCTCTTATCACTCGCTCCAAATGATCTGTTGGAGGAACAGGCTTAACAAGATCGACATGGGGGAGTAGAACTGCGGTACTGCAAAGCCTTGAGGTATATATAGCCGATTGATTAAGCCAGCTGTTCTCTTAAATGGGGTTAATAGAAAACCATGTGGTTTGTATGAATCATATTGAGTGTGGGCAGCAATTTTATACTCTTGATGGAAAAGAGTCACAGGTGATGATTTTCTGCTTATGTGCCTATTTTTTTTTGTACATCACACTTCGTATAGAATAAACAATGGAAAGTCAACGGTGGCAGTCCCACTATTATGTTTGGTATATTTGTGAATATTTTGAAATGTTGGGCACACATTAGGTCTTATGTGTTCTACCCCTTTCACCTCTCTGTATATATAAATTGGTGAGGAGAGGCCCACAGAGGAAACCCCAAACCCCAATATTGTAACCCTTTTCTTTTCAACAGTAAAAATAATAATAAGAATGTGAGTTTTCTTCTCCAAATTATTGGGAGAACATTAATTTTAAAGGAAGCTAATCTCTGATCCTTTTGAAGAGGTGTTCTTTTCAAGTTGTGATGCATCAACATTTCTATGGAGTGAAATTGATACGAACCCAAAAGGTAATAGTAGAGTTTATCTCATGATTTCGTATCAAATGTATAGAGTTTTTGAAGTCAAAATTTCCTCTACAAGATGTGTGAACAAGATAGAAGAATGGGAATGAGGTACTATAGCCTCCATATCCACCGGTGTTGGATGCAATGCTTGACAAGAGCTTCCTCTAACATGCCGTCTCTCTCCCTCCTGTGGCAACCTAGTCACAACCTCTTAATGCCTCCTCTTACTTGCTCCTCGTCCAATAATAAGGGTGGTCTTTATAGGAGCCCCTTTTTTACCCTAACTTCCCACCTACTTTACCTAGACATGTGTTATCATGTGCTCTTATTAATAAGACTCTATTTTACCTCTTCTCTGATATGTGACTAAAGGGATTGTATCATTATCCCCCTCATCTAGTACCACCTTGTCCTCAAGGTGGAAGGTAAGGAACTGCTTCTTTAATACTTTAATTGGTTCCCATGAAGCTTTCAGTGATGATAGATTCTACTATTTGATCATTTAAGCATGCCCAATCCTCCTCATCATGTCCCCCCTCTTGTGAAATTTTATCTCTATCAATTACTAGTATGATTTGTAAGAATTTCTTGCATCAATGGCCTAGTCCATATTTTTTGCTGCAATGAAAACATAATCCCTTTTCCCTTTGTGCTTGGAGTTTTGACTTTGTGAGTGTGATATGCCTCTTTTGTATCATAGATTTAGAATGAGGGATGGCTGATTGTCTTTGATTTTTTGTTCCTTGCTCATCATACTTGATTTGATAATGAAAAGTCTCTTAAGTCAGAATTTGCAACCGATGTGTATCTTTGGTTGTGGCATGCTGCTTAGTAATAGCCAAGTTGTCTATATTTTGGTGTTAGTGATATCTTGGACCCTCCATATAAGACTTGCATCCTCTGTCCATTGGGGTTACCCATGCTTGTCATATGGCGTTCAACCTTTTTTTTACATGTAAGGCTACATCCATGATTGTTCACAATGTAATGAGATTTTCTCTAGATATTTTGGCTTGTAGTTCTAGTTTCAAACCCTTGATAAATGTTTGTTTCATAATAATGTCTCGTATCAGAGACAAATAAATTGAGAGATTCATATTCCTATCTATAGTCATGTAATGTACCTATCTATGTAATGTTTAAGAATTGGGGCAAGATGTTGTCTAATAAAGAGTGGTTGAATCACCATCCAATCTGGATCTTAAAGTTACTCTAACTAGTAAATGTGTATCTTTCCTCAATCTGAATGTACCATTGTAGGGGGGAACCTTCCAAGTATGAAATGACTTGGTCAACCCTAGATTTCTCAATTTCCTCTATGATCCTACATTGCTCCACCCTTAGTGTCACATTATCTGTCTCAATTGCATCAAGACATGCTTTGAGTGCCTTGAGTGTCATTGTTGCCTAAGTCATAGCTCTAATACTAATGATACATACCCAAAAGGTAATAGGAGAGTTTATCTCACGATTTCATATCAAATGTAAATAGTTTCTGAAGTTAAAAGTTCCTCTACAAGATGTGTGAACAAGATAGATAGAAGAAAGGGAACTACGTACTATAGCCTCCTTATCTACTGGTGTCAAATGCAATGCCTAACAAGAGCTTCCTCCAACACACTTTCTCTCCCTCTTGTGGCAGCCCAATCACAACCTCTTGTTGTCTCCTCTTGCTTGCTCCTCATCCAACAATAAGGGTGATCTTTATAGGAGCCTCCTTTTTACTGGAACTTCCCACCTACTTTATGTGGACACATGCTATCACATGCTCCTATTAATAAGACTCTTTTTTACCTCTTCTTTAATACGTGACTAAAAGGATTGTATCAAAAATCTAGTTGCATGAATTTGTGTCAAATCTTGACTGGAGTATGTAATAATTAGGTTTTTATCTTCAATTAACTTGACTTAAGTATTCCATTCTTTGGTTTTCTTTTGCATAATTAACACTGCATTAAAGATAAATACTTGCTCCTCCTAATGTATTTGGGAAGCTAATCCTTTTGGTATTAATTAGTCTATACATTAGGTAAGTTGGGGGACATTTTTCTCATGTTCTAATTGGGATTGAATCTAATTGGGTCAACAATATTTCCCTGTTTTTGGTTTTTTTGGACGAAAGATGAATATTTGATCTTTCTGAATCTACATATTGAGCTCCATATCATGATGCATAAAATCTCCATGTAATTATTCCCCGCAGTATGAACTTGTGTTACTTTGTTGGTCAATCGGCATACATTCAAATTTGATTTTTTTAACTTCGATTTTTTAAATTTTGTTTTAAGTTTTAATCTGATCAAGCTTCAAGCATAGCATATGATAGTTATTTTAATCTTATTTCCTTCAAGCACATGTAAGGAATGATGAAGATGTAATCCCTCTTGAGAGCTATTATGCTTTACAAAAAATGATTCCTCTAGGTTGGAATTTTTGTTTGATATTAAATAACTAGGTACATTACATCTTAATCAAGTTGTAACATGACCCATTTCTAGTCCCATTTTAGTCAACCATTGATATCATTCTTTCATGTGTTAATCCAAGCAAATGATTCACTAAGAAATATTTTTCAAAAATTAAATCCTCGCAAAGTCCATGTCAACCCCTTCTATGGAAATATATTTTTACTTTACGTGACATAATGAGCTTCAATGATAAAAATATAACATGGTTGGCAACTCTATAACCTATCTTTGCATCACAGGAAATGGACATACATGCCTAGACTTTTTTTTTTTTAACATGTATGTGTGCGTACATCTTATTTTCTATTTATGGTAATTTTTTAAAAGCATATTCCACTTTTCATTTATCTATTTAATAATATTATATGCTGTGATATCAATGCTTCTTTCATGCAACATGTTGTAAACTTCATGTATGGTAGGATTTTGCATCATCCCTATGTACCCATCATTAAAGTCAAACCTTTTATGACATTGTATGTTATATAATTGCCTTCCACATGTTTTGTTTTCTTGGATAATCTCAAGTATGAAAATGGTCAAATTCTCTAGAATCTCATATAATCAAGACGCAGTGCAAACTTTTATTAGCTAGAACATGAACTGCATTTATGACTAGTTCTTCTATATCCCTTTCCATTTATATAGCTAAGATAACTAAAAGCCCACATCGACGCATTAATATGTGGGCCTTCTACCTAAAATCCAAATATGTTGAAGACCGAAAAAGGCTTCTAACAAGAATAATTCTACAAGAATATCAAATTCATGCAAAGACACACAAACTTAATAAGCAAGGTGGGAGCAAAAATTATCAAACGCCTATCATCACCAAGATGACTCCATGGAGGGCCAAGTGACTATTTTGAGGACTTAATAAACATATTTTGATATGTGTCATATTTAGCAAAATAACACCCCAAACCTCATCTGTGGACACCTTTAAAGGTGATGTTTTCTTCCCATTTTATTAATGTATTAAAAACTTTCTAATTTCTGCCTTTTGCCATCTAGTTCTTGGGGTGTAGAGAAGTCAAACCTACTGAGTAATGGGGATGGCTAGGATCACATTGACCTTCAAATCGAGCCCATAGGTGATAAGTACGACCATCTACCCATCTAGGGTTTATATGGCAGATACTTGAAGAAGTTTGACTAATAAACCCAAAAGGGGCCATGCAGGGCCCATCTTGGGGCCCTCCGTATAAAGAAACACTTACTGGGGCCCACTCCATTCACCCCTATTCCTTGGTACAAGTCAATGAAACGGTAGAAAGAAGAAAAAAAGTCAAACCCAATAAACTGGGGAAGCACTCATAGGAACTTATGAACCATGCTTCCATAATGCAAATAGTTATCCGAAAATCCTGCATTTTCATGTGTTAAAAAATAAAAGAAAAAAAGAACCTGCACAAGGATGAGTTCTCCAAGAAGAGTCTTAAGAAGTGGGGAAGCACTCCAATAAACTGGCTCCACAGATGGGTAGATAGTGGGGGCGACTGAAGGAAGAGGGGCAGCGCCTGGACCAATGATGGGTAGGCGAGACCAACTGCATGGTGGAATGTTTGCCAGGCCTCAATAAGTTTTGAGCAGGGCCTCTTCATCTAAACAGGCCAGAAAAGTGGGGGATGTCAACGAGAAAGTGACCTGATTCGGCTTTACTAACAAGAGAGATGGATAGAGAGAGAGAGAGAGAGAGAGAGAGAGAGAGAGAGAGAGAGAGAGAGAGAGAGGAGAGAGATGCCCATTCAGTGGCGCCACAGCATTGAATTCAAACCGAATTAAATACCATAATTACAAGTCAAGTTCGATATACTCATTCTGGCGGTATCAAGAGCAGATAAGGCATCAGCCACATATTACCTACTTCCCATGCTGCATTTTACAACTTCCAGTCATACGAAATATCAAAAAAAAAAAAAAAGGCGTCAAAGCCACCAAAGTGATTGAATCACAGGAAGGTCGGGTGTACCCGGCAGGACTGTTATCTACTCAAATTTTTTGATCAATGACAGGTCGCGCAGCATTTTATCGATCGCATCATCATCTTGAAACCGCCCTTTGGACTATAAAAATAAATAAATAAATAAATAAATACAGTTATACAGTATAGAAAACTAAGCACCAAGTATGCATGTTTCACAATTTGAGCAGAAACCCAGAAACTACAAACTCTTGATCTGATCAACAGAGCCACTAAAAATATTTTATGGAAGACTCAGTCGCAAGGCAGATAGCCCCTCTATTCCTTAGAATACCAAGAGTAAATAATTTTTTAGAGTAATATTCTGAGGATGGCTCACAGGGCATGCCAACAGGTCGAGTAAGCCAGGAAGCCCAGGCTTGAGCCTTAAAATCAAGCGCAAAGATAGACAACGTAAAAGGCCAGAGTCTGGTCGAGTCCTGGGCATTTTTAACTACTAACAAGACAGAGGTTTTTCCCACACAAAAGTTCTATTAGGTTCATTTGATCAATTAGTTGTCAATTAAATATCAGCAAACTGGCAAGTACGACAACTAAAAATATCTCTTTCCTGTATAAAATACATTTAACTGGCAAGCTCAGGAACGAGCACTTGGAAGACATAATCCAGTTAAAGGTTACCTACATGTAAAAGTATGATTAAGCTAATCCACGTGGCTGCCATGTTTTTCTAAATCTGAATGTACCTTGATGGTGGGAACCATTGCAATAGCTTCCTCAACAGTTTCTGGGCAAAGATTGCCGAGCACACAGAGCTGAAAAGTGAATGCATATCAGTTAGTAACTTTACAAAATGCAATATTTTTTCACTTTGATGTAAGCGCATGCATACCTCAAATTCAGCCAACCGGTTCCTACTGAGAACTCTGAACAATTGTGTTAAGAATCACACAAACAATGCCACATAACCTCCACACATCAAAGTATAGCAGGCATGCCTAATAAACGTCCACGATTAAAGTCGTCCACTTTTTTGGCATTAAAATGGATTCCGCTGTACAAGGAGGATTTGTTCCCTAGTGTACCCACATATCAAAATGACCTTTTTTAGCTTTCCATGAGAGAAGACATCTTATTTTTATAGAAATTATTTTCCTCACAGCTGTTCGTGCACTGTTTTTGAATGACTAGGATTGCATCTCCCTCTTGTGCTACTAAAGTCGAAAGGTTCTTTAAGAACAAATGCGTTCAGAAAACAATGGACAAAGTCCGACTTTTTTGGCTCAGTTCATGGACAAAACGAATCTTTTCTCATTATGCTCCTATAGAGAAAAAGCAAAACGATTACCACCTTAAGTTTTAGTAAAACAAAAAAGGTACAAGAGTTATACAGCAAGGATTCGAAGATTAATATAAGTTTTTATCAGGTTATCCTATTCGACATCCCACATCAAGTCTCTAAAAGCAGGATACTCTCGAACTTGCTTCACAGTCTCTGAGTTTTTGTACCGACTGAACCGCTTCACATATTGCAGTGATTTTTCAAACACCCTATCATAATAAAAAGAGGAGATAATTAGACCCCCGTGATTTGTTCATATGATTTTAGAAACTTTGTTGAGAGACACTTACTGAGAAGTCTGGTTCAGAGGGTCATCAGACATATTTTGCAATTGCTCATACTTTTTGTCAAGAATTAGTGAGACTTCACAATTCATCAGACACTTGGCCTTCAAAAACTCTGTAAGTAAAATAGAGAAAATGCAAACGCTCTTTAGGTAAGTAAAACATGTAAGAACAATGAAAGAGTCATTACAGAGGGGGAAGAAACGTGAATATTATATCAAAAAGACATGAGGTATGAAAAAACCTATTGTGACCAGATCCCTAGGAATGATATTATAAATCTCATAGAGATGAAATTACAAGAGAAGAACTTGTCCCTTTTCTTCTCCGTTACATTTTTAGATCATTAATAAAATTAATTTGTTATCATTCATTTACTGTGTGTCGCTGATATTTGCAATACATAATGGAACAAAAAAAGACATTCAAATATTTTTGTGCGTCAGTAACAATTTACAATGTAGCATGGATAAAAGTTATGATAGCACACAACTGCAGAGTTTCCTTTATGAAATCACAGACACGAAAATAATGGTGACTACGACAGAATTCGACAATTCCATCATCAAGAATTATTTTCTCTTATATCCATTATCTTACTCTTATGATTTTGATAAAGTGTAAATGTTTAAAATGCAAATGATACCAGACTGGCAACCCTTCTAGAAAACCCACTGACTTTAGTAAATTTGATTACAATCTAAATCAGTTCAAGACTGGCCAATTCCAGACTCAAATGAATTAATAAAAAAGCCAGCTTGAGGCTCTAAACAACATCTGACAACCCTAAGGCTCTAAATTCAGCATCTCAGAAACTTGAAGTCCTGAATTAACCACGCCTAAATTTACCGCATCACAATCACGAGGCTCTAAATTAACCGTCTCAAAAACTTGTATAGAGCGTGCCCGATTTCATAAATGGAGCAACACGCGAGGGACAAAAAAACATAAAAAATATGCAAGAAAATAGTAACCGACCTTCACCAATCTTGAGTTCTGCGGCATTTTCTTCCTCCTCAGCAGACATTTCTAATGTATAACAGGGTAGTCACGAGTGTAATGTATGAGGAAGAGGTATGCTACCTGAGAAGAGTTAAAAAAATGATCAGCACACCGAGAGGACTCCATACTGCGCTCAAGGGAGGGGAGTCGACAAAGAGAAAAAACAATCCCCGATGCATCGGAAGGAAGCAAAAACGAGGTCAAATCGGAATCTTCTCCGCTTGAAGAAAGAAAGGAACCCTAGCGAGAAGAAGATTATATGGTGGAGAACAGCACCGGTCGGTTGGAGCGAGAAGAACCTTCTTCCCCCGGACGGCAGAGGGGCCAACAGCCGGCTGGCGGTCGCCGGCGGCGAATTTTCCAGCAGAGAAATCCTCAGACCATCGCCGGCGGCAAGATCGCCGGACTCACCATCGCCGGCGGTAAAATCCCCTGCGGACTGGCGGCGGCGGTGGTGGCGCTTTATATACGTCGCGGTAGGGGAGCCCTTCTCCGGCCTTGTCGAAAGAGTTCGACTGGGCCAAAAGCCCGATTTTTCAAGACCGATAAGGCCCAATAAATACCCATTAAAGGCCCAAAATGGCATATACCATGCCCCCTTCTGCCACCTGGGAGCCCCCCACCCCTCCCTAGCTGTCCGCCACTTTCAGAGCAGGATCCCCCATTTTTTTAAAAAATAATTAAATAATTCACTAGATAACCAAAATTTTTCCGTTAATAGACTCTCATCCTAGATAACAAAAAATTATGAATAAGGGCCTCGATTTCATTCTTAGATTTACGTTCCCTGCGATTCGTATTTATTTTTTTTTATGTTGAGGTTATTTTATTCTTAATTAAGGTTAATAAATCAATTTAAGGTAGTAATTTCTGACTACCGCGCCTTGATTGGTTTACAGTAGTCAGCCCCCCTCTCTCTCTCTCTCTCTCTCTCTCTCATCATCCTGTTGTGCGAGGACTGGGCATGAGAGTGTGTGCGACAGGAGAGAGAGAGGAGAGAGAGATAGGTGAGAAGAGAGGAGAGGGTGAGAGGGTGAGAGGGGGAGAGGGGGAGAGGGTGAGAGGGTGAGAGGGGGGGAGGGGGAGAGGGGGAGAGGGGGAGAGGGGGAGAGAGAGAGAGAGAGAGGATAGAGAGGGGGAGAGGGAGAGAGAGAAGAGAGAGGAGAGGGAGAGAGGGTGAGAGGGGGAGAGGGAGAGAGAGAAGAGAGAGGAGAGGGAGAGAGGGTGAGAGGGGGAGAGACAGGGTGGGAGAGAGTGAAGAGAGAGAGGGTGGGAGAGTGAAGAGAGAGAGGATGGGAGAGTGAAGAGAGAGAGAGAGGGTGAGAGAGAGGAGAGAGAATCTATTCATTTGAATAAATGTTGATGCAATTATAGCTTCATGACTAAAAGTGAAGTTGACGAGGGCCTTTTTGGAGCTATAAGGCCAATCTGGAAAGGCGAGGAGTTATCCACAATTAGGCTAGCTTATAGGGACGTAAAAGGAATAAATTTTTTTTTTTTATGAATTTAGAATAATTCATTATAATACTTTTAAAAAAGATCCCAGAGTCCGTGGTCAAAATAGCAACCGAGTCTTCGCATCGGAGGGGAGGCCACGTTGTGGGAGAGAAGATGAGAAGTGGTGTCTATAAACATAAATTTATTGCTTTATGGGTGTTTTATGTGAATTTTGTGGGGGGTGTAAGACCAAAACTTTTTGACAGGTATTTTTTTTTGAAACTAAAAACCGGAGCTTACGAACCTCCGGGATTGAAGTCCTAGGCCTCCTCTTTCTCTCTCCTCTCTCTCTCTCTCTCGTTCTCTCTTCTCCCTTCTCTCTCTCTCCCTCTCTCTCTCTCTCCCTCTCCTCTCTCTCTCTCTCTTGTTCGTCAGCATCGACCCTGTCTACACCGAGCGACGTCTACCATGCCGGCTACGCCGTCTGGTGCGTCGCCTCTGCTGTCCGATCCTCGCTCTGCTGCCATCCGTCGCAGGTATCTCCATCCAGCCGAGGAGCGTCGGCAGATCTGAGCGGCTGCCGGCTGGTTGAAGGCTTTGGTCATCACAGGGGGGCAGCGGCGGACTCACTCTCCAATAAGGTACGCACGTTGGAGTTTGTATCCACTTTTTGGGCTTGTTCCTCGGCAAAATTTAGAAAATTACCTGGGGCTCTGGAACCGACCGAATTGTCTCTCGTCGGTTCACGATTCGATGCAACTATGTTACTATGCTCTGGGCTCTCTCAAGACATCGGTTGTTTACTGCAAATGTTTCCGTGTCCTTTTCTTATGATGTACTTAATAACATGTTAGTTAGTTCCCTTTAACATGGTTTCTACGGGGGAATTCTGACCAGTGTCTTATTCTTTGCCGTGTACACGACAGCCTCTCCATATTTATTCAAACATTTTGATCAACAAATGAGCTCCAACAAGAGTGGAGGAATTTTTGACGGGCTGCCTATTTCGGCAGAAAAGTCCGTAAGTATCTAATGCGCCTTTTCTGTAATTGTTTTCTCTGATTGACAGAAAATTTATGCATAGCTAGTGGGTTTCATTTGAAATATTTGGGTAAACTATTTTTATTGCTTTTAAGAGGAAACCACGTGCTATAATCAACTTTCATTTATTGACATGAAAAAGGAAATTCAACGTCCACATTCTTACATTAATGTTTTCAACATTATTGGGCTGTTTCCCAGATCATGGGAAAGATGATCTCTGACTTCCCTTCGTTCCAGTCACACAGATTTGTGTACAAGTTTCTATTTTATTTGTTTGAGAAAAAAGTAACGTTATTCTGTCATTTTTTTTTTTGAATGGTGATTCATAAATGAAAAGCCGAGCCACATTCCTAGAATTCCTTTGCACAAAATACTAATGTTTCGTTCTCGTGATAGTTTTAATGAGATATCTTTTGCGTAAGTAGTGATGTCCTGTGATGATAAGCTACAGACTTCTGTGGCATTGACGTCAACATATTGTGTGGGCCCGAATGGAGGGTAAAGTTTTCAATGAAAGGTCAGGGCTCACACCATCTGTCTTTTAGAACTAATGTCCTTTATCCATTGTATATACAAATGACTACTTTGTCCATCATGAAATTTGCATCATTTGTCATATCTCCTCACGTTCTTGCCTATTTCTGGGAAAGTGTTGCAGGCAGCCGAGGATTTAGAATGGTTAAAGGAATTTCAGTCATATATTAAAGAATTTCAAGTTTCTTACCTATAATATGCTGACTGTTCTCGTCTTTCAATGACAATCTAGGAGTAGCTGTCCTATCTGATTAGGTTGACGCCAGAGTTTTCAAAGAAATAAATATGTATTAGGTAAACTATGAGAAGGCTGTTATGCTAGGTGCGAAGACAGACGAATTGCTGAGGGCAGCGGTGATATTATATTCTTCAGTTGGTGGTTTCCATATGTTCTCCCTACAGGTGCTGGTCACATCGTAAGGCATGTAGGACAATTGTCTCTGAATTAGAAAGAGTAATGACAAGATGGAAAGACGAGGGCCTGTCCTATGAGGAGGGGCATATGTTGTGTGATAGCCTTCCATTTGGTATTCATCTGTGTTCAGAATTACTTAGGTCCTGGCCAAGAAGTTGAAATCAATTCAAGCTGGATTTTTTGGCAATACAGTGGTAACAGGAATAGTGTATGATGAAGCATCAATTCTGATAGAATTCGCCAGTATAAGGTGGATTTATGGCTCTATATCGTTAATATCAGGGATTTCAATTCATATTTGCATATCAAGTGTTTATGGAAATGGGATGGTAAAGATGATGGGCTCTAAGCTTGAATCCGTCAAAGGCCTGTCTTCTATCAAACTGACACTGAGCGATGTCTAAAAAAGGCTTTTTCATCTAATTCTGTCATAGTCCTCTAAAAATCTAGATTCATTATCAAGCCTCCACTTTGTTAATACTTTATAACATGAAGTGGTTCATACATCACCCGAAAATTTTCTTGAATCTAGCCCCCAGGGATAAAGGCACTCTAACACCTAAATTTCTTGTTATAGTTCTGTCCTCACACGTAGTAATCACATGGTGATTGTGTGAAGGCCACTTGTCGATGGACCTCTTTTTCTGTCCCATGATTTTTTGTTTCATCTTCAGAGTCGTCACTAAAAGTTTTGTCAAGACCCCTCCAATGAGTCTTAGCTTCTTAGAACTATTTTCTATCGTTAATAAAATCCTGATTCATTGCGTCCCATGAGCCTTGGAAGAATACTGGAGGAAACCTGTCAGGACTTGGAGCCTTCTCGCATGCCAAATTAAGTGGAGGTTCTTTTACATCTCTTACTATTATCATATATATTGATACTCTTGGTTTCTTTCCATGCCTGTAAGCTGTAAGCGATCTCCTTTAAAAGACCACTTTTTATGCCATCTTCCTATTCTTATTTTATTTATGCTTCTTACTTGTTTGCAGCACCTGAGAGAAGACCTTTTGAGAATAGATGAAAGTTGGGCGGCTGCACGTTTTGATTCTTTGCCTCATGTTGTCCACATACTGACTTCAAAGGACCGTGACGCTGAAATTCAGTTCTTGAAAGAACAAGGTGATGTGATTGAGGAAGTTGTAGACGAAGTTGTTCATGCATATCATAGCGGTTTCAACAAAGCAATTCAAAACTATTCACAAGTATGTTTGAGAGCTTGATGACTTTTGTTTACATGTTTTTCTTTTAATATCTTATTTTATAAGTATGTGATTTCCAATGACAAGTGGTGCAAACCCTTCACTTATTTTCTTCTTCTGCTCTGTATGTTTGTGATGGCTTTCCCTTTGTTTTAGATATTAAGATTCTTCAGTGAGTCAGCACAAAGCATTTCCTCCTTGAAGACGAATTTAGCTGAAACAAAGAATTTTGTTGGTTCACGGAATAAGCAATTGCGCCAGTTGTGGTATCGATCCCTTACATTACGCCATATAATCTCTCTTCTGGATCAGATTGAAGCTGTTTCAAAGGTTATTCTGTCAATGTCTCTCTCTCGTTTGATTCATGCTGTTATTCTTTCTTGTCTCAATTTTTCCTTTTTTTTTTCTTATCATGGGTTATAGCAATTTCGTTATCATCCATAATGCATGATTAGATAGGCACAAATTGGCGTTGCGTCCTGTATTTTTAATGAAAAGAAAAATTCTTTCTACGTCTTACTGAAGCATGATTACGTCTCTATGTTTTTTTTCCTGAGCAAGAAGGAAGTTTCTTTTTGTTCTGTATCTCAAGTTGCTGTTGTTTCTCGTTTAAAATTTTTATTTTTTTAAGGGAACATCAATATTTCCTTCTTCAGTGTAGATGTAGACTCATATTACAGAGACATTCAGATGACTGTAGTAACAATCTAATGCCTTTTCGTTGGCTCCTCCTTGTTACATCTTGTCTTTTGATTTTTGAAACTTGTGTACACATTTAATATACTGAATGCTAACTGAAGCATTAAATGGGTGTAGGTTCCTGCTCGTATTGAGAAACTTATTTCTGAAAAGCAACTATATGCTGCAGTCCAATTGCATGTACAATCAACTCTGATGCTTGAAAGAGAAGGCCTCCAAGCGGTAGTTAATTACCCTTTCAATCATTGGGGGATGAATTTATATCATTTATTTTATAATATCATGCTTATTTGTTATTTCAGTTTTTAAAACATATTAGAGTAAGAATACCGGTCCCTTGTCATAATGGTATTCACCAAAAATTTATAGATTTTCATATCATTAGCAGTTTCTTTTCTATGCCCTTTGGCCTTTGTTGTAAATTAGTTTCTTTATCGTGCACAATTGCTTCACTTAATATTGTGGGAAATAACATATATTTAGGAGTAATGCTCCTAATTGATCAGTTTCCTATTTTGCTGATTTCGTGGCCCTTGTACTTGTACATAACTGGCAGTCATCCTACGGTTTGCATCACTGCATAGTTTTCAACATGTTATCAGAGCGTGGTTTTCAGTCGCTGGCTTCTAGAGAACGTATGGTTTGATTCCTGCCTTTTGCCACAGACTAGGGTTTGCTCAGATTAGTTCAGGGTTGCTTTGTTCACGCAACCAAAAGGATCTTATCATTCTAGGCACTCGACCCCAGGGGAGAAGAACCAATGACAGATTCGAAGGTAGGGACGGGTACTGCCCAATGAATGCTGGGTTCGTGCCTTTTTCTCTCCTCTTTTGCATTGGATGTGATAGTGCATCCTAGGGTTTTTGGCCAAAGCACTCCCTACTCTATGGCACACTTAGTGCCGACTGTAGATCGTTGATTCCTCCATTTCCAGTCTTGCCTGCGACCCTTTTTTTGATCATCAACCTTCATTGTCAATCCGTTCAGCCTTTTTGATCATTGACCTTTGTTGTCCATGTCTCACCTTAAAAACCAACAATCCTTTTGCTGTAAGTAGCTGTTAGTTTTTATATAAATATCAGAAATCGTAGAGATGATTGCTACGACACAAAGGAGGAAAGTAGAAGAGGCTTGATGCTTGAACAACAAAGCATGAGCAGCTTGACTATGGTGGCTAGGGGTGGTCTCAACCAAGAAGAGGTCAAGAGGGAGGGTGAGATCTCTAATTAACAAACTTGATTCTTGTTTATTGGTATATTTTGATGCGTTTCCATCCTTTATTGGAATAAATGAATTGGGTACAACCTTTGATGACTCCTAGGTCATGGATTCAAGAGCTATTGACCATATGCCCGACTCGCCAAATGTTTTCTTCACATACTCTCCTTGTCCAAATAGTGGGAAAATAGCTACGATAGATCTACAGTTGCCATTATAACAGGTATAGGAGATGTTAAAATAAGCCCATCACTGGCCTTAAAAAATGTCTTTCATATCTTCAACTTGTCCACAAACATTGTGCCTATCCAAAAACTTACTTGAGATTTATAATGCAAAGTGGTTTTCCATCGTAGTCATTATGTATTTCATGACAAGAATCGTGGGAGGAAGATTGGACATGCTAGAGAATGGGATGGTTTCTACTACTTTGAAACACCAAGTGAGTCAAACATTGTAAAGGGCAATCTACCACATTCTTTTGAGCTTCGTTCAACTAATAAAGAGATAATTTGGCTTAATAATTGCCGACTTGGACATTGATCATTTAGGGTTATTAGAATTTTATTTTCTTCTTTATTTCAAGTCCTAAACATTGAAGATTTTCATTGTGATATGTATGAACTTTCTAAACACAAATGTGTACCTTTTCTAGTCAGGAATGGAGGAATTCTATTCCTTTCTATTGTATTCGTAGTGATATCTAGGGCCATTCAATGGTTCTTAATGTTTTGGAGGCTAGATGATGTGTGACATTCATTGATGATTGTACTTGTGCTACTTGAATTTTTCTGTTAAAACATAAATCTGATGTCAGTATTATTCTTCCAATGTTTTGTTCCATAATTAAAAATCAATTCAAAAAAGTTTGGATTAGATAATGTCAGGGACTATGTCAATCAAATCCTAGCTTCATACTTTCAAATAAAAGGGATAATATATGAGTCATCGTGTGTCAATGCACCACAACAAAATTTAGTAGCAAAAATGAAAAAAAGCCATCTTCTTGCATTAAATTAGGCCTTTCTTTTCCAAAACGATGTTCCTAAATCCTTTTAGGGAGAAACAAAATTTTCAGCACTCAATTTTTACATCATTTGCCTTCTAGAGTTTTAAGATTCAACAGTCCGATGGAAACGTTGTCATTATTTCATCCAAACCTAGAACTTACCAATAATCGCCCCTTTGATATTTGGGTGTGTATCATTTGTTCATATTTATGGTCACTATAGGGGGCATTAGATCCTAGAGTGTTAAAATGTCTCTGTGTGCTATTCTTCAACTCATAAAGGGTATCAGTGTCATCACCCTTCATCAAATAAATTATGTCTCAATGGGTGTCACTTTCAATGAACTCGAGTCTTACTTCAGCACACCTTATCTTCGTGAGGAGAGTTCAATCAATGATGATAAGGATGTAAATTTCTTACTTGATCTGTCACAACTTCCTATGTCTTCCTTCATTCCTCTATCTAGGCGTGTATCCAAGTCCATACCTCATTCTAAATTTGTATGTATCTGACTCTGCCAAATCTTGAATAAAAAAGTTTAGAAAAGCCTAAAGAAAATTCCTACTTTGCCCATGAAAATGTGAGATTCAGAAAAGGAAAAGATGTTTTCGAGGAAGACAGTTGTTCTTAAATATGTGCAAGTTCGATAATCCAACTTAGATCTTGAGAATGACATATCAATTTCTAATCATTGGAACCTGAAATTGAATGTCGTAAGAGCAATGATAACCAGGATCTTTCCATTACAATTAAGAAAGGGGATAGAGAATGCACAAACGACTTTTATATCCTCTTGAATGCTTCCGATCTTTTAAACATTTTTCGCATTTTTATTGTTCTTTGTTATTTTAAACGTTATTGTCATGCCTACCACCTGATATGAGGCTTTGTTAAAAAATGAATGAGAACAAGTTATGAATGAGGAGATGAAGGTGTTAGAGAAGAACAAAACTTGGGAGTTAGTTAGGCTAACAGTAGGAAAGACATCTGTGGGGTGTAAATGGTTCTATACAACAAAGTATCAAGCAGACAAGTCCATAGAGAGTTACAAGGTTATGCTGGTTTCCAAGGGTTGTACTCAGACCTATGAAATTGATTACTTAAGAGACGTTTGTCCTGTTATGAAGATGAATACTATCAGAATTTTGTTGTCATTAGTTGTTACTTATGTTGTGAACTGCAGTATTTTAATATTAAAATGTATTTTTGCATGGAGAGCTAGAGGAAGAAATTTATATTGAGGTTCTACCAAGTTATGGAAATAATTTAGCTGCTCATACAGTGTACAAATTCAATACAATTTTGTATATACTTAAAAAGTACTTCGGACATAATTTGATAGATTTACAAAAGTCATGATTACCATGAGGTACAAACAAAGTTGAGGGGATCACATACGGTTCATGAAACACTCATCTTCAAGGAGAGTTACAACACTTTTGGTATATGTTGATGACATTGTTGTGACTTGGAATGAAGATAAAGAAAATGAATTTGAGCCAGTATTTGGTTAAATTTGAAATCAAAGGATTGGAGAGGTTGAAATATTTTATAAGGATTGAAGTAACTCACTCAAGGAAAGGTATTTTCATCTTCCGAGAGAAATAAGTAAGATTACATGTAAATGAGAAAATATTTTAATAGATCCAAATCTCAAAGCTTGGAAAGGCAGAGGGGGATACGACTACAGATATGGAAATGTATCAATGCCTGGTAGGAAGACTTGATTTATTTGTCACATACAACACCTAATATAACATACACAGTCAGTGTGATTAGTCCGTTTATGCAGTCCGAAGTGCTACAGTATTTCAGAGGGACAGCAAGAGATTTATGCAGAGTTCGAAGTCAACTTATGTTCAGACAATTTATCGAGTGCTAGATTATTTCAGAGAGACCAGGAAAATTTATGCACAGTTCAAAGTCAATTTGTTGAGCATTACATTATTTCAGGTATTCTGTTCAAGTGAAATCGAAAATTGATACTTGAGGCATACACAAATGCTGATTATGAGGGATCAGTGGTTGATAGAAGATTGACCTCTGGATATTGCACCTTTCTTAGTGGTAATATCTTGGTGTAGAGAAGTAAGAAATAAAGTGTGGTAGCACAGTCATGTGTGGGGGCTGAATTTTGAGCAATGATTTTAGGTATGTGTGAACTACTTTAGTTGAAGATCGTCTTAGAAGATCTGAAGATAAAGTGAGATGAGATGAACCAATAAGACTCTATTGTGATAACAAGTCTGTAATTAGTATAACGCACAACTCAATATAACATGATCAAATTAGACACATTGAGATTGACAGATACATCAAAGAAAAGTTAAAGAGCAGATTGATTTATTCACCTTATGTTTCTACACATGGCCAACTTGAGGATGACTTACTAAGCAATTAAGTAGTTCAGTTTTTCAGAGTATTGTTTCTATGCTGGCAATGGAGAGTATCACTAACTTGAAAGGAGTTTGGGAAAGAATGTATATTTAGGAGATTGGCTCTAAGATGGTCAGTTTTCTATTTTGTCATCTTCCTTTTTCTGTTAGATAGTTTCCTTCTTTGGTGGTCCTTGTACTTCTATACGACTAGAAGTCATCTACGTTGTGAATAATAACCAGAGATTTGTTCCCTTATGTGTCCTTCTAGGGTTTGGGTCACTGTATAGTTTCCTACAAATATAATTTTTCGAATGGCTGTATAGTTTGTATGTGTTATTAGATCTAATCATCCATCTTGTATGCTAACTTTTTTCTTTTTTAACTTGAATTTTTATACGCTACATTTGATGTCACCTTCTTTATCTTTGCATTTGACATATATATTTTTTTCAATTGATATTGAAAATATATGCAGATACCATTGCCTACAATGGGGAAATTGTGAATGGATGCTTGAGGATATCATGTTTAACGTTTTTAAAATAATATAACTTCTTTGCAATTGAGAGTTTTATGAGTTTACCATGTGGTTTTATCAACCAATTGCATCCTGACTATCATCTGTACTTGATCTTTCTCAAGGTTGGTGCCATGCAAGATGTTCGATCAGAATTGACAAAGCTGCGGGGTGTCCTCTTCTACAAGGTTTTGGATGATCTACATAGTCACCTTTACAACAAGGGGGAGTATAGGTAGCCTTCTTTCTCTCTATATCGTGCTTAAATAAATTTCTTCATCTAGTCTTATTGTGTAGCTCTATTTTCTTCAGTAATGAACTTGATTTCTTGAACTATGCTATGGTACTCCTGATTTACAGCTCAGAAAATTTGAGGTTATCAGATGGAGATGAAGCATTGCTGACTACTGTGGCTGCTGCATTGTCAACAAACAACATGCATTCTTTATCTAGAAGAACCAGATCAATAAAAGGAGATGGCCATTTGGGCACTTTGGCTTTTGAAGATGGATATCATAGACCATCTTCTATTGATGGGAGGTAGGTTTTCATCTAGAGAGGACATCGTTGAGTTGAGCAGTACTCATCCTTTGTAAAGGTTGAATTCCATTCATAGAAACTGATATTGCCTAATTTTGAACTGGATACGCTTCCCTTGAAATTTTTTCCATAGGTACCTTCTCTCGTGAATGTTTAGCACTTTGAGGTTATTGTCTCTCATCTACTAGACGATTCATTCTGTACCCTTACAGTTCTGCTCATTTCTTGCCTCTGAAACGTGGTTTGGCTAAATCCATTCAACGAGGCATTAGGCTGGAAACGTTCATCTTTCAGTCATCTGGGGTTCTTTTTAGACCTGTTGTCATGTGTCTCATGCACTGATGTTAAAGTTCACATATTTTCCATTTTCACTTTTTTGATACAATTGTTCAAGTGAACTTTGTGAACTCAAAGATGCCGATTTTGTTCCTGTAATACCACACTAGTAACTTTCCCCGTATTACCTTAGTGAGTCATTCATCCACCTGAATCTTGTTCCCTTGAGCACGGATCACATCAATCTTTTTGGTACATATCAGTTATCTGATTGCTCTGATGTTCTCGTTACTATTTAACATCCCTGTATGATACATTTTCAGTTAATTTTTTATCTGGTCTTATTAGCTTTTGTGGATGCCTTGTTGCTGTATTCACTGGTCTTATCTAAACATAACTCTCGTTTCCAGTTCGACTTTGGATGGTCTTGACGATGAGGGTACTGTGGAGACAGTTGATGGAGCTACATCTGATGGTTTCCTTTCATCAGCAAGGCATGGTTCTGGTGGGGGTCATGTAAAGGAGACGAAGGCTACATCTCACCGAACTCCAATGTGGCTTTCATGTTCTACACCAGATGAGTTTATCGTACGTTCTTTGGACAGTTGAAAATATTATGGGAAAAATGTTATCTTTTTGTTTTCCTTGTGAGTTTTTCACAATGGATTCTGTATCATGAGCAACTAATGTTGCATTATTGCATACTATATGTCACATGTATGATATGTACTCATCAGAGTATTTTCTGTTTGGACAATTCTCGAAATATATATGCAGAATTCCAACTCCAGTTTGTATTATATTCCTCTTTGGAGTTTATTTTCTGTCAATTCTTTTTTTGTTGCACAGCATGTCATTCTTTTCTTTTTGGCTGTAGGAAACTATAAAAAAAAGTGGTGCTTCTCTCAATGTGAAGTACCTGCAGACGTTAGTGGAGTGTCTTTGCATGCTTGGAAAAGTTGCTGCCGCAGGGGCAATAATATGGTATTCTTGTGATCTCTGGTTACTGGATATTTTTTTTCCTGTTTTTATTACTGGAAAAAAATATAATCCACTTGTTGCTGCAGTCGAAAAATGATATAGCTGATGTTTTTGGCTGTTTTTTTTGTTTGATCATGTTGTTTCATTCTTTATTACTAGAAGTGGATTTATTTCGTAGATTATATGATTTGATAATTGGCCTGAGGAAGTTTCTTTCATAAACGCTGTGCTTTTAGACTTGATTAGTCTGTTACAGATATAATGACTTGGGGGGTGCCTTGGATTTAACTTCTTTTGTATTGTTATCTTGGAAATAAAATATTATCTTATTCAGTTCTTGGGTTTAAGAAAACAGTCAGTGGTTGGTTGGTCATCAGTATAAAAGTTATTACACAATGGGGACAATCTATTGAGTGGAAACTCTTTGCCTGTAACTGGATAGAAAGTATGTGACTGGAGAGCATCTTCTGATTTAGTTTAGGCTACCGTTTAACTTCTGTTTCGGTCAAAATATTTTGAGTTTTTTTCATTCCAGGCGACAGATATTAATTGTTTAGTTTTTGGTGTCTCAAAACAGTCAGAGATTGCGGCCCACCATCCACGAGATCATCACATCCAAAATAAAGGCCTTTGCATCTGTTCATAGTTCATCATATACCAGTCAGAATGCAAAAAGTGTGGCGTCTACGTTTTATTCTTCAAAAGGATTGGTAGAAAGGCACCCAACTCTAAAAAAGAAGGGTAAGAGTGGAAAATCCTTCATTGGGACGCAGATGGCTGTTAGCCCTGTCTCACCAGCAATGACACCCATGGGAACCGCTCAGTCCGCAGCAAGAGAGCTGCTTGGTTCCGTACTGGATTCCATTGTTCAAATACTCGGTGAGTTAAGTACTGAGTTTTATCAGTTATTTCTATGTACATTTACTTTCTATTATTGATATTTAACAATGTCATGATTAGAGAACCACGTTACTGTGGGTGAGCTTTTGGAGTCAAAACTAGTGCAACAGAGTGACAATCCATATACATTGAAAACTGCAAATGGTGGTACGAACTGGAATGCTGACACTGAAGTTTCTCAAATTACTGGGGGCTTTAGCTTGGGTTTCTCATTGTCAGTGATACAGGTAATTTTTGGTATTAATTTTATCTATCCACTGGTTAGGTTTCTTTACTGAAGGGAAAACTACGTTTCTGAGAGTATGTTGTAAACTTTTGTGTTGGAAAACTCAAATTTTCAAATGGAAAAAAGAAAAAGGCTAGTTCTAGCCGATCTGTTGTTCTGACTTTTCAGAGCATTTAAAAATGGTCTGTTCAGTTTTACTGGAACATTTTATTCATGATCTGTACTTATTTACCTGGGAACTTATGAACGACATGACATGTGAGAATATTTCTCTGGCTTAATGTTATGGACAGAGCGAATGCCAACAGCTGATATGTGAGATTTTGAGGGCAACACCAGAAGCTGCATCTGCAGATGCTGCTGTGCAACAAATGTATGCTTTCTGAGTGAAATATGCTTTTATTTTATTTTTTTCGGCCCTGATTTTTCAACTTTATGCTGTCCGACTGAAATATACTTTGGCATAAACCATCCAGCTTTTAGTGGTATTCATAGGGTTGTTCATTAATTATAATTTGAAATTTTGCTTTTAAAATGCGTCTTTTTATTTAGTTGATCTCTCTGTGAATAAACCATGAATGGAATCTCGGAGATTGTTCTAATTAATGAATGAATGGAATCTCTTTTTTCACTTTCTGTTTAATGGATTTGTGAACATTGAGTATAAGTTTCTCTGTGTCCCATGACTATGGCATCATCGTCACTATCATTTAAATTTTCTACCAGTGGTGTAGGTTCCAACTCAACTGATGACTTTTTCCTTTTCATTTTCTATCGTGGGATTATGTAATTTTGCTGGAATTCTTGCATTAGTCTTGTAACGTTTAGTGATAACATCAAAGCTCCAATTATCTGTTCTTTCCATGTTTATTCCACCCTCTGAAACATGTCCTCAGTTCAAGTTTCATCTTTTTTTTCTTTTTAGATCTGGATAATCAGAAATCTTTCATCATGAGTTTGAACCTCGGTTGGGTGTTATCAACATAGTGAGTTTCCACAAGCTAATTCAGTCATTCCAGCAAAAAATTGAAAACTCTTTGAACTTATTTTGCTTTCTATTTCTTCAAATTAGGAAGATAATCAGATTAACCCAAATGCTGAGCAGCAGTCTCTGATGATTTGGAATCAAACGGTAACAGTGCCAAGTTCTCATTGGGGTCATGTATTCATGTGGTGCAATCATAATATGTAACTGTCCATTCGATTCTGATTTCAGTCATGATCAAATTCATAGCGTTTGTCATGTTTACTACTGTGGCAAATGTACATGAGAAACCAAAATCAAGCACTCACTGTGGTTGCCCAATGCCAAGGCGTACCAACTAACGCTTGACAAAAATAATTGTCTTAGCCACCCGGATGCCTTGAAAGCTATGTTCTAACATGCCATTGGTTGGTCAAATCCCTAAAATCTTTTGAAGATAACACAAGCCCTTTTACATACTAAATAGCTTTCATTGTTTCTCTGTGTATTATGTTGAATGATGCTGGAGTATGATCCTCGCAGTGTGGGTCTTCTTAAATTTGATTTTGGAAACATTTTTGTGCCATTCTTAGGAAAGCCAGAGCCTATTCTGGAGTATTCTTTATAATAGTCTATTTTTCATTTGGAATGCTCGGTTCATCATAATTTTTGGTCCTTTCTTCAAGCAGCTCCATCTCGGCTCTCCCCTATTCTGGTATTTTCTTTCCATCGGAGAATGACGTTAATATTTGCTTATTTATTTCTCTTTCAAGGAACGTTGGCCTCCCCTTCTTCGATTTGTCTTTTATTTATTCTGTGTTTATTTATCTTTTTCGTAGTATATATGGAATATGCCCAGTTTCTTGCTGTTTGTTGCATCTTATTTAAGAAGCTGATGTTATGTTATGGAGAATGATAGTCGGTCTGGTTTCTTGCTGTTGAATTGCAGAGATGGATCTGATGGTCTTTCTTTTGCATTCCGATTTACAGATACAGCAATGCCTATGGCAAATCAAGGTACATGTGAAAAAAAATAAATCTTCGAAATTTTATTGGTTCGTTATTTCGTTCCTTGAAAACTACTGGGAATGAATTCTATTCAAGACTGCTGATGTGGAAAATGAGGATAACTGAAGAGAGGCATGCTTGTTTTAACAGGCACAATCTCAAAGCCTCCATTGATATGCCATGGTATCATTGTCTTTTATCAGTTTCGGCTACATTTGGCATTCACTGCTCTTTGAGCGTTGTAGGACAACTTACGAGTATTCTATTTTCTTAATTCAGTATAATTCCATAAAACTCCAAACATCCTTTCAGATCCTAAAGCCAATAAAAAAAACTTTAAAGCACGCAGCCCCTTTGAATCTATTTTTGACAGAGCCAATTTCCTGTCTAAGAATAACTTTGTGAAGCACAACCGCGACATGCCATCCAGTGCAGTAAAGAGTGGATTCACAGATTACTTATCTCCTCCGTAAAAAACTGTGAAGCACCAGAGTGACATGTCTCAACCAATACAGTACAGGTGCAAAATTTACATGTGATTCTTTGGAAGCAGGCAGTATGGAAATTCAGTATTAAAGTTCATCTGTGGATATGGAACATGTACAGCTTATATCCCCAGAAATTTTGCTCAATATCACTCGTAGGGACATTTTCATCACCAGTTGGAGATTGTCCTCTTTCCCTAGACCATAGTACCCAAGATTGGATTGAGATCAAGTCATCTTCATTGGGCAATCCATGGGAATGGGAGTGAGTCTAAAATATCAAAGGGACGCATCCAATGTTATGAATAATGTACCTTTAAATTATTTGACAGGGATATAAATGTGGTATGTCCATTAAATGAGTGCTTTAAATACACATCTCTACAAAGAACCTTCTGCTCATTTCATGGATTTGAGGTGTCACAGATCAGCTGCAACAGCAGTGTGTTAACTGGACAGTGGTCAGCACAATGAAGCTGGAGAGGCAGACTCTGGCTACCACTTTCTTTGGGGATTAAAATTGACCCCAAACTAAAGATGACACATCTGGATCGCCTGATTCTTCAAACTCTTCTCAATACAGAATCACTTCCAAACTGATGGGTTTCATATTCAGGTTTTTAGATTGCCCTGTATTCTCAAACTGCAACATGCAATCCGTGGTACTTTCAACAATAAAACCAAATTGAGTGAGAGGTATAAACGAGGAACATTCCATGAAGGATTTTTTGCAGTCACCAGCAGTAAACCTTGAACAAATCATTCTCACACGAATCATCAAAATTATTCTTGAACTGGGTACAGAATATTCATGTTGTATTTAACAAAATGACTAGGGTGATCGTCCAAGCAGTTTCACTAAATGGAATTTTCTCTCTTACCCAACTTCTGTTATTGGGTTCTGATAACACTATGTTGAGTAGTTTTACTGACCAGTGAAAGGACCAGTTCCACACCTACCTTCAGACAAATTTTCCAGCAATAATGTAATCTTTTTCACGAAACCTCATGGCAGTGATTGACATTTGCCTTTGTTGGACTTCACTGATGACTATTTTGTGCCCCGTCTACTGTAAGTCGTTTTGCGTCTGGATAATACTACAAGATCTATTGGAAGGTGGTAGTAGTAACTTTTCATTTATCACAAGACGATTTATGAAAAATTACAATGTCTTTCACATTACATCTTGAAAATACAGATGAGTGAGCCGTAAAAGTATATTGTTACTGGTGAACATGCTCGAACGAAATGAACATGAATTGATTGAAAAGGGTGGTAGATCAGTATTGATTGAGAAATATCGAAATATCTGTCTGATCATGCATTTAACAATTTCCATCTTGGAATTTATTGATTAATTCAGGGCTTTTATCTTCTAGATTAGATAATGAAGTCCAGTCGTTCAGGAGCATTGGCAATTCAATCTCCTCTTATATGGCTCATCACACAGATTGTGACAGCATTGTTCTCCAATCCCTCTCATGCTTCAAAGTTCATATGAAACTTCATCGTTGTACTTTCATTGTGTCAAATGTTATTCTCGAAATAAATTTGTGATATGATGCTCTATAGATTGATGGTGTGCAGTTTCATTAAAAAGGCATGGAAAATAAAATAGTCATCTGGAGCCGGATCGTCACCAGTAAGAGGGTTCATTATTGGATACTTCAATGAAGGATAACCACTGAAAAGGATACTGGAGATAATACAATATTATTTCAAAAGGATGAAGAGCACGAAGGAGAGGATTGACCAGGAACACGAAGACAGGTGGAAAAATAAAATAACTACTGAAATGCTGCCAAAAGCTACCATCCATTGCTTGTTGCTGTGACAGCAGGCTGGATACTGCCTGCCTGCTGCCCCCCCAGCGATCCACTGCTCACTGCCACAAACACTTCATTTTACCCTGGGTTGATCTTTATAGGAAATCAGCCAACTTAGCTTATGTGATTGGGATTCAATCAGTTCCAGTCGGCTACAGTATGGGTACCATGTAGTCTATTGTACATCTATCGTAGAATGAAATTTACATGCAGTACTATTGGAATCCAGTCCTCGAATAATAAAAACATTGCTGACTTGATGGGAAATACTATGTTTTCCACCAGTCACTGATTTTGACTGGCTGAAGGTTGGATGGCTCATGAGTAATAAATGCATGATTTTGGTTGGAATGAACACTTGCAGTTGATTTTGCGTAATCATCAATTTATTATGGATATGATAATAAAGCATACGGTTTCATATAATAAAAATGATTGAAATGATAATTCATAGAGTTTATCTGCTTCCTCATCCTGAGTGAAGAGAATGTAGGTATTATTCTTCTTTGAATCTGAAGTATCAAAACCTCTGTTGCCTCGTCATTGAGACACAGAAGGAGTATGTGGAAAGCTTGTTATCATTGACAAATCATTGTTTTCGAATTTTACTTTTCATGGAGTGAAGTTTGGTTGAAACTGTCTCATCAATTCTTTATTTTCGGAGTAGGCCAAGGTTGGCGCAATCGTCCAAACGTACTACAAGAAGGGTATGGGACAGCAGCTGTTCTCCCTGAACAAGGACTATACCTGGCTGCATCAATTTACCGGCCTATTCTTCAGGTATAGTCTTACATTTAGCTCTGTATAATGTATGATGTAGATTTATGATTTATGGCTTTATGTTCTTATTTTCCAGTTTGCAGATAAAGTTTCTTTGATTCTGCCACAGAAGTATTCACAGCACGGGTATGTATTAGGAGTTCTCAAGCTGTTCCATTTTCATTAATGAGTATCATGTTGTGATCCATAAATGTTTCAACTTACTTTTTGTTGTTTCACTTCATATGTAGGTAAAAAAAATCTAGCTTGCTTGATTGTTCGGATCTTTATTGAGAATGATTTCTTTGTTTTTTGTTAATAGTTATCATCTTTGACAAAATTGACTACTAAGATATTGCATAGTCTTGCAATGCTATACCATAGTTTCTTTTTCTCCATTTTTCTTATATTAGAAAATCATCAAACTGGCTTGTGACAGCTACAATCACAATAATTTTGTGATAAACGTCACTAGTTTTCAATCAGACTGAACTTTCCAATTAAATATTGGCTAAACATGGACAATAGATTTTGGAGGCAATAAATGGACACCTTTATTTGCTTTCTCTCTATATTGTAATAGACAAGAGCTTTCTGTGTCATAGTTGAGTTACTGCTATACTTTTATGAGGTTAAAAGGAGAGAGTGAACCTGTTATTGACTGGTGTAATATGATACTGCCTTATCTTCGGTCAGAAATGATTTTTAGGTCCATTTAACAATTACTGTGTTCCAAAAGCAGGGGAAGTTCAACTGTTCATTATGAGTGGTATCTTTTTTGGATCCTAGTAAATTAGTTTAAAAGAGTAGGTTCCTCCTTCAAAACTGGAGGTTTCTCATCAATCTGATTGCTGTTTCAGAAATTTTCTTGGAGACCTGAGGAAGCAATCCTAACATATAGGTATATCTCAGAGAACTGATAACTCAATAGAGGAGAAAATAGCAAAATCTATTAATGATATGCAAGCAATGATCTAGATTGTGGCATAAAGTCATATACTCCTTAAAAAACTATCATAATTATCAAAATGTCCTCTTGTATTATTAGTTCAGCGAAATTATGTGGAATATAAGAATAACAGTCAAAGCAGACGTTGAAGGCAATTGCAAGATTCTTTTAGATGTTATACAGCTGTACCCAACTGTCTTATATACAGCCAGCCTTTTCTTAGATTAGGATGGAACTAGTTTATTGAGATATTGGGCTGCCCCATAGTTCTGTAAATCTGACAGGTGTAGTGAGGATTTTGGCGAATTTGGTGTATCTCTCTCTCAGTTGACAGCGGGTGCGAAGAGAGAGAGGGAGATGGAGGAAACCACTACCCCCCACCGTTGGAGCATCACTCGAACCGACGCACCTATTCTCTACTCCCCACCAGCGCAGCCACTCTGTCACCCCTTTGAACACTGTTTTAAACTTTTTTGATCATTCACCTGCAATAAGCTAGTGGCTCTATTGATTGGTGTAGACTGGTTATTTATGTTTTTATTTCTGCAAAGAAACTTAGTTCCCTTCTGACTCTTTGCATACTTTCTTATCTTTTCATGCATTGTTCTTCTTCTTTTATTTGATAAAGTGCCAACTCATGATGTCTTGCATGCCTCGAGCTGATGTGCTTTTGATTTTGTGTAATCTTCAGGAATGATGGATTATTGGCATTTGTGGAAAAATTTGTTAAGGACCATTTCTTGCCAGCGATGTTTGTAGACTATCGGAAGTGTGTTCAGCAGGCTATATCAAGCAAGTTCTTATTCAGAGCTCATATTTTCAATAAATAATTATTCAGTTCAAGTGTAGTATTTCTCCCATTAGCTTAGCTGAATTACCTTCCTTTATTTGGTGTCTCTAAATACAACCTGGTTTACATACTTCATTACGGAGTAGCATATCTGTCACTTATTTACAGAATGCTTACCTGCTTGGATGTATTGGTTCAGGTCCAGCTGCATTCAGGCCTCGTGCACATGCAACTACAGTCTATAATTCCTTGGTTGAGAAGGGACGTCCAGTTCTACAGGGGTTATTGGCTATTGATTTCTTGGCAAAAGAGGTATCTCTTTTGATACTTATATTCCTTTTTTCCTTTCTCTGCTTACAGATCATGCATTCAAAATTTCGATTCTTGTTCTCAGGTTATTGAATGGGCACAAGCAATTCCAAAGTATGCCAGTGAACTTGTTGAGTATGTACACACCTTTTTAGAGCGTACATATGAAAGGTGTCGGACATCATATATGGAGGTAGGATACCTAGTACTTCATAAAATTAAAAACATATGTTTCATCTTTGGGCATGCCCATGCATGGATACCTGTTTTTATCATAAAGAAATAAAACTCATTGTATCATTTGTACATTCACTATCCTTAAGAGAGTTGCTTGATTGTGTAACATTTGCATTTTGTAATCAGCCAACTTAATCTTGAAAATAAAAAAAGGGAAAAGAACGTATGAGACCATGCAGTTTGGCAGGCAGCAAGTTGCAGGAGTTAGAGGGGGCGGCTCCCTCTACCCCTCCTTTTACTGAAGTCTTGAACATTTGGGGATCAGATCAGTCTAGTGGGGAGCGGCCAAGCATTTTTCACTTTTTAGTTTATTTTATGTGAAAAGACTTTGCGATTGATATTCTTAGAAAGTATTGTTTTTTAATACCGGTTCTAATCTAGACATTGTGTAAACTTTGCTGTTCTTGAGTTCTAGCAAGTACTGATTTGAGTCACCCATATCCTCATCGTCTGATCCAGTAAGTTCGTCATGTCACCTGAAAATAGAGATAGTGGGTAGTAGCTTGTTGGGAACATCTATATATAACTGTACTCACACGTCTTTGCTGTACAGTAGATTTAAAAGTTGGACAATTATAGCATGAATCACCTGATAGCGATGGCTGGCTTCTTTTTTAGAGTTGAAATATAGGTCTTCTGAGAGATTTGGCGGGTGATTTTTATACTGTTGTCAAGAAAATATTTTTGTTATTAAATGATTTTGCACCTCCGTTTGTGTATCATACTCTGACGTCTGGTTTTCTGGTTTACGGGATATCTTATTGATATCTTTATATATTCTCCACTTTAACAGTATTATGAGTACATCTTATCATATTTTCCACAAATACTTTCTGATCATTGAACTCATTGGTGTCGCATAAATCTTACTACTCTCTGATCTGAAAGAGTCAGATGCCAAGTTGAAGTTTCTAAAGCCCCATCATCTATAGTTCCTTCCAATTCATGAAATAGTTAATTACTTCTCTCGTTTCAGGGACCATCTGCTTTTTTTTTTCATGAAAGAGTCAGATAGCCTGGCAACTATTTTTTTTTCATTTATTGTGGAAAGGCTAACCTAGTTTCCATTACAAAGTTAAACCTTAGGGTTAATTCTTATTTAGCCATTTTAATTCTCAAACGCTGTAATCTATTTTTCAAGTCAGTCACAAATCTCCTGGTAAGTACAGTTTTCTGTCATGCTGATGCCTCCAAATATTTACTCTGTCTAATTTTTTATTTTCTATATTTTTACAGTGACTGAATGACATTAAATTTTCCTTTTGAGATGGGCAGGCTGTGTTAGAAAAACAGAGTTACATGCTCATTGGAAGGCACGACTTTGAAACATTGATGCGCCAGGATCCAGCAAGTGCATGTTTATCAAGTTCAACTCTTCAAGTTCCGCAGAATGTTTCAGATGCTGACATTGTTGAAGTGGAGCAAAAAATGAGTAATCTATTACTAGACTTACGTCCAATCAAGCAGGTATACTTTCTGATACTAAGCTAGGATGATTACTTCGCTTTTCTTTCTAAATGATGACTATTAAAATGTCTGTGATCATTTTTTTTATTCACATCAAGTTAAAAGATTTTTTTTGCCTGAAAAATTAATCTTGATTACAATTTTCTCGTTTCCATATTATACAGGAGAATCTAATACACGATGACCACAAGCTCATTTTGTTGGCATCACTTAGTGACTCTTTGGAGTATGTAGTGGACTCGATAGAAAGGTGATCATCATCCTTCAATTGTGAATTTACTTTCATTTTTAATGGAGGTTGTTTCTTATCTCAGTATTCTCAGGCTGAAAGTTCATCATATTTTCAGATGTCCATGATAGTATATATATACTTTAGTGTGCATCAAGGACTATATATTTCGATTCATTTATTCATCAGATTGAATGTTGTATATTTCCTTAGAATTTGAAGGTCATCCTGATTTACTTATATGTAAAGCCTTATTATAATTTCACAATCATAAGGTTTCATCCCATTCATGGGTCTTTAAAAATTGCATAATGGTTAGACTTGTTATTAACTCATCGTGATGGCAACCCTGATTGGGATGAAGTGTTATCCTAGCAGATTCAGATGGTGGAAGAAAAAATGCGAGTAACCAACAGAGAAAATTTAGAAATGGAGAAAGGGAGAAAGGGAGAAAGGGTGCTGATGCTGATCTAGCACGGAAAATGTTTGGCGTCCGCCGTAGTACAACCTGATAATTCAGATTCTATGAAAAATTAACACTTTTTTGCCCCAACCTTCTGGTTTGGATTTTTATTTTATTTATTTTATTACCAGAGATAAAACGGTCTGTCAAGTTAGCGTGCATCTGCTTTGCTGGAACGAGTTCTAGCTTGACTTTGATGGTTCACCATCCATTGACCCTACTGTAACCGGTTTCTATGGTAGTTCATACACCTCACTGTAGGTTTGGTACCTATGGTCATGTGACCAAAATGCATTAAATAGGTAGAATCAAAAACTGTCTTTTACTAAAACAATTTCACAGTCGCATGGCTAATTCTCACAAACAACAACGAACTATCTCTCATATCTTATGTTTCAGTCGAATTAAGAGTGTTATGGCTTGTCTACATATTATTCCATTCAGCAGAACATATTGAGCATGCCCTGGTTGACTGCCAACGAAGGGTACATGGTGCATGTCCCCAGGTGACATGTCTGACTAAAAGACGTGCATGCCTGGAAGGGATGCCATAGAAAATCGGTGCAGGTAAGAGGACATGAAGAGCATGCCCCACAGGATGCGGCCGCGCTCTGGCATGCAAGGACAGCCACACAAGACCTGACACATAAATTTGCGCCGTGTGCACAAGGGACATAGCGTGGCAGTCTGTGGACCTTCACACCCATGGCAAAGACATGCAAGCTAAGCTCATCAGTGGTAGTATGATGTGGAGCGGGGTACAAGGCATTGATGCTCATCAGAAACCCCTGCCGCACATAGCCCTGTTACAAAGCAGCATTTTGGGTCCAGGGCATATTGTACAATGATGTGCAGGAGCTGGCTATATCCTCGGTGAATGCTGCTAAAAAGGACTGATTCAGGTGTGGTGAACATGACAGATGATTATGTGCATGATCTAGGAACTCCCTTGGCCCGTATAGTGCAACGGATCCAGTAGCCTTTGCAGGTGCATTCGTTATGATCTTCAGCAAATTGTATGCACGGCGAGCATAACTTCTTATGATGACTACTAGATGATGCCTGTTTCCTAGGCATGAACATCAGCAGCTATGCCTGACATCATAAAAGTGAATAGGATTCTTTACTGCATGCACACTTTGCTGCAGATTGTGCAGTATGGCATGTATACGAACTAGAACATGATTTACGGATAAGTAAACCCCTGGTTTGTCCATCTTCGAATTCCATCGTATTCTTTTCATAGAGACCATTGTGACAAGTCATTCGTTGGCAAAGAGATCATCCATTTGTGTTCATTGGCAGTAGAGTAGTAGGCCATCCTTATGATATCCACAGAGAACCTCGTTAGTTTTTAGTAGAATCCTTGATTTAAGTTACTACTCTGTGACACCACCATGTTGAAGAACGGAATATGAACTTCACGACCCTAAACTGGCAAACAGCTTGGTGGGTGACAGATCCAAACTCAGGTCAGACAAACCTATCCTCAGCCCGGAAGGTGAAAGGGATTGCACCTGCTACCTGGCCTTGAAAGAAAAATAATATCTCCTCACAAGGGAAAAAATCGCAATCTGCAAGATCAATTTTTCCATAGCATTCTCCCAAGGGGTTTGCAATAATTTAAAGTAAGTAATTGGCTGATTGTATGGCTGTCAAGACTCTTGGAACTTCAGAACATGTGTGCTGTATTCAACTGTCATTGAACCTTAGCAAGTTCCCCTCGGAGAGTATTCACTGGCTGGATATTGCCGAATGAGGTGAGCTACAGGGGAATGACGTGACTTGCCGAATGGTTACAAGCTAATGAGTATTCATCTAAACTAATTAGGTGAGCCGCAGGGGAATGAGGTGACTTGGTTCAACTAGTGTCAACCCTCCGAAAGCACCGCTGGGCACCAACACCATCTTGATCAAGCCTGGAAGAGAATTACATTTCAGATAGCTAAAAACATTAACGTGCAGAGGAAATTTTGGTAGACCAAAAACCAAAGGCTACTGTCTTGTTATCATGAATCAACCTTATTTAACCTCGAGATGTACTAGATATGATGGTACCAGAAGTTCAATGATTATTTTTTGCTCTCGCAAAAGATTGGTACCGAACATTTTCTTCATTTGAAGATAACGACTTTGTTCTGGAATTGGACAGTAGGTTTGCATGCCGCAGTGGATCGTGCTGCTTAATGAGTCCGGCCTCTTTTATTTTTCGTTTGTTCAAGGATATGCTTCATGAAACTCTAATTCCGACAATTGGGAGAAGAAAAGGAGAAATCATCCTAAATTTTTCTGTTGGTTGTGAGTGTGCTTGGATATTAGTTGGTCCTCTGATCAAGGAAAGCTGATAGTCTTGTTTTTCGTGGGGGGCTTTGATAAGAATTATCTGTGGAAGTTGGAGTGACATTCATGCTGAGTACGGTTTAAATTAACTCGTTTTAGGCTCACAACTGGATGAAAAGAAGCATGGTAAGAACGGAAAGGTGATCAGACTCTGTTTTTTCCTCTTTCCGGATGGTAAATATTTCTCAGAACATGGAGTCCTTTCTCAGAACATGGAGTCAACATTAGTCTTGATATTTCCCTTTTTACCATGGAGATTCCCGAAACTAACTAGGTAAATTCGTCAACGATATGCATGATCACATTTCCACAGTACCCATAAAACGTGGCCCATTCTAGTTCTCAGTTGCGCACTTTTATTCTAAGCATAGGCTGACAATGGATATATTCAATGCCAACCTTAGACTAGTAATGCTGGTGATCATTCTGGAAACGGAATCAATTTTTTCCTATTGGAAATCTATTTTTTCTTCTTCCCGTTTTTTGAATACATATTTTTGTGCTGAATGTATGTAGTATGAATCTAGCTTTGGTCGCTTCATACAATATTATCGCCTTTCTCTTTACATTTTTAATTAACGGGACGTAGCTTTATCATGACAACTTTGGTACTTACAAAACTGAGAACATGATTTCATATTATTTTCCTCCTGATCATTCCATTTAATCTGTTCTAAAGCATTGCCTTGTCACCTGCCCTTAAATTAGTAAATACAATGGAGCCTGTGCTTTTCAACTGCTGCTACCCTTAAGGTGTTTTTTTTATCTTTCTTTTTATGTGTTTTTCTTGTGTGAGAGACATTCGATGCACGCACATTTTGGAGCATGAGTTTTACTCCCTTTGTTTCATTGGCTGTGAAACTTACCATGCCAGTGTTCAGTCAGTTTCGGAGCTGTCTTCCTTTCACTTTTCCTCTTTAGTCTTGTTCTTTCTTAACAGAACTATGTATGGAATCTCGTTCACTAATATTAAAAAGCTTTACTGACATCAAGTATCTAACTAAACTTTTGACTTTTATTCGTGACTAGGCTAGCGGAGTGCGCTCCTCAACCTGTACAGAGCACAAGCACACCGCCAAAGGATCTTACGTCCCTTGCTGCCGAATATAGAAGACTTGCAGTTGATTGTCTCAAGGTTTTGAGGGTGGAGATGCAGTTAGAGACTGTCTTCCATATACAGGTTCAGGGGCTAATTTTTTTGTTGTGTAATTAATAACTGATGTAGTCCTTTTCAATGGCATATCTGACATTCCTGGGCACAAATAGGAAATGATCAGCAGGGAATACATGGAAGATCAAGATGCAGAAGAGCCAGATGATTATATTATTTCACTCACAACACAGGTAAGCGTTATATGCGAGTGAATTTGTTCCATTGGTATTTGGAAAACCCCTAGTCATTGCATGTGATTATATGCAGTTGCTTCTCTATCTAATAATGCATTCTTGGGAACTTTTGGAATGTTGAGCATTAACTACAAAGTTAATTTTACTATACGAAGTACAGATGATGGGACAGCCTCATATGCTCTCTGAATTTAAGCAATCCAGGTGAAAATAGCCCACTTTATATGCTTAGGAATTGGAAAACATGCATATAAATCTTTGCACATGAGGTTGATGTGTACCTAATGCAAAGAGTATTATGGCATCGTGCCAATTTAGATGTATATCCATATTTTATCTTTCTCTGGGAAAAAAAACATTAGTTCGTGTCCCCAAATGTGAAATTAATACATAAAAGGCGCATATCCAGGTTTTAACTTCTCACTCACAACAAACCCAAAAGATCAACCCCTTCTGACAAACACGTACTCTCCAAAGTAAAAATAAATGGAGTTCATGTGGATCATGCAACTAGTAACACCTAACTGAGAACTGCTTCAGGTAGGCAGTGATGAGAAGATTCACCACCTGTTTTTGAGATGAAATGTAAGTTAGAGGAATGAAACTAAAAGCATACTTGATCATTGAGGAGAGAAATAATCAACAAAAATGGTGAACCTTTGAATGAAGAGGATAATTTTTTTTTAAACTAACTTCAGTCATTTAGTCGTATCAATGATTGACCATATAGCTGTAAAAGGCATCTTTTGATCTCGCATGAAATGTCAGATTTTTGACCCAGTTGTATAATCTTGAAGCACTGAGGTACAGTTGACCGAAAGCACTAGTGTGTTTCAGTTTTAGTGAAGGATAAAATGCATGACTATGATGAACCGTGGGTGCACCAACAAGGTGCTGACAAGATGAATGCTAGACAACATTTGGCTGAGAAGTACTACGATATATTGAATTGATCAGCTTGGGTTCTGGGAAATATGAATTTTCAGCTGTTGCTTCATTTTTATGGGGCGTCCATGAATGCCAATACTATTGAATGAGTTAATTATGTAGCAAAGAGATGGCTCTTGAAAGTCAAGAAGATAGCAGGTTCCAAAACTAGATAGAAAAGACTACAGCTGAAGGAGTTGCTTGAGGTACGCATCATATTGAGCATCATCACAAGCAGTGATCATGCCATCAAACGGAAACATTGGATGTTGTTATCTGAGTTAGTGTTTCTAACTATAAGCATGCCCTGGCAGGGCGTGATAAATGTGAAGATCAAAGGACCAAAGACGATCTCATGGTGACTCTTTATGAATGTGAACATCAAGAAGACCAGAACCCATTGTACCTGTCACAACAAAGAAATGGTGCTTGCTTGAGCTTGTAGGAGCGCGGTGAATATGACACTTATGCTTGGTTGATTCTTGTCGCCGTGAATGAAAATGCAGATAGACCCGTCTAAGAGAGTGACAACAGGAGAAATTTTCTTTTACGTCCGCCAAACCATTAAAGGTGGGCAGTAGCGCAAATAATCATAACTTAGAAGATTTGAGCCAAAGTTTCCGTGGAAATGTGAACAACATCCTGATCACCATCAATGTTTGAGGTGGAGTATTGGGATCGCTTGTTTCTGCTCAGAGGGCTTCATCGTTTCAAGGATGGCTGCTAAAAGAGAAAGAAAACTGGGAAAGAAATGATTGCAGAGGCACTATGAAAAGTTACACCAGCTCTTGGATGAAACTTGGGTTTGCTAGCCAACATGGAAACTGGGTTCTGTATCTGTTTCCTATGTTAGCCAACATGTTTGATTTAGATTACTATGGTTCTATATGATGAGTTGGACAAAATATGTGTTGGAGATTCTCTATAACCTTCTTAATTAATGATTTCTGTACTCTTTATTCTTGATTTTTTATATTTAAATCATACTTTTCATCGGTCTGAAGAGCCAAGACGGCTAAGAGATCCTCTCACAGAAAAAAATGTAAGGGAGTTTGAGAATTTCTTCAGTGGAGGGCTCTTGCCTTTTTATTCTCTCTTCCAAAGAAGCTTCTGATATATACGAGTTTATATTTTTTTTGGTTCTGAAATCTAATGCATTTTTATTATGGATTGATCTCTCATAACTTTTTTGCATATTTATGATTTTTATCCTAAAGATAATGCGCCGTGATGAGCAAATGGCACCCTTTGTTTCTGACCTGAAAAGGAGTTATATATTTGGTGGCATATCAAGTGTTGCAGCATATGCATCGATTAAGGTTTGGCTTATTTTACTTTCATATTATCTTCTAAAAAATAATTTTCCCATTCTAGAATTCTTTTTATTTCAGATTATTTCCAAAGTTAGGAGGCACTTATTACTAATACTGTGGTTAAAATATTTATACATAGGCCCTGGCAGAGATGAAGTCTATCAATCTTTTGGGTGTCCACCAGATCTGCAGGAATTCTATTGCCCTTGAGCAGGTGAGTTTGTCATGGATGAATTTTCTTCTTCCGGATGCTCATCGTTGACCTCCTAAATTCAGTTCCATTGGTTTCTTGATGCAACATCTTGTCCGTCTTATCAGCATCAATCATTTACAGCTACAGTATTCCGAGAAAGGAAAATTGATGAGGCTCTTACCTCAATAGATAGATAGATAGATAGATAGATAGAGAGAGAGAGAGAGAGAGAGAGAGAGAGAGAAGTCTCTTCTTTAGAGAGTAGAGAGCAGCAGGCTCATGTGAGATGTACATTTGCTGAGCCCAAGTGCATAAATATGAGAGAGAGAGAGAGAGAGACCTGCTGGTCCTATGGACTCCTTGCTGTACAGATGTTGGGTATATAGCTTATTGATCTGTGTGGGTCATTCTATTGGCATTCTTCTGAACAATCGGGGTCAACATTCCCCAGGCGGTGGCGGCGGTCCCGGCCATGGACAACGAAGCCGTGCAGCAGAGGTTGGACCGCGTCCGGACCTACTACGAGCTCCTCAACCTGCCCTTTGATGTAAGTCACCACCCCCCGTCCCTCCCCACTCCCCCATCTTTCCATTTATGGTAGCCCTCTCTCACTCCCCCTTGATGCTCCTTCCTTCTCTCTCTATCTTCTCTCTCTACCTTCTCTCTCTACCTTCCTCTTGTTGCTTGTTTCACAGGCGCTGCTGGCCTTCATATTGGAGCACGAGTTCCTGTTCACGCCCTCGGAGTAAGAATTCGCCAAGTGGCAGCTACCCATTTTGTTTCCGCTTAGATTGGAGGGGGGGGGGGGGCGGTTGGCTGACGTGGAGCTGATTTGGCAGGTACTTGACGCTCCTGAGGATCAAGGTTCCGGGGAGGGAGATCCCAGATGACGCCGAGAAGCGGATCTCCGACATCTTGACTCGCTGAATAAGAAATTTCCTCTCTCTCTCTCTCTCTCTCTCTCTCCAGTTTCTCTCTCATCACTTGCCCATTTCTTTATTCTTTCTCTCTCTTCCCCTGTATGAAGGGGAGAGCGTGGGGAGGGGCGGAGGTGTCTGCCCTGTCCCTCTCCTGTTTCTGTGAACCACGGCGTGCTCGCTTTGTATTATTGTGACTGGGATTTGGGTTTCCTTCTGATGGAGAAGCTTCTCTCTATGGAATTGGAGCTCATTGTGTGTGTGTGTGTGTGTGTGTGTGTGAGAGAGAGAGAGAGAGAGAGAGAGAGAGAGAGACTTGTGAGCCTTTTCCTGTAACTGGTGTATTTGTGGGGCCCATGAGCCACGTGTGCAATTGTATGTCAGCCATGTGGCAAAGGCCTTTCTTCATTAGGCTTGACTTTTAATGCTAACCAGAAAAAAAAAACCAAGCATAGCCAGGGAGAGAGAGATGGACTGCCATATGTATGAATATGGTGCGGCCATGTGGTAAAAAACTGCCACGTGTCTCTTCCAGGCTTGATTTTCAATCCCACGACACAAGAGAGAGAGAGAGAGAGAGAGAGAGAGAGAGAGAGAGAGAGATGGAGTGCCAGGTGTGATTTTGGTTACAGACATGTGGCAACAATACGGCAGCCCAGACCTGAACACGAAAGGAATGGGTTGTTCTGCACTTTCTTTGCCCCGTCAGCAACCCGATGCCAGCTCACGGCGACATTAAATTATTTTTGTTTAAAAAAATTAAACAGTTGGATGCTTCGCCAGGAAGGCTAGTAAAGAAGGGAACGACTGGTCGTTGGGGGCATTTCCGTCAAAACAGCTGCCACACGCACACTTGGTCTCCAACGACCATTCCAACATTTTTTCATAAATTTTTTCACATTTATTATTTATTCACATTAAATTCATATACTGAAATTCATGAATATTATGTCATAATTCCGATCCTTGTAAAAATAAAATAAATAAATAATGTAGTATTTATGCATGAGGTTTTTTCTCTCAAATTACCTGTGGGGGCACGCTATAGAGGGCCTGCCCAGCCCATTTTTCTCTGTAAAATGGGCTTTTACTATCTTGCCTACCCGGGCCGGCCCCAATAATTAACTTGAAGGCCCAGTAAATAATTGGGCCTCACAATCCGCCTAAATTTTTCTTTTTTTTTCTTTTGTAAAAAAAGAAAGAGTGGGTCTAGCTCTCTCTCTCTCTCTCAATTGATCCTTAGATTTTGTAGGGCCCACAAATGATGACTCATCTATGTTTTTTTTAAATGGAATTTTAATAATTTTCCCCATTGAATGTGGTATTAATTATATTTTTTCCTCGAGTCTCCTCCGGCGAGAAGAGAGGGATTGAGAGAGAGAGAGAGAGAGAGAGAGAGAGAGGGCAAAAGCCGACGTCATCATGTGGTCGAATGACGGATCGACTGGTACGTGATTTCAATTATTCTCCACATTTTTTTCTCAGGCGCCCGCAGGAAGGTGGGGGAGAGAGAGCGAGAGAGAGAGGGAGAGAGAGGGAGAGAGAGGGAGAGAGAGGGAGAGAGAGAGGGAGAGAGAGGGGAGAGAGAGAGAGAGAGAGAGAGAGAGAGAAAGAGAGAGAGAGAGAGAAACAGATCAAAGCAACGGAGAGCGAGAAGAGAGGGGCTAGAGAGAGGGAGGGAGAGGGAGAGGGAGAGGGAGAGAAGGAATTGAAGGATGCTGGCAGAAGTGGGTAGGGAGGACGAGGAGAAATGGCTGGCAGAGGGGATCGCAGGCCTTCAGCAAAACGCCTACTACATGGGCCGAGCCCTGGTATGGATCTCGCCTCCCCTCCCCTCCACATCTCTCTCCCTCTCTCTCTCTCTCGCTGATTGTTCTGGTCGGCGGCTTGGCGAAGGATACCAACAACTTGAGGGACGCGCTCAAATACTCGGCCCAGATGCTCTCCGAGCTTCGGACCTCCAAGCTCTCCCCGCACAAGTACTACGAACTCTGTGAGTGTGATTCCTGCGTCGCCTATTAGGCAATTCTCTTCTCGGTGTTATCTGTGAGAATTTCAATTTCTGAAAGTTCATGAGCCCTTCCGTGTGTGATCGCGCTTGATCTGCATCGGCCTTTCTGTGTTGGGTAATTCGTCTCCGTCGATTTGGAATCATTTCTCAGAGTCGACTGTTTTCATGCTCTGGTAGATATGAGGGCATTTGATGAGCTGAGGAAGCTGGAGATGTACTTCAAGGAGGAGACAAGGCGTGGTTTCTCCGTCACGGACCTTTACGAGCTTGTGCAGCACGCTGGCAATGTCCTTCCCAGACTGTAAGTCCACAAATCTCCCCTTCCTTTTTGGTTCACAGTTTGTGGGTTCTTATAACAACTCTTCATGTCGGACAATCATGGACTTGAATTTAAGTCTGGAAGAAATAAATTTTTGCAAAGGAACATTTATGGAACCAGCGCACCGGCTCATTCTTTATTTCACAAAAGATTATCCCATTTAAATCATGGTTTGAGTAATTTTCATCTGTTAAAAACCCTGAACGTGTTTATAGGTTTGTTTCTTCCAAGGGCATAGGATATTTCACTTGTTGAAAACCGTGAACAAATTGAATCGCTTGATTACTCACTCTGTTGATGATCGCATTTGGTTTCATGCTTCTGCAGAGTTCATTATGTTTTGAGTTCATTTAGAAACCCAGCAATGCTGCCTGCTCAAAAAATTTATTTTAATCAGAATCACTGATGTCACGGAGAAAACTAGTGAATGAGAAAACGCGAACTGCAGTTTTTTAATTTATTTTCATGCCATCTATTAACTTAGCAGATCGTAATTTACTGAGCTAAAATAATTAGTGTTCTCCACCCTTGTTTCGTTGGACAATTGCAAGCCTATAATACTGTGTCGTTTGAAGAGTTTCTTAGTTTTCTCTCTATTATGAACCTATTTTATAGGTGAATTCCCGGGGTTTTCCCCTTTCTTTTTCCCTTCCACGTAGAGGTCTGGTTCATGACTTACAAAATTTATAAAGATATAGGATGAATAGAAATATTTTCCTTGCAACCTTACCTTAATATCTTTAACGTTTGTTATTCAGCCTGCATAGGTATTACCCTGTTCTCTCTCTCTCTCTCTCTCTCTCTCTTTCTTGTTTTATTGATCTTTGATAAAAGGGAAGCTTCATTCTTCTTACGAAGGATGAAATTATATCAGTAGAGTGAGCATATGGGTAGAAAATAGATGTGTACGGAGTTCACAGATGTTTCATTGCTTAATGTCGCATTCCATGGCATATGCATGCAGGAAAGTGAGATTGGCTGGTCCATCTTCATGACTGCGTGAGATTACAGGTTTTTTCCGGAAATAGACTTCAATGAAAGCATGACTTTGGGTTGACAAACAAGTTTTCAGGACGATAGTTCATTGAGTCCCCGTGGAAAAAGGCCTTGAGGCTCGTGGTGGTGACCATGGAACTTGAAAATAACGTTCATAGTGTTTGATCGTTCTTAGATGGGTGCGATATTAGAATGCTGGTTGCTGGTTCTTTATGAAGGATCAGTCAGAAATAAAATTATCCTTGGAATAGATAGTTATTGGTTTAAAGTCGTCAAATAAGTTGAAACAGCATATAGTAGGTTCGAGTAAATTAGTGAGCTATCTCTCGTATTCTATTAGTGTCTGCTAGCTGATTTTGTCTCATGGCATGACTTACGTGGAAGATTCATTATCATAGCTAGGAATAGTATATGTCATGGATAACCCTAATGGTGATCTGGGCTTATTGATTGGAACTTACGTTGTGGGATTCATATAACTGGGGTTTCAAGAGGTCACAGTAAAGAATGAAATCTCATTCAGTTTGTTGAAGCACAGGCTAGCTGAGGGTATGGAACAATAGGTTTTATGTTGGAATTTTTATCTTGTAAATAAACTGGTTTGGGTTTGACTGAGTGTAATTTTAGATGATTGATTGGACTGGGATGGTGATTCATGGTTTGAGGGTAGGCATCATCTAGGAACTCTTTTATTGCTAGCAACTAATATTTTATAGTATTTATCAAAGTATTTGTTTAAAAGGTGCAAATCTTTAGGAGTTGCTACACTATATTGTGGTTCATTGTCAGAAGCTGTAGAGGCATCTATCTGTAACAGTCACGACTAGTCTGTTCAGAAGTTAGGAGTCTTTGTCATGTAAAACAATATGTGGAATCAGTTGACTATGATCCTGTTCAGCTCTTTGAAGAATCTGATTCTGCAGGAATGATCTTCTGATTCAATCCATGGAAGGATAAGAAATGATGGCCTAGTCTGTCATATTTGATAACACTGTTACTCTTGTGGAACGTTGAGAACAAATATTGTTTGACAACGCCTTCACTTGATAGTCGGTTCGAAAAATGGTTGAATGGAGATTTCACCGTTATCTGGATCTGATGTTGGCGGCTGAGGTATGGTTCAGCCTTCTTGAATAATAGTGACTAAGTTGGTGAAGAGGAGACCATAGGTTGGCACCGAAAACCAAAAGTCGGTGGCTGTTCTCTGAGGGTATCTTTCTTGCCCAGCTGACCATCTGGTTAGAGGTCTTTGTTACCAAGTGGCCCATTAGTCATGAGGGTATGATATAATATGACTTTGGAGACACAGAATCGATTATGGGTTATTGACCCAATAACCATCGACATGTATGGAACTACCGTGTTAGGGTTTTTTGATATTTAGGCTCTTTTCAAGCATGTTTTAGCTTTCATTTTGAAATTCAGAAGGAAAAAAAAAAAAAGAGAATTTTATGCTAATCATCTGACTTGAAATTCGACCAATGAACTCTACTTTCACTGAAGAGACTAAACATGGTACAAGGAAACGGGTCAAAACATATTATCCCAGGATGAGGGAAGTCCTTGCTTTGTGATGACGTATTTTGTACTATGGAGGCTGCCTTTATGTTCCATGCATAAAACAAAGGATGGGAAATAACAAACCTTGGATTATCCCTGCAGAAAACTATCTTTTATAGGGGGTCTATTTGACAGTCTTTCATAGAAGTTTGAGTTATGTTTCATTTGTAACTTATAAAATGCTGGCCTTTACGGAACTTAGAGACATTTGTGTCTCTAATTTCTTTGCCAGTGAGGATAATTGATGTAATTCTAAAATTCCTTTCTTTGTAATCAAAAACAGCAGACATTAGTTACATAATCGGTACTCATTTCTTGTAAAATATTCACCTAACAAAACGTCATTCCTCAAGGGAACCAAAACTCTTCTCTTATCTGAACCAATCTCTAGGTTACTACATGCAAGATACTGATCCTACAGCTGAAGGTTGCAATGTTTGACATTTCAGGTACCTCCTATGCACTGTGGGGTCTGTATATATCACATCTAAAGAAGCTCCAGCCAAAGATGTGCTTAAAGACCTTGTGGAAATGTGCCGTGCTATACAAAATCCTGTTTCAGGGCTTTTCCTTAGGAGTTATCTTTCTCAAATTAGCAGGGACAAATTGCCTGACATCGGTTCTGAGTATGAAGGGTAAATTCTGTTTACCATTTCTGCATGGTGAAGTTTTTTTTCCTGAAGAATCAAAACGCTTTTGCTCTTTGCTGTTTTGTAACACACTTTTTATATTCACGTGTGACTTGGTCAAAGCATGCATCTTTTGCTACCTGCTGCGTTTATTGCGAATTGTCATAAGTTTGGTGGCATCAGATCTGGTTTCATCATGGCTTGGGAAATGCCTCTCTGGCATTAAAATAGTAGCTGACTTCGTGAAAATAGTCCTTGACTTATTTAAAATTTCATTCTGTCTTAAAGACTCCAAAATTACCTGTCCCTAATTATTCATTGAATCAGATTGTTATTATGATCAGCTGTTTCTCAGAAGAGTTCAATCAGATCTATGAACAGAACTGCTGCTTATTTTTCAGACCAACGCCTGTAGGATTGAGATCAGATCCTTGTATGGAAACAGTTTTCCCCCTCATTCTATCAAGTATGATGGAATATTTTTTTAGGTTCTAGGAATCATACTTGGAGATGTCATCATATTAGGGAGGCTTGATCTCAGTCCAATATCATTGTATCACAAGGTGGATGCTCTTTGGAGGGCTACTACTGAAGCCATCTGGGTTCCAGGAATGACAAACTATGTTTTCTTGAGACTTTTTAGGGGAGAAGGGGATGTATTGTTCAAGAGGGAAGCAATGGCCTCGGTGAGGTAGATCTTAGGAAAACTCGATTTCTGGGCTGCATGTGGCAACATTAAATAAATCCATGTAACCTGATCCTTGTCTTTATGGTACCAGACCTTACCTGATTGAGGTTTCCACTGCTTAATGACAAGAAATATTTGCGATTGTTTGAGGAGACTTGCCTCTCTGGTGGAACTAAGATAGAGGTATTGAGAGAAGAAGGGAACATCGGCATCCAATCTGAGTATCGGAGCCCTTTTTTTGTTTATAAAAGCTTATAATATTGTCTTTTTTGAGGAGTCTTATTGGTTCGTTTAGCTGAACTGTCGTTCAGGAATTCTGTCTGAGTTAATCGAACAATCTTTGTTTATGAAAATGTTGACAATGTTGCTAATCTATAAAAAATGAAGTTTAATTTTCCTTATGTAGGGATTCTGACAGTGTGATTGATGCGGTAGACTTTGTGCTCCAGAACTTCACAGAGATGAATAAACTATGGGTTCGAATGCAATATCAGGTTAGTTTCATGCCAAGTCATTTGTTTCAGGATGTGGTGGTCAGGCAAACAGAGAAATACACATTCCACGTACTGTTCTAGGAAAATGTAGGCGTTGTTATGTAAACACTTCAAATTATATGGTGATCTGAGTTGTTGCCTCGAACTGGGCTGTCTGGTCTTCAGGGGCATGTCCGTGAGAAAGAGAAACGGGAGAAAGAAAGGAACGAACTCCGAGATCTGGTAATGTTTAAAGTTTTGAAACCTGTGTTGATCAAAACATACCAAATTAGCGTATATTTGACATTTTGCAGATGACCTTCTTTAAAAATTTATCCTCATAGGTTGGGAAGAATTTACATGTCCTCAGTCAACTGGAATCTGTGGATCTGGTTATGTACAAAGAAACCGTGCTTCCAAGGATCTTGGAGCAGGTATGACCTAATATGCTTTTGCATTCTACAAATGAGATATTACATGCGCCCATTCAGTGATCTATTTGCAATTGGTTTGACAGGTTGTAAACTGTAAGGATGATTTAGCCCAATATTATTTGATGGATTGTATAATCCAAGTCTTCCCAGATGAGTACCATTTACAGACCCTTGAAACATTGTTGGGCGCATGCCCCCAGCTTCAGGTAGATAGTTCAATTTGTATGTCATTTCTGCCTAAAATGATGCTATTAATATGTTTTCCCTCCGAAGTTGTGTAGTTATTAATGACATCCAATGTTGAATGTAAAACGTTTCTCTTGTTATGAGTTATGGCATACGAATGGCGATTTCTCTTTTACGTTCTATAGAATCAATGTGGTTAGAGGTTGCCGAGCTGATTTTCTTCTTTTTTAAATAAAATTTTATTTTCTTGATGGTTTGTTGGCGGCTTGTACCGCCTGGGACTACTTTATCTGTTGTTTGATACGCGGGTGGAAAAACTTTTTTCTCTGTCCGTCAAAAGTAGATTCTTCCAGATTGGACATATTATGATACTTGATATGAGAGTGAATTTAAGGCCCAACTTCCTCCGCACTCCCTCTGCTCCTTGTGATATGATTTTGTAAAAATTACAATGAGCCTTTCAACCAGGTTGCTATATCTGCCTCAGATACTAGGAAATGCTGTTCAGCTGTCATTCTCTGATTGATGCTGGAGAGTTTGCCGGGTCATGGAGCCTGCAAGCCACTCATCCTGATCCAGGCTCTAACCCAACATTTTCAATCACCCTGGACTACCACTTTCATTCTGACTGATGGTTATTGCTCAATAAAATTTGTTACAAAGCCATAAGTTGAAGACTATTGGAGTTTGAACAATTTTGACCTGGAATGAGTGCTACATCTTCTCATGGAAAGAATCTCAATTATTGTAGCTTCAAAATTGTAAAGGCTTGTTCAGGCATGATGTCATTGATCAGGCATACCATTTGTCAGATGAGAACAATTTATGTCCACGATGATGTGAATCAGCAGTTTGAAACATCTGATAATTTCTTCTCAAAGTGTAGATTTTGAGACATGTAATCATAATACCAGTTGATTAGTGAGGGTCTAGGCTCTTATCTAAGGTAAAATTAAGTGGTAACTTGCTTCCAACCATGATGGAGGGAGATAGAATATTGATATATAAAGGCATTTGAAGTTTCCATCAAACGTATTTCTATTAAAAGTGTGACAGAAAAAAAATGTCGCATAACGGGGTGGACAGGTAAATCATCCTGGAATGTAGGAGCATTTCGAGTTTTTTGAAAGCAGCTATATCCATCAACTATATGCCCTTTGGGCAAATCGTTAATGCATTGATCGGAGTTTTGACTAAAGCCTGCCAATTTAATCTAGATTGGGTCAATCATTCAATCTTGCAGGGGTTATTGATATCTTATTTATCTCCCAGGCCCTGATGCTTTAACTTTTTGCATTGTAATTCCAGTGGTGGGGGGGTGGGGTGGGGGGTGGAGAGGGAATGAATATCCCTCTGTAAATCACTGCATGGTTCTTAAGTTTATTTGTTTCTCTTAACAGCCCACTGTTGACATCAAGACAGTGCTGGGTCGATTAATGGATCGGCTGTCGAATTATGCTGCCTCAAGTGCCGAAGTAAGTTTGCAACAATCAACTTTCCTGGATGTAGATTGAAAGTTTTCTTAGCGATCACACACTTGTGCACACTCCATATTTAGGTCTTATGTAAAACTACCCTGTTCATAAACGAAATTGTAAGTTTTCTTTCTCATCATTGAACTTGTAGGTTTTGCCAGAATTCCTGCAAGTAGAAGCTTTTTCCAAGTTGAGCACTGCAATTGGGAAGGTAACTCTTTTGTCCTGTATATTGGCTATTTCCATCAGCAATGGGTCGTAGTATTGAAACACAGAGCATTTATATTATTATTTTATTTTATTTTATTTTCAACTCTTAAAAAATGATTTCTTGTTCAATTTCTCGAGTTTGAAAATTTCGGAAGCCTACAAACTTTACAACTAAGAATCATTTGTAGCTCTTGATGAGACTTATACAGCCATCTGTTACAGGTAGTGAGAACTATTAAAATAGAGAGATAAAACTCATTTTTTATGCTATTGAGGCAGATCACTTTTTTGAAGATTTTGTGATTTTTCTTACAGTGATTATTTCAGGTTGAAGAAATCCTGTACCTCTATAATTTATTTGGTCTTAACGCCGTTTCCAGATTATAATTTATTCTGTTCACCAATTGAATGATTTTTTCCCTCCATTTCTTCCATTCTACTGAGTCTGATCACGACTTAATCATTATTATGAGCATCTTTCTTTAAGTTTTGATTTCGTCTGGTTCAGTGTTTGTTACTGCCTTCTGACAGGTTATAGAAGCACAGGTTGATATGCCTGTAGTTGGAGCGATAACCTTATACGTCTCTCTCCTCACATTTACTCTTCGCGTCCATCCTGATAGGCTTGACTATGTGGATCAAGTATTGGTAAGGCTGGATAAGATTTCGTTGAAACATTCATGTTACTCCTGGAAAATATCCAAAATGCTGATTTTGTAATGATAGAGCCAAATTCCATAAGGTGCCACAGAAAAGTCAAATCACTGAAAGCATGTGATTTTTCTTCTAAATGAAAGTGATAGAGACATGCAAGTAATAATCGTGCTTGTTTCTGTGTTTCTTCATTTTTTTACATTTCAAGGGAAGCAGCTGGTTTTTTTAATTTGTTGAAAAGTAGAGTTGTGAATTATCATCAAAAAGAAAGAAAGAGAAAGAATAGTATGCATTATAGTATTCAACAAAAAATGAAGAGAAAATCAGGTAAATCAAATAATAAAATGTAGAAGAAGCAGCTCTGTATCTATCTCACATTGTTAACATGCTGTACGTTGAATCGCAACTTGGGAATTGCAGAGCCAATGATTTGACTCTTTGTTAAATAACCGAAGTTTTTATGTTTGATTTTGATCAGGGAGCATGTGTCAAGAAACTTTCTGGTAAAGCAAAGCTTGAGGATAGCAAAGCTACCAAACAAATTGTTGCACTTTTAAGCGCTCCTCTTGAGAAATACAATGACATTGTTACTGCACTGAAACTTCCAAACTATCCGCGAGTAATGGATCACCTAGATAATGAAACGAACAAAATCATGGCGGTTGTTATCATTCAAAGCATCATGAAGAACAACACTTGTATATCAACGGCTGATAAAGTAAGAATTCCTTTTTGTGACCTGCTTTCTTAAGGTTTTGCTTTCATAATCGTGCGTTATCTGTTTTTCAGGTTGAAGCGTTATTTGAATTGATAAAGGGGCTAATAAGGGATACGGATGGGGGTGGATTTGATGAGGTTTGGCATTATCATCTCATTTTCTTCCCAATGAAACATATATTATTTGCTGTTTCTCTCTGGATCAATGATGTCAACATTCACCTTCATGTACATTATGCTAGACAATATAAGTCTATCTTTTTAGTGAATATCCTCTTTCACTTGAACTTCTTTGTAGCTTGATGAGGAGGATTTCAAGGAGGAACAAAACTCCGTTGCCCGTCTTATTCACATGCTACACAATGATGACCCAACGGAGATGTTGCTGGTACGTCACGTGTCTCTGATTTTCGCTAATGTTTGGTGTAGCTCTATGCCGTTGTGTTTCAATTTGCTGCTTGCAGTGGGAATTTTATAGCTTATTGGAGAATTGTTTGTCTTAAGTCTTCCTCAACTTGTATTCAAGTTTGTCCATGGACTTGGCTTGAATCTCTCTCACTGATTTATCTCTCCAAAAGGTAAAATGAAGGCTATTTTTATTTCTGTTGTGGATGTGGCGCATGTCAATGGCAGCCTTTTGAACTGCCAAAAAAAGGTAGCCTGGTTTGCTGAAGTAATGCCCTGATTCCTGTCTGTTCCCCTTGTCGGCTAGCATTTTCTCCTTCCTGTAGTGTCCAGTTGGCTATCTAAATCATGTGATTTCTTGTAGTATTTTCATCACAAAGTAAATGACTCAGTTCTTAAGGATTTCCGAATTATGGAGTATAGCGGGGGCAGCGAATGGGAGCGAACGTTGTGGGGAATCATATGCATACCTTTTGAGTAACAAGGAAAACCCTAGCTTGCGCAGGAAAAATCCATAAGGTGCATATCCCACCAGACCACTCCATCCCCCCTTCCCCCCCAACCCCAAAGTGTCATTCAAGACCTTCAGAAAATTTTTGCATGTTCTCCTGAACATGCATTAACTTGATTTTGACTTGTTTCTGTAAATTGTCATTGGGATAAACGGTGGGCAGAAGCGGCCGATATGGAGTTAACTTTTACTTTTTAAAATACTATTTTAATTTATTTCACTTTAGCCTGTTTATTTAGCCATCACAATACCACTGACAGACCCTTAAGACCACCAGTGCTGAATGTTGGATTCCTGGCCTAAATTTTTGATTAAAAGACTTGGCAATGGTTTGTCTTCATAAGGTGAAATATTCTTGGAACCCGTGGAATTACGGATTTATTTCACATCATTTTGGTATGCACGTTTTACAGGCAGCAGTTTGAAGAAATTGCTTTGAAAGATCTCATCAAAGATATTAGGGAAATCATGGTTCTAAAATTAATGCAAGGATGTCTTGCAGTTAGGAAAGGAGCATGCTGGTCACTAATAAAGACATCCGAATTGAAACTTTGGCTTACGATACAAGTTTGACTCGTGTTTTGATGGTCTTTGTTGTTCTCACATGCGTGCAGTGTTGTTTTCTTGCTTAGTTACATAGTTCATTCTTCCTATTTTTCCTCCAATGTCGAAATGATGATGTTACTCTTACTAGATAATGGACAATAAATACCTTATTGATGGCATAACATCCAATTTGAAGTTCAAGCTTCTACCTTTTCTATTGGGGATTGAATTTTCCCATTGTTTCATCAATCTTCCATTATTATATTCATTGTTTAGTTGTAGTCCGTTATATTACAATGATGATTCTGACATTCCAGACTCCTTGCTGAGTTTCAAGTGCACACTTGGGATAGGAGATTCAGTTTTCCTTCATGAATATTGGTTTTCAAATTCATTTTTTGTTTACTATTTGCTATATTGGACAAGTTAGAATGTTCTTACTCTTTAAGTAATTTTGTTTTGATGATTTGATTCTGCATCGTTTCCAGATTATATGTACAGTAAGGAAGCATATTCTTCTTGGAGGGTCCAAACGACTTCCATTTACCGTACCACCTTTAATATTTTCTGCACTTAAGGTTTGTATTGGCCCATTGAAACTTGAATATTAAATGCAGAATATGAATGACCCGTTCCATAAATGCGAAGTGTATGACTACCGTTTCTGCTATACGTCTCCTTAATTGCTCCATGTGTGCTTTTGCCCCAGCTTTTTAAAGCTATATGAAATACTGATAATATTGAAGTCCACTTGCAGATATTCTATCCTGTAGAGATGTGATCGATGACAGTTTATTATTCTTTTCGTCTCAATATCTTTAGAGATAGTTCTCTGCTGGCCATTAGCTGGTGGTTGCTCAGGGACGAAGGTTCTGGATTCAATATCTATGGGTGTCCGGAACTGCAGGATGTAGGCGTATAGGCAAGTCATCACGTACAGTATATCTGGGAGTTCCTTGATAGTCAACAGGTTTCTTTATCATTTCGAAAAGGAAAGAGTGCTTATGCATCTAAGTTTCCTAACTGTCATTTTTATAGTCAGTTCTGATGCTGAGCGGAATGCATAACACTTTGACATTAAAAAATGTCATCGAATTGAACTTTGTTCAGAATTTTACTGGACATGTTGGCATCTATTTTCTACTTGTTGGAAAAGTCTAGGATGCTGTAGTTATTGAAATCTGGCTGGGACATTTTGTTTTAATTTTAAAAAAATTCTCATTATCTTGCTAGACTTCCAAGTTGTCAAACCTAAATCCAAATCCTAACACTTGCTCACTCTCCTCTGTGCTCAACCAGAACGGAACTCCTATTGCTTCACGGGCCCCTGCTTTCAATGAATCTTTAGTTGTATTATGCTTTCTCCATAATCTAAGCTAGCGTCTTTCCTTCATAGTCTGTTGTTATTGCATTGAAGTTAATGTGAATGATGGATCGTGTCCTTATAGGGACGACATTTTATTTTAAATTAGTATTTTTCCCACCATTATAAATGGTTATATCGCGTCCCTATTAAATAAGCATCTTGATACAGATCCTATAATGACGATTTAAATAGTCAGCTTCTGGACTCAAACAAACGATGACTGGTGGACATGTGCCGCCATATCTTCATCTTTTTTCCAATTAAAAAAGTCTTCCAATTGAAAAACATTCTTTCATTAATTTATAACGTGAGAAAAGACACGTAAAAAAAAAAAAATCAAAGACTGGAATAATTCATGGCGAGCATATAACCATACATATAACTACATGCGTCTCCCAGCATTATGTTATTGCAATAAACTCGCAAATTCATTCAGCACATCAGTAGAAGTCGATGAACATGGAACTGAACATATTTATGTGCTTGCATTTTATGATATGGTAATTAGTTTTTTTTAAAAAAAAGAGGATGGAAGTGATCCAAAGTTAATTTTTTTTCATTTTTTTCTCTTTTTTTCATGTGATGATATTCTGGTACCTTGATTGGATTATTAGTCCATAACATGCTTATGCCTGACACATTACTTGTTTTATGAATATTTATATATTTACAATATGTTTTGTGAGTCATTCTATTTGCCTTTTAGCTAACAAATGCTGAGGCGTCAGACACTACCTTTCATCGTATACATCATTTCAATGATGGCAATCTCACATTTCCTCATGACATTGTCAGTTATAGCAATCTAAGATTTCTGTCCTGATACCAGAGTTTCTCCCATATCGTTCAGTTTATACTTGCGAATGCGTCAGCTAATGAACTGGCTTTCTTATTTATGATATCATGTCCAAACTTTTCCTATTCTATAACGTAGGTACTGTTTTAGCTCCCACTTTTTGATGGTATCTTATCACTTTTTGGCTTGATGCTGGATAATTCTGGTCTACAGTTGGTCAGACGGTTGCACAATCAGGACGGAGATATTGGAGAGGATGCTCCTACGACACCAAAGAAAATATTTCTGATTTTGAACCAGGTGAAAGTCTCATGTACTTGATCCCATAGTTTACCTTTGTTGATACACATTCATCATCTTAATGAAGTATCGGTTAAGTGATTTTTTACTTGACATCTTTTTAGTGCGCATTTATTCGATGGGGATATTGCCACCAAAGTATATTTACTAAATGCTGCCGATTCAGTCAAGCTCACGCACATCTTTATCGAGACCAAAATTGATCTTTTTCAGTGGATTTTGCTTTCATAAGCACAATTCGTCTCATGTGTACAAATTTTAGTTTTATTCTTTGTGGGATCTTCAAAATTATATTTTTCCTCTCCGTCCTATGCCTCAAGTGAATCAAGTTTTCACATCCTCTTCATCTCTACGCGATATTTTTATAAATTTGTGTCTTCAAATGCAAAAGAAAACTTATATTTATATATATATAAATCCTTCTTGTATTCATCATGATACTTTCATTTTGCCGTCTCAGACTATTGAGGCCTTGTCAGCTGTTCCATCCCCAGAGCTTGCTTTAAGGTTATACTTGCAATGTGCAGAGGTGTGCCACGGTTTACTTTGAGTCCATTTTTTTTGGGTTCCTATCCACCACCAACTCTCCTCATTGTTCTTGTCCATTTTTGAGGGCTCTTACGTTCAATGTTTGAGCTTTCCTTTTTCAGGCTGCAAACGACTGCGATCTCGAACCTGTTGCATACGAGTTCTTTACTCAAGCATTTATATTATACGAGGAAGAAGTCTCAGTAAGTGCCACTATGAAGAGGATTTATAATATGGACGATTGATCGCCGTACTATTTGGTCCGTCTTCATTCATTGTGCTTGCCTTCTGAAGTTGAGATGTTCACCCCCTCCAGGACTCGAAGGCACAGGTCACCGCAATACACTTGATAATTGGAACGCTCCAGAGGATGAATGTTTTTGGCGTTGAAAACAGAGATACACTGACTCATAAGACCACAGGGGTAGCTCCACCATTGCTGCTTCAATGCGTCTTCAGATTGCCCAAAAGACAAGAGAGTCTAGGCGTTGTTTCTCACTCTACTCTTTTTTCAGTATTCTGCGAAGCTCTTGAAGAAGCCAGACCAGTGCAGAGCAGTCTACGCATGCTCACATCTCTTCTCCGTCGACGATCAGGATGGCATAAAGGATGGAGAGAGGTACTGCCGCATGCTGAATGGGGGGCATTTTCCATGCTATAAATTGAATCCAGACCATGCCTCTTAGCTCTCTCAATCTCCAATGTCTCTCAACTTCTCCACCGGGCTTATCATCTCTCTAGCTGCATTCTGTGTAGCTGATGATTACATCTTTGCTTTATTTTTTCCTCTGATCATATCTGCATATATATGGCTAAATGTAGACTCTCATTCTTAGTTGTGCTTCTCAATAAGAGGAAAAAAGTGAGTCTTTTACTAATCCATTTTGCACTTGAAGAAGTTGGGGGAAGTGGCTCGCACTAGGAAAGTATATAAATCAGTTGAATCGGGCTCCACAATGTTTGTTCTTCTTTCTTACTGATTTTGACAAAGTGGTGAGAAATTTTCTGTTTCCGGTGATTTATGATGAACTTCTTACCGAAATTGAGACACCCATCTTTGAACTCCAACGAACTGTCTGTTAAATTTTGTGATCTCCCCATCCTTGGCCTCTTCCCTCACGACGCAAAAAGGAAATGAGTGCCTGTGCACAACTCTGCTATTACTTCTTTTTTTTTTTTTCTCTTATACTTCCTCCCCTATAATGGAGATCGCCAACCCCTTGTGTGCATTTTGCCGTGCCAGGGTCCTCCTCTGCCTGAAGCGTGCCCTGAGGATCGCCAACGCCGCCCAGCAGATGGTCAACGTGACACGAGGTGGCAGCGGGCCCGTCACACTCTTTGTGGAAATTCTGAACAAGTAAACCAGCATCTCCTCATAGAGTGGTCATTCTCAAAACATTAGCAAGATACTGAGAACCCACTCAATTCACCCCCCTTTTGGTGTTTCAGGTACTTGTACTTTTTTGAGAATGGGAACCCCCAGATCACAAGTTCGGTGATCCAGGGCCTCATCGAGTTGATCACGACTGAGACGCAGAGCGAGAGTGTGGTCGCCGACCCCTCGGCGGTCGCCTTCTTCAACAGCACGCTGCGGTACATCCGATTTCAGAAGCAGAAGGGCGGAGCGCTAGGCGAGAAGTACGAGCCGATCAGAGTTTAGAGTGCCTTCTTCATTGGAGATGCATGAAGCAGGGGCTTAGAAGCTCTTTGGAAAGGCTGCAGGTTTGCAGGTGAGTTTCCTGGCCTCTTTATCTCCCCCAACTCCCTTGGAAAGGCTGTTCATCCTTCCCCGCCCCCCCTGTCTCAGCCAGTTCCACCTGCTTGAGCATCTGATTACATCCTGTTCTTGTTCTTCCTCTCCTCGGATATTTGAAACCCAACAAGATCAGATCCTCTCATCGATCCACATCAAATATATTATTTGGTTTGGATGGGGTTTTTTTAGAATAATGGGTTCCAAAATCCACATTTTCCCGGAAAAAAGTGCATTAAAAGGGATCAGGCTGGGTAGTGAGTGATTCACATGAGCCTGCCCTGAATGGAGACCCCTGGGATTTTGTTGGGCTTCACAAGCCCCAGGCCATTGACACTCACAAGGAGAGCAGAGGATCTTGCAATATTCACTGGCTCCCATCAAAGATTGTAGTGTTCCAAAAGCACCCTCTTAAGGTCATTTTACTTGTTCATGAGTTGGTTGAGAAGTAGCATGGGAAAAGCATCTATTGGCACTGAGAGTTTCAAGGAGTTGGATTCACTTGGGAATAATAGTCATTGGGAGGTGCCATCAAAGATTGATATGTTTGTTTCATTAAGATTTAATTCATGATGATGATTGAAGTATGAAGTACAATCAAATAATCAACTCTAAAAACAAAGGACATTAAAAAAAATTGTACATCATTTTTATAAAGGTAGCATGAGAAAAATGCTTGGACATCCAATCTAATTACTAGGAGTTGATACTTGTCCATGCTTAACAAAGGTCAGGGCCTATTTTTGGTTCCTTTAGAACCTTATTATTGATGAACCCAGGCCCATTTTACTCTCTCTCTCTCTCTCTATATATATATATATACCCAGCCTAAAATTGTGCATAACAATCAATTCATTGTGCCCTTTCTTAGTCGCAAAGCCCAAGCCTTTAGAGATTTATTAGTTCCCAGACCAAATTGAATCTAATGTAGGAACACTAAGGGTCAATAGTCACAATCACAAAACTAATCACAAGGTATGGCTTAGACTTGACCTAAAATTTCATCACAATCACAACTCCGTTAATGGTTTTAACCTTGACTTAACTTGTGACTTATAGGTTATTGTATTATTTATTTAATTAAATCAATTTTATATATTATTTAGTTACTTAAAATTATTTTAAAATAAAAATATTAATAAACAATAATTCTTTTAATTATTTAAAGTTAACTAAGTTAAAGTAATATATTTAAAAATAAAATATTGGATATATAAATAAGTAAATGAGATGCTTTGAATAAATGTCATTTCAATGAATTCAAGCAAAAGAAGAATGTGAGTCATACATTTGATGAAAGTTCTTTTGAATTAAAATATTTAATTACATCTCTATAATTATGTTACATTTGAAAAAATACTCACTATTATTATTGTTATGTGTATAATATATAGATACTTTCGACTTTTTTTTTATTGTGAATAATTAGCATCATTAATATTGCTTGATGTATACGTCTATGCATCATTCAATGAAATCTGTAATAAATACAATGAACACATTTTTTATAACGTTAAAACATTAGCGATCAACTAAATTGAATGAAAACTAACAAAAAATGTTCTTAGAAAACTAGCTTTGTCATTATAAAGGTTGCACCATTTCATTCTTGAGATTAAAAAATAGATACAATGACAGCCCTACTCTCTCTCTCTCACTCTCTAGAGAAAAAGATCACTAGAAAAAGGACCTCACTAGACCCATATATTTAAAGGATTATGCAAAGCATTCACAAGGTTTTTTAGTCTAAAGCCCCCATAAAATTATTGAATGTTGAAAAGCCAACTTGAGTTTCTATTAAATCATACCATTTAATCAGTCCCTTAATTAATCGGCCCCCTTGACTAACTAGGATAGCAAAGTAGTGATGAGTGCCTTACAACTATCTAGATGGATTTTTTAAGTTTAGGTCCTCAAAACTTATTGAATGGTGAATAAGCATTTAGCATGTGCTACCAAAACGTTAAATATAGGAGCAAAATTGTCATTTAAGATGTTTCCTAGGAGATTTGCACAAAGAAGTCCTCACATAAGAGCAAATCAGACACTTGTAAAGTTGGAGAGGACTTGACACAAAAAAGTCTATGTTATACATAAACACTCCATAATACATGGCATATTTCATGCGGTGGGTTTTTTAGTTTTAAGTTCTCACTAACATTCCCAACGATGACAAGTACTAAAACAATCGAGAATGATAAATAGGTAATCATCATTGGTAAGAAAGGGATGGTCACCAAAATCTTAAATACAAGAATGAGTCAGACATTTAAGAATTGGAGAGGACTTTACACAAAAAAAACCTATATGATATGTAAACATTCCATAATACATGACATTATATGTTGGTAGGTTTGTTCAGTTTTAAGTCCTCAGAAACAGACCAAATGATGAACACATACTAAAGTTATCAAGAATATTGATGAATATATAATAATTATGGGTACAAGGTTGAAAAGAAAGGGGTGGTCACCAAAACCTTAAATACAAGAATGAATCAAGCATTTAAGAAGATAGAGAGGACTTGACACAAAAAAAAACCTATATGATGCATAAACACTCCAAAATACATGACATATTTTATGATAGTGAGTTTTTAGTTTTAGGTCATCGCAAACGTACCGAATGATGAACAAGTACTTACTCATCATGGGCCCTTGGGGGCGGCCAAAATATTAAAATATAGGAGAAAATTTGTCATTTGAGAGGACAGGACATAGAAAAAACCCTTTCTTGTACACACCCTAGGATACATGCCATATACATGTCATTACAAGAGAGATGGACAAATATATCATAATAAGTGGTAACAAGGTAATAAATTCCATCCTAATTCCAAAAAAATGCAATGAGATATGGCGGCAATGATGTGGGTGACCGAGAAGAAGAAATTCAGGGCTGGGAACAGCTATGTGGAACTTCTCAAGAGGATAGAGATGATGCAGCCGAGAACCGCTCCAGCAACGACCTGCATTAGCGACAAGATTCCTCAAACAGGACAAATCTAGAGAACATTCAACATTCAAGAACCAGAGGTTTTTGTTGGAGACCCAGTTGATAGAAAGGCTGATAGAGCATTCAATCTATCTATGTCAACAGAGGTCGTCATTGATTGGTTGGAGCTAGAGAACACTTTACCATTATAAGCTTCCATGTAATACTTACTCTATTGATTGAAAAATTGATATAACTTTCAGGTAAAGGATGTTCCCTTCCATAAGCATCCCTAGCCTAGTGAAGGCCAGCCTAGTTCGTGAAAATTATGAAGCCTGGCTCTAGTCGATATGGACCTTTTTAAGTGAGTGAGTGAGAGAGAGAGAGAGAGAGAGAGAGAGAGAGAGAGAGAGAGATGAGCTGCCATATCATTAGCAAGAGAAAATGGTCAATAGATTTCTGGATAGATCTTATCAAAGCACAGACCGGGCAAGCAAGCAGTTAAGCTTGGGAGTTACATCTATTGGACAAAGTAAGCTTTTCAGGAAGACTCTGAAAAGCGATTAACCTGCTGGAGGGTCTCCCATCTTACCCATAGAATAGAAACCCATTATTCACTGCTCATAGAAGGAAGAGATCCCTGATTCATGACACTTAGCAAAATCCCATGTCTGAGAATTACATCTCTTATCCAGGGAAAGTAAGGATTTTAGAGAGATTCTGAATGGGGTGAGAAAATGAGGTTTCCATGGAGATTTTTGGCAGAGAGAAGTCTGATAGAAGGTGTCCCAAACCAGCAGCCTCTCAACCCCCCAGGCACATACTGACATCTCAGGAAGATGAGAGCCTTGGTTCACTAGGCCTGGCAAAATGTGAAGCCTGAATCTACACCTGATATTCTGCCAAACTAAGCCATTTGTGGAAATTTTGGAGGACATTTGTCAGTAGGACGGCACCCCATACTACCCACAGAACCCCATTTCTTGATTGATCTCATAACTCCGTTTACAATTGTCCTTTGTGTTTCCATGGATGAAATCACTGATTATTAAGCCTGAAATCGGATAAAATGAAAACAAAGATGGCCATTTAAATATCTAGGATCCTGATGATATCCTTTCCTTTCCAAAAAAAAAATGACAGATGTAACCCGAAACCCAATGTCCAAAGTGTGACTGTTCCAACAAGTGACTGAAATTTCTTCCAAAAAACTAAGCAACTAAGAAGAGAGTTACCACAAGGTCAAGTGAAATAAGAGAATGATTCCGTACTCATGTTTTGATTAAGGATCTAGGAGAAAACATGCAGCACATTTGCATAAAAGATGCTCGTCCCAGCATGGCATGCACTTATAATATCCTTTTTTTAGCCAAAATAATATCAAAAATATTACGAGGCATAAAAAATTCAAATTCGTAGTCATAGGAAAGTCAGAGGGGGGATTCAACGTGGGAATAAGGCTGCATGGTGTACCTGAAATGGTGTGTGGCCAAGGGGTTCTCGTAAAGGCCTGACATTTGATAGGGGGTGCTCTGGAGGGAACTCGCACACTATCTGATTCAGCAGCTGTTACAGCCATAAATTCAAAGAAAACCCCATCAGCATATAGACTACATAGTTGACTTTCTGAGAAGAACAAGGCAACAAAAGAAATCTCAGGATCCATAAAACAAAAAGCAATGCCCCCATAGCGTGTGAAAATGAATGTAACATGTATTTCAAGAAATGATCAAACGTCCCCAACCAGGTATGAACTAAAATATTTTCACCCAAGTGACAGCCTATCATCTCCAAGGTTTACGAAATGATTTATTCATTACCCACGGTTAAATGGCATAAACTACTGGCGCATAAGAATTTGGGTATTTATTCATTCATGATAATTACAAGAAAGAGGCCAGTCTCTCACAGACATATTTCCATAAATTCAAAGGATAGGATACCATCAACAAAACCAGTAAGAATCATCAACCAATATTGGCTGGTTGATAATATAAGGCACATTGGCGCATTTACCCCTCCAGCCACCAACTCCCACCTCTTTATTCACGTAATGAGAGACCTTACTTTGCACAGAAGACATTACACAATTCCATAAAAGGCAATACCTCAGCCTGCCGACCTGCATGAAGTCGAATCCCCGAAGCATCGTACATAACCTGTATGTTACAATCTCCGAAAGGTTAAATACAATTATCTTTGCAAGAGAAATATTAAAATTCACAAAAAAAATTATTGCAGAAGGATACAAATGACAGTCGACATCTATGGCAACAAAGCCTTCTCCACGGTATGGAGTCTCATTCAAGATCCTCAAACTGATAAATGAGATACCCATCTTCTGTCATAAATTTTATATATCAGGGCTGAACACTATCTAAGGCATTCAGAGCTGAATCCATATCAACACACAGGCAACATATTTTGGTATCCGAAATCAACTTATTAAACTCTCAAGGAGGGAATAATCAACCTAAGCAATTTATAGTGAGTAACAAGACGGCAAATTGATCTCGCAAATACCTAAATTAGATGCATAATTCCAAGCGTAGTTTTAAATAAGTTTGTCCCTAGACTGATGTCAGCGACTTTACAATTTATAGGTATCATAGCAACTGAACTCATTTTCGGATATGCTTTGACATGCGTTCCTTATGTAGTTGTTACCTAAGTCAACAAATTAGATTTTCTCAATTTCACGTTCTTCCGAGAGTCTTGACAGTTTCTTTCAAGGCCTAAACCTGAACTTTCATTGCAATTAATAAAAGCCAAATATAGAATTTAAAAGGAAAGAAAGAGAATTTCCATGCCCAGCAGAAAAAACGCAAAAAGGTCTCTCATCTAAACAAGAATGATGAGCTCAAAACCTGTCCCATCTACGCTCTTGTGGGAAAGAGAATGGCCATCATTAATGATTTCAATATTATTGCTACCAGAATGAAGAAATCACCAACGGAGATTTGATGGTCACAATACTGAGTTCTAAGTAGTTAGGCATGCAATAAGGTAGAGATTTGGTTCTAGTTGATAGGTGATACAATTCGGTTCTTATTGATATGTGATACTTCAGATGGTCATATAAGGTATAGAAGAGCATCACCTGAACTGCATAACTAGCACAACATTGTTTCCCACTAAATGATAAGGAATAGATAAATAATTAAACTGATTACACAAAAATGCACAACATTGACTAGAATGGCAATATTAAAAAAAAAGGTCAATTATTGTTAAAGCACACACAATGGCAGAAAGAACCACAGCAAGGGCAAATGAAGACGCCCCAACACCGTCCTGAAAGCCTATTGCTACAGCGAGTGCCGCCACAGTCGCTGAATGTGATGATGGCATTCCGCCTGATGCAATCAATCTCTTGGAATCCCATCTCTTCTCCTTGTACCTGCATGTCTAGGATGAAGACATTAAACGTGAGAGATGAGGAGGGTGGAAGCAATCACTTAGTCAATCTCAAGGAAAATATATCACAAAATATGACAATAACTTTCTGAGGATCTAAGGAAATTTTAATTCATTATCGAGAGAGTAATAATATGATAAGGCAAGTAACTAAAGCCTCACACTAGAGAAAAATGAAGCAAGTCAGACAACAGTATTCTTTTCTGAGCACGACTAAGAGACATTAAAAAATAAGTAAACTGTGTGATAGAAATAAATGATGAAAAACTGTGGGAAACACAATATCAAATTGGATTAAATTCATCTGTAAAAATGCCGTATCACTTCGACCTGAGCAGTGCTAAAATTTATTAGCATTATCCAAACAAAAGAACCAACATATTAGAATGAAAGGGGCACAGTTAAGCCTTTTTTGTGATCGATATAGTTAGAACGATGCAAGCAAAAGCAAAAAAAATTCATGATAATATACAAAACGAAAAAATGATCCTACATATTCTAAAGGTAACTCGGATGACGACATCCATTTCCATGACAATAGTTCACTTGACGGATTTATGAGAGAGGGGAAAAGGGATGAAGGAATGAGACAAGCCGAGCCAGGCTGGTAATTGATTATTCCCCGGAACATAGGTCAGGTGGGTAAAAGCCAAATAAACAATGTGTAGTCAGCGTAATTGGCAACAAGGAGATATCCTCTGCAAAGGATGAGGATGTTCCACCAATAAAGAAATAAGCTTTAGCATACACCATACTTAGCAGTGTGAGATACTTTCACCATTATTAAATAAACTGGAATAAAAATAAAAGGATACCGCTCCATGTTAGTATGGTTCAAGGGAACTTTTTAATCCGTAAACAGAAAATAAATGACGAAAGGGGCGAAGTACTCCGCATGATTCTCATGAAAAATGATCCAAAAGAATGAAAGATAACCTCAATTCCTACACAGAATCAGGGCCCAATGCAAACATCAAAATTTTCATGGACTTCTCAAAATTAGAAGAGAATAGCATATCACTATAGATTGCAAAAAAGGAGACGTTGACTGGAAAACAGATCTAACCCCAGATCACCATGCCGATACAAGGAATTTGGAAAAATAAATTTCTAGACCAGACCCCAGCGTCATCTGCGAGGACGAACATGAGAGCGAGAGAGCGAGAGAGAGAGAGAGAGAGAGAGAGAATAATGGGAGAGCGCACCATGTTGTAAACACCTTGAGAAACTGGGCCACGGCGAACGCAAGGAAGGCCGAGAGAAGAGGGAGGTTCGTCGGCAGCGACGTGCCTCCCCTGGCCGCGGCGGACGAAGACGAGGATGAGGCCATGTCCGCCGCCGTCAACACCTCGTCCATCCCCAGCCCCCCGCCACAAAGGAGATCTTCCTCCTCCCTCCCTCTCCCCTCTCCTCTTCCACGCAAAAGATCTCTGTCCGATCTCTCTCTCTCTCTCTCTCTCTCTCTCTCTCTCTCTCCTGTCTCGTCGGAGACGATTGCATTTATTGCATTCGTAGGAAGTGTTCAAAATGAATAAATTTCAGGGGAAAATAAATATAATATTTTCCACTCGTTGAAGCTTCGAATCGATCCCGTGCTGACTAGGACCTCTCTCTCTCTCTCTCGCTAGCTCCCATGCGAGTTACTCCATAGGCTCGACGAACCAGCCATTGGTTTTACGACACGTGCTTATTCCTTCTCTTCGCTGACCTGGCAATCCCGACTTCTCAGCTTCCCTCTTTCATTGGTCAGCCCACGTGGGCAAGCGGGCCCCACCACTTTTCCCATTCCACGTTCGTCAATCACCACGTTAAAAATAATTACCCAAACTTAAACAGTTGCTATCTAATTAAGCGTTCCTTCTCAAAATTTAGACTTCACCCGAATAAGAGAGAGAGAGAGAGAGAGGAGAGAGAGAGATAGAGAGAGAGCCGGGCCATCCGTATGTCCGATAGGCTTTCAGATATCACAGCGTCAAATTTAGACTTCACCCCATTAGGGGGGAGAGAGAGAGAGCAACCCCTTCGTATATTTGGCCCCAGTCGGGCTTTCAGAAACTACAGCAGAGCTTGAGGAATGCTCTCCCCAAATTTACAGTTCACCGCAATAAGAGAGAGAGAGAGAGAGAGCGACCCATTCGTATATATGCCCCTAATGGGGCTTCAGAAACTAGAGCAGAGCTTGAGGAATGCTCTCCTCAAATTTAGACTTCACCCCAATAAGAGAGAGAGAGAGAGAGAGAGAGAGAGAGAGAGAGAGAGAGAGAGGCCCATTCGTATATCTGCCCCCGGTGGGGCTTTCAGAAACCCTAGATTTATTTTTTGCTATTTTGGGCTATGGTCATCATCATCGTCACCAACCTCTTCCGGTGTCGATCCACTCCAGCTGCAGCTCGACCTCGCCGCATTCGACGTCTCTGAGCCTCACGATCATGTCCTGCACCGCCTTCCCGTTGCAGAGCCGGATCTTGCTCTCGCTCACCAGCGAGCTGCTTGACTCCGGAGTCACGACCCTTATCACCCCCGCAGGGTCAACGACCGCCCTCCCCGCCGCCGCCTCCGCCGAGGCTTCAATGAGAGGCCCAATGTCAACGTCCGCCCTCCCCATGGGGTCGTCGTGGGAGAAGGTGTCCTTGTCGAAGACCTCCTAGAGCCGTCAAGAACACACAAGGAACAGCACCCACAGAAGATCAAGCCTCGTCAGCTGACAATGGACAAACTTGCTTGTTGTTTCTAGATTAGGAAAGGTCAACGGGCACAGAAGATCACAGCTGGCGGAACTCACCAGCCTGATCGGATTAGACGAATCCTGCACGTACAGGGTCAAATCCTCGTTCCACTCTGGGTTCACGTCCTTTTTAATGACCCGCGTCTTTACTCGCTGGAAAAAGAAACAGAGACGAGTCAACGGGTTTGAGCAAAAAACTTTGGCCTCCAGAAGCAATTCTGGTTCTCGGAAGAAGGTTGACTTTGAGGCCGCATCTCATTTATGGAAATGTGACGACGCCGCCGGAAAACAGCAGCGGTTATTCTCTGAAAACTAGGGTAAGATGGGTCAACGCAACTTGGGCAAGTTGGGTCAGCAGGTAAGCAGGTCGACGCAATTAGACCGGGGTCAACGCAAAGTAAGTCGGGCCGACAAGGTCTGGGTCGACACAACCTGGCCTATTCAACCACTACGTTGACTTCTTTAAATAAGAATGACATCGAGGTTTATAGTGGTTTGACTTTTCTCGATCTAAGTCGATATAATGCACAATGTGTGACCATTGTGGACGATCACCAGTTTCCGGGTTAGTTGTTCGGCAACTTCAGCGGGTTGACTTTGCCCCTTGAGAGCAATCCCAAGGGTTGACCACCGCTAAACTACATCTAGAGTTTCTGCGGTTGGATTCCCATTGAATCTGGGCATCAGATACCATTAGAACCCACCATTCGAGTCATCTCTTGAGCTCAGGCTTCTTGGCGTCTCTCTCTCTCTCTCTCTCTCTCTCCCTCCCTCCCTCCCTCCCTCCCTCCCTGCCTCTCTCTCTCTCTTTCCCTCCCTCTCTCCCTCCCTCTCTCTCTCTCTCTCTCTCTCCTGGTGTTCATCTCCGCCATAGTCCGCCCATCCCCTTCCCCCCAATTCGTTATCCGATTTCTCCGCCAACCCCTGTTCGAGGTCGAAATGATCGGATGAGGTCAGGTCGGCGGAGCCCGATCCGATCGGAATCTGAAGGCTGCGCAGTACGCAGCAGGGGTTTCCGACGCGGCGGCGGAAGTAGGTTTTCAACGGAGAGGGACCTATCTTCCTCCCTCTCGCATCCCTCGAAATTGGATCTAAGGTCGCCAATCAGGCCCCCGATCTGCCGCCTCTGCGCACAGATCGATCCTCCGTCCATCTCCCTCTGCCACCGCCGCTCCCCCTTCTTCCCCCTACGGCCTCCATCGCAGCCATACTCCAGCAGATTCAAAGCAACGATGGAAGCCATAGATAGAGATAGAGATAGAGAGCGAGAGCGAGAGAGAGAGAGAGAGAGAGAGAGAGAGAGAGGTGGAGGAGGACCTTGTTCCTGGTGCTGAGGATGACGTAGGGATCACTGCTGCGGATGTCTCGCATGGCGAGGTTCCTCCCCCGGATCACCCGGACCTTCAACGATCCGGCCGTCGCTCGCCCGCTCCTCATCGTCTTCCTCTTCTCCTCTTCCAGCCGCCGATCTCCCGCGTGCGAGAATAGAATCTCGCACCCACACGCCGTCCAAGCTACATATAAGGACAGCCTGACCAATCCCAACTTGACACGCGATCTTCTCCTCCCTCTCTCTCTCTCTCTCTCTCTCTCTCTCTCTCTCTCTCTACAATCTACTTGAGCACGCGGAATAGATTATTCCCTGGTTTCTTCCCCTAGTCCACTGCATGTTCTCTCTCCATCTGGAGATCCTCTTTATGGAAGAGGGGGAGAGAGAGAGAGAGAGAGAGAGAGAGAGATGAGAGTGTGACGTAACATGTGAAAGAACATAGATCACACACATTTGTACATGTGGAAACTGAAGTCAACCGTTCTAGGAAAAATCTAAAGATGGCGGCTGGCCCCGTAGCAAGGTCAAACAGCTCTTACTGCCCACGTTTTTTATAAACCTAGGTTTCATGGGGGAAATATTTCCCCTTCCTCCATGCCCAGCAATCTTATTGCCAAAAGTGGTACCAACCTCTACACATTGAGTGAGTGGCTCCAAACCCCCCACTATTTACCCCATTGAGAAAATATTGATGGGAAAGTGATGTATGTGGAACAAATGCATCGTGCTGTTCAAAAGGAAAATGGTGGGGCCTCATGCCCTTATGTAATGAGGAGGTGGGCCTTACAATAATGCCATTGGACCCATTAGGCCCAAATACACTCACAATGCACAAAGAGGAGAGAGATAGTGAGAGAGTGAGAGAGTGAGAGAGAGGGAGGGAGGGAGGGAGAGAGAGAGGGAGAGAGAGAGAGAGAGAGAGAGAGAGAGAGAGAGAGAGAGAGAGAGAGAGAGAGAGAGAGAGAGAGAGAGAGAGAGAGAGAGAGAGAGAGAGAGAGAGAGAGAGAGAGAGAGAGAGAGAGAGAGAGAGAGGGAGAGAGAGAGAGGGAGAGAGGGAGAGAGTAAAATTAACTAACCAGGTGAACATTGAAAGTTGTGAAACCCTAGGTTGCCTTAATTGTCACAAACCTATTTCACATCCCTAAACCCCATGATCACATGTTTGACTACTTCCCCACTATATAGGCAGAACTTGCTATCACATACCAAGGAGTTACTTTGAATGGGTTTCACATCCCTTATAAGTTCATCATTGCAAATGTTGCATGGTTTTACAAAGTTTTGCATGATTTAATGGTGTTGATCAAGTGGATACAAGTGATTCAGATGAGTCATGAGATCATCTAGTAATTGACATGATTACTAATGTTGCACGAAAATGGTATACAAGGCCCTCTAACAATTCTATGACTAATCTAGTTCAAATTGCTAGTAAACTAACAAGGTTAATACAAATAGCAAATTAAGTGAGATATAAGGGGTATTGGTAATATTATTGATTATTACTAATTTGATAATCATTTTATATACTTTATTCACACAAAATTTTGTAATAGTTCAATCAACTTGACCTGATCTAGTCTCTAAGGACCATATCCTTAAAATCTACTAAAACATCATGATTTATATTTGATTACAAAGGCTCAACCACACCAATCATTTGATTCAATGGCCTTGAGGAAACTTGAATATTTATTCTAGATACTATTTTCTAATTTCATAACTCTAGGTTAGTCAAACCAAAACGATATCCTCCAAATCTTTTTTTACATTTATGAGTCTAAGTTTGCTAAAATGAGATAGTGATCTTCCTTGAAATAAAGAAGAAAGTTGCCAATATTTATGTAGGGCTATGTGATGATATCAAATGTGTAGTGATGGTTACACGTTTTTATGCTTTCATGAACTATTTATATTTTCATGAGCATGGTAATTATCACTTATTTATGATTAAAATGAAATATATATGCATTATTTATCTAGTCCTTATTTTTAGTATTTATTGACTTTTGGACTAACACCACTTGATTCTTTTGAATCAAGTGGATTATTCTCATATTTTTCTTGGAGTTTTATTGAATTTCAAGACCTAGATAAAATGGGATATTAAATGAGGAGGAGCAAAGCAGTCAAGGCTTAACAAGGAAGATCCAAATCTGAAATTAAGGGGAGGTCAACAATAGATTCAACAAAAAAACCCTATTTATATACTCTCTTCCTCCCTCATTGTATCTCATCCCTTATTCTATCCCAAACCTTATTTTGGTGGCCTTTGTGCAGCAGTTTCTAGGATCCACTCTCTTCTCTAAGCATCGAGTTCAGTGAAGAAGTGGACCAGATCATCTGATTTGGAGGAAGAAGGAGATTGTTACCTTGGGCTAGAAATAGTGTGACACCAGAGGAATGAGCACTCTCCTAAGGATTCCAACTTCTTCATTCATTTTTGTTGGCTTGTCTATTGGATGTGATAGCCAAGGTCAAGAGCTTTCTAGTGCCACAAATTTCATTGAAAATTTTTTCATGTAGCTTGAGACATCCCCATTTACTCCATCGCTCAAGTTGTGCCACTCGATTTTGCCACTCCGCCCACAGATTGCTGCCATAGCACTCATGCCATGCCGCATGCCAAAAAAAAAACTGCAGCCTTCTCCACTGAAGTCCACACACATTTCTCATCACTGCATGCACCCATCACCACACTGGTGCCACTCCACCATTGGACGTTGCTGGCATTTTGACAAAGGTAATTTACAGTTTTTAACTTTTTTTCTCAACCAAAAAAATTATTTTTAAAAAATATAAAATCACCAAAAACTCTCTCTGATTAATTCCTGTCTCTTTGTGGTTTGACCCTCAGTCTATATTTTGTGAGGTTAAAAATTATAAATTTTATTTGCTTAATCTGGAATTTACAATGTTATTATCCCATATTCTGGATTGTCAATTAGTGTTGTTGCCGAGGAGCCAGTGTTATAAATTAGTGAATTTTTTTATGTTTTCAACACTTATTTGAGTGTAGAAACACATCAAGAAGGATCACCAAAGGTATATTTTATTTTTGACAAGGTTCTTCTTAACGTTTCTACCCATTTATGGCCAACACCAGGTCAAAGAAAGTAGATTCATCTGCTAACATTTCAGAGGAGATAACCAAAGCTACATTTAAACAAAATTTGAAAAAATGGTAGATCAAAGAAATAGAAACCCACCTTAACAAATCAGGAAGCAAATTATGCTTGAGAAGTCAAACCCAACTAGGAGTTTGAAGCAAACTGACTTCAATGTCAATCTTCAAGAGGGAGTAGTCTTTAAATATGACAATGCTTTAATGAATTCTCTACCTACATTTTATGATTTATCTAATGAGTAGTCTTGGCTTTTTAGATGAGTTTCATATCAGGTGTTCTGCTCAAAATATTCGTGGACTTACAACTGAAATTTTAAAGATGAATTATTTTCCTCTTACATTGAAAGAAAAGGCTAAAGAATGGTATAGAAGTCTAGGAGTTATTTTTGATGAATGGATTGAACTTGATAATAGATTTTTGCAGAAATTTTACCCTCTTGAAAAGACAAATACATCTAGAAGAAAAATTCAGAATTTCAGCCAAATGTATGACGAATCATTTAGTGAGGCTTGGGAGAGATTCAAAACTTTGATAAGGAAATGTCTTCATCATGGAATTGAATCTTCTCAACTAGCTTAGATTTTCTATGATGGTCTAAGAGATGGTCTTAGGAGTAAAGTTGATCTGGATGTGAGAGGATCTTTTTATTAGGCTTATGAGGATGAAATTTATGCTTTAATGGAGAAAATTGTAGAAACTAATATGCAGCATGCAAGGCTAAGGAAAAATGGGAGAACTATGAACCAAAGGCAAGTAAGAATTCTAAATGTTTCAAGGAGAGAGGATGAAGTGGAAAGAGATCAGACTAATCATAGCTTGGAGGGAGACAAATAAGAAATTGGATGAATTGACTTCAACTTTGAACAAGGTACTTAACTCTTAACTCTCCTCTCATTAAAGCTAAGATTTGCTCTCTTTGTCATAGCAAAGATCATGAAGATGGAGATTGCAAAGAAGAAGAAGAGGTGAATGCTACAAGGTACAACCAAGGGCAATGTAGTGGGCAAGGAAACTAATAATATCTTATTTTTTAGATGTAATGTGAGTTAAAATAATAAAATGTTACATCAATTTCATGAAAATAAATTATAATTATTGAAAAATTTTTTTTTAAGTGTTTTCATATTTTTTTGTGAATGTTAGTTAATTTTTGTGATTTATTTTAGATTAAAATGAATTAATTACTATTTTATGAAATAAATAAATAAATAGATAATATCTATTATCAGACGTAGTTATATAATTTCTACTTGATCTGGCACCCTTGAACATGCCAGGTCACCCTTTTCCAATAGCGATTTGGTGGCTGATCGATACTTATATCACACTAATGTTTTCTAATTTTTTAGGGTGCACCACATACCCTCAAGAGTAAACCGATTGAAAAGTAGAGAGCATGCCGTGTGACGTGACTTAATCGTTGTATAATAAATCATGCAAATTTAAAATTTATAAAACTAGAAAAGACCAATTCTTGGAATTTTAAATGTTTATCATAATAAATAAATTAATTATAAATCGATAAAATATTCCAAAAATAGTGGGAAATTTCCAAGTCGATCATAAGGATATAGTATAATATCGGGTAATATTTTAGAATTTTCCTCAAAGAATATGATTTTTTTATAATTTTTTAAATGAGTGATAAATATAATATATTATATAAATGTGAAAAAGAAATAAGGTTATGATAGTAGGTGATGTCAGCGCCTAAAGAACATGAATCGGGCAAAAATAGAGTTTTGATCTATGATTCTTTCGTAAACGATTATCATCAATTTAATTGGTCAAATTAAGTTCTATAAAAGCTCAAAGAATCATAACTTAAGGACGAAAGATATTGAAGGTTGAAATCATGCCAAAGATCACTAATTTAGATGAAAATAAAGTTTTAAATAGGAGAAATAGAGTTCCAACTTTGCGGCAGCGATCGTCGGAATTCTGTGTGTTCAGAAAGGAAATTGTGCAATGTCCATGGCCTCAAAGGCTCTCCTTGGACGAAGACGATGTGGGTGATCTCTAGAACTTTTTTCGAAGCCTAAAAATCGGTGGAATAGGTCGCCAAATTATTTCTAGTAGCTGTCACCCAGCAAATGGAAAAATGGCGACTTGTGGCCCTCTAACAACTATCACTCGATGGAGGTATGTTGGATGGAGGTGAAGTGCATCTTAGAGGCTTCGTCCTCAAGTTAGCGCAGCAAGAGGAGGCCCGTTATCACATCTAGTACACTCTCAGGAGGTGGCGACTCATCTCCCAGTAGATCGTCCTCTTCTTGGTGATGACTTATTCATCAATCAAGCGGAGATAATTTTTTCATTGAGTTTGTGATCTTTTGTTCAGAATCCTACACCAATTTCGGCCACGATGCTCCGCGAATCATGTTGACTAAGTTTTTGCTGAATTTTTGGTGATTTTTACAACTTAATTGCTCGTCGGAAATTGCAATTTCTTCACCAGTTGTCCACTTGTAAGAGAGAGAAAGAGGGAGAGATGAGATAAGTATGAAAATGCCCTTAATGTATGACGTCATAAGGATCATTTTCTAATGGTCATTGAGAGACATTGTTGGCATTTATAAAATTTGTAGAAAAAAGTTAAAACACGGGGTTTAGTCTCACATCGGTTTTCTAGGTGATTTTCACGTGAATATAAGATGGCCACTTCTTTAGCCATCAATAGGTACAAATCACTTGCGTGTATACGACCACTCCTTGCCCCATGCCCAGCTGGCCACCGGTGACATGGAAGGGGAGTGACACACACGTCAACCGCTTGAGCGCCTAGCTCGCGGTCCACCAGCCGCTTGAGCCTCGAGCTCACGGTCTAGCCCTTAGCTGCTCGAGCCTTGAGCTTGCGGTCTTTAGCCACTCAGTGGCCCCACTCGGTTAGTTGGCGGTTTTTTTACTTTTTTCTTAAATCTTTTCTTTTTCATTTATCTCAACAAGATAAGATTATAAAATCATGTAATTAATCAAAAATTCATATCAATCAATTAGAAATCACTTTTCACAATTTAGCACAAAAATAAGTCTATTTATTATGAGTTAAGGCTAAAAATATTATCTCACTAAATTATTAACTCATGATAATGAAGACTTATCATCATGTAACCAACATACTAAGTCACGGAGGGATATATCAACAATTATCAATTATCATCGAGTAAATTGAGATTATCGACTATCACTAACGAATTGAAAAGGATGGAAATTTACTGGCGATAATCATTCCATCTTCTCCCTCCTCTACGTGATCAAAGCCTCCGGCGACCAGTGAACCATCCTCACTCCCTTGGCTGCACCCAAAGCCTCCGATGGGTGGCCACAAGTCTTCTCCTTTACCCTAGACAGCAGTGATAATGGCATTGAACCTTTCTCTCGATGGAATCCTTCTAGTGAGCAGTGCAGAGCCGCTAGATGATATTCATGTGCCTTCCGATGTGGTACGACATGATCGTATGATACAAAGTCATTGCACTAGTGTCTCTTGCTGTTCTAGAGGTAGACTCATTGAAGGATAGAGTTAGTTTTAGATTTATTTCCCATTTTATTTAGTTTTTATCACAAATGATAATTTCTAGACATTTGCCATAAATAATTGGTAGAACACATGATTCACTTTATCAAAAGGGCTCTTTTCTATCTCAAACCTTTTGTAACTCATTGTGAATCATCTAGGGAGTGATTTTGAATCGTTTTCCATCAATTTCAATCGAGAAACCCAGTTGAAATTCCTTGCCATTTTCCCACTAGGCAGAATGATTTTTTGGCAAATTTTTGATGATTTCTCTCCAATTAATGAGTGGTTTATTGATTTGATGGTTACATTTTAACTGTTTGCTCCTTATTAATCGGTGCGAAATTGATTCGGGCATTTTGTGGTGTGATTTCACATTTATTTTGTGAGTTATCTCTCACATCTTTGTCCAAAAATCACAATCAATGTAGGTACGAGATGTGTTGACCATAGTTTTCTCTCTCCTAATTATTGTCTATCTTCTTTTCTCTCTCCTTCCCTCCACCTAAAAATTCATCTAAAATCCCTTCTTAACCCCATTTCTATCTCCCAAAAATTCATCCAAAAGTCCCTTCGAAATCCCACGTCTATCCCCCAAAATTTTTTCCTCTAATCCCTTCTAAATCCCACATCTATCTCTCTTTTATTCTTCACTATTTTTTAAATATTAGTTTATATTATTTAATTCATAAAAAATTTAAAATGATAGAATTAATAAATTATATCATTTACTAATTTTTAGGTGTGTTTGACCATGTGTTTGACCTGAGCCTCATTGTTTTACTAATTTTTCATTAAGTTTCAGTTATAAATATTATTAGATTATGGGTATTTAAATCTAATGACAAATGCTCATTAGAAACAAAGCAAGTTCAAGCTGTAAGTGTGGCCCCAAGGCTCCATTTCAGCAGAGGACAAATTATTACCCTCCACAACCTCAACAACAATATCAAGCTCTACCTCACTATCAACCTCAACTTCCTCAACCTACTCAAAATTCTAAATCTAATCAAAATGAATTTATTTTGCATATGATGGAACGACAAAAGATCATGATGATGAGCTTTATGCAAGATATGAAGAAAGAGATGATGAATGAGATTGAAAACTTAAAGAGAGACCAACCAGACCAAAGAAGAGGTAAGGGAGTTGAAATAAACTCTCATAAAGGTTGATTCCCAACTCAACCTCTTGTAAATATTAGAAATATATCCTTGGTTGATTGTGATGATGAATCTTGTGACATGATTTATGATGAGACAGATTTTTATGCAGAAGAGGAAGCTCATGTCATTTCCAAGTTAAGTGGGAAAGAACTTCTTGATCCCTATAAGAAGTTAGAAAAGGAAGAAATAAAGGACACGGTTTTGGAGAGAAATGAAGAGGAAGAGGCTCAAAATGAAAGGAAAGAGCCTCAACCCTCTAAATATCAACCTCCTATTCCTTTTCCAAGTGTGTTGAATTTTTCTAAACCCTCCTTAGATCATGAAAAAAGAATGATTGATGCCTTTAAAAGTGCAACTGTTACTTTCCATCTTGACGATGTGCTCAAATGTGTTCTCCCTATTTCTAAATATGTTAAAAATATTTTCACACTGAAGAGAAGTCAAAGGAAGGTTCAACTGTTTTAAAATATTAGTTTCCTTCTTTTGGATTCTATACCTCTTAAAAAGAAAGATCCTAGAACTCCTTTTATTAAATGTGAAATCGATGGCATGATTTTTCTTAAATCGCTTTTAGATTCAGGAGCTAGTGTAAATATTATGCCTAAAGCTTTATTTGATAAGTTTAAATTTGGGGATCTTGAACCAATCTGCATGGATTTATTATTAGCTGATGGATTTGTGAGACAGCCACAGGGAAGATTGAATGATGTTTTAGTTAGAATTCAACAATGTACCTTCCTTGTTGACTTTCTTGTGACATATATGAATGTGGCTGAAAAATTTTAGTCAATCGACTATAATTTTGGGTCGAACATTCCTTGCCATAGAAAAAGTAGTCATAGATTGGGAAAAGGGAGGAGTAAGTTGAATTAAACATGACTTCCTTGGGAAATTATAAAGGATTTCATGAAAAACTTTATACATGTGAGCTCCTTGATGAGGATGATTAGGAATCAGTAGGACATCTTCTTGAGATTCAGGAGTTAAATCTAAAAGAAGATCCAACTAATTCTCTTGGACTCAAGGAGACCCTTCTCACCCAATTCTTGAACTTAAATTGTTGCCGTTCTCATTGAAATATTCATTTTTGGATTCTAACCAATCATATCCTATTATCATTTCTTGAAGTTTGAACTCTGAGCATGAATATGATCTCTTGAAGGTTCTAAGAGATGATAAATGTGCCATAGGTTGGACTTTTGATGATATTAAAGGTATACCTTTTTGTGTGTGTGAACATAGAATTTTTCTAGAAGAAGGATCCAAGCCATATAGAGAAAGTCAACATAGACTAAATCTTCATATGTTAGAATTCCTAAAAAAGGAAATTTTGAAATGATTGGATGTTGATATTATTTATTCTATTTCTCATAGTACTTAGGTTAGTCTTGTTCATATGGTTCCTAAAAAGTCTAGATTAATTGTTAAAATCAATGATGAAGGTTAAGAAATTCAAAAGAGATTAGTCACTATTTGACAAGTTTGCATTGATTATAGAAAGCTAAATTTTATGACTAAGAAAGATCATTATCCCTTGGCTTTTATTGATCAGATTTTAAAAAAACTTTTTGGACAAAATTTCTTTTGTTTTCTTGATGATTATTCAGGCTATAATCAAGTAAATATTTATCTTGAGGATCAAGAGAAAACAACCATTAAATGTCTTGTAGGAGCATATGCCTTTAAGAGAATGTCATTTAGATTATGCAATGCCCCTGTCATGTTTTAAAGATGCATGAATGCTATGTTTTTTGACATAGTTGGTGATTCACTTGAAATATTTATTGATGATTTTTCTATATTTGGAAGCTCATTTGAATCATGCTTAACCAACTAAACCAAAGTTCTTGAAATTCACATTGAAAACAACTTGGTTTTAAGTAGGGAAAAATCTCTTTTCATGGTGCAGGAGTACATAGTGTTGAGGCACAAAGTAAGCAATGCTGGTCTAGGGGTAGACAAAGCTAAGATAGAGATAATCAAGGAGCTACCTCTTCCCATCAACCTAAGGTAACTTAGGGGTTTCCTTGGTCACACAAATTTCTATCGAAGGTTCATTAAATATTTTGCAAAAATCTCTAAACCTCTCACTAACCTTCTTTCTAAGGATGTTGATTTTACTTTAGATGATAGTGTCAAAATTGCATTTCACGAAATTAAATAAGTACTCATACAAACACTTATTTTTCAAGCTCTAGATTGGAGTTTACCTTTTGAACTAATGTGTGATACTTCAGATTTTGTAGTGGGAGTAGTTTTGGGGCAAAAGAAGGATAAGAAACCTATGGCCATTTACTATGCTAGTAAAACCTTGATTGACGTTCAACTTAATTATTCTATTATTGAAAAGGAGTTACTAGCTGTTGTTTTTGCTTTAAATAAATTTAGTTCTTATTTGCTTGGAATTAAAGTAGTTATTTATTCTAATCATGTTGTTCTGAAGTATTTACTTAATAAAAAAGAAGCTAAACCTAGGCTAATTAGATGGATTTTACTTTTACACGAGTTTGATATAGAGATGAAAGATAAGAAAGGCTATGAGAATGTAATGGGAGATCATCTTTCTAGGATTAATGTAGCAGATCCTTCACCTATTTATGATTTATTTCATGATGAGAATTTATTGAATATTTAGGAGGAGAAAGTACTTTGGTTTGTGCATTATGTTAACTATCTTATGGTAGAAATAATTACAAAGGAGTGGGGTTACAATAAGAGGAAGGAATTCCTCAAAGATATTTGATTTTATTTTTGGGATGAACCTGCTTTATTTTACCAAGGTGCTGATCTTATTCTCAAGAGAGGTGTACCAAAAGAAGAATAGAAAGAGGTACTAAAATGCTGCCATTCAAAACCAGGTGGGGGACATTTTCTTCAAAGATCATAGCTCAAAAGGTATTAGAAAGTGAATTTTATTGGTCTACATTATTTAGAGATGCTCATGACTTTTATCTTAAATGTTTACCTTGCCAAGCAGCCTTAACTATTGATAAAAGAGATAAGATGCCTCTCAAACCCATTATTGAAGTTGAAATTTTTGACCTATGGAGAGTTGATTTTATGGGTCCATTTCCTAATTTAGATGGGAATGAATATATTCTTATGATAGTAGGCTAAGTTTCTAGATGGGTGGAGGCTATAGCTATTAGGACATGTGAAATTTATTGAAAAATTTATTTTTACTAGATATGGATGTCCTAGAGCTATTATTAGTGATGGAGGCTCACATTTTTCTAACTTTAGATTCAAACATTTCTTGAAGAAATATGATGTGCAGCACAAGATCACTACTCCTTATCATCCCCAAGCCAATGGGCAAATTGAGTTGTGCAATAGAGAAATCAAGAAAATCTTGCGAAAGGTGGTAAGGATTGGTCAAGAAAGTTAAATAAAGCATTATGGGCATATAGAACTGCATACAAGACTCCTTTTGATACATATCCTTTTAGATTAATATATGATAAAGCTTGTCATCTTCTAGTTGAGTTAGAGTATTGATAAGTCTTAATTATCATGAATTAATAATTTAGTAAGATAATATTTTTAGTCTTAAGTCATGATAAATAGACTTATTTTTGTGTTAAATCGTGAAAAGTGGTTTCTAGTTGATTAATATGAAATTTTGCTTAATTACATGATTTTATAATTTTATTTTGTTGAGAAAAATGAAAAAAAATATTTAAAGAAAAAGCAAAAAAATCCGCTAGCTAACTGGACCCGCTAGTAGGTTAGAGGCCCAATTAGGTAGAGCCGCCGAGCGGCTAAGGACTGCGAGCTCAAGGCTCGAGCGGCTGAGAACCAGACTACGAGCTCGAGGCTCAAGCGGCTGGCAACGCGGACCGCGAGCTAGGCGCTCAAGCGGCTGACGTGTGCGTCACTCTCCTTCCACGTCACCAGTGGCCAGCCAGGCATGGGGCAAGGAGTGTTCATACACACGTGGGTGATTTGTACCTATTGATAGCTAAAGAAGTGCCCATATTATATGTACATGAAACTCACTTAGAAAATCGATGTGGGATTGAACCCCACGCCTTACTTTTTTCTGCATATTTTCTAAATACCAATAATGCCCTTAATTGACTATTATAAAATTATCCTTATGACGTCATACATTGAGGGCATTATAGTACTTATTTCATCTTTCCCCCTTTCTCTCTCTTGCAGGCGGACAATTGGCGAAGAAATTACGATTTCTAGAGAGCGATTAAGCTGCAAAAATCATCAAAAATTCAGCAAAAACTTAGTCAACATGATTCATGGAGCATCGTGGCCGAAATTGGTGTAGGATTCTAGACAAAACATCACGAACTCAACAAAGAAATCATCTCCGCTTGATCGACGAATAAGTCGTCGCCGAGAAGAGGACGATCCATCGGGAGATGAGTCGCCATCTCCTGAGAGCGTACTAGAGGCGATAAAGGGCCTCCTCTCGCTGCATTGACTTGAGGACGAAGCCCCTGAGATGCGCCCCACCTCCATCCAGCATACCTCCGTCGAGTGATAGTTGCCGGAGGGCCACAAGTTGCTGTATTTCCGTTCCGCCAAGTGACAGTCACCAGAAATGATTTGGCGATCCATTCCACTAATTTCTAGGCTTTGAAAGAAGTTCTAGAGATCACCCACATCGTTTTTGTCTAAGGAGAGCCTTCGAGGCTGTGGACATTGCACGATTTCTTTTCTGAACATGTAGAATTATGGCGATCGTCACCGCAAAGTCGGAACTCTATTTTTCTTGTTTTAAACTTTATTTTCATTTAAATTAGTAATCATTGGCACGATTTCAAGATCCAATATATTTCATACTTGAGTTATGATTCTTTGGGCTTTTACAGAACTAAATTTGATATATTAATTTGACAGTAATCACTTATGAAAGAATCGTAGGTCGGAACTTTGTTTCCGCTTGATTCATGTTTTTCAGGCGTTGACGTCACCTGACATCATTGCCTTATTTCCTTTTTGCATTTATTAAATAGATTATATTTATCATTCAGTTAAAAAATCATAAAAAAATCGTATTCCTTTAAGAAAATTATGAAATATTACCTGATATTATATTATATCCTTGTGATCAACTTGAAAATTTCTCACTATTTTTAGAATCTTTTATCGATTTATAATTAATTTATTCACTCTGATAAATATTTAAAATTCCAAGAATTGGTCTTTTCTAGTTTTATAAATTTTAAATTTGCATGATTTATTATACAACGATTAATTCACATTAGTTGGTTTCATTAGCCCTTATAGGACATTATTCCCCCCCTCTATTGTGACACATCCCCCTCTTCATCGTAGGGTGGGTCTACCCTCGGTGCTGCATTAGAGAGAGAGAGAGAGAGTTTGAGAGAAAGAGGGCACTGCCCAACCTGCCGACTCAGCTACCAGGCCACTAGTTGCTTGTTGTGCCGCCACCTGCACACTAGTCCTGCACAGCCGCCCACCACGTGCTCCTGCTGTGCGCTTGCCTTGTGCTTGTTGCATGCCCCACCGCACCCCCAATGCATGGCTATTGTCATGCCTCCACGAGCCCAATGAGCCCACTCACATACCTCCGCATTAGCCCACAAAGTCGACCATTGTGCCCAACTGGGGATCCCCGCCTATGCACATCCGGTCACTTGGTTGTGCCCCTTCCCTCACTCCTGTCCGACATTCACCAAGTGCTGCTGTCGCATGCCCCTTGGATCCTAACGGTGCACCCATGCGTGCACCTAATGCCCCACTTAAACCTATCTTTGGCATGCAAGTTTGTGCACCAACAATGTGTTAGTTCATGTGCCTACCGTACATCATTGCACACTAGTAGGAAGCATGCTGCCCAGCTACCACCACATCAGCTGCCACCATTTACAGCCTTCGGAGCTCGTGCCAATCTATTGTTGTCAACCATGTGACGTGAATTAATCGTTGTATAATAAATCATGTAAATTTAAAATTTATAAAATTAGAAAAGACTAATTCTTAGAATTTTAAATGTTTGTCAGAGTGAATAAATCAATTATAAATCGATAAAAGATTTAAAAAATAGTGAAAAATTTCCAAGTCGATCATAAGGATGTAATATAATATTGAGTAATATTTCAGAATTTTTCTCAAATAATATGATTTTTATGATTTTTTAACTGAATGATAAATATAATATATTTAATAAATGCGAAAAGGAAATAAAGCTATGACTTCAAGTGACGTCAGAGCTTGAAGAACATGAATCGGGCAGAAACAGAGTTCCAATCTACGATTCTTTCGTAAGCGGTTATCATCAAATTAATTGGTCAAATTAAGTTCTGTAAAAGCCCGAAGAATCGTAACTTAAGGACAAAAGATATTGAAGGTTGAAATTGTGCCAAAGATCACTAATTTAAATGAAAATAAAGTTTAAAATAGGAAAGATAGAGTTCTGGCTTTGCGGCACTGATCGCTAGAATTCTATGTGTTCGAAAAAAAAATCGTGCAATGTCCACAGCCTCAAAGGCCCTCCTTTGACAAAGACGATGTGAGTGATTTCTAGAGTTTCTTTCGAAGCCCAGAAATTAGTGGAATGTGTCGCCAAATTATTTCTGGAGGCTATCACCCGGCGGAATGAAAAAATGGCGACTTGCGGCCCTTCGGCGACTATCACTCGATAGAGGTATGTTGGATGGAGGTGGGGTGTGTCTTAGGGGCTTCGTCCTCAAGTCAGCACAGTAAGAGGAGGCCCATTATCACATCTAGTACACTCTCAAGAGGTGGGGACTCGTCTCCTGACGGATCATCCTCTTCCCAACGACGGCTTGTTCATTGATCAACTGGAGATGTTTTTTTGTTGATTTTGTAATGTTTTGTCCAAAATCCTACACCAATTTTGGCCACGATGCTCTGCGAATCACGTTGACTAAGTTTTTGTTGATATTTTGGTGATTTTTACAGCTTAATTGCTCACTAGAAATCACGATTTCTTCGTTGGTTGTCCGCTTGTGAGAAAGAGAAAGAGGGAGAGATGAAATAAGTACTAAAATGCCCTTAATATCTAATCTCATAAGGATAATTTTCTAATGGTCATGGAGGGGTATTATTGGTATTTATGAAATCTACGAGAAAAGGTTAAAGTGCCGAGTTTAGTCCCATCGGCTTTTTGGGTGATTTTCATGTGAATATAAGGTCGTGGCTTCCTTACCCTTCAATAGGTACAATCACCTGCGTGTGTACGACCACTCCTTGCCTCACGTCGGCTGCCCACCAGTGATGTGGAAGAGGAGTGACAGACATGTCAGCCACTTGAGCGCCTAGCTTGTGGTCTACGTCACTAGCCGCTTGAGCCTCGAGCTCGTAGTTTGGTCCTTAGCCGCTCGAGCCTTGGGCTCGCAGTCCTTAGCCACTTAGCGGCCCCACTTGACTGGGCCTCCGACTTGCTAGTGGGCTTGGCTGGCTAGTAGTGTTTTTATTTTTTTTTCTTAAATCTTTTTCCATTTATCTCAACAAAATAAGATTATAAAATCATGTAATTAATCAAAAATTCATATTAAGCAATCAGGAACCACCTTTCACGATTTAGCACAAAAATAAGTCTATTTATCATGAGTTAAGGCTAAAAACATCATCTCACTAAATTATTAACTCATGATAATGAAGACTTATCACTATGCTTTCGTATGAAAATCCCACCCACTCTACCATGACCGACTAGGCCTCAACCTATAGGTTAGCCCTTATCCCCCGCTCTATCAAGTCTTTACTCCGCACAACGTCATCTCGCACCTGCTCCACTACTGTCAAACCTAGCTAGGTAGGAGGGGTTAGGACTCACCGTTGTGCAACATTGATGCACGCATCAAAATTGACACATTGGCCATCGAGCACAGGTGATAGAGCCGTGTTGATGGCATTAAGCCCTCATCACCTAGACATGGACATGGAAGGTCACCCTACACTAGCATCCTTAGTGATGCCTCGCCGAATGTATCATTGGCATTGCTGCTTTTCGGTGCCTGCTTACGTATAGTCAAGTTAGCCTCCACCACCTAGAATCCCGAGTCAACCTCACTAGCTATGTACTACATCCCTCTCTTCATCGTTAGGTTGGGTTCACCACTCATACTACATCAATGCACAACATAAAATATGAGAATAGTAAAGCATAAAGATAAGTAAAAATAGATAAAAAAAACTACAATATTTTTTAAAAATTTTGATTTATATATATTTTTTCTTATTCAATAAAAAATATTTTGTATCTAATCAAATGAATCATAAATAAGAAATAAATTTAACAATCTTCCTTGACAATGACGAAAATTTTTTTGACTATTTCTCTTGTTGCTAAGAAAATTCAACAAATTTAAAATTTATAAAATATAGAAAATTAGGCAATTTAAGAAAAAATATTTTTTTAGTAGATTTTCTAAGTCGATCACATGGAAGATAAAATATTATTAATTACTAATTATTTTGAATTGATAGATTACTTTTTAGAATTATTTCTTAACAAAATTTAAGCAAAATAAGCTAAAAATACAAATTTGGGGTTATTGACATCAAATAATGTCAACCCATGAAGAACCCCACCAAATTGGTAGTCGACAGAAATACGTCGACTTGTAAATGGATCAAATTGAAGCCCAAATTATGGAAATAAGGAATTAATAGCAAAGGGCTTTTGTTTGTAACATGATAAGAGATCAAAAGATGTATCATTAGAATCTAAAAATAGTAAAAATCAATAGAAATTAAAGTTTATAGAAGAATTGGATGGCACTATCGTCGATCGGAGTTTTTACCCAAATATCACCGATTTGTGCAGGCACAATGCACCGATTGATTTTCTACACCTCAAATCGATGGTCGACATTTCCAACAACTATCACTTACTAAAATCAAGTAGTGAAGGCAAATCAACTCTGATCGTGCTGTGATGTCCAAAGAAGGATCCTCAAAAGAAAATCTTCACCATTTGTATTGTGCGAAGAATGAGGAAGATGCCTAGAAGAAATTCAGCCTCCATAGTAGTTGAATGAGGAGAAATTTTGGATGAAATCCATTGTTTGTATCAGATGGATGGATTGGGTGAAATCTGTCATCTATAGCGGCTGAACGAGAGGTGTTTTGATCTGAGAGGGGGATAAAATCATCGAAGATGTCTTCTACTGTAGAAACACCTTTTCAATCTTTCTATGCACATAGTGCATCAATTTGTTACAATTATTTGTCGTATTTCTTGTTGCAATCAATGTGTCTACTATTAGGATGAAAAAAATTAATTTTTTGTTAGTTTTAATCGATTATAAACTATAAAAAAAGAAATGCATTGAATTAGAACATGATTTCAAATTGATATTTATCAATTTACTTGTTAATTTCTCTCTAGAGAATCAATTGATCATCTGGTGTGTTTTTTGCCAGTTTTTCAGGATTCTCATTGATTTTCTAAATTTAATGATTTTTCTGAAATTTCCTTGATATTTTATAAAATCAGAATAAATGTATAAATATTCTCAAAAATAATATAAAAATAAAAACATGTAGGAAAATATTTCATCATATTACATGATTAATTTATTCATGTAATTCTTATAAATTAACATTAAAATGATATCAATCATTTTAAATCTAACTTTTCTAATTTAAAGTATTTGTAAGCATTTTAATTAAAATTAAAGCATAAAGCATAGAAGTATTAAGGATACTATCATGTAAATATTGAGAGTTATCACATATTTGTAGATCTGTATCTTAAACACTTCCTTTTATCATTACTACAAATTTCACTTTTGACTAGGAATGTAAATTATTTAAGTTGTAGTATAATTTAAGGCTGAAATAAGATAGATCATGATAGATTTGACTGGAATAAGTCCAACCATCCGCATGCATCACATTTATGTCAAGCACAATGCTAAATCAAGTAAAGGAAACCAAAGATGATGCAGCACCAGGTTGATCTACCCTCTAGTGAAGAGGGATAATGGTCACTATGGGAGTAGGGTCCTATACGTGACTAATGGGGGAGGGGCTCGATTAAGGCAAGTAGGTGCTGATGGCAATGACACCTATAGATGCTCGTCGATGTCAACAAGGGCGTAAGTGTAGGGAGACCTTCCCCATCCACATTCGTCAAGAGAAGCCTGATACCCATCGACGGGGGCTCTGCCGCCTGAGCCCGCCAGCCAATGCAGCAGGTCTTGCATGCGTGCATGTCAAGGCTCGCACCCAGGTGAGGCCCAACCCGTCCCACCTAGCTAGGCCCCGTCGGTGGTAGGGCAGGAGTGAGAATGCACTACATAGAGCAAGGACTGATTGACAAGGGGAAGAGGGCTAACCTACAGGCCTTGGCCCAGTCGGTCATGGTAGAGCAAGAGGATCCTTGTATAAGCGCAAGGTCGACGGCGGCGAGAGTGGCCCAAGCCTAACAAACAAGGGAGTGTTGTTGTAGTGTGGTAGGTGATTCCTTGTAAGTAGAGGATAGTCCCATCCAAGGCATTCAACGTGCACGCAGGCATGTGGGTGGGCATTCGGGAAGGGGTTGACAGCAGCACCTGACAAACTATTGACAAGCTGGGGGTGGTGACATGGCCAGACAATCCAAGGTGCCCTAGCCGAGTTCCTGATCGGAACCTGTAGTGGACACATAGGCTGTCACGGCGGCATGTAGACATGCTCATGGGATTCGCGAGCATGACAACCGCTGCCTATCAAGGTGTGGAGCGTGGTGTCGGACACAAGGCAAGTGCATGACAAGAGCACCGCACGGGCAATCGCACTGGACCCGCATGCGGGCAGTGAGGTGACGAGTGACTAAGAACAAGGTGGTGGTGTTGTTGGTCGGACGGTGCCCTCCACCCCTCATGCTTCCCCTCTCCCTTTCTCTCTAAATGAAACTCACAAACACTCTTTCTACTCAAAAATAAATGGCTCCCTTCAGGCGGTGGCTCTCCATCCCCTTATATCGGGGCCTGCATGGGCCAAGGGTGAAGAACCGGATGAAAGGCCCCAAATGTCAAGCCCCCTAGGTAATACAGTCTTAGGTGGGCCTTCCTCTCTATTGGGCCCGAACAAGGGTGGTTGAAAATAGAAGGGGTGAGGAGAATAAGGACACCAGCTCCTCCAATTGGGCCCACACGCATGGCCCAAAAGGAGGAGGGAATAGGATGGGTGAGGACCAAAAGGAAGTGGGCTGTCCCATCTCGCCATGGGCCCGACATAGGCCCAAGGAGTGGGAAGCCCTTCATGTGGTGTAGTGGAACTTGGGGTTCTTTGTCCTCACCTAGGCTCTGCGATCTGATTGACAACATGGGGGTGGGGTCTCCTCCGTTGCCTTGGCTTAGTGCTATGGTGGCAAGGGGTCATGTCTGCCACCAAAAGAAGGTTAAATGTAAATGTAAAAGAAGTAAAGAATGAGATAATTAAATGGTTAGAGTATAGAATTATTTAATAGTAATTCTGATAATTTTTGATAGCCAATGTGTGAGTCTTACTTAGTTAGTTCCAAAGAAATTACATATAACAGTAATTGAAAATGAGTGTATAAAGATATACAAACTAGATTAACCACAAAATGGAGAGTCCATCTTGATTATGAAAAAACTTAATGCAATGGCCAACAAATATCACTTTTCTCATTCGTTATAGAGCAAATTTTATATAATTAACAAGACAAAAAACTTTTTGTTTCCTAGATAAGTATTCTAGTTACAATTAAATTAGTATTTATCCTGAAGATCAAGAGAAAAGTATGTTCAGCTTTTCCACTCTCATATCATCAAAACAATACTCATGGTAAAAGTCAGGCCACTAGATAGAAGAAGTGCCTATCCACTCTCCTATCATCACAGAAAACATAATTCGAGAAATGGTTTATTTTTCCTTTAGTAATAAATGTTTCATCCCAAGGCTCCATGATCTCCTAGTCAATACAAATGATAACAATCTTGGACACCCCATAATCTATGCCCTAGAAGACATTAAAAGGTAATATTTTAGTGACAAAACTAGAGAAATTTAAGCAGCCCCTAAGGAAGAAAGTGCAACCTCATTTAGTAGAGTCAAAGATATTGCTAAAAGTTTGTTTTCTCTTCAGTATGTTAGGAAATTTTTTATTTTTATGACCAAGGCCAAATCTATGTACATTGGATCTTCAAGGACAATGTAACTACAATTTTAGTTATAATGAAAGAAGTGATTTCTCCTACAAGGAATGAATCCTTAAATACTCAAAATATGTCTTATTAAATTGCCACCCACCTCTCATCCATTCTTACACAATAATCGTAAACTACTTTCCATTGAAAACTAAAGAAAAATCTTAAATAAGAGAGCTAACCCATAGCATTACTATGACGTTAATTGTCCTCTCTCTCTCTCTCTCTCTCATAGAGAGTTGGTTCTCCATGAATGCATAAAATGCTTTTAAAATAGTATTATTTTTATGCCTAAATATAATTTATGGAATTATAATGTAATAGTTGATAAAAATATCTTAGAACACAATCTTTAATGACATTAGTAACTAAACCTTCTCAAGTATGATAATTTTTAGAGTCAATCATATTTAAATACATCTAACGCTAATGTTTCCATTTACCAATGCATTATCTTTTAGATTATTCCTTTCAACAACTACATTATATAATACCAATAAGATGGTGTTCTTGCCTAATTCACATAAAAATAAAAGAGAAGAAAATCACTTGCAATTTACATGGAGATATCTCAAATAATTTTTAAGAATATGTTTATTATGAAAACTATTATTATAATATTTAAAAGGTTCAAACATTTAGTAAGAAAAAATAGGGATTAACTATGAATAGACCTTTTTTTCTGATTTAATGCACATCTATAGTTTTTAATATGAAATTTAATAATATCATATTACATCTATAAATTTTAGAACCCAAATGTTGGACCAATCTTGGTCACCTTAAGTAGAAGATAAATGAGCTCATAGCTTCCAAAGTGGACTGTGAAAACTCACATAACTCATAATGTTCTCAGCATTTAGTGGGCTGGAAGTGAAGGCCCAAACATAGAGAATAAACGAGTCATTTCTATGGACAACAACAATCCCATTGCTACCTATCTCCACATTTCACATCCCTTTTAGGATCTCTCTCTCTCTCTCTCATGGAGCATGTACCAAAGCCCCACCATTGAAGACCATGACATCAGAGGATGCCATGCCATCTCATCCAATGATTATGCCAACTAGTGAAGCCACCCTACATCGTCGCCATCAGACCCAATTGAAGGATACGAATTTCCTTTATTATTAGGTTTTATTTTCATTCATTTTATTTAGATTTCATTGTAATCTTTTTTTCTTCCCAAGGCCTATAAATAGGCCTAAGATTTCTATGAACAATGGCTAATTTTTGATGAAGGAAATTATCATCCCTAAGATCATGTCCTAGGGGATCTGTGTGACCACCGCTACTTGCAGCCTCCGCCATTGCACAAGTCCTACCCAACTTCGTGGTCAACCCACCTATCAATCATTGGTCTCTGGGCATTCCCTCAGCCAACCCTCGCACACCTGTCATCGTGTTGATGGTCTCCTGTCAGATCGTTAGCCACGTGAGGCGAACTCCATTTCACAAATGTCCACGCGATTCATTATTTCTCGACATGACCCAACACATTCTGCACGTAGCGAATGTGCCAGAGTATCCTTCTTCCACAATTGCTTCCATCTAGCCCTTGATACCCATTGTGCATACGCTGCATGCTATTCTCCAATCATCCGTCGGAGTTGGATCTGCGATAGGCTCACTCTTCTCTAATCACCCTCGACATCAACATCTTAGTGTAAAAATGCCTAAGTTCCTTTTTCAACCCTCTCTAGTAATTGTGTATATTGATTTCATCCTGTCTTTCCTTGTTCGTGTTTTCACTACCATTAGATTTAGCCATGTGGGCTCATGACCAACCGAGTGGGTTATGATTTTCTTGTTTAGAGGCCGAATGAGATTTTGAAACTTGGAGTTTTATTTTATCACGAAGACTTGAGATGGTTCTCCCTCCTTTTATTGAGGAATAGGATAGTCTTCTAGCATGCATCATAGCCTGCTTTAAAGGTTTGAATCCAATTGTGTGTAAATTTTGTGGCTTGTTATTTATCCATCATATTCCCAACATATTTGATTAGTGTCAATCATATTCATCTTGTATCATTCTCTCTCTCTCTCTCTCTCTCTCCTACTATGTCGCTCTCTCTCTCTCACTCTCTCTCTCTCTCTCCCTCTCTCTCGCTCTCACTCTCTCTCTCTCTCTCACTCTCTCTCTCCCTCTCTCTCACTTGCTCTCACTCTCTCTCTCTCTCTCTCTCTCACTCTCTCTTTCTCTCTCTCTCTTCCTCTCTCTCACTTGCTCTCACTCTCTCTCTAACGCAGCGAAACTATTGATGATGACCCTTTGAGTTGAGTGGATGTTGAGGTTGGTGGAAGATGAGTTGAAATCACGACTTGAATCCTCAAAAGTCGAGATTTTTGGTGAAGCCTCCTTGTCTTGAATCCACAAAATGAAGAAGCTATTCCCTTGGTGCTCAAGGGGGATCTTGAATCTACAGAACCAACAAACTAACTCCCTGAATTCACAGAGATGCTAGAGTCCACTAGCAGAAGGAAGAAACTCTCAAAAAGAAGAAACTCACGAAATTCTATTTATAAAAAATAAGTTGAATGCCCTTAGGCTACATGGGGCATCCTTAAATAGGCCAAAGCCTGTGAAAAGGGGCGCTAACTTTGAATTTCAAACAAAATTTAAAAATTAGGAGGGAAATAAATATGGGAAAGTTTTTAAAATAGAAATGGACTTAAAATAGAACAAAATAAGCATTTCTAGAAGGTGGTGTAAAGGCAGGTGACAATTATGGAAGGGAAATGAATAGAGGAAAGATCTAAAAATAGAAGCTTCAAAAAAATGGAAAGTTGATCTTCAGATCTTCGTGTGTTCTATTCCAATAGATGTCCTGTTGGCTGGCTACATCACTCTCTCCCTCTTTCTCTCTCCCCCCCACTCTTGCTCTCACTCTCTCTCTCCCTCTCCACTCTCTCACTCTCACTCTCCACTCTCACTCTCTCTCACTCTCTCTCTCTCTCTCTCTCTCTCTCTCTCTCTCTCTCTCTCTCTCTCTCTCTCTCTCTCTCTCTCTCTCTCTCTCTCTCTCTCTCTCTCTCTCTCTCTCTCTCTCTCTCTCTCTCTCTCTCTCTCTCTCTCTCTCTCTCTCTCTCTCTCTCCCTCTCTCTCGTTATCTAGAGTGAGGGAAAATGGATTATTCCAAAAAGGGAGAGATAGAGAGAGGGAGAGATAATCTTGTGATGGACTATATGGAGAGAGGAAAACCTTATCCTATAGACCAAAATTAAATTACTCCAAGAAGCCTAGGTCCTGCCCCAATCTTGAAAGTTGAAAGATGGGTTCTATTTCAAAATCAAATGAAGCCCAAACTTGAGCTTGATGACCTTCTAATGGCCTTCTATACACAATATTCAAGATATATATATATATATATAGAGAGAGAGAGAGAGAGAGTAGAATAAATTACATCATAAATAAGATAGTTTGTAAAAATCAGGATTGCTTATAATACTGACGTAATATTGGTCATTGGCTAGTTAATATGATATAGATCAAAAAAATTATTTTTCACTCTACCAAGATAGTTTTAAATTTTTCTTTACTAATCTGAATTCGGATTAAGATTCAACTTGTATGACTACCCTTTTTAGAAACACTTTACAGCAAAATATCATCACTCCTACTGCATCAATTCATGTCTAATCTTTCAATAATATTACAAACTAACCAAATGCCTCCCAAACCCCATTTACATAATAGCATTAAAGCATTGCTGAAGGGGATAGAAAGAGAGAGAGAGAGAGAGAGAGAGAGAGAGAGAGAGCTAGAGTTCCCTAATCATACAGATTCAAATATCCAAACATACAAAGAGAATTGAAAATACGTAATGACCTTATTCATCACTGATCCTTTGTAGCATCAACCCACTCCAACCTCAAGTCCACTTCTCCACATTCTACATTCTTAAGCCTTAAGGTCATGTCTTGGAATAGTTTCCCATTAAAGATGTAGATCTTGCTCTCACCAACCAAGTTGTTCGTTAAGTCAGGACTCACTATCCTTATGATGTCATTGTTCATGAGAGTCCCTAATTCTTCTCTTCCAGCTGCAACAAGTGGTTTTATGTCAATCTCTGCATTACCCATGGGGTCATCAAAGGTGAAGGTATCTTTATCAAAGACTTCCTGAATTACCCAGAAAAAATAAATGTATCAGTCATTATGAATTACTAGAATGAGATTGACTTACAACTATACATTTCAAAGGACAATGGTTTCATTCATAATTTTGTATTATCTTGATTGAGGGGTGATCTCATACAAAAAATATAATAATTTTTATTATTTCTATCAATGACCTAGAATAGATTAGAAGATAATGTAATAGTTTGTCATGCTAGTCCTTTGGAATTCAAATAGTGTGTAAGATGGTCAACTAAACATCAATCTAATAAAATCAAATTAGTTCATTTGATGATCCAATGACTTATGATATCAATACTTTAGAAGTGAGATAGTTCATGCAAGGATCTAATAACTTATGACTCACTAACTTCAAATAGAATATGATGCACTACTGCCATAAGTAGATTCAATGGGCTAAGAAATTTGGTAGTTTTTTAATTATGTGTTCTTGTGAATCAACTAATATATGAGATGATCAATGAGTTTGTAATGATAGTTTGAGTGGGTTTCATTGGTACACAATATCATTTAATAGAATAGAATGTTAAACCAACACACCCAACTAACATTTGAATCATCTCACTAGCATGTAATATGGTCCAAAAGGAATTTTAGTGGCACAATGGAATCATATGCAATATTCCCAAGTTTAATAGTCTCTTATATAATCCCATCATTCATAATATTTAATTTAGTGACGAATGAGATGATCATAATGAATTTAAAAGATGTGTGGGATGATACAATAGTATATTTTTCTAGCCTTTACTCAAAAGGTACTAAAGTTGTTTTAATTGTTTTAATTGAGATGAACAATGTGGCTAACAAGGGGCATCACTTGGATAAATTGGCCAATGCCTAACATAAATCAGATTGCCAGTCCAACCCTACTTTCCAAACTCTCTTTCTATGACATTGACAAGTTTAAAAGTCAATTAATCATGCATTGAAAAACACCGATGAACACTATCATAATTCATAGAGAGCACTTCAAGGGACTCACCAGTTTGATATTGTCATTTGAATCTTGTACACCTAAGGTCAGGTCCTCATTCCATAGTGGGTTGACATTCTTTTTAATCACTTTTGTCTTTACTCTCTGTGGGAAATCATAAAAAAGGAAAAAAGCAAGGACAAAAGAAGAACATTAGCGATGAATAATTGTAAGCTTGATACCCTGTTGAAAGGAAAATTTAGTTTGTTAGCAATAAGTTTCCCTCTCAACTTGGTGGATAAGCCACTCATAAAAATGAAAAAGATCTCAAGTCAAAGCATTGGCAGCCAATATATTATTATTATTATTATTATTGATTAGAATACGCCCAAATCAGGCTGGCAAAACCCATTTGGGATCCCCACCAGCTTTTATGAAGGTTGACTTCCTTAGAGTGGTCCCATGGCCCCCAGAGGGAATACCCGCTATGGCGTCGCAGTTGGATTCCCAAGGAATCGGACCGCCAGAAATCCAATTCTGCCCAACTCGGCCCATATCCCCCTGCTCACACGTTTTCAAAGTCAAAGAAAAGCTGCTCCAACGTCTCTCTCTCTCTCTCTCTCTCTCTCTCTCTCTCTCTCTCTCTCTCTCTCTCTCTTCCCCGCGTCCGCCCTCTCATCCCGGACGCGTTCGCCGATCCAAGCCTTTAGGAATCACGCTACACAAACGGCCGAAGAGGGAGAAGAAATACAGATGGAGAAATGGGGGAAGGACCTTCCCCCTCCTGCTGAGGACGGCAAATATGGAGAGAGAGAGAGAGAGAGAGAGAGAGAGAGCGACGGACATAAAGATGGATCGAGAGAGAGAGAGAGAGAGAGAAACGGAGATGGAGAATTGGGGAAAGGACCTTGTACCTGCAGTTGACGACGGCCAAGTTAAATAGATAGATAGAGAGATAGATAAATAGATAGATAGATAGATAGATAAATAGATACATAGATAGATAGAGAGAGAGAGAGAGAGGGAGAGGGAGAGGGAGAGGGAGAGGGAGAGGGAGAGGGAGAGGGAGAGGGAGAGAGAGGGAGAGGGAGAGAGAGAGAGAGAGAGAGAGAGAGACAGAGACAGAGAGAGAGACAGAGACAGAGAGAGAGAGACAGAGAGAGAGGGAGAGGGAGAGGGAGAGAGAGAGAGAGAGAGAGGGAGAGAGAGAGAGAGAGAGAGAGACCTTGTTCTTCGAGCGGAGGATGACGTAGGGATCGCTGCTGCGGAGGTCTCGGATGGCGAGGTTCCTTCCCCTGATCACCCCCACCCTCAACTCCCCTTCCCTCGACCGCGAGTCCCTCATCGTCCTCCTCTTTCTCCTCCTCTTCGGCCGCCGCTGTCTCACGGCGGGGGGAGCTCCCCAGATTATATCATGAACGGGCGTTGACTACGCGTCTTGTTATTTTAGAGGGGAACGCCTCTCGTCCAAAGTCAAGGAACTGGGTCCCACAGTTAAATAAAAAAAAACCCGCGGGCCCCCACTTCCAAGCCGCCGCCACTTCCATCTCAAGCACCGTGGATTCCACGGAGCCCGGTGAAGTTACCGGTGAAATGGGCCCGGTGAAGAAGGCCCAACGAGCCTCCCACGAAGGGACTGGAGAGGGGAGAGCAAAACAGGCCCAATAGTACCGGTCCGCAGTGCTCGTTCTCGGGCCCAATAACGGTTAAAGAGAGCGCTTTCAGGCCCGATTTCAGCCCTCCCTCCCTCCCCCTCGGAGGTTACTGCGATCATGATCGCTCGACCGTCAGATCGACGATCAAGATCGATCGATTGACGGTCACGATCACGCAATAATGATCGACGATCGCTCGGCAGATGGAAAGCCTAAAAAGCGACGTTGAGTCCTATCCGTCGGATGATTATTTCCACCATCCGACGGGTTGGATTCAAAGTCGACTGGTTAGAGATTAAATCTCTGCCCCGCCATCTCGATAAGGCCTCTCTGAGACTCCACCGCCTCTCTCTCTCTCTCTCTCCCTCCCCCCGAAACTCCAACTTCACTGCCGCCGCCCCTTTCTCCTCCCGCTCTCCCTCACTCCGAGTTCAGTGGCGCTGCCGACTTCACCGCCGCCGCCAGTTGAAGCACCACCTCCCTCACCGCCTCTCTCTCTCTCTATTAGATAAAAATATATCTAATATACTAATAATATCTGTGACGATCATGGCGATCCAGATCAATCGGATCGCCACGATCGTCGATCGTCCTGATGGGATCGATGATCGATCACAAACACATCCCTGCCCCGGGCACCCTCCTCCTGATGATGACATCCGCCGGAGGGAGCAAAGAAAGGAGAAAGAGGAGAGAGAGAGAGAGAGAGAGAGTAGAGAGCGAGTTAGAGACAGGCAGAGAGACGCAGTGGCCTCTTCCTTCCTCCTCCGCTGCCTCCTCCGGCGAAACAGCAAAGCAGACCGGCGACAACACGGAAGCAGACTGCAGGGTAGAAAGAGAGAGGAGGAGGTGGCCGAACCTGGCTGGAAATGGTGAGGACGACGTAGGGATCGCTGCTGAAGAGATCACGCTCCGGGAGGTTGGTGCCGCGGAGGACATTCACTCTCACCAGCCCCAGCAGCGGCGCCGACGCCGAGCTCTCCCCTGTCATCTCTCTCTTCGCCGCCGCACTCTCTTCCGAGCTCCCCCGTCCCACCGATTTATCCACGCGCTTTCCGTCGAGGGGAAAGAAGAGGGGAACGGCTGCCGGTGGGCGGCGTGTCGCCCTCGTGAAGAGGACAAGCGACCGCCAGAAAATTGAAGAAAATATAGCAATAGTTTCCGGACCCGCGATCATTCTGATAATGCACCGGGGGGTCAATTTACCCAGTTGACTCCGAGTCAAATTAGACTGTTCCAGAGTCAAACGAGCCAGACAAAGCTCACCGCCCACGACCTCGATCAGGTCAGCCTAGCCAAAATTCTGGCCACCTAAATTTCTCTTGAATTACTTTAATTTATAAAAAATATTGGCGATTATTTTAAAAAACACACACAGGAAAGTTGATATTTACATATATCCTTTTTATGTAAAAAAATTCAATAAAAGTCATTTCCAAGTAAACTCTCTCTCTCTCTCTCTCTCTCTCTCTCTCTCTCTCTCTCTCTCTCTCTCTCTCTCTCTCTCTCTCTCTATCTATCTATCTATCTCTCTATCTATCTATCTATCTATCGATCTATCTATCTATCGATCTATCTATCTATCTATCTATCTATCTATCTATCTATCTATCTATCTATCTATCTATCCATTTCTTAGCTTCTCTCTCTCTCTCCCTTCCCCCGCCTTCCATCACTCTACTCCGAAAGTAGAAATGGGCTTCATATAAATATCATAGAGAAATATAATATAAAGGGCGGAAAATCACTCAAATTTCTTCTGGAAAACATTTGAGAATTCATTTATCTAAATTACAACGATATTATTACACTTTGGGTGAGAAGTTATTTCTACAAGAAGGTTTTTTTGGCAACATTCTTGACAATTAAATCTAATGGACAATTTTATATGGGCCTAAAAAATTATCTCTTTCTTGAGTAGTCTATGAGCAAAATCACACTTGTATGACTATTCTTCTTCTTCTTTCTATAAAAGACCCTTTTTGGCCAAGTACAACAATGCATGTCTAATCCTTCAACAATACAAAAATTGAATAAACACCTCACAACCCGCAACTACTTATTGGCATTAATACAATGAAGATGGGGATAGAGAGAGAGAGAGAGTGACCTAATCATGCACATCCTAATATAAGACCATCCATGGGCAATATAGAAACCCTCAATGACCTTAGACATCACCAATTGCTTCTATTATTGACCCACTCCAACCTCAACTCCACTTCTCCACATTCTACATCCCTAAGCCTTAAGATCATGTCTTGGACCACTTTCCCATTGTAGATGTAGATCTTGCTCTCACCCACCAGGTTGTTGGTGAAGTTAGGGCTCACTATCCTTATGACGTCAGTGTCAAAGAGAGTCTTTAATTCTCCCCTTCCAACTTCCACAAGTGGTTGTATATTGATTTCTGCATTACCCATGGGGTCATCGGGGGTGAACGTGTCCTTATCGAAGACCTCCTGAATTACACAAAAAAATGAGAGTATGAGTCATTATGAATTATTATAACAAGATGAACTTTAATTATGTGCACTTTCAACTATAAATTCCAATGGAATATGGTATGATTCATAATCTTTTATTATCTTGATTATATAGGAGATGCAGATAAAATCTAATAATTGTTATTATTTCTATTAATGACTTAGGATAGTATAGGAGATAATGTAATAATTTGTCATGCAAGTCCTTTGGAATTCAGATAGAGTGCAAGATGATTTACTAAGACTCAATCTAATAAAAAGCATTGAATGTAAATTAGTTTACTAGATGATATGATGATTTACAAAGTTAACACTTAGGAAATGAGATACATCATACAATGATCTAGTAATCAATGACTCATTAACTTCAAATAGTATATGATACAACACTGGCTTGAGTGGATTCAATCAACATAAGAAACTAGGTGGTTATGTATAATGTCGTTTGTATTGAATCAACTAAAATGGGAGACAATCTACTAATTTGTAATGATATTCAAAGTGAAGTTAACTAGTATACAATATCGTTTGATAATTTAAAATTTAAATTGACACAACCAAATGCCGTTTGAAACATCTCACTAGCATATAATGTTGTCCAAAAGGAATTTAAATGGCACAATGGAATCATATGCAACATTGCCAACTTTGATAATCTATTATATAATCCCATAGTTTATAATATTAGTTTCCTTTGATCTATTGATGAATGAGATGATCAGAATGAATTTAAATAATGTGTGAAATGATATAATAATATATTTTTCTAGCCTCTACTCAAATTTTACTAGAGTTTTTTTAGTTATATCATCATTCTAACATCATCAAATTAAATGATCTATATATGAGATGAACGTTAGGGATGATTGGCATCATGTGGATAAATTGGTCAACACCTAATACAATTCAAATTGGTATTGAAGACCATGTTGGCCAATCCAACCCAACTTTCCAAACGCTCTTTCTACAGTCATGACAAGTTTAAAAGTCAATTAATCATGCATTGAAAAGCACTAGTGAACACGATCATAATTCACAGAGAACACCTCAGGGACTTACCAATTTGATATTTATACTTGGATCTTTTACGTATAAGGTCAGTTCCTCGTTCCACTCTGGGTTGACATCCTTTTTAATCACTTTTGTCTTTACTTTCTGTTGGAAACCCTAAAAGAAAAGGAAAAAGGAAAGGACAAAAGAACATTAGCATGGAATAATTGTAAGCTTGATACCATGTCGAAAAGAAAATTAATTTTTTCAGCAATAAGTTTACCTCTCAACTTGGTAAATAAGCTAATCATAAAAATTGAAAAAAATATCAAGTCAAAGCATTGGCAACCAACAGTCACTTAATTTCAATAGACTGGCAAAGGGTTGCAAGAAAGTCATGCACATATGTAGTATTATTATTATGTATTAGAATAGCCCAAATCAATTGGCAAAGCCCATGTGGGATCCTGACCAGCTTCTATGAAGGTTGACTTCCCTTAGGGTAGTCCTATGGCCACCGGAGGGAATACTCTTTTTGTCGTTGCAGTTGGATTACGGGTCTGACAAACAGAAATCCAATTCCGCTTGAATCAGCCCATTTACCTTGCTCACTTGTCTTCAAAGTCAATGAAAAACTGGTCCAAAATCTCTCTCTTCTCGCTCTCTATCCCCCTCTCCCCTGTCTCCCTCCCTCCCTCCCTTGCATCCAGGACGCGTTCACCAATCCGAGCCCTTAGGGAGCAGACTATACAGGCAGAGATTCCTGGGAGGCGCAAGAAAAAGTGGGGAGGAATGGAACCGGACAGGATCTACCCCAAATTGGATGGAGAAAAGACGGATATAGAGAATTCGGGGAAGAGCCTTGCTCTTCTAGCTGGGGACGGCAAAGATATAGATAGATCGATAGATAGAGAGAGAGGGAGAGGGAGAGAGAAAGAGAGAGAGGGGGGGCGGGGAGATGGAGAGAACTGGAGAAGAACCTTGTTCTTCCAGCTGAGGACGACGTAGGGATCGCTGCTGCGGTGGTCTCTGATGGCGAGGTTCCTTCCCCTGATCACCCGCACCTTCAACGACCCTCCCCTCATCGTCCTCCCCTCTCTCCTCTTTGGCCGCCAGATCCTAGGGTGGAGGAGCTTCCGAGATTATATCATGAAGGGGCTTGGACTACGGGTCCTCTGATTTGGATGAGAACGCCCCCGGCATGATGAACCCAAAGTCAACTGGGTCCCACATTACTGCCAGATCACCGCCTCGTTTATTGATCCCGGTAAGGCTAGCGTTGGAAATACGTGGGACCCACTTCCTGCCTTTTTCCCCTCAAGTTACCGACCTTAATGGGCCCGGTAAAGATGGCCCAATGAGCTTCCTAAAGGGGATTGGAGGGAGCGGAGAACAGCACAGGCCCAATAGCATCTGCCCTCGTCGTGCCCGTTCCAGAGCCCAATAATGGTCAAGAAGACCACTTTCTGGCCCAATGTCAGCCCTTCTTCTCCTTCCTTACCCCCACCCCCCTTCCATCTGCTGGTCACATCCGCCGGCGGACGGAAGGAGAGGGAAAGAGAGAGTTAGAGTTATAGAGTAGCACACAGAGAGAGAGAGAGAGAGAGAGAGAGAGGAGTTTTTAGCGGATGAAAGAGAGAGATGCGAAAAGAATCTTCCTCCAGAATCCCCCCGGCGGTCTCGTCCGCCACGAACACATCTCCGACAAATTAGATGCCAGAAAAGAGAGAGAGAGAGAGAGAGAGCAGACGCAGTGGCCTCGTCCTCCTCTGCCTCCGGCGAAACAGCGAAGCAGGCCGGCGGCAATAGCGAAGCAGATTGCAAGCAGAAATGCACGGACAGGGAGGGAGGAGACGGACGAACCTGTCTGGCCATGGAGAGGAGGACGTAGGGATCGCTGCTGAAGAGATCGCGCATCGCGAGGTTGATGCCGCGGATGATCTTCACTCTCACCATCCCCAGCGGCGGCGCCTCCGCCGTGCTCTCCGCCGTGCTCTCCGCCCTCATCCATCCCATCGCCGCTGCGCTCCTCTCCGAGATCCCCGCGCCCCTCCGATTTATTCACACGCTCTTTGATCGAGGAGAGAGAAACGGCCGCTGGTCGGTGAAGTGCATCAACGACCACCAGAGAATTTGAGGAAAATGAGTTGATAGTTTGTCGGACGCGCGATCTTTCTGAGAATGCGCCCGCGGGCCAATTTACTAAGTGGACGTGTAGTCAACAAGAATATTCTAGAGACAGCGTACTAGTCAAACAAGTCAAACAAAGCATGTCTGACCCCACTCGGGGGCAGCCTGACAACACGCGGGCCATCGAAATTTCTCTTGAATTATGTAAATTAATAAAAATATTTCTAAATATCTTCAGACAAGCACAGTGGAAAGCTGATGTTACACATTCTGTAATATGCGCGAAAATTTCTCTAGTATTATTTAAATTAATAGAAAATACCATCCATCTTGAAAAAACACAAGAAAACTGGTGTCTATATACATATTTTATATAAAAAATATTCCACAAAAGTCATTGACAAATTGACACACACTCTCTCTCTCTCCTTCTAAGTAGGAATCGAAATGGGTTTCGTGGAAACCACAATGGAGAAAAGTAATATAGAAGGCGACAAAACACTCAAAAAATTCAGGAAAATATATTTTTTCTTTCGATCAATTTGTGAATGGATAAAAATAATTTACTATTTACCCATCTTAATCGCAGGGAAGTGTAAGGGAAAGATCATGGCCAAAAAAAAAAATCAATGCCCAGCTCCTGGGGATTATAGTAATAATATATATATATATACCACCTTAAAGAAGGCAGATCAGACGTAGTAGGACTCATATATGTTATTTATGCATATAAGTAGGAGGGCATATACGCAATAAAGTGGTAGGTAAGGCGGCAGCATGATTCAACCAGAATAGAAAGGGAATATAATGTCTATCTACAGGCGGGATCAATGACAAGCTCAAAATGCCCACGCCTTTGGCACATCAAGGGACTTTCATGGTACACGGTTCTCGTTGTCGCTTCTTAAAAGGGCAAAAAGAAGAAGACAAGACGACGGACCGATGAGAGCCTCCTTCCCTTTCCCTGCCAGGAAGAGGCTACGTACCTCGCCAGGGGGCCCTTCTGTAGAGGCGGTTGTAGGCCAGCCGCTTGCTCCCCCACTTCCACCAGATGGGCCCCAGCGGGGCGGCCCGCCTCTTCCTCCTGGCCTCCCCTGGGTCAGCAGCAGCACCAAGCAAGATATATAGTCGACGAAATGCCTCCTCAAATTATCTAAACAAATAACAAAGAAAAGGCAGATCCGACGGCAGAGATCGACTCCGCGCAGTGTTCCATTCAATGGATCCCTGTAATGATGAATTCCCATCTTCAGAAACGCCTCAAAGACACCCCCCCCTCTCTCTCTCTTTCTCTCTCTCTCTCTCTCTCTACCCTTCCGGCTCTGATGTGGGTGGTGGCAGGCAGCTTACCATACCAGCTTCAGAGTGAGCAAGATCTCTGCAACATCCGAGATCCCTTCTCCTATCTTCACTCCCCCACTGGAGCAGCTGCCCCAGGGGGGGACGCCCCCAACCCGGGAGACGCTCGCGCCCCCGGCACTTGACCTGCACAAGACCGACATCGTCAAGGTCCAGATGCTGATACAAGATGCCGCGGGGACAAGCAATACACAGCTCCCCCCTTCTCCGTCCCCCCTCTATTTACCCACGCCACATCATCATGTAATGCCAGCTCAGCAACTAGGCCACATCAGCAGACACATCAGCAGCTTCCTACGAGGACGAGGGGTTTCCCACATGGATTGAATGATGGTGGGGGTCAAGCAGGGATTGTCTTCTATCATCAGGTTTGACCACCTGCTTATAGGCGTAGGATAAGGCCTGACTTCTATCACCAGGTTTGACCATCTTGGATGCTCCTAGAAACGGCGAAAATGGGTCAAAGATAAATTCGAACTTAAGTGAACTAGGAAAACCAGCAAGAGAAATCCCAGCTGCATTATTCACCAAGTCCAGCCATGTTCTTCCTTCTAGTGCGTAGACCATGACTGCTGCAGGGTTGACTCCAGCGTTCTCCAAACTCCAAGTTCAATGACGAAAATCAGAACAGCACACCGGCCAAATGCCACTCCTAGTGATGACTAGTATATCTCTGCTTCTTTTTAATTTCTTATTTTTCTTCGATTTTCGTGCGATAATCCATGGTAATAGCCAGGCATTTTCCATACGGTATATAAGATATGAGGAAAATAAAAAAGGCCGACATATTTAAAGAAAACGGGGTGAAAATAGATGGCGCACACGTATACTCACTTATTTTCATGGGCGGCAGTGAATCCCACTGAAGCAGGAGTTTCTCGTAGGTTGACTTCAGCATGGGCCAGAACTCGAGCTGTACAGTCAACACCTCAAGAATGGTTTGCAATCCGGATCTTGAAGGCAAGACATCGTGCATCTCACACGTGGGCTCATCTCCAAGGAGTACCTTCAAGATAATAGGAGACAAATCAAATACGAAAAAGACTATAAAAAAAATATGCAATAAAATCGAAAGATATTTCGTTTATTTCTTTATCTGCTCTTTGTCTGCAATTTTCTATTGAAAACACTCCAATCAGAGCAACCCGTCTACTTCGCCAAAGAATCGTATAATATTAGCAGATTATTTTTTTTTACTGCCCTTATATGGAGACCTGATCAAGAGGGACATTTTTTTTATGTCTGGCTAAAACAAGGGATATCTAACTTGAATGAATTCACCACAAAAACCCACACAGATATCTCTAAAAGTCAACCGACGATTGAGCAGCTAGAGTGAAACTTAGATAGCTCAAGAAGTGCATTCTACCTTTACGACCGCAGTAGCCGAAGAAGATATAGAGCGGAGGTTGTAGCTGCACAAGGTGAAGGTAATGTTAACTCTATAACCGATGCAAGCTTGGGAACACCCCCCCACACAACAAAACACAAGAAGAGAGCACTCACCCCCCTTCCAGAACAACCAGCAACCGTCCCTGTGAGACGTCCTTCAACATATGTGTCATCTGGGCATAACCATCAGGGGTTACCTGCCAATCAAGAGCCCATGAGTCTTGTTAATCCGTACAAGATTCAAAAGAAAACGTCTCATTCTTATTAACTAAGAAGATTGAAGAAATTTGAACAAGTGTTGTCAGCCCAAAAGAGATAGGTGGAGGGCATTAGATGACTTTTTGAATTTGAGGACGTCACACACAAATCAAGGCCGGAAATCCTGTGCACAGGGCTTCACATGGCACTGATAGCAGAAGAGATATGGATGCGCTGACATTGGTGGCCACTGCATTCTCTGGAACAGACATAGGATGAGATGATAAAAAATCAGAATTTCGGGTGGCATGTCTCGCAAATAGAGCCCGAATCAATAGGATTTCTGATGCAGTGAGGTTATTAGACTGAGATACGTCCTAGAGGATGAACTTTGCTGGCCACTCCCGTGTGGGAGTGACAAAGTGCCATCCAAGCTAGTGCTCATGGGAAAGTGCACTCTACAAGTAGGCCCCAGGAAAATTTGATAGCTCAAACTGGTCCCGTGATTGGACGAAAGAGTTCACTGCATCACCCTAAATGATTATCTTGAATGAGTTCAAACTTGGGACAGGGCCTTCTCGAGTTTGAGATGTACTGGCAACCCCTTTTTCTGAATGCAATAACGAAGAATAAACGGGATTATCGAATTCTATGAAGGCAGGGAAATAGAAATCTTTTTTCACTAATAAAGGAACAAGCCTATACATCGCAGGAGCCAAGAGGATCGCCTCTCGCAGCATCAAATCCCGCAGAAATAATAGTCAAATCTGGAGCAAACGCTGAAGCTGCATAAAGTATTTGATTTTATCAGATATTTGTAGAAACGTAGATGAACAAAAATAAAGTCAAAGCACCACATGTATAATCTGGCGGTCCATGTGAAAATACAATGAAAGTTTGAAGCCAAAACAGTGGCAGAAGGTAAAACTCGTCCATAATAATTCAATTGGGCAATGATTGACCAGCCCGCTCTCAAGTGTACTAGCCATTATCAGCATGATCCATTAGACCATAAAATCAGATCAGACTCTCAACAACTATTTTCTGCTCGAACAGAAACATTCAGAGAGCGGATCAATAGTTATGAACGAAAGTAGTTCATAAGACTTAGCGACATTCCCACAGCATTCATGTTCTAAGGAGTTAGTTTATTAACTGCATATAATACGACAAATAATGGGGGTTAAAAAAAAAGAAAATAGTAGCCATTATATGGCTCGACCTTTTCTACATTTCTCCGTTATCTCATAGGACCAATTTTTGAATTGGCAAAGATGTCTATTTACGAGAATTTGGCCAATTAACTAGTAGTGATGTCTAATCTTCATCTTATGTTGGTCATGTAGAAGGAGTTCATAGAGCTCATCCCAAAATGTGCATTTTATCATCAATGTTAGTAGTTTATTGCGTCAGTAACATATAAAAAGGAAGCCGTCAGGTTCAAACTGCAAAACAATATTGTACTCAGTTCATGTAGAACCTCCATGACCGGACAATGCTCCACCAAAATCCCCACTAGAGTTCCTCTCTAGCCTTACACATTGACTAACCCGACAGACTAGACTATATGCTCAGTCGCTTCAATGCCCAACTGTTTCCTAGTGCAGTATATATATCACACTATTACCTGTTTCTCACCCTGAAAAACATGATCTTGTGAGGTTCAATCATAAACTACACATCAAGAACTCTACAGTTATAATAACCTTTCAGCACAGAATTTCTTTATAAAATACATGTCCCTAATAGTATATAGTCGTTAAGCTAGAAAGATACCAATAGGAAGCACAGCATGCCGGAATGCAAAAATGTAGTCATTGTCCCCGACACCACCATTCTTCCAAGGAATGTTTACGCAGTAACCTTTAGCGTCCATAACACCAACCTGCAAAAGCAAAGGAAAAGATAATATCAAAAGTAAATTCTTTTTTTCTAAAAGGTAAATGTTGACGACGTAGTGACGTATGGTGATCAAGTTGGTGGCATAGTAAAACGTGGAAATCCACTGACTTTGGCAGCTCAACGTGAAGGACATTTGACACAAGAGTCTTAGATTGGATTGGACACAAGCAAACCTTTTAAGTTCAAGAAGGAAGTCGAGCAAAAGTAAAACACTACATTTCTCTACCTGATTACATTTTTAAAGCAAAAATGTTTTTAAGTTTCAGGAGGCTATTAAGCCTTGACAAAGTTTTATATCAGGGAACAAAAAGATAATAACCAGTAATTATTGAAGTAAATCGACATTCCACTTTAAAAGCAGTGGCAAACTGCAGTGAAGTCCTTGAACCATAAATATTACCAATCTATGTGTAGTTAATTAAAAATTAATAAATTTACAACTTATACCTATATCTAGCAACGTGCAATCTTTTGACAGTGTAAGCCAAAAAGCTCATTTTCTACCAATATGTTGAGGAAAAAGAACCGCCCCCTGCCCCCACCAAATTATGGTCCAAAATTAGTCCAAGCAGCTATTCTATCAAAGATGTGCTTTCATAATGCTTTTCTAAGCAGAGTTTTTTTTCTTATTCGTATAACGATAAATCTCTTCATGGATGAGAGAAAAACATTAAAATATGATAATATCAACATTTAACCTGGTCTAGATATCGATTTGAGTTTTAAGTAGTAAATGAAACTTTTCCTTATTATCGTGATTTGTTACCCAATAAAGATGGTGTTAAGTCACCACGTTAGTAACCTTGATAAGATGAAAAATGCCAAACCCATTTCAGGAAAACCATTATATTATAATTCAACATGATGCAAGTGAAAGAGAGAAACCACTCTAATTAAACACTCAAAACTCATCTCTAAAGAGATGTCTGATATTAAATATGGCAGAGATCATTATGCCATTGTGTAACCTTTCTCTGTGCTTACGAACAAAAAGTTATCAATGTATACAAAAGAGGCCCCAGCATCCAGCCATGAGAGATCCTAGGCTAAATTCAAATGAGCATGTGTTTTCTTCTCGTAAATACAATCAAAAGAAGACCCATGGAAATATTATAATCTTTGACAAGTTAGCTCTGTGCAAACATTCTGAAATCTGAATTGTTTCACCAAAAAAATATTATACTTATTAATTTTGTTGTCATACTAACGGTCACTGACTAAAATGGTTGTCAAGGACAAGAATTACGCAAGATGCCAGGATGGCAAACCTATTTTGGAATGGAAAATAACAGCCCACGAGTTAACGACGAATGTTAATAACACAAACAACACTGATGTGATAGATTAACATGAATAATGTACAGATTCAATCAAGTTGTTCAACTATGCGATATATGAGATATAGTTGACAGGTTGTTTACATATGCTAAGAGTCCATTATTTTATTTAGTAAACAAGGAAAGACAACACTAAACATAATTAAAATTAAAAAGAATAGATACATCTTCAGCCGCCCCTGTTCCTGGGTAGAACCTTCCATTTTCGTGTCTATGCAGGGACACATAAAGTACCTAGATAAACAAGAGTCAAAACAATTAGAAAATCTACCAAAAAGACATCCACAAGCGAAAGATCCAGATATGAACAATATATGCACCTGCTTCGAGAATACAATCATAGCTTAAAATTAAACGAAATAACCAAAACGATAAACTGTCGAACAAAATAATTCATAGGGGATTTAAACTTTTGGACGTAGGGAAAGGACACAGCGTAAGGGAGTATGTAACCAACGGAAAGAATGACAGATGAGGAAACACATTTTTGGTATCATGATTCAGAAGGCAGATAAGTGGACTCTTAACCCTGCTGATAACATACAAATATTTCATATTTTTTAACTTATTTACATGACATCCGACACTGCTATTTAAAATTAGAAACAGTTTGCAATACAATCCAGGAGAAAACTTGTGTCAAGACTCACCGATTTGTTTGCCTCAAATATTTCTTGTGTACCATTTCCATGATGTACATCCTGCAGAAAGTATTAATCGTTTTTTAAACAAGACGCATTGACATGAGATAACAGGAAATTAAAAATAAAACAAATTAATTGAACAAATAATAAATAATAAAGTTACGAACCAAGGGAACATTACCCAGTCAACAATTAAAACTTTCTTGGCACCCGCGGCCATGGCTGCCAATGCTGCAACAGCTGCATTATTGTGTAGGCAGAAACCCATCGCTTGCTTTACACCAGCATGATGTCCAGGAGGCCTAACCTAACTTCCAAAAGAACAGAGTCATGCGCCAAGCACGTTATCAAAATTAGAAATTCAACTCTGCGGTAATAGCAATTACAGTATTTGATAACATACCAGAGCAAAACCATTCCTAGCACGCCCAGACATAATAGCTGAAGCAAGATCCGAGCACAAACCTGCTGCAAGTCTTGCCGCACATGCTGAATGTTCATTGGCATATGTGTCCGGGGTAAAATAGCTGTTAATTTAGAATGCGGGTTAAAACATCATCCACAGCACATTTCATCCTACGCCAATTAGAAATTTTCGATTACATGGAATCATTCTTCTGAAACATGAACCAGAGGAATGAATAAAACTAAGTAAAATTAGGACTGAGAGGAAGGATTAAACAAAAGAAGCAGATCTTTCATGATCTTGATACCACAACAAACAAAATAACAGAAATTAACGACCACTTGAGTTATGAAAACACCAAAACATGGCAAGCTATTCAGGCAAAAGCGTGCAGTGAAGAGACCATTTAAACATACATTCTAAGCATCCTAAACATATAACCCACGCTAGTCAGGTGGGGTGATAAATTTCCAATAAAAGATGAGCATCCACTGAAGTTCCCTTCAAAATATTAAAATACACAAACCTGTAATAACAATCTAGCGCACAAAATATTCAGGTTCCTCTTATACTTCCGTCCATAACATGCATTCGGCAAACCCTAAAAAAACTGTAATAAAAATGAAGAAATTCTTGACAATGTGGAGAAAAGTCAAGCAGAAATTCGACCTTATCCATATGTGACCCTAAAAACCATCAAAAGATGTTTATCAGAATGGTCAAACATCAATCGACCATAGCTTCCTTTCTTTTCTCAGAAATATGAACAAAAACTCATAAAGGAAAAATGAATCGCTTATTCACATTTCATGTTTATGATGAGGCACCTCACATTTCATAAAAAAAACGAACGTCAAAAGGATCGTTATGGAAATCAAAAATTCATATAAACATGAGAAAAGAAAATAAGCCATTTCGATAAAGCAAACTAATCCAATAGTTCTCCCAGAAGAGTGAAGCATTCAAGAAATACTATTGCGCACCTCAGTAGCAAATGTCTTGTACTTTCAACGGATTCAACATGGTCTACAGAATGAACCTGCATCCCAATGAAAACATAGAGAAGTAAATTATATCCATTCTCTTAATGGCAAGCTAAAATGATCTACTTTCTTATAAACCAAAAGTCAGCTGTGATCTGATGGTCCATGATGGCCCCTAGGAAGACAATTACAATGATTATCACAGTCGTGGCAGAACCAAGTACAGCACATATTTCCTGACATGGCAGTTTTATAACAAAAAAAAGGCATCTGTTTCCAATGCTAAAGAGCATCAAACAAAAGTCTACAGAAGACAATCAATGACATAAAATGAGTAAAAAAACCAATAAATCATAAAGTTACAAATAATTTCAGCTTACCCTCTGAAGCTCTTCTAATGTGATTTCCCTAGCAGGAAGGCTAAAACATTTTCCAGGAAATAGGCCTGCAGACAAAGGAAAGAACAGCTCATATAGAAAATAATTCATTATGAAACATAGAGAAATGACAAAAAAAGTCCAAGGCTAGCAACAGTTGAATATTTAGAAGACATACCAGCAGTAGAAAGACTAGCCACAATTGCTCGAAGCCGATCAGGTCGCTCAGGGTGTGGATGTGATTTCATTTCCACCTGTAACAAAACAATCAGAACTACAAATAAGTATATGTGAACCGACATTCTATGGCACAATTGGCCACGATCCTCACCACATTGGGACTGCATTGGGACTGAAATACAAATGGATAGGTATTTTATGCCCTCCTGGGGCCAAGCAGTAAGGTTCCATCCTCTCCTCCTTTCCCGTCCCTCCCAAAAAGGACAAAAGGATACTACGTCTTCAAAAATCATCCAGCAGACTCTCAAGTACTCTGGAGCATCGTATTTCCTACAAGGTTGAAGTTTCTCAACAGAATAAAATTAAGAACAGAAAACACAGCCACATTGGCTGTCTTGCACGGGCCGAAATTATGGACTGGTAAAGAAAACCAGGTCAATAAAACGGGAGCATTTGAAATGAACTCTTCAGTGAATGTTGGATATTCTTGAATCTCTCTCAAAAATTTCTTTACTCTCTCAAAAGAGACCATAAAACTGCCAGTAAAAAGTCCCATCTTACTCCTCTGTATTCTTTTAACTAGCAATGGCAAAAAAAAATTCAGCATTAGGATAAACAGTCAAGATGACATCGCTGTATTATGTTCATCCGTTGCAGAAGCTACATATTTCTGAAAATATTCATTCCTCATTATTTCCCAAAAGCCATTTCTATCTTCACTTAGACGCCATAGTTTCCGAATTAACACAGCAGCCAAAGGACTATTGATGGAAGCAGGCATAGTTGCCCCACAAACAGGGGTAGACTCCAAAAAGGGAGAACAAAGCCACTCACTAAAGAGTGTGAGCAAGAAATCCAGCAATGTATGCACATCTATCAGAATGACTCTCATCACCTTAGCTGACCTCAATATCAATCATGTTACCCAGTCTTTGGCCAGTCGTGTCCGTCCATCGACAGAAAAATCCTTACAGCTTACAAGGAAAGAAGGATTAAACTTGCAAACTCTTCAATATGGCCGTCCACTCAACCACAGCAACAAACCTGGTTTACCAACATCGATATGACACATTATACATAATTGATAGTACAATAAGTAGACAATTAAACATAACCTCTTTTAGTGGACCAATATCTATATGGCGGGCAATATATCTCCTTTGTAAATGTCTACCGCTCAATTTCAGTCTTACTCTGATAGTCGAGGTCATGCTAATAATCTATGCTTATCCACTGTGAATCCAGGCTACGGATCGCAAAGGAAAACATACTTGGTGGTACTTGGGCTAGCATAACGATAGCAAAAAATTACCTCAAAATGCAACAACATTCTCTCATCAAAGCCAATGGCAGTACCCTCTTGATATATACCTGTACAAGTTTTAAACAAACATCTTAATTTTGTATGTCCTGCGATGATCATAATGGCAACGGATGTACTTTAACAAATGTCGTGAGAAAATGAACAAAAAATAACTAGAATCCAGACTATTTGTTATTTCATACTCTTCACTAATTATTGATGACCAATCCAATATTAGCCAATGATCAATTGACTGCCAGAATAGAGTGGTTCACGAAATCGTGATGAGAGCAAACAGTCCACAATATATTTGTGCTCAGAAGCACGAATTCAAGCTTCTTCTTCAAGGCATGCCGAGTAATTATGGTTTTTTGTGGAAGAATTATATCTATCTTGATATCTATGTATATATATATATAGCCGTTACAAGTGTCATTTCTCTCTTTGCATTTATGAGGGGTTTCTTCATATATGCAATCCCATGTTGTATGGGTTCCTTGATTAAACCCAAAGTCATATAATTTCATTTTCAATGTTGCTTCAGGTAATAATATCCTAAATCAATCCATTCGCGACTTAGTGAAGTCAGATGAACACCCTAAAATCAAGACATAGGAAACTATCAAGAAGACACAACAATCCAATAACAGCTGTGTACTCAACATTACAGAAATGATTTGAAAAGAAAAAACTCACGCCTTTCAGACATGCTTTTGCATTAATTCAAAACATAATTGTTGTAGCATCTATCAGGAATCTTATCCTGCCTATCGGCAAAAGAAAGGCACAAAGTCTACAAGTCTTGAAGACAGATTTCTGCTGAGTTATCAGGTAGAAACCAAAACTTGGGAGCTCTACTGGGTTATGGAGGTTTGTCTTTGAAGTCAAGAGTTCAAATTCCTAACCATTACGAGTTTCCAGTTGCTGCAATCAATTGATGTAAAAGAAATACCGAGAATTTGGGGAAAAGTAACAGGAAAAAGGAAAAACTCGTTTCAGTTGCAATAAATACCAGAAAAAAATGCAATATCTGACCTTGGCATCTCTCTTTGAGGTCTAGCTTCGTAGAAGTTTGATCCTCTGCCAAACGAGAAGCAAAAAAGCCTTGCGTAGGAATTTTTGAATCCTTGTACTCTCCACAAATCTTCGATATCAAATGAAAAATATCCATCAGAACACGTTTCCTGCTCATCTCCGATTACAAAGCATAATTAAATGATTCATTCCAAGTGTATCAAGCAACAATGAAATCATTCATACATCACAGTAGGAGACGTCGTCAAAGTTAGGCATGGTGCAATTGACGCAGAACCACTTCTTGCTGATCAAGCGCATTACAGGCTCCCAGTCGCTGTCGTCGTCATCTTCATCGTCGTATTGCTCTTCCATATTAGAAAGGTCCTGAAGGGTGCTCCCAGTAGATTGTCTCGAAACTCTCTGCTGAGGTGCTGTACTACAAGCTTCATAATCACCGTCCTCCTCGGCACCAGCAACGCCCTTGAGGTTAACAGCGCATTCCTCGACTACTACATTTCTACCAGAGACGAGATGCAAAGGGGCCGCTACACCAAAGCTTGCGTCCACCCGTCCACCGTTGTTCGCCATCCCGTGGGAACCGGATCCGCGTGTTCACTAAAATAGTAAAATTCAAAAAAAACACCATTCAACAACCCATCGGCAGCTGCCAGCAGGGGAGAACACGGATCTCCCGGTTCTCTTCGAATCAAAAACTATTTAAAACATACCGACTAAACATATCAGAGCTAGAGTGCTCCGCGAATCTCAATGGGTACACAGCACTCAGAGGGCCAAAGATTTGACGACCATAAACTTTATAAAACACGAAGAACAGCGATGAGACTACTCGGCGACAGATTTCATTCGAGTCCGTACCTTTCTGTAGCAATTCATCGACGGATCAAACGCGCCCAATCGAACGATCGAACGAATCCAAAGAGACGAATGAGCAAGCGAGCGCGCGCGCGCGAGAGAGAGAGAGAGAGAGAGAGACGGTGGAAGATGAAGGCAAAAGACCAACAAAGGAACGGATCTATTTAGGGTTTTTCTTTCGATGAGAAATTCGAATTTTCCCCCTCTTCTTTCCTTTTTTGCCTCCGCCACCTCCCCAACCGAGGAGGAATAACATGTTCCGCCGGTTCACCCTCCATTATCCAGTTACGACAGAAAAAACAAAGTTCCACGAACCAAGTCCACGCGAACCCTGTCCTTTGTGCGGCACAAATTGCGCCGCCGCCGCACGGGTGCGCGGGCCGTACACAATATGATCAGGACCGTGGATTAGATCAAACGCTTGATAATAGACGACCCTATGGATCCAACGGTCTGGATTCCCTGATGCCAAATGATGATATTACGACCCTACTCATGCTCCGACCCAGCTCTTTTTTCTCATCTCTATTGAATCATCGGGCCAATGGGCCAGGCCCAATAGACAAGGTTTGTTGGCCCTTCATTATGAGTGTGTGTGTGTGTGTGTGTGTGTGTGTGTGTGTGTGTGTGTGTGTGTGAGAGAGAGAGAGAGAGAGAGAGAGAGAGAGGGGGAGGGGAGAGAGGAAGAGAGGGTGAGGAGGGGGGCTCATTAAAACACCAATCATTTTATAAATGATATAAACTAAAGTTAAGTAATAATTTGAAATAAAACAAGTGATATCTTCCCCAGGACTTCACCTCCCCTTCATAAATGAGCTTTCTAGCATGCACAAACTCAACATTGTACAGAAATTGAGGTTTTTCACTATTTCCTTGTCTTTCCATAGTGAGAAAAGGTATGAAAATTAGTACAACTTAGTATGGCCTTGATTAATTAGCCAAAGTACATGAAATGATTCTCTCAATGATCATTGCATTTTATGAACTATTTTTGAAACTCTTTGGTGAATTGATGGCATTAGGTCATTGCTTACCTTGCCACTACTAGTGTTTCCTTCAATTGTGACAGCCCCAATTTTCAAAGGCCCTCACTTCACCAAGGGCAATTTCATGAATTAATTAACCACCATGTGATGGTTTCTTTCCTTAGACAAGGGTGTGTTGGATATTGTGGTGATGTACATTATATTGTCATAAAGTAGTAACTTTGTTCTATTCAAATTGATGGCATTAAAAGATTTAGAGGCTAGACAAAATACCAAAAAGGGAGGTCAATTGATAATTTAGAAATTTCAAATTTTCTTCCTAAATGTTAAATGTGTCAACACACGTATTAACACAACTCTGTGGATTATCTATGTGCAAAATGACTTTCTCTCTCTTCTAGCAAGATTTCATTATAAGGTTAGAGCTTTTTATACTAGTTTGCCCCTCACCTAGCTACTTTCAGTCCCGAAGGATCCTTCCTATCGGTATTCCACTATTTCCTTTAGAAATATACATAGATTTTAACGAGATTAGCTATCCAATACCTCATGTTTGACCTCCGAAGATATTCAGCTCCTTCTAAGCCAAACAGGGCTTAAAGCACTTTGTGCTTTTGCCCAAACTCACTCTCCACTCACCACCCAATTACCTTAGTGGCTGATGGAGAGCCTCCTCAAAAGATTCAAGTTTTATTTTGATTACCAATTGTTAATGAAAAAATATGATATAATCTGCTCATAGTTAATGCTCAGTAGTGATGAATCTTGATTGTGAGAGAGATAGCTTATTATAAATCGAAGTAGAATCGTTCTTATTGATCTCCTTTGCTTTCTTTACTTATAAGGTGTCATCCTCCAATGGATTTCCGTGATTTACTTGAAAGACAAAGTCGGAAGGTCAGTTTGAATACTTACTATTTTTCGAAATGCATGTGGTAACGACCTCTGACCATTGTGAATTCAATATCTTTCTATTCTCTAGTTTGTTCAATTTAAAATTCGAACTGAAGATTTTTCTCTCATAGATGAAAAATTTTCTTGTTGACTTCATCTTTAGATTCAAACATTAAGTTAGTCGTTTTCTCTATGTAAGCAATTGACGTGTCATCATTCAGATTTCTAGTTCGAGACTCATGAGAGCTCATTTGATATTTCTATCATTTTTCTTTTTCTTTTAATGATACACGTAACTAATAAATAATAGTTATACTTAAATAGTTAAATAAATATAGATATATGAATTAAAAATATAACCATCATTTACCTATTAAATATTTATTTTCCAATAAATATTTACCCATGTGTGGCGCTTGACCTCTTCATCATTTCACTTAATCTCAAAGTTAGTCACAATGTTACAAGATGAATAATAGATTTATTTATATGAAATATATAAATAATTTATCATAATCTTGTGAATTATATCAGTCATAAATTATATATTTTTTCATATATATTGTAATATCGAAATTTATGCCCAAGGGTATCAACAATCTCCCCTTTTTTGATACTTACAAAACCATCTAGAGAAAATATATATATCAGTATAATTATGTGTACAAATATTATAGCAATAGTTTTATGTGCATAATAATTAAAGCTTTGATAATAATAGCAATCAATTATCATGTGTCAACACATGTGTCCAAGTAATGCATAGACAAAACATTCAAGATTCAGTATTCACATCTGTTCACATAGTTTATTCACAAAGTTTCAAGCAATAAAAATAGAATTGCGTGAAATATATCTTTGCTCCCCTTGAATAAGTGCTCCCCTTGAGTTTGTGCACTTAAGGTTCCACAATAGTTCACATTTTCTTAATCTTTCTCCCCCTTTTTGTAAGATCAAAAAGTCAAATCATAGACAATCGAGAGAAATACAAAAAAAAAAAAGTTTGTGCTCGATCTAAAAGTTATGAAAATCACAAGCGAATTTCAGAAATGTTGTCTTCAAGGTCTTGTAGTCATTCTTCCATCATATCAAGACATTACTCCACTTGTTCCACACTTTTGTTAAATTTCTCAACAATGGGAATAATGTCAAGGAATGTGAGAGCACGAGATGATGCATGAGAGCAAGATGAACGATGAAGTCACTAACCATCACTACAAGAATATTCTATTTGATGAAGAGTGGATTTTTCAATGATGTCATGTGGAATGCTACTAATAGATTCTTTCATAGAAAGATATATGTTGTAGTACTTGAAAACACGTGTGATAACACAACCAAGTAGAAGAATGAGGTCATACTTCAAGACTATTTTCATCTGTTCTAAGAACAGATCTTTAAAATCAAATGAAAAGCTATAGATAATATAGTATAGGATAAATATAGATTTCTCGGACAACCTATCATGTGCACCACTCCTATGCCATAAAAGATGACCAATAAAAAAATGACTGACTCTATGAGATAATGGTAGATGAAATGCTTTTATGGTGTTGATAGAGGCATTCTCCATTTCAATTAATGTGATAAAAAATTCAGAAATTGTTTACTTATTGACGGCCAAATGAGGCCTAGTCAGAATATCAAGGATTACATTCAAAATTTCAAGAGTTAAATCAATGAATGCTCCTTTGACATAAGTTGACAGTCCAACAAGGATAATAAATGCATTGCTATAGAACATGTGAATAAGATTATAATAGTTTTCAATTGGTTCAGAAATTAGATGAGAAATTCCAAGGGCATCAAAATACTTTTTCATATAAATTTGCTACAATTTAAAGAATTTGAGATCAAGAAATTTGCAACATAAGACTCTATGATATTTAAAGTTTTTCTGAAATTTTTCTTCATGAGCTGTAGTGAGAAAGAGTAGAGAGTAATATTGAGAAGATACATCATGAGTATGTCGAGGTGCAACACTTTTCCTAGATCTTTTGGAATTCTGTTTCTTGGCTTTGAGTTTCTTCAATGTGACTTTTTTTGCAAGTTTAGATTTGAGCACAAGAGAAGGTTTTCGAGGTACATATTTAATTTTTTTTGTGGGCTGGATGGTTTAGAAGATTCTAGAATATGAACAAGTAGATCAAAAATGATGTTTTTTAGACTTAGAGTAAATAAATCATCGGCAATGAGTAAAATATGAGGTTCTATAATCTTAGATTCAAAAGAAATGAGAATCAAGGTGCTAACATCTATAGATAGTTTTTGCACGACTATTACAACTTGATCATTAGTCATCATTGGTGATGAAGGAATAGATGAAATAAGTTTAGCAAGAGAACCAGATAGAGGGGTCGAAAAGGGAGTAGGTAATTTTTCGTTCGTTAGAGATAGTGGGAGAGTCTTTTTAGGAGATGAATCAATAATAACATTTTTCTCTTTATCTTTCTTGAAAATTCTTGGACGACAAAAAGTTCTTGAAGGTGAAATAAGAAAGGCAGAGTGTAGGGTATCAACCATAGTGAATCTAAGGTTTCAAAAGATTTTTGACTGAATGAGATGCAAATGTAATACAATACACAGAATTATACCTTGTGTTGACTCACGAGTTAACCCAATGTGATATGAGCTGAGGCTTGAAATCTTGTAAGCTTAGTAGAACAAAGGTTGTCGGATAATAAAAATGATTTAAGAAGGTAAAGTTTTCGAATAGTGAAATGCGGCCTTTTGATAAAAGAAGACAAACATAGTCATAATATAAGATCTCTTAAGGTATGCGACAACATAGTATTTATTGTTCATGTCCTTAAGAAAAGAAATCTCTCGATAACACTTAAAATTTGCATGACAAAGAGCGTGTCAACATAGACATCTATACATATGAGGTTCATATCAGACATAGAATGATTATTTAAATAAATCATAATAGTATCATCAATAATAATAGAACTTAGACAGAAATGTTAGTCAATTTGCGCATACCAATTTCATAAATAATAAAATTAAATATATCTTTAGAAAGGAGTTTTGTGAAGATATCAACTAACTATTTTGATATATCAATAAATTATGATTCTATATCCCTTTTTATATATAATCACAAATGAAATGATGTTTGATTTCTATGTGTTTGGTTCGAGAGTGTATGATAAGATTTTTAGCTAGATTGATAGCACTTGTGTTATCACAACACATGGGTATCTTTTTAAGTTTGACTTCATAGTCCTCTAATTGATATTTAACCCAAAGTATTTGTGTATAACAATTTTCAGTAGATACATATTCGGCCTTTGCAGTGGATAATACAATAGAATTTTATTTCTTAGAACTCTAAGAAATCAAACAACTATTTAAAAATAAGTATGACCTGCTAGTACTTTTTCTATTAATTCTACATCTTACAAAATTAGAATCACAATATCTTAGAAGGTTTACATTTTGATTCTTTAGATACCATATCCCTAGAGTTGTTATATCAATCATATATCTAAATATTCTTTTGACAACCGTGAGACGTAACTCTTTGAGATTACTTAGAAACCTTGCATAAAGACAAACAGTAAATAAAATATTAAGTCTACTTGCTATCAAATATAATAAGGATCAGATCTTTCCTTTATATAGTTTTCTATCAATTTCTTTCCCTTTTTCATCTATAGCTAATTTGATATTTGTTCTCATAAGAGTTCTTTTGGGTTTCAGATCATTCATATTGAATTTTCTAAGTAACTCATTCGTATATTTTTCTTAAGATATAAAAATTTCATTCCCTAATTGTTTGATTTGCAAGGCAAGAAAGAAATTTAACTCACCCATCATACTCATTTCAAACTCAGTTTGCATCAAAGATGAAAATTCATTGCATAGAGATTCATTGCTTGCACCAAAAATAATATCATCAACATATATTTGAATAATCAACACATGTATATCAACTTTTTAATGAATAAAGTTATATCTACCTTTCCTCTTTGAAAACTATTTTCTAAAAAGAATGGACTCAATTTTTTATACCAAGCTTGTGGAGCTTGTTTTAGATCATATAAAGCTTTCTTTAATCTAAAAACATGATTAGAAAATTCATAATTTTAAAACCACTGTTCAACATAAACTTGTTCTTTAATAAGGTCATTCAAAAAAGTACTTTTAACATCCATCTGATATAATTTAAAATTATTAGCACATGCAAAAGATAATAAAATTCTAATAGCATCAAGTCTAGCAATAGGAGCATAAGTTTTTTCATAATCTATTCCTTCTTCTTGAACATAGTCTTTAGCAACTAATCTTGCTTTGTTTCTTATTACCTCTCATTGTTCATTTAATTTGTTTCTAAATACTTATTTTGTTCTTATAATATTTTGATGTTTAGGTTGAGGAACCAAATATCAGATATTATTTTTATCAAATTGTTCAAGTTCTTCCTACATAAAAATAATCTAATTAGAATTAATCAAAGCATCATCAATAGTTTTCGGTTCAATTTAAGAAATAAATACCATATGAGTTTATTATTTTAATATATATCTAATTCTTAATTTTTCATTCAAATTACCTAAAATATTTTCTTTTGGATGACTCTTAACATATTTCCAAGCTCAAGGTAAATTTTCATGTTCAGGATTTGACTCTAAATGAGGTAATTCTTCTTCTTTGTCTTTTCTCTATTTACTATTGTCACAACCCGTGTCAACATAGTTAGTTTCTAAATGCACAATTTTTTGAATCTGTACTTATTCTACAAATTTTACATGAATAGATTTTTCAACAACTAATATTATTTTATTATATATTCTATATACTTTAGAATTTTCAAAATATCCCAGAAAAATTCCTTCATCACTTGATCAAACTTTTTAAAGTTGTCTTTACCATTACTCAAAAAAAACATTTGCAGCCAAATGGTTTAAAATAACTCAGTTTATGCTTTTTATTTCTTAGTATTTCATAAGGAGTTTTCTTTAATTTTGATCTAATTAATGCTCTATTAATAACATAACATGTATTACTAACAATTTCAGCCCAAAAATATTTTAGAAGATCATTATCGGCTAACATAGTTCTAGATAAATCAAGTAATGTCTTATTTTTCCTTTCAATGACACGATTCTATTGAGGTGTTCTAGGTGTTGAGATATTATGAGATATTCCTAATTTATCATGGAAATCAAAAAATAAAACATTTTGAAATTCACCTTTATGATCACTTTGAATTTTCCTAATATTCATGCTTAAGTCATTTTATATTTTCTTTGCAAATTTTGTGAAGTAATCATATGTTCTATTTTTCTGAACTAAGAAAAATATCTAAATAAATCGTATATAATCATCAATAATAACTAAGCCATAATACTTTCTAGCTAAGTTATTGATTTTACTTGGACTAAATAAATCTAAATGAATCAAGTTAAGGATCGTGATGAGGAAATATATTTGTTTATTTTAAAGGGTTCCTTTATTTGTTTTCCTTTGATGCAACTCTCACATGTAAAGTTTTCTATATTTGATAACTTCAGAAGTCCTTTAACTAGTCCTAATTTTGATAGTTTATGAATAGTTCTAATATTTATGTGACCAAGTTTTCTATGCCAAAGATCTATCTATTCTTCATTCTTTTTAACAACAAGACAAAAATTAGATTAAATCAAAATTTCAAAATCTATAACATAAATATCTTTGACTCTGTCACCAATAATAAAACTTCACTATTCTTATCATCCATGATTAAATATCTATTCTTTTTAAACCTAAATTTTATGTGACTAATGCTAATTAAATTATGTTTTAAACCATCAACAAGTAAAATATTCTTAATTAAAGACTTATTATTTAAAGTAATATTTTCATTCCCTTGTATACTTCCCTTTTTATCATCCCCAAATGTTACTTCTCCTCCATCCATTGGATCGAATGTGAAGAGTTATTTTTGATCTCTGGTCATATGTCTTGAACACCCATTATCCAAGTACCATCATGAAGTAGACCACCGAAGATCTCCCTAAAAACATAATTAAGTTTTTAATTTGGGAGCCCAAATTACTTTGGGTTTAACTATACTACCCTTAGGCATCCAAATATACTATGTTTTAGACCTATTTCAGATTTAATACAAGGTTTAATATGATGAGTATTACATCATAATCCTTCCTTCTTTAATGACCTTTTTCTGACTTTTGAGCAGCATATTCAATACTCCTTGACTTTCACATAATTTATCATAAAAAGATTTCAAATTAGTAAATTTCTTTTCTAGCTTAATATCATTTTCTTTGACCTATTCAATCTCAATGTGTAGTATATTGTTCTGATTTTTAAGCATTTTTTTTCTATATTTAAATCAAAAATCATTTTATCATACATAATACAATTAGGTGCTAAAACAGGTAAAACAGATAAGGATCTTTGGCTCCTAGGTGTTTCCACTAATTTTGTGTTTTCATAGGGTGTATAATTTATATCTTGTGTTGCTTTGCGACTAGAAGATGTGTCAGAACATGTGTCATCGCTATTTTCATTAGAGGTATTAAGTTTATTGAGAAATTGTTCATTTTCGATTAATAATCTATTAATAATTTTTACCTAATACTTTCTTTTTCCTCATGCATTCTAATTAACTTTCTAAGTGTTTGATTCTTAATTTGTTCTATTTTCAATTTTCCTTTCAAACTATCAACAACATGCATAAGTTTAGTAAGATCTTCTTGTGAGAAAGAAGAATCAAAATCATATACCTTAGATGTCTTTGCCATTAGACATATGTTGCCTTAATTATTTTTCTCTTCATCGGCACTTGACTCATTGTCACTCCACATACCATCATTGCCTTCTTTTTCTTTTTTGTTTTCAACATTGGGTAGTCGGCCTTGAAGTGACCTAATTTCTTATATTCAAAACATAGGTCAACATTTTCAGGTGGCATATTTACATCTTTTGGGTGCCTGAAATTCTTCTTCATTTTCCTCAACACATTTAACCTTTTAGTGAGTAAAACAATCTCATTTTCATCATTTGAAAATTCAGTGAATTTAAGAGAAAAATTATTTTCACATTTTTCAGTAAGGGATTTACTTCTAACTATATCAGCTTCATATGTCAGAAGAGAATTAATAATATAATCAAGAAAAGTTATATTTAAATCCTTAGATTCTATTATTGTTATTTTCTTAGTCATCCAATCATCAGTCAAAGATCTGAATAGTTTTCTACTCAATTCAATGTTAGAAAAAGTCTTTCTAACATTTTTCATCTCATTAACAATTTTACCAAATCTTTTGACATAGTTATGAATAGATTCACCTTTTTTCATTTGAAATAATTCATACTTACCAAAATGTTAATTTTGATTTCTTTTACCTGTGAAGTCTCTTCATATGTCATTTCGAGCTTGTCCTATATTTCTTTAGTTGTCTCACAACTTTGCACACGGTTAAACTCAGAAATATAAATATCACTTAATAAAATATTCATGGCCCTTGCATTTAATGTGGAGTTCTACTCCTCTATAGACTCATCATTAGATTTTTCTAGACCTTCTTTGATCATTTTCTAAATTTTCGATCCTTGACCTGTAGCATAAATTCTAACTCTAGTTTTCCAAAAAGCATAGTTAGTTCCATCAAACACAGGTGGTTTAGGGTTTGAAAATTTGATACTTTCACTAGCCATAGGATCTACTCCTTGAGATGTGTAAATATCTGTAAATGAAAGTTAACTCTAATACCAATTAAAAGATCTAGAGGCTAGACAAAATACCAAGAGGGGGGGTAAATTGGTATTTTAAAAATCTCAGATTTTCTTCTCAGATGTTAGATGTGTCAACACATGTGTTAACACAACTCTATGTGATTATCTATGCGCAGAATGACTTTCTCTCTCTTTTGGTAGGATCTCACTATGAGGCAAGAGTTTTTTATATTGGTTCGCCCCTCACCTAGCTATTTCTAGTCCCAGAGAATCCTTCCTATGGATATTCCACTATTTCCCTCAAAAATATACTTTGATTTTAACGGGATTAGATGTCCAATACCTCAAGTTCAACCTCTATAGAGATCTAGCCCCTTCCAAGCCAAACACGACTTAAAGCACCTCGTGCCTTTGCCTAAACTCACTCTCCACTCACCAATCAGTTACCTTAGAGCCTAATGGAGAGTCTCCTCAAAAGATTCAAGCTTTAACTTGATCATCAATCGTTGATGAAGAAGTATGATGTAGTCTACTTGTAGTTGATGCTTGATGGTGATGAGTCTTGATAGTGAGAGAGATAGCTCATTGTAGATCGAAGTAAAATTATTATTATTGATCTCCTTTGCTTCCTTTACTTGTAGGGCATCGTCCTCTAATGGATTTCCATGATTTGCTCAAGAGACAAAGTCAGAAGGTTAGTTTGAATACTTACTATTTTTTAGAATACATAGTAACAGCCTCTGACCATTGCGAATTCAATATCTTTTTATTCTCTACTCCGTTCGATTTGAAATTCGAATTGAAGATTCGTCTCTCATAAACGAACAATTTCATGTTGATTTATCTTCAGATCTGAACGTTAAGCTGGTCGTTTTCTCTATGTAAGTAGCTGACGTGTCATCGTCCAGATTTTCAGTTCAAGATTCATGAGAGCTCATTTGATATTTTGATCCTTTTTTTTTTCTTTTAATGATGCACATGACTAATAAATAATAGTTACACTTAAATGGTTAAATAAACAGGGATATATGAATTAAAAACATAACCATCATTTACCTATTAAATATTTATTTTCTAATAAATATTTATCCATGTGTAACACTTTACCTCTTTATCATTTCACTTAATCTCAAGGTTAGTCATAATGTCACAAGATGAATGATAGATTTATTTGTATGAAATCTATAAATTATTTATAATAATCTTGTGAATTATATCAATCATGAATTATATATTTTCTCATATATTTTGTAATATTGAAATCTATGCCCAAGGGCATTAACATGCACAACATCAAGAGGGGGAGAAATTCATCTTTCTTTTTCTTATTCCTTTTTCCTACACAATTCTACTTATAAGGATTACCATTTTCAAATTCACATATCAATTATGTAGTAATTCAGTCCTTTGTGCGTGCATCCACCCTCTAAAGACTTGGTCCTTTGATTCTATTATTTCCTTGACAACTTAAAAAGAAAAGCTTATAATGAATAATCTACTATACTTGGCAGCTCCATCTAACTTGAAAATTGTGAACCCCATTCTAGATTGCAATGCTTAATGTGACCAAAGTAGAGAAACTACTCACTTCTCTTTTCTTAGGTTATAAATTTTAAGGATACTTAACTTCTCGCATTTTGAAATAAATAGAGTAAATTCTCTAGACAATAGTGATTCTTATGTAGACTCATTACCTCTTTGCTAGATCAATTTGATTGTAGGAACATGAATCTATTAAATTTCCTTTAAGTTGATATTGAAATGATGATGCTTGACTGTTGATGCAACAATAAGGAGATGAAGAAATCGATATGCTGTATTGATCTATTCTCTCCTTCTTTCCATTATTCAACAAGAAGTACCAGCATGATTTCCCCCCTATCTGATTTTTTTTCATACAACAGCCTTCAAACTAAGAGTTTAACATTTCCAATGAAAAGTTGTTCATATAAATATTTTTAATTTATTAGCTTAGAGAACAAGCCAAATTTATAATAGAGTTTTGATTTTAATTGCAAATATCTTGAGATACAATGAATAGATTCATTTAACTAAATACATGCCCATCTATTTGGTTTTAGTCATGAATGTGGTGTGATATAAGTGATAGATCCATTTCCAATAGTTGATTTTTGTTGATTTTGGATTCATGTAGTGTAATGAATATATCCATTTATTTGATTCTCAAGCAATTCAAAACTTTTTTCTTGGTCTAAAACTAAATTCAATGTACAAAATGATTGATCTAGTATACCCTAGGTTTAACAATGCAGAATATGATTCAAGTTTGAGGAATTGGCCATGATTCTAGAATGAAAAGAAATAAATATCAACTTTTTAAATCATAATGAGTTTATATAAACTAGAACATGTCAAATAGTTGAGCAAGGGTTTTGTTAAAAATAGAGTTTTCATTTGAAAATTTTAAAGATGTACCATGAGTGAGAAAGTTTTTAAAGATAAAAATTAGTGATTTACATATGGTTGAGTTAAATTTTATACAGGAGTGTCAATTTAATGGTCATAAATTCTAAAATTCAAATTTAATTGCAGAAATTTAGGGATTTTTGAAAGTTCAAGACTTTGAAGAGTGAAACCATGAAATGATAGTGATGATTAAAATTCATATTCTAAATTCAAGGTCAGGGCTCAAAATTAAACAATGGAATTTCTAAATATTCCCCATAGTAAACCAGCTCCAAGTATGGTTCAAATTAAATGAAATGAAGATAAAGTAATTAAAAAAATTCAAGCTCTAATGAAATCAGATTTTAATCCAACAATAAAACTTCTTATTCTCAAAATCACTAATCCTTGGCATGAATTATTCAATAATTCCCCAAAAATATTTTAGAAATGTCCTAAATTTATTCTAAATTTGTGTTCTATTTTTCTATTTCATATTTCTGCCATCACTCTATTTGTTTGGTTCTGTAATTTTCTAACAATTTTTCATGGGTAAGAAATTTTGAAAATAATTAAACATACAATCGTAAAAAAAAAAACATCAAACATCATATGATTTTAATTGAGAAGATATGTATAAATAAATTAAAATTTCAATTGATTTCTAAACATGGTTTATATTTTAGGCTACAAAATCAATTTGAATATATCATCATGATGAAAATAATTCTTAATGTCTATATTCTTGATTATATAGTTAATAGTAGCATTCTTTACTAAATTGATGGAACTCATGTTCAAACACATAATGAGAATTTTTTATATTAAATTTATAATCCTTTTGTTGAGTTTTAACCCATAAAATTTGTGTGCCAAATAATTTGACAATTTTATATTTAGCTTCAACTATTGACAATGTAACAATAACCCATTTCTTTGATGCCCAAGAAATTTGGCATCCACTTAGGGTTAATCACCACCTATTAGTATTTCTTGGTGGGTTTTAGGCCATGATAAGATATAAAAAATATAATTTCAATTGATTTGTTTTTTTTCATCTTTAGGTAAGATATTTTCTAACAATGAATTGATTCTACTTCTAAGGTTTCTTATTCCACTTGATAAAAAGTATAGTTTTTATAATACTTTGGGGCCGTAGAAACAAAGAGGAAGAAAAGTTTTTTAAAGGAAACCTCTATTGTGTATCAAAAGGGAAAGGACCATACTCTTATACAGTATTGTGGCTAAGTGGTCTTAATGACCCTTCTAATAAATAGTTTGTGGGGCCGTCTATTAACCCACGAGTAACATTTTTATTAGACATTATTTATTAGACATTACTTAAAGATGTATAAAGACTCAATCAAAGCAAACGATAGAAATGAGGAAATAGGGGAGAAATTATTGCAATTATCTGTTGCCCTTTCATGGGTGCCATGGATTGTGCCCAATATTGAAGCTCATTGGAAGGCTACTAGATTAATTCCCTTCAATCACCCCCTTGAGCTTGTAGCTATTTTCAGTGGTTCAAAGTCTTAGTGATTTAGTGAAGATTTTAACAAGTTGGTTGATGAAACCACATTAATTGATCATGAAGTCATGCATATGTGAATTAAGTAAAAGTTAGAAATAATCTAATTGATATAGTTTCAAAGTGAATAGTGTCACATATGATCCTATATCTCTTATATATATATGCATAACTATTAACATTTATACATTCACATACATAGATGTACACTAAATCGAGATATTTCTAGCATAACTTTCTCTATTTTTCATCTATATTGCTCAATTTAGTATATTTTTTTAACCTCTCTTAATATTTCACATCTTACATCCCTATCTTCTCTTCCTCTTGACATTTTTCATACCCATTTTATTTGAATATTGTAGGGCAATTATTATGAGAGTAGTGCACTCTTTAAAGGGCCCAATAGGCCCAAGTGTCAACTGGCTAGCTAGCTGAAAGGGGCAAACCCTTTGCAAGGGGGCCACACCTATTAAGCTCCAAAGAAGGCCTAGTAGGCCCAAAATTGTAGCGTGGGAACCAGTGCATGCACATCAGACCAGGCATGCACTTGATGCATGAGCCAATAGAGGAGGAAGAGAAGGAGCAAAATCAGTGAGAGGAGAGTGGTCATTTGGACGATAGTTCTCACCCTTGGAGAGTGATTGCATGTGGAGAAGGAGAGATTAGGACCTGGAGATCATGACAATGCTTGACTGAGGCATCAGTAGTGGTGAAGGTGGTTGCATGCTCCTCTGTATGTGACAGGTAGAGAAGGAGCTGAGCATGGCAGCAACGGTGGCAGTGGCTGCATGGACCTCTCTGCATGAGAGGTAGGGAGGAGCCGAGCACAACGGCAGTGACTAAGTCTTGTGATTGAGCAAGGTGATGGTGGTATCAGCAATAATGGCTGCTGTGTGTTTTGTGCGACAGGTAGAGATGGGACCGAGCATGACAGCAATAGTTGAGCACAGCTGCGGTGGCATCAACAATAGTGGCAGCTACAAGTTCTGCTCTACATGACAAATAGAGATGGAACCAAGTACGACAACAACAACTAAGCATGACGGCAGTAATAGTAAGAATAGTACTATGCTATTTTCTTCTTTAAACCCAATCTCTCTTGGGTGTAGCAGAGAGTGCCATTGATTTGAAACCCATGAGTTTCTTTTTTTTTTCTTGCTGATTTTATCTGTGATTTTAATCATACGCACTGTGTGTGGCAATGCAGAATGCAGTTTATCAACTCAAACTTTGTTCACATATGTATTGTATGTTATGGTTATTGACATGAAAGATTGGACCTATTGCCCTTTTGTTCTTCCCTATGAGAGATCAGGAGAATAAGGGGACTGAGCTTTGGTCAACTTCTGCCAATCAAGCTGTGTTTCCTGGTAGTAGAATTTCACACTTAGCATTGGTTCATGTGAGTGGAGTCACAATTTAATTCGCAGATCATCAAATTCTCCCTACAGATTGACCCAAATCTCTTAAACATCATAGTTGAGTTATCGACTGTCCCTATTGATTAAGATTTATAAATAGTAGAATTGGTTACTCCTTAAAACAATGATAAGAAGCAGATCATTGGTCCTTCATCTTCACATAATCTACTTGCACCTTTTTCTAATGAAGTCATACATTATATCTATGTGTTTGGACTGATTATGAAAAATTGGATTTTTGCTAAGTGCTATGGGTGATTTGTTATCAACCCTTAGCTTTGCTACCTTGGCATCTTCTCCTTTCAATTCACTTATTAGTTGAACAAGCCATATTCCTTTACAAGTAGCAGCTCTGATGGTGATATACTCTACCTCACAAGAAGAAAGTGCCACACTCTTTTGCTTCTAGGATGCCCAACTAATCACCATTTGGTAAGGTGTCCACTTCAAGCCCATAGGCCACCTTGAGCTACATTGTCGAGATAAACTAGGGCTTGGTGGGCTCTCGTTGGAAACCCTTCACAAAGTATGGTTGTTCTCTCCTATAAATGATCAATCTATTGTAATGAAGGAACATGCCCCCTTTGACATGGATGGTGAAGTCCATGGCAAGTATCACACTGAAGTCATCCATCTGTAACATGAGAAAATCTAGTGATGAACATTTTTCGTTGGATTTAAAATACCCATAATCTGATAATATTTATAACTGAAAATTAACTAAATAATTAGTAAAGCAATGAGTCTCAGGTCGAACATAGGGAATAGGAATAACCTATCATGGATATTAATTTTGATTTTATTATTTTAGTGATTCTATAATTTTTCTGAATTAAATAACATAAACTAATATTTAATAAATAGTGAAGAGAAAAGGGAGATAGATGTGGAATTTAGAAAAAGAAATTTTGGGGGATAGATGTGGGATTTCAAATGGACTTTTGAACGAATTTTTGGGAGATAGAAAATGAGGTTAAGAAGGGATTTTAGATGATTTTTAGATGGAGGGAAGGAGAGAGAAAAGAAAATAGATGATAATTAGGAGAGAGAAAATTGTGGTCAACATGTCTCACACCTCTAGAAAATACTTGAATCCATTTCGCACTGATTAATAGAGTAAATGGTTAAAATGTAACCATCAAATCAACAAATTGTTGATTAATCAAAGAGAAATCACTAGAAATCACCAAAAAATCATGTTGCATAGTGGAAAAACGACAAGGAATTTCAATTGGATTTCTCAATTGAAATTGATGGAAAATGATTCAATCACTCTCTAGATGATTCACGACTAGTAATGGAAGGTTTGAGATAGAAAGAAGCCCTTTTGATCAAGTGAATCGTATGTTCTTCTAATTATTTCCGACAAATGTTTAGAAATTATCGTTCATGACAAAAACTAAATAAAATGGGAAATAAATATAAAACTAACACTGTCCTTCAATGGGTCAACCTCTGGAATAGCAAGAGATGCTAGTACAATGACTTTGTATTGTTTGGTCATGTCGCACCACATCGGAAGGCGTATGAAAATCGTCTAGTGGCTCTGCACTACTCATCGGAAGGATTTCGTGGAGAGAAGGGTTCAATGCCACTGTCACCACCGTCTAGGGTAAAGGTGAAAACTTGTGGCCACCCACTAGTGGCTTTGGCTATAGCTAAGGGAGTGAGAAGGAGGGTTCACTAGTAGCCATAGGCTCTAATTGTGTAGAGTAGGGAGAAGACAAAATGATTATCACTAGCGAACCTTTGCCCTTTTTATTTTATTGGTGATAATCGATAATCTCATTTTTATCTGAAGATAATAGATAATTATTGATTTTTCCCTCCGTAACTTAGGTATGTTGGTTATGCAGCGTGCTCTCAACCTTCCAATTAGTTTACTCCTAGGGTATGTGGCACATCTTGAAAAATCACAAAACATTAGCATGATATAAGTATCGATCAGCCATTGATTTGTCACCTAAAAAGAGTGACATGGCTTATTTACGAGCATCAGATCAAGTGGAAATTATATAGCTATGCCTGATAATAGATATTATCTATTTATTTATTTTTTTAAAAGTAAGTAATTCTTTTTAATATGAAATAAATCATAAAAATTAATTAAAATTCATGAAAAATTATGAAAAGTCTTAAAAAGATATTCTTCAGTAATTATAATTTATTTTCATGGAATTGATGTAATATTTTATTATTTTAAAAATGAAATATTATCATCTAGTATATCTTATCACTCACCCACCTTCATTGCAACATGCTAGACAAGACCCATGGGTGTCATAGTGATGAACTAAGTTTAGGGGGTTAAATATATTGTCATGATGTAACCAAGTTCATGCAAATAATATTAATGAAACCTTACTCTTCAAATTAGGATGAGTAAGGGTCAATCCTCAAGGAGTGTGGATAATGAGAGTAAGAATTTTACTTCCTTTATTTCTTTCATATACATATATAATAGAGATGGTGATGGAAAAATTGAATATAATAATGGTAAAGATAAAAGATATTAGAAGAAGATGATGATGAAAGAATGGATAGAGCATGATAGAATAAGTAGTCAAACTAGTTCAAACAAAGCATTAGTCTATCTATATAGAGGATTACAAATATGCCTTAAATTTGAATCTTACACAAATCTTGTTGTGTACTATTCATAGGTCAAGTGATGCTTGATCTGTGATGATCTTGATGCACACCAAGTAGTCTCTTTTTCATGACGATCTTGAGCACGAGAATGTTGTTGACTAGGCCTTGATTTCTCTCATTTTTCTTTTGACTAGTTGTTGCTAAAGAGAGAGCCAAAATGTACCCTCCAAAAAGGGGGAGAGAGGTATTAAACCCCTAGAAAATTAGGCCCCTCCAATAGACAGTTATGATAAATAGTTGACTCTTTTAGTGGAAGGCTTAGATTCTTCCATGAGGGAAGCACTCTAATCCTCCTCTTAATTTCATCTTAAAATGCCCTAAAATCGATGACATAGATCTCATCTCTTGACAACCCTTTTAAGTCCAAATGGGCTGAGCCAAAGTCATGTGCCACTTAAGTCTAAATGGGCCTGATCAAGATAACACCCTCTCTTGGGCTTATAAACATATTAGGCCGGACCTCTCCATAAGACTTGGGATTTTCTTTGGGCTAAGAACTTGGGCTTCTTTCATTACTTCCAACTCATAAAGAGCTCACCTATTCCTTGTAATCAAATAATTATTAAGAGAATGTGAGAGAATCACAACTTGACTTCATAAAAGTCAAGTAGGGTTAGTCTCATAATATCAATAAAATAAGTAAAATAATGTACATTAGGACTCAAATGATAAAATATTACAAATGTCATAATGAGTTGGTAACACATGTATATTACATTCTCTACCCACTAATTAACATCTATATAGATGTATACATGTAACTACTAATTTATAATTATCACACAACTACCAAGTTCATGATTTTGATGTCGTTGGTGGACTGGACCAAGCTAGTTGGTGGGCCTCTATTGTGAAGAGGAAGGTGTGTGGCACTAGAATCCACTAGTGCTCTGACCGGAGTCCCATTTAGGTCACATGCCATGACCAATAGCCTAGGAACTTGGGTTGTGGTTCATGACCTACTCTGCATTGAGTAGTTGGAGAGTGTTGAGGGTTGGTACCTCTTCAATGAGAGGTGGGGCTTGCTCTTGAACAATCATAGGCTTGAGGCATGATCGAGCCATCTAACGGTCTACTTGGCCAAGGCAAGTGGAGCTACGGTGTAGGCTAGCATAGACATGGGATTCGGTCCTCTTGGGGCCTTCTAGCTGCAGCATGACAAGTATTTGGCTGCACCTTGCACTGTCTCCTCTAGTGGTTATTGAGCTGCCTTTCTCATGTCCACCACCCCATCCACGCCTACTATGGGATGATTCCTCATTTGCTTCTAGTTGCATCTGGGGCTTGTTGATGAGGCCATCCAAAATGGTCATTGTAGTCTGAAGGTCTTGGATGTTCTGCCGCCATAACTCGTTATGGGCCCACTATTAGAGCCAAATAACTCATTGATAACATAATATATATAGTGGTAATATCTATGATTTTTTTATTCTTTTGGGTTTTAAAGTTCTCCAATATCATGCTAGAAACATTAAAATAATGAATGTGAGCAACTATTTTATATTTACTTCTCATGGAAAATCAATGATATACATATAATTTATGATTACTATGACATTATTGATGATATAAATACAGAGAAAATTTATGCCATTTCATGAGGACTAACCTTGAAATATCTTGCTCTATTTTATGCACATATGAACCTTCTTTGATTTATTTTGTTATGCCTAACCCTACTTGACTTTCTAGAAGTTAAGCAATTTTACTATTGATGAATATTGTTAGTGTATGGTGTGTAGAATTTAGGAGATTTTAATCAAATAATTAATTAAATAACTTGAAGGATATTGGGTTAGAAGAAGAGATGATTTAGCTTTGGTCCAAGAAAGGCCTAAAGAAGGAGAGGGGAGCATGACCTTTCTAGCCCAATGCATCCTCAACCATCCTCTTTAAGATGGGCCACGAAAATGAAGTTTAAAAGGGAGCCCAATGAAAGTAAGGAAGGAGAAAAGGGTATGAGAAGATAATAGAGAAAAGAGAAGGTTCTTTTGAGAAATATGCCCCTATGTATAAAACCTCTTTTCTTTCCTCATCTTTCTTCACTATAGAGATTTCCCCATGATAAGTCCTAAATTAGGGTGTCATTAATCCTAACTAGAGCTTAATCAATAAGATTTATAAACCTAACTCTTGATTGATTTTAGTAGGATGTGGTGAGTTAGGGTTGTATCCACAAGGAATGAGATTAGGTTCAAAGTGAATTTAATTTCTATTGGACTAAGGTGAGAGAGAGGAAAGTGAAGGGAGGAGAAGTGTCTTGCACCTCAGGGCATGACATAGAAAAAATCAATGGTTGAGCTATGCATAGTGACTGTTAAATTAAAGCTGACATTAATCACCATTCCTAACTATGCAGGGGCTGAGAAAGGGGGTATGAAGCACTAAAGAACAATAGTCACCTTAGGGTCTATGTTGTCAACCTAGGGCTCTAATCAATGGCCAGTGACTACTCTCCCTCTTGACAAGCCTCCTTCTCTTGCTAACCTACCTAAGTTTGGAATAATGGGATATTGAATTCCCTATCTTAGGGTCTATATCACCAACCCCAGGCTCTAATCAATGATAGGTAGGGGATTCATCTTCTCCTCTACGCTACTCTTCTCCATTCCTCATAATTTACCTCTTCCATCATAGAAGAAATGGACAAAGAAATTTATTCATACCTACATGAAAGAAGAGGGACTCTTGAGGCCTTGTCTTGTGGCCAGCCTTAATTGGAACCACCAAAGAGTGTCTACATGGGTGGGGGCACGAAACATTAAATATCACCTTTTAGCTCCTATTTTACCTCCCTAACATTCAGCAAATGACCTCCCCTTTGTGTCATAGCTAGGGCAGTTTACATGAGTATTTTAAGAGCTATATATTTTAGGAGTGGGTGCCAGCATCATCCTACTCTTCTGCTTCTATTGGTCAGTAGCTTGAAGCTTATCTTCTCGGTCTGTGGGATTCAGCCTTAGACTACAACTAGGCTCCCTATCGTTGGGCTTTTGGCTGTAGTTGGGCCTTTGGTTGTAGTTGGGCCTTTGGCTGTAACTAGGCCTTGGGTTGTAGTTGGGCTTCAGGCTGTAGTTGGGCTTCAACTTCAGCGGAACCACAACTACTTTCTTGGGCCTTGGCTCTAGTTGGACTTTGGGTTTGTCTTTGGCCTAGTTCTTCAATGATTAGGCTTTAGAATCTTGTCTCTTTTCTTCTCAATAAAAGTCTAATACTCTGTGCATTTATGCTTATAAAATAATTAATAGAATAAGTTGCTAAACTTTCCTAAAGTCCAACAACATTAATCTATGCGTTAAAAATATATAAACTTGAGAATTAAGTAATTATATATGGATTACACAAAATGAATGATTTTCATGGTAACATGTATGATTTCTATCAAGTATATGTGTAAAATCCTATGATTTAGTGAAACCAAAGCGTGAATCTATGCAAGTCAACACTTTAGCAAAGGCTGGCCATAGGAAAAAACTCTCCCATGATCCAAATTGATAAATTTGAATAGAGGTGAATAATTCTAATTTTTTTTTTTTGATCTTTGAAGTGTGTTCTTGATAGAGAAAGCCACTTAATTTAGGCAAAATATACACACCTAAGGTATGGCCTTTTAGGTCTTGAAATTCATGATTTTTGTTGGAGCCATAAAGACATCATATTTTAAAGATGACAAAACCATCAAAGGTCAATTAAGAATAATCATACTCAACGAATTATGCTTCAACAATACACATGCATGACTGAATGATAAATACATCATATATAAGCATGGAATATTTGTTATGATGTAATATGTGAAATACATATGCAACATAAATGTCATGATCCTAAGTATGAATTTTATAAGTTAATCAATGAATGAAACTACCACGATATGAATCTAAGTAGTTAAATCATAAGATCATGAGAAATCTATTATATTGTATGCTATTGTGTGAAAATATTATTATTTGTAGAAATCATGACAATCAAATAAGTAATGATTTGATCAAGCAAATTGATAATATCTCATTTTTTAGATGCAAAGTGAGTTAAGATAATAGAATATTATATGAATTTTATGAAAATAAATTATAATTATTGAAGAATTTTTTTAAAGTTTTTCATATTTTTTGTGAATTTAGTTATTTTTTATGATTATTTAGATTAAAAAGCTACTATTTTTTGAAATAAATAAATAAATAAATAATATCTATCATCGGGCATAGTTGTATGATTTTCATTTGATTCCATGCCTCTGAACATGCCACATCACTCTTTTCTGGCATCAAATTAACAACAATTCAATACTTATATCAAACTAATATTTTTTGATTTTATAGGATGTGCCACATTCCCCTTAGTGATTTAATTAAACTTGATAGATTGTGCACGGTGATTTGATGTCATAGAAAGCACCACATACTTCTAGGAGTAAGTGATCGATTAGACAACGAAGAGCACGCCACGTAACCAACAGATTGGTCATGGAGGGACATATTAGTAATTATTTATTATTGCTGACAAAATAAAAAGGGCAAAGGTTCATTGACGACAACCATTCTATCTTCTCCTTCCTCCGCATGGTCAAAGCCTCTAACAATTAGTGAACCTTCCTTCTAACTTTGTTACCTGTATCTAGAGCCTCTAACAAGTGGCCACAAGTCTTCTCGTCTCCCTCTAGATGGTTGTGACAACGTTGACCCTTCTCTTCATAGATTCTTTCCGACGAGTAATGCAAAGCCACCAGATGATATTCATACACCTTTCGGTATTGTGTGACATGATTAACTAATACAAGTTATCGTATTGGCATCTCTTGCTATTCTAGAGGTGGACCCATCAAGGGATAATGTTAGTTTTAAATTTATTTCTCATTTTATTTAGTTTTTTGCCATGAACGATAATTTTTGGACATTCACTAGAAATAATTAGAAGAACACACGATTTAGTTAATTAAAAGGGCTCCTTTGTATTTCAAACCTTCCATGACTCATTGTGAGTCATCTATGGAGTGATTTTAAATCCTTTTCCATTGATTTTGATCAAAATATCCATGTAAAATTTCTTGCCATTTTTCAGTTGGGCAGAATGATTTTTTGGTGATTTTCTAGTGAATTCTCTCTAATTGATCAATGGTTTGTTGATTTTCCAATTTCATTTTAACCATTTCCTCCTTATTAATTGGTGTGAAATTGATTTAAACATTTTTTAATGAGATTTCACACCTTTTTTCGCAAATTCTCTCTCAAATATTTGTTCAAAAATTGTAGTCAATGAAGGTGTGAGATGTGTTGACCATGATGTTCTCTCTCCTAATTATCATCTATTTTCTTTTCTCTCTCCTCTCCTCCACGTAAAAATTCATCTAAAATCCCTTCTTAATCCCATTTCTATCTCCCAAAAATATGTCTAAAAGTCCCTTCGAAATCCCACGTCTATCCCCCAAAATTTGATCATCTAATCCCTTCTAAATCTCACATATATCTCCCTTTTTCTCTTCAGTATTTATTAAATATTAGTTTATTTAATTCATAAAAACTATAAAAAATCTAGAATCAATAAAATAATAAAATAAAAATTAATATCCACCCTAGGTTATTCCTACTCCCTATGTTTGACTTGAGACTCATTTTTTTAATAATTATTTAATTAAGTTTTAGTTATAAATATTATTAGATTATGACTATTTAAATCCAATGACAAATGCTCATCATAAATCAACAAGTTTAGATGGGTATGAAACCTCATTTAGGTATCTACAGACCTATTATTTTACTTTATAATAATTTGATGATTTCAATATTGAATCAGTTGAATTATTAGTCAAGTCTCAAATTCACTTAAGAGGATATTTTGAAGAAATATTGAATATATATTGAAAATCATACAAACCAATCTTGACAAAGATGTTATGATCTGAAATATTGAGATTGAAGTTCACAAAAAATAATTACATCTCATAACTTGCTTGACTGAATTCAGATTTGATTTATGTGAGAAATTATTACTTCCTAAGAGATGTCCTATTGAATTCACAATAGAGTTTATCATATTTCTATTGAATTTTTATGAACTAATTGGTATCAAATATAAATGTTTAAGTCTTAAAAGATTTACATGCTAGTTTCTTAGAGGACATCTCAATAGCTTAATGACAAGCTGCATTGGATTCATGTAAATTTTAAATTTAATCTTATTTTAAGTGAATCTCATCATTAGGGATCTTGAAAACTTTGTGAACAATGTTCACCTGACTCATTTATAAATACTATTGATCTCCAATATTAAGAATTAATTGTCAATGATTGCATTTATTCTTTCACACATTCTTTTTCCATTCTAGTCATATTTGTTGTATTTTAGGTTAGTGAAGATCAAGAAGGGGGGTTGAATTGATCTCTTTGTGAACTTTTCCTCTTTTCTAATGAGCTGATCCTTATTGAGTTATGATCATAAACACAAGGATCATAGTGGTTCAACACTAATCTACATCCACTCTCTAAGGAATTCCTTATCATTGGGTTCTACTATTAGACCATTGAGCTCACAACCGCTAACTTCATGGGACCAACTCTCCCAAGATTTCTTCCTGAAATCTCCATCAAAATTCAAAGCTCTAGGAGGCCTATAACATTGTTTTCATGAGACATCTCCCAAAACTGATTAAATAAATAATCACTAACAATAACCACAAATCACCATAGGTGTATCTATTAGATAATCTTTGATTGCTCTAGATTGTTACATCAATTGAAGATAAATGTTTTGTAGGTAGATTCTTTGTCTTTTTGTCATTGTTGTTAGTTGGTACATAGGCTCAAAAGGTTGTCTTTAAGCACAACTCAAAGATAGAATAATATCTTAAATGCTCCTCTAAATAATACTCCTACAATCAATACATAGCCATATGATAAATCTTCTCTCTTCATCTTGAATGCACTACAAATAAATCACAAGAATAGAAGAAGAATGTGTAGAAATTAAATGTGGTCATTGAGGATTAATTGTTTTCATTAGAGATTGATGATATTTATAGATAAATCAGGTGGAAACTGTTCATAGATTTATTTGGATCCCCAACAACTAGATTCACATAAAATATGATTAAATTTAAAGCTTGTGTGAATCCAATCAATATGTCCTTAAGCTATTTTGAGTATCGTCTAAGAAAACCAACACATGAATCCTTTAGGACTTAATGTTCATATCTCATAGCAATCAGTTCATAAAGACCTAATTAGAATCTAATAACTATGTTGTGAACTTGACATAAGATATCTTGAATAAGTAATGATTTCTTATATGAATCAAATTTGAATTCAGTCAAATAAGCTATGAGATGTAAATATATATTATGAATTTCAATCTTAATGATTTAAATTATAACTTCTTTGTCGAGATTGACTTATATGATTTTCAACATTCATCTGATATATATTCGAAATTTTCTTATGAATTTGATGCTCGATTGATAATTTGACTGAATCGATATTTAAATTATCAAAAAGTTATAAAGTAAAATCTTAGGTTTGTAAATACCTAGTTGAGCTTTCATACTCATATTTGACTTTATCTAAACTTGTTGATTTGATTGGTGAAATTATTACTCATTTGTTTGTTATGATTGTTGTAGATAATAATATTTTCGGATAGTAACATGTAGTATGATATATTTTTCATGATACTATGATTCATACACAGGTTGATATCATGAGATCTTCACTCATTATTTAGCTTATCAATTGCATGCTTAGTATCATGACATTCATACTTCATATGTAAGATGTTCATGTTGGATCATAATTCATATTCTATATCTAGTTATGATGCACTTAACATTCAACAACGCATGAAATATTATTGAAGCATAATTCATTAGGTATGATTATTCTTAATTAACTTAAATTGATTTTGTCATCAACAAAACATGATACCTTCATGGCTCCAACAACCTTCACGTAGTACATTCAAGAGGAGAGAGATGATTGATTAGTTAGCTATTTATTAAAGAAGTAATCATCTTGAGGAATGTATTCAAAATTTTATTTACCCTCAAGCCAAGCTTGCGACAAGCCTTCAAGCATGTGTACAAGCTGACAGAAAAATAATAAGAAGACATATTCAACGTTCGACTAAATGTCTTTTACTGATGTAATAGTCTAGTGCATTTGACATAGATCTTCTGAAGATACCCACGATGATATTGATTTATATATTTATGGGTTGAAAATTGTGATTATTTAATTGATTATTGGAGAGATGTCTAGTGAAAACAGTGGTGTAGACCCACCTAGAGCCATGAATTTAGAAGAGGGTTTCTAGGTGAAATTTTGAGGGAGTTGAGCTCGTGAAATCAACAGTTTCAGTCTATACGATTAGTTAGTGGAACTCAAGGGCAAAGATTTGAAAGATTTAGGGGTTAGGTGAAATACCAAGAGGGGGGTGAATTGGTGTTTCTATAATCTCAAATTTTTTTTCTGAATCACAGAGGTGTTGACAAATGTATTAACACTACTCTTCATAATTATCTATATGTAGACTTTCTTTCTCTCTCTTCCAACAAGTTCTCTCACGATTTTTTTTCTCTCTCAAATGAGATTCAATCTTTTAGACTGGTTCATATCTCACCTAGTTACTTTCAATCCTAGAGGATAATTTATAATAGTTTTCAATTATTTTTCTTAGAATTATATTAAAGTTCAAGGGATTAGTAGCCCAATAACTCAAGTTCGATCTCTACGAACATTCAACCCCTTTCGAGCCAACTAGGGCTCAAAGCACCTTGTTCTTTTACCCAAAAATATTATCCCCTCACTACCTAATTACCTTAGAGTTTGATGGAGAGCCTTCTTGAAGAATTTGAATATTTCATTGATCACTAATCACTGATAAAGAAGAATGAAGTAGTCTGTGCACATTTGAAGTTCTACAGTGATATTTCTTGATCATGAGAGAAACTCTTCTTGATGGATCAAAGTGAAATGGTTATTTATGATCTCCCTAGCTTTTTTTACTTGTTCGGTGTCATCTTCTAATGGATTTATGTTTTTCACTTAAGAGATAGAATCAAAAAGTTAATTTAAATATTTACCATTTTCTTGAACGTGCGATAAAGACCTCTTATCATTCCAAATTCAATAATTTTTTATTCCTTAGTTCATTTTATTTGAAATTTAAACTAAATATTTTTCTCTCATAAAGAAATAAAATTTTTTTTGACATTGTCTTCAGATTTGCACATTGAGTTGATTGTTTTCTCCACGCAAGTAGCCAACATGTTACCAAATTTTTACAAGTTATCATTTTCCTCTTCAAAAATAACATCTCAGCTAACATGAACTTTCTTAGTCACTAGATCATAACATCTATATGCTTTAGATCTTAATTCATAAACAATAAAGGTCATAGGCTTGCTCTGATCATCTAGCTTCTCCATCTTGCCTCCAAGTGTCTTGACGTGGGCTAAGCACCCTAATACTTTTAGATGTCTCACACTTGGTTTGTTTGCTAATCACAATTCATATGGGGTAACACCAGCCACACTCTTAGTATGTGAGTGATCTAACAAATACACAATAATACTTATCACTTCTCCCCATAGCTCATGAGAAAAATCATTGCCTTTGGACATGCATCTCACCATTGAGAGAATTGCTATGTTTATTCTTTCCACAACAGCATTGTACTATGGTGAATATGAGGCTATTAGTTGATGTTTGATTCCATGTCATTCACAAAAAAATGTGAATTCACTAGAAGCAAGTTCTCCTCCCTTGTTAGTTCTTAAACTTTTAATCTTCTTCTTCTTTATTTTTACTAGAGCCATAAATTTCATAAGGGCTCTAAATGCTTTAGACTTATTCAATACAACAACCCACATTAGCCTAATGAAATCATCAAGTAGTAAGAAACAACTACTACCTTCCCAAGTAGCCCGTGTGACATGCCCACATAAGTCACCATGGATTAACTCAAGTGGAGTGCTAGCTCTAAGTGATGTTGAATTTGAAAAAGATATTCTCTGTTGCTTTCCAACAACATAATTTTGACATACTTGGTCAGGAGGATCTAGTGATGGTAATCCTTTAACTAGCTGTTGATTAACCATCATCTTGAGGGCTTGAAAATTTAAATGGCCAAGTCTCTTGTGCTAAATCTAGGCAAATGATGAACCATCAATGGGCAACATGCACTTGTTTACGGTGTTCAGCTTCAGTGGCTATAAATGTCCAAGTGTCTTCATCACCTGAGCTAGCAATCTACCTTCCTAATTAAAAATACTATCTTTTCACCTTCCATTATAGTTCTATAGCCATCCTCATTAATCTGACCAAGGCTCAAGATGTTAGAATGAAGTTTGGATACATAGAGAACATTAGCCAACGTTATAACTCCTCCATCTTGGCACTAAATAATAATGCTCCCTTGCCATGAATTTTCACCCTTGAACCATCATTGAATTTTACTATTTCACCCTCCCACTACTTCAAATTGTGAAATAAGACCTTACTAGCAGTCATGTGGTTATTGGCACCAGTGTCCAAATACCACTCATCTTCGGTCTATGAATTTTAGAGATCCTTTTCTCACATTTCAAGCCCCTAGGCATATTTTGTTGAAATTCAAAATTACTGTTATGAAAATGATAGTTTTGATTTATTCTTTTTACAAATACATTGTTGCTGAAAACAGAACTGACAAAACTGAAACAGAAGTATAAGTTTTAGAACTATCTAATTTTTTACATCATTTTATGTCCATGGAAAAATCAAATCAATTAGATTGATTGATACCAAAGGATATTAGGATGATTATTATTGAGTTAAGAGAATGATTTCATAGCCTGAATTGTTGGAATACTCCTTAGATACATGATAGATAACATGGATTTGATTTTAGAGATTTTCACTTCATGATCTTGACGGATAGTATTTACTTGATGAGAAATTTGATTGATCATTTGAGTTTAATAGAGATTTTTACACCCTGATCTATAGGACTTGTGGGGAGACATCGCTTATTTCAAAAAATAGAAAAAAAATGAGCAATGTGAAAAAATTTGAAAAATGAAAAACACTTGCTACAAAATAAGTGGATAATATGAAAGCCTTGAAAATGAAGAGTATACATGGAGGGTGTGAGACATCATTCTCATTGTCAAAATTTGTTTATAGGAAAAGTTACTTATTCATCGCAAAAAAAAAAGAGAAGAGGAAGAAGAAATATAGTGCAAACCTCAAAAAATCAAGCCATAGGGAAGGGAAAGATAAGATCAATATTACGCTTGGATGATTTTCTGATAATTGAAACATCCTATGAATTATATCCATGAGTAAAGAAGTGATAAAGATGTAGATTGAAGAAGTGAAATCTATATTGTTATTCCAAAGAATGCTTAGACATTTAAGTGCTTGATATCTTTCTTCAATACTTCATAAAATAATCTAAAGTATCTAGAGGTGCATCATTTCTAATTGTATTTTGTGCATTGAAATATGATGTTTAAAATTTTTTAATGATAATTATCTTTTTAATTCTATTGCTGAGGGACTAACAATGACTTAAGTTGGGGGATTTTTTTTAATCATGAGTTAATAATTTAGTGATATAATAATTTTAGCCTTAACTCATGATAAATAGACTTATTTTTGTGCTAAATCATGAAAAGTGGTTTCTGATTGGTTAATATGAATTTTTGATTAATTACATGATTTTATAATCTTATTTTCTTGAGATAAATTGAAAAAAAGATTAAGGGAAAAAATCAAAACACCCCTGGCCAACTGAGCCCACTAGCGGGTTGGAGGCCTAGTTTGGCAGAGCCGCGGAGCAGCTAAGAACCACAAGCTGCGCAAACCGCAAGCTCAGCACTCAAGCGGCTGACGTGTGCGTTACTCCCCTTCCACATCTCCGGTGGCCAGCTAAGTATGGGGCAAGGAGTGGTCATACACACGTGGGTGAGATGTACCTATTGATGGGTAAAGAAGGTGCCACATTATATTCGCGTGAAAATCGGTCAGAAAACCGATGTGGGACTAAACCAACCAGTCTAACCTTTCCCTGTAGGATTTATAAATGCCCAAAATACCCCTTCATGACCATGATGAAAGTATCCTTATGATGTCACATTGTAAAGGTATTATTGTACTTATTTCATCTCTCTTTTTTTCTCTCTCGTAGGTAGGCAACTGGTGAAGAAATCACGATTTCTAACAAATGATTATGCTGCGAAAATCGCCAAAATATTAGCAAAAACCTAGTCAACGCAATTCGTGCAGCATCATGGTCGAAATTGATGAACAATTCTAGACAAAACATCGTAAACTCGAGGAAAAAATCATCTCTAATTCATCGATGAACAAGTCATCACCGGGAAGAGGACGATCCACCAAGAGATGAGCCACCACCTCCTAAGAGTGTACCAGATGTGATAAAGGGCCTCCTCTTACTACGCTGACTTGAGGACAAAGCCCCTAAGATGCGCCCCTCTTACATCTAACTTACCTCCATCAGGTGACAGCTACTAGAAGGCCACAAGTCACCATTTTTCTATTTCCCCGGGGTGACAACCACTAGAAACAATTTGGCGACACATTCCACCAATCGCTAAGCTTCGGAAGAATATCTAGAGATTGCCCACATCATCTTTGTCTAAGGAGAGCCTTTGAGGCTGTAGATATTACACGAATTCCTTTCTGAACACACAGAATTTTGATGATCGCTGACGTGAAGCCGGTACTCTATTTTTCCTACTTTAAACTTTATTTTAGTTTAAATTAGTAATATTTGGCATGATTTCAACCTTCAATATCTTTCTTCCTTGAGTTACGATTCTTCGGGCTTTTACAGAACTTAATTTGATCCATTAATTCGACGATAATCGCTTACGAAAGAATCGTAAGTCAAAACTCTATTTCTGCCTGATTCATGTTCTTCAGGCACTGACGTCACCGTAATGTCATAGCCTTATTTCTTTTTCACATTTATTAAATATATTATATTTATTATTCAGTTAAAAAAATTATAAAAAAATTATATTCTTTAAGAAAAATTCTGAAATATTACCCAATATTATATTACATCCTTATGATAGACCTAGAAATTTTTCACTATTTTTGGAATCTTTTATCAATTTATAATTGATTTATTTATTCTGATACACATTTAAAATTCCAATAATTGGTCTTTTCTAGTTTTATAAATTTTAAATTTGTGTGATTTCTTATACAATGATTAAGTCATGTCAACCCTTAAATGAACTAGCCCTATTGCTGGGGAGGTAAGGAAAATTTGATTTTCTGATTTTAAGTCTTGATTTAGAAAACATTTCCTGTCCTATTTTATTATTCTGACCTAACCACAGTGCAAAAATCTCTTGAGGGAAGAGGGAGAAGGCATCACTAGGTGACTTTTAAACTTCACTCCTTGAGTTTTATTTTTACTTTTATTTTTTAAATTTTCATGTGACTGCAGGCAGGGTGGGAGATCTCAGAAACCACATTTAGTGACCCTAGAATCTATGGAAAGATCTCGAAACTTTGAGGATATTTCTATTGATCTTAAGGAAAAACTTGAAGAGATGGCTAATAATCAAGGAAATAGAATAATGAGGCTTAGGGAATTTTATGAACCAGCTGAGAGTAAAATTCAGCCTAAAATATATGGAAACATTGAGGCAAATGTGAATTTCAAAATTGATGGTACTCTTTATAATATGTTTCCTTCTTTTTATGGGAAATTGAATGAGGATACCTATGCTTATTTATATGATTTTGTGGAGAAATGTGATTCATATAATATTGTAGGAGTTAATTCAAATGTGCTGAAAATGAGAATGTTTCCTCATACTTTGAAGGATAAAGCAAAAAATTGGTTTAGAACTGTGGGTAAAAATTTTCAGAATTGGAATGAAATGGAAAAATATTTTTTACAAAAGTTTTATTCGGTTGGAAGAACTAATGGTTATCGAAAAGCCATTAGGGATTTTACACAAGGAGTTGACTCTTTTAGTGATGCATGGGATAGAATGAAAGATCTTATTAGAAAATGCCCGCATCATGGTTTACCTAAGTGGCAAATAATTCAGATTTTTTCTGATGGCTTAAATGATCATGAGAGAGGATTAGTAGATAGTGCTAGTGGTTGGACTTTTATTGATAAAACTATTGATGAAGCCACTAACATTATTGAGAAATTGGCATATAGTTGTGTTTATCATCACAAATTGAGTCAGAAAGGAAGGATTTCAGCACCAAAACATGGAGGTCTCCTTGAAGTTAGTACTATAGAACAAGATATTTGGAGAGATAACATGGAAAGGGACATTGGCAAGGTGGGCCAAGGTGTGGATGAGCTTACCAAGCAGATGAAGAACATGATGAATCCTTCTTCCAACTTTACCTCATCCTCTCTTATTCCTTAGCCTTCTTTTCTTTGTTCCATTTGTGAGAGTTATGATCATACTAATGACATTTGCCCTACTCTTGAACAGGTTAATGCATTTGAGAGAAACACTCAAATGCAAGGGGCTTGGAATCAAAGAGGAGGTTATGACAATCAAGGATGGAATAAAAAGGGAAACAACCACTACCAGCCACGTCCATATAATCAATAGAACTATCAAAATAATCAGAACTTTGCTCCTAACCCTTGCCCAAATTTTGCTTCTAGTTTTTAGGATGCATCTTCTAACTCTATAATGGACCTTTTGAAATTGGTAATGATGAAACAAGATGAAGTGCTAGAGCGGAACAAAACGATGCGGACTAGAATTGATCAACTAGAGAGGCAAAACCAAGGGCAAGGAGGGCAAAGCTTTCAAGGGAACTTCAGAAGCAAAAAGAACAAAGGTAAAATACATGATGTGGGTTACCATACCCAAAAATCAGGTCGACTCCCAACTCAGCCTTGTGTTAATCCTAGAAATATTTCTTGTATTGATCAAGCTAATAATGATACACATCATGTTTATTTAAATGAAAATATTTTTTGTGAAGGAGAATGTCATGAGCATGAATTTATGAGTGGAATTTCGAGATTGAGGAATGGGAAGGAATTACCTGATCCATATGAACCTAGATCTTTTGAAAAGCTTAACAATGAGAAAAATGATGAAGTTGATGATGTTGTGATGCAAGTTCTTGAAGAAAATGCAGAAAAACCATCCATACATGCGCCTGATCTAAAAGATTATGTGCCTCCTATTCCTTTTCCCCAAGCTTTAAAGTCTTTTAAAGTGCCTCCTAGTGATAATCATTTGCTTAGAATTCTTAAGGAAGCAACTATCACTATTCCTTTGGTAGATGGTATTCAGAATATCCCTTCTTATTCTAAGTTTATTAAAAATCCTTGTACTCAACCTAGAAAGTAGAAGAGGATACAACTATCTCAAAGTATTACCATCTTATTGAATCAAATTCCCAGGAAGAAAAGGGATCTAGGAGCTCCACTTATTAAATGTGAAATTGGGGGAATGATTTTTAGTAGAACACTTTTGGATACAAGGGCGAGTGTGAATATTATGCCTAAAGCCATTTTTGATAAATTTAAATTTGGTGAATTAGAACCCATTTTTATTGAGTTGCAGCTAGTAGATGGATCCATTAGACAAACAATTGGGAAGCTAGAAGATGTGATTGTGAGAGTGGAAAATTGTTGTTTTCTTGTTGACTTTATTGTAGCTGATATGAAGGTCACTAAGAATTTGAGCCATGCACTCATAATTCTAGGTAGACCTTTCTTAGCTACAGCTCAAGTTAGTGTAGATTTTGAAAAAAAAACAATTTAAATTAAAGTAGGAAAGGAAAATGTGGACATTCAAGTATCTAAACTCCTTAAATTTCTAGAAAATGCAGGAGAAGATTCGTGTGCTTGTGATGTAATTGAGGATTTTATTTTTAAGCAACCTTCTTCTCTTTTATGTTTAGAGGTTCCTTATGATGATGAACTTGAAGTTGATGAAACTATAAATATTCCACCTAATTTACCTACATCTGAATTGGAATTAAAACCATTGCCTGGTTCACTTAAATATGCATTTCTTGGGCCTCATAGAACTTATCCAGTTATTATCTCATCTCGTTTATCTACTGATCAAGAATTATCATTGTTGGAAATTCTTAGAATGCATAAATCCGGTATTAGTTGGTCTATTGATGATATTCATGGCTGATAAGTCTTAATTATCATGAGTTAAGAATCTAGTGATATGATAGTTTTACCCTTAACTCATGATAAATAGACTTATTTTTGTGCTAAATTTTGAAAAGTGATTTCTAGTTGATTAATATGAATTTTTGATTATTATATGATTTTATAATCTTATTTTATTGAGATAAATGGAAAACGAGTAAAATAAAAAGATTGAGGGAAAAAATAAAAACACTGCTAGCCAGCCAAGCTCACAAGTGGGTCGGAGGCCTAGTCGGGTGGGAGCCGTAGAGTGGCTAATGATAGCGAGCTCGAGGCTCAAGTGGCTGAATTGCGGTCTGTGCTCAAATAGCTAATGTGTGTCACTCCCCTTCTACATCATCGGTAGCCAACCAGGCATGGGGCAAAGAGTACACACGTAGATGAGATGTACCTATTGATGGCTAAGGAAGCTACCAATTTATATTCATGTGAAAATTGGTTAGAAAATCGATGTGGGACTGATGTGACTCTAAGTCATTATTAGGATCATCATTCAATTTTAATAATTTTTAAAACTAAATTCATCAAAAATAATATTAAATGAATATAATGGTGAACTAGGTCATCTCCTCAGAAAAAGCTTTTTAGAAATCTTTTATTCTCTTATTTAATGCATTATGAATTTGATATTCAAAGTAATGAAGGAAATAAAATTGTAAATAAATGTAAATGTGAATTTAAAATTCTACTAAAATGAAATATACTTTAGAATGATGAAAATATAAAAGAAAAAAGTAAAGAAATGATTAAAGCTAAGAAAATAAATTTATTTCACACATCAAACAAGCAAATAATGAAAACTTTATTAAAAATTGAACTTACAACCCTTAGAATGCATGGCTTAATGTCGACCTCTGAGTAGCACTTCCCAAACTTGCATCTAGTTCAACAGAATAAATTTAAGGTGAGAAGGTTAGAGGAGAACAATAAAAAATTAATGATGCATTCTTTGGAAATCTATTTTTGCATGAAAAGAAGAACAATCATTTCCTCTCAAGAACAACTCAAGAATAACTCAAAAAAAATTCTAAAAGCACCCTTTATCTCCCTATTCCATCATTTTTATTCTCCAAATTCGCAAATCAAGCATTCTATTTTGATTTTTTATTTTTTTGGATTTTTTTCATATTTTTCTTGATTTTTCGGATTTTCCTCAATTTTTTCTACATTTTCTAGCCATTGCACCTATGAATAATAGATATTGTCTATTTTACTAGACAATAATCCATATTTGTAAATATGCGCAGCCACATGCATATTACAATATATTAAGTTTATCAAACAATAATTGATATTTGTGCATGTGTCCTTGCCATATGTCAAGCTAAGAATCTTGCGATTCGTGTGCCGTCGATCCATGATAATTGATAGGTGACATGGTCACTTGTATGTCGTCAGATAATCATGGCCTTTAGTGACGTGTCACTCTTTTATTTGTTAAATCTATGACACTAGAAACACACTAGATGAATGAGATCTTGGGCCCACATAGGCCCACTAATTGGTGAGCCCATTAAACTATTTTTTTATTCTTATTTAATTCAGAAAATTCTCAGAAAAATTCTAGAAAATTTTTCAATAGAAATAATCCATGAAAAATTATAAAAATTTAGACAATAGAATTTTATTCAAAAAAATAGACTAAATGAGAAATAAGCTTCAAAATATGAAATAAAATCTCATCAATTTTCTTTTTATTCATAAAATGTCAATTTAAATCAAGATTTCAAGAGGTTCATTAAAATGACAAATAAAATAATTAACATGATAACTTGTGAAATAATTCTCAAGTATGTGCTTTCCCTCGATTCTACCCTCTACAACCTTTTTTTTTTCCACTTGAATACTTGCTACAAGGGAGATATCCTAATGTCTCACAGCATATTCTCTATGCTTTCTTCAAGTTCAACATATTTTTATTGTAAATAATTATAATATTCTTTCCATGTGTTGTCCTAATTATATAGGCAGCTTATTTCCCTGAAGAGGTTTTGTATCCCTCTATAATTCAGGGGGCTTCACTCTATCATAAATACTAGTTGCCAAAGAAATTGACAAAAAGCTCTAACTCATGCTAAAAAGAAATTGACTTTCATGTAAGGTTTAATCACACTAGATCATGAGAGGTGAATGAGTACGATGAGAATTCTAAGAATAAGAAAAAAAATCATAAATATAACTATGAGTTTGAGATGTGTGCTTCAATTCACTTCTATGTTTTTTAATTCACCCTAGGGAAATATTTGAACCTTTAGCTTGACATAAAACTCATAACATAAAATAAGTTCTTCATCTTGCTCATCTAAAAATCAATCCATAATGTAATCCATGATGTGTTCTTTATTTAAATATTTTCATCATTAATATGCAAGAAAATCATAAATAATTTATCATAAACTCATTTTAATGTACTAAATTATATCTATAAGTTTTTCTAAATTTCTTCTTTACCCTCCAACTTAGTTGTTTCATTGTCCCCAATAAAACATGCTATTGAAATTGTGAAAGAAATAAGCATCATAGCATTTATCTCAAGTATCAAGAAGGAAAGTTTAAAAAAACTCATTGAATAGTCATGGATGATTCTTCAGCTCCTTGAATTTTCTGTTGTTGATATCTAAACAGTCCTTTAAATTTGCTAATAAGAGGAATCATTAACTAAAATATAAAGATAGTAAGATTTTCAAATAAATGTATAGCATGATTGTTGAAATATGGAAGAGTGGAGAGTTGATACCTTATTTATTGAACTATAGAAAAGAAAATAACCTTTTGAACTAAAATAAATCAATTTAGAGACAAATTGAAATAAAAAAAATAAAAATTATTGGGTTGCCTCCCAACTAAGTGCTTGTTTTAATGTCTTCAGCTTGACATAACCTAGATCATACTAAGAGATGATCTATTGCCATCAAAATATATTTGTATCCCAAATAAGGTTTCAGAACATTCTTTTTGAAGTGATCAAAGTCTCATCAAAATAGATAAATCATTTGACATGCATATATTTATGAAAGTGTTGCAAGATGAAAAAGAATTCTTCAAATAAGGAAATAAAATTTTCAAAATTCTTGGTCCAAGGATTTTATCTAACAAATAGATTTCATTTCCTTTAAAAAGATACCTTGGGATACTTTCAACTACGTCAAGATATGGGACAAAATATTCCCAAAAATAATAGTTCCACTTGGAAAAGAATTGTTCCTTATTTTTTTCTTATTCAATAGGGTTTTCGTCCATTGTTGAATATTTTTTATTGATGCAAAATGAAATGTGATTATGACATAGCATTTTTAAATGAGATCTTGCCCAATCTGAAAAATATCTATAAAAAATGATGCATCTATTTCTACCTTTTGCTCATTTCTTCAACCAATTTTTTATTTCTAAAATCCACAACTACTCTACCTCACTTTTGATAAAATTGAGACCACTTTTCTTAAGATTTAATGTATGTGATAAAGGAAAGAATTCTTGTTCTTGTTCTTCATTTTCTTCATGATGTGCTGTGATAAATGGTTTTGAATCTTCAGCAGCTAATGAAAAAATGTCATCACAAAAAATATCAATAAAATTAACATCATGAAGGGTTGTTGATGTAGGTTTATTTTGTAATGCACTAAGTAAATTTTTAGGTGATCTATACTGTTGTAGATCAATGTGTGCCTTATTTTTATAATTCTCTACATTTGTATCATCTCTAAAATCATCTTCGTCAGCTGCAAGTTCCTTTCCATAGTTCTCTAAGTTTTTACTTATTGAATGATCATCCTTCCTCCCACTGGATTGTTTATAAAAATCAATTAATACCTTCTCATTTTGGAATTTAGATATACTTTTCATATCTTCAATTTGAGGAGGCATAAAAGAATTTTGTAAGTTTGCTGAAAACAAGGTGAATGATTTTGATAGCTTTGAGGGTTAGCTATAGGTTGCCTTGGCAGTTGACTTCCCCTTGGTTGAATTTGCTGAATTATTGGTTGTTTTTGTGCTATTTTCTGTAGGAGTTGATGTTGACTTTGCTGCTGTTGTAACAATTGTTGAATAGTTTGTTGGTTTTAAATCATCATTTGCTGAAAATTATTAATCATGCTATCAATGTTTTGATTAGATCTTATTGTTTGTTGTCCTTGTACTAATGGTGGTGTACATACATGTTTGTAGACTTTGGTTGACCTTGCATTTGATGGGATGAGTGTTGATTAGGTCGTGCATGCATATTTGAATAAATACAAGATGGCTGATCATAAGTTATGTTCTGATTTTTACATGAATAATTTGAATGATTCATACATCCCTGATTATAAGAATTCTGAAAATGATCATAATTAAATTTATTCAGCCTATGAGATGATTGCATATGTTTAGATATATAAGTGGGATGAGAAAATTGAGGAAATTCACTTTCAACATGATTCAAACTTGCAGAAGTTGTGAAAATTTGTTTCTCAATTTTTTCTTGAAAAGCTAGAATTTTTTCCATCTTAGACTTCAGCTTATTAAATTCATTTTTCCATTCTTTCTCTTCAGACTTTAGAATCTCATAGATTCCTCTCATAGATCTATCAAAAGAAGAATAAGATGAATAATTAAAAGAATTATCACTAATTTTACTCAGAAGGGAATAAGCTTCATCTTCATTTTTATTCATGAATGTACCTCCACAAGAAGCATCTATTATTTGTTTATTTGATTCATATAAGCCATCATAAAAAATCTGAACTTTTGCCATTTAGGGATATCATGATGAGGACATTTTCTCATCATAACTTTGAATCTATGCCACTCATCATGAAAGAGTTCATTACTATTTTGTGTGAAGCTCAAAATATTTCTTCTCATCATCATATTTTTCCCTCTAGGGTAAAATATTTTTAGGAATTCTTACACTAATTCAGTCCATGATTTTATTTTTCTATCAAGTCTAGAAATCCAATCACTAGCATTACTTTTCAATGAAAATGGAAATAGGATTAATTTCAATTCATCATAAGCTCCTTTCACAATCCCACATACCTTAAGAAATTCTTGTAAATGATCATATGGATTCTCAACACTTTCCCTATAAAAGGTAGGTAGCAACTGAATTACTCCTGGATTAGTATCATGTTTACAAATGGGTTGTTGTAGAAAATAAAGATCAAAAGGAGGATCAAAATATTCTCTCATAGGTCTGATGTTTTCTTTATGCTCATTCATGTCATTAGAATCAAGAGATGATGATTTTCTTTTTCCTAAGTTTAATGACCTCTACTATTTCTCATGTTCTCCTTCCTAAAATGTAAACCAACTGAATTTTTTTTTTATATAAAAGAGATAAGAAAAGAAAGAACATAAAAAAAAATACAAAAACAAGTTCCTAAAGAGAATGAAAGATTTCAAAATTGCCTTCCCCGGCAATGGCATCAAAAATTGATGTGACTCTAAGTCATTATTAGAATCATCATTCAATTTTAATAATTTTTAAAACTAAATTCATCAAAAATAATATTAAATTAATATAATGGTGAGCTAGGTCATCTCCTTAGGGACAATTTTAGAAATTTTTTATTCTTTTATTTAATGGATTATGAATTTGGTATGAATTTGGTATTCAAAGTAATGAAGGAAATAAAATTATAAATAAGTGTAAATGTGAATTTAAAATTCTACTAAAATGAAATATACTTTAGAATGGTGAAAATAGAAAAGAAATAAGTAAAGAAATAATTAAAGCTAAGAAAATAAATTTATTTCACAGATCAAACAAGTAAATAATAAAAACTTTATTAAAATCAAACTTACAACCCTTCGAATACATGACTTGATGTCAACCTCTGGGTAGTGCTTCCCAATCTTACATCGAGTTCAGCAAAATGGATTTAAGGTGAGAAGGGTAGAGAAGAACGATCAAAAATCAATAGTGCATTCCTTGGAAATCTATTTTTGCAAGAAAAAGAAGAACAATCATTTCCTCTCAAGAACAACTCCAAAATAATTTGAAAAGCATCCTTTCTCTCCCCTTTCATCATTTTTATTCTCCATATCCAAAATTGAGCATTCTTTTTTATTTTCTATTTTTTCAGATTTTTTCCAATTTTTTTCATATTTTTCTTGATTTTTCTCAAATTTTTTCATATTTTCTAGCCATTGCACCAGTGAATAATGGATATTGTCTATTTTACTAGACAATAATCCATATTTTTAAATATTCCCAGCCACTTGCATATTGCGATATATCCAGTTTATCAAACAGTAATTGATATTTGTATGTGTCCTCTAAAAGATTTAGTAGTTAGATAAAATACCAAGAGGGGGGGTGAATTGGTATTTTAGAAATCTAAAATTTTCTTCCCGAATGTTAGATGTGTCAACACATATGTTAACACAGTTGTGTGTGATTATCTTCGCGCGAAATGACTTTCTCTTTCTTCCGATGGGATCTCACTATTAGGCATATCTTTTTATACTAGTTCACCCCTCACCTGGCTACTTCCAATCCCGAAGAATCTTTCTTATCGATATTCTACTATTTCCCTCAGAAATACACACTAATTTTAATGGGATCAGCTGTCTAATACCTCAAGTTCAACCTCTATAGAGATCTAACCCCTTCTGGGTCAAATATGGCTTAGAGCATTTCATGCCTTTGCCCAAACTCACTCTCCATTCACCACCCAATTATCTTAGGGCTTGATGGAGAGCCTCCTCGAAAGATTCAAGCTCCTTTTTGATCACTAATCATTGATTGAAGAAGTATGAAGTAGTCTGCTCACAATTGGTGCTCAATGGTGACAAATCTTAATTGTAAGAGAGATAGCTCATTGTAGATCAAAGTAGAATCATTATTTTTGATCTCCTTTGCTTCTTCTATTTATAGGGCGTTGTCCTCCAATAGATTTCCGTGATTTGCTTGAGAGATAAAGTCAAAAAGTCAATTTAAATACTTATCATTTTCCAGAATATGCGACAACCACCTCTGACCATTGTGAATTCAATATCTTTCTATTCTCTTGTCTGTTCAATTTGAAATTCGAACCAAAGATTTTTCTCTCATAGATGAACAACTTTTTTGTTGACTTTGTTTTCAGATTCGAACGTTAAGCCAGCTATTTTCTCCACATAAGCAGTTGATGTGTCACCGTCCAGATTTCCAATTCGAGACTCATGAGAGTTCTTTTGATATTTCGAACCTTTTTGTTTTTCTTTTAATGATGCACATGACTATTAAATAATAGCTGCACTTAAATGGTTAAATAAACATAGATGTATGAATTAAAAACATAATCATTATTTACCTATTAAATATTTTTTCTAACAAATATTTATTCATGTGTGATGCTTCACCTCTTCATCATTTCTCTTAATCTCAAGGTTAGTCATATGTCACAAGATGAGTAATGAAATCTATAAATCATAATCTTGTGAACTATACTAATCATGTATATATTTTCTCATTCATTTTGTAATATCAAAATCTATGCCCAAGGGCATCAACATCCTCGCCACATGTCAAGCTGAGAATCTTGCGATTCGTGTGCCGTCGATCCATGATAATTGATAGGTGACGTGGCCACTTGTATGTTGACAAATAATCATGGCCTTTGATGAGGTGTCACTAATGCAGGACCGCCAGTGACCCTCCCTCTAAGGTAGAAAATGGGGTATCACTAGGGATGGGAAAAGAAGGTAAGTAGGTGTTGAGGGCAATGACGCCAGCGGACACTCGTTAGTGTCATCATAGGTGGAACATAGGGAGTCCTTCCCATCCACGTCAGTCGAGAGAAACCCCGATGCCGTCGACACAGCCACTACTGCTTGGGCTTGCCAACCAACGCAGTAGGCCTTGTGTGCACACACACCAGGGCACACACCCAAGGTTAGACCCAACCCATCCCACCTAGCTAGGCCCGTCGATGGAGGAGCAGGAGTGGGAAGGCACTACACGAAGTAAAGTAGACTGACAGGGGAAGTGGGCTAACCTGCTAGTGTTTCGGTTGGCCTGAGTAGGGCGGGAGACTCCTCATATCGGCACAAGGTTGACGGCAGCGAGAGCGGTGCGAGCCCAGCAAATGAGGGGCGTCACAGCAGGAGGCCTGTGATTCCTTGTTTGCAGAGGGCAGTCCCACACATAGTGTCTGGCATGTGCGCCGGTACGCGTGATGGTGTTTGGGGGGGAGAGGCTGGCAGCAGCACTGGATGCACTATGGACGAGCAGGGGTGGTGACACAGTCAGACGTTCTAGGGCTCCTTGCCATGTTCCTGGTCAGAACCAGTGGTGAACTCACGGATGGTCGCAGCAGCACATGGACAGGCCCCTTGGGCTTGTGAGCACGATGACTGTGGCCCGTTAGGGCATGGAGCGTAGTGTCAGCTTGGGGTGAGTGGATGACAAGAGCACTGGTGGGCAAAGGTGCTGGACCTGTGGTGGCGGCGTGGTGACGAGTGGCCGGGAATGCTGAAGTGGCGCTGTCGGTCGGACAATGCCCCACCCTCAGGCTTCCCCTCTCCCCTCCTCTCTCCTATAATCAAACTCGCAAATAGTCCTTCTATTCAAAATATTCCACCGTTTAGCAGTGGCTCTCCATCCCTTTATATAGGGGCCCACATGGGCCAAGGGTGAAGGACCACAGGGGAGGCCCAAAATATCTATTGGGCCTAATGAGGGTGGCCCCAAAAGAGAAGGGGGGTGAGGGGAGTAAGGATGCCAGCTCCTACAATTGGGCCCACTCATATGGCCCAAAAGAGGAGGTAATAAGATGGGCGAGGGCCCAAAATGGAGTGGGTCGTCCCTTCCTACCATGGACCCGACGTGGGCCCAAGGGTTAGGAAGCCCCCTCAATCGGTGTAGCAGAACCCGGGGTTCCTTATCCTTGCTCGGGCTCTACAATTTGGTTGACAGCATGGGGGTGGGGTCTCCTTTGTCGCGTCGGCCTCGTGCTGTGGTGGTGAGGAGTCATGTCCGCCACCAGTCACTCTTCTATTTGTTAAATCTATGACACTAAAAACACACTAGATGAATGAGATCTTGGGCTCACATAGGCTCACTAACTAGTGACCCATTAAACTATTTTTTATTCTTAGTTAATTCAGAAAATTCTCAGAAAAATTCTAGAAAATTTGTTTCAATGTAAATAATCCATGAAAAATTATAAAAATTGAGCACAATAGAATTTTATTTTAAAAAATAGACTAAATGAGAAATAAGCTTCAAAATATGAAATAAAATCTCATGAATTTTCTTTTTATTTATAAAATATCAATTTAAATCAAGATTTAAAGAGGTTCATTAAAATGAAAAACAAAATAATTAACATGATAACTTGTTAAATAATTCTCAAGTTTGTATTATTCTCCTTGATTTAACTACACAATAACATGCAATTTTCACAAGTTATCCATAATCAAGTTAATAGATCTATCTACTATTTTGCTCGACCTTTGTGATACGATGAGATTTTTACCTTTGGAACTAGTCTATTGCAGCACAATTTGTACAGTGGGCATATGTATGATGAAAAAGCAGAGAACCTTAATTAGATGAAAAAAGAGGGGTTAAACTAGTACTATTAAAAGAAATGCAAAGTAAGAAGAAAGAGGGAAAGAGGAAAAGAGCAACAATTAGAAGCCTGCCTGCTTGAGCCAACAAGGGAAACTTCTTTAACTCAATTACTATAACCTTCACGCAAACACTTCCACTTTGTCCACAGTAAGGAAGAAGCATTAAGAAGCTTGGAAAGAAATGGGTAAATCATTAGATTTTTGTACTGATACTGTTGAAAAAAAAGCTAGGGAAAGCTACATTTGTGTATCTATAAGAGAGGAGTTGATTATCCTCTTCTTGGACACCTAGAAATGTCAATTTAGAAGGCTTACAAGTGCACCGAGTTGAATTGTGCAGTTAAGTACATAATGTTTGGTATAGCCTTGAATTCATCATGAAATCACCCAGAAATTGGTGGAAGCTATGGACGATATCCTTAGAACTTGAGTTAATCATGAAAGCTAAAAAACAATGAGTCATGAAGTTTGTGGTGACTGTCTCTCAAGCAAAGAGTAAGAGTATGTGTATGAACAAAACCAAAGGACAAACTCAGCTCCTCCTTCATATTTATACAATGCCGCCATATAGAAACTATCAAAGCTAAATTAATTTAAAGTATAATAAGTTTGTGACGCTGCAAAAGAGTTATGCTCATGTAGTTTGTGAAGACCATAAGCAAATGAGATTCTAATTAATGACAGATGCCCCCTTTTGGTTTCTACTAGAGACTTATTTAGGACAACAAATGTATAAAATGAGGATACATTACATTAGTCATTATTGATTTAAAAACACATTATAGAGTTTAATAATTAAAGTTAAAAAGACTAAGCGGAGTAATCTAACTAGTATAACAACATGATTTTACATTATCCTAATGCTATGACATGTCATGCCATTAAATGAGATATAATTTAAACAATAAGTTATCGCTTGAGAATAAAATAGAAATGATGTTTATGATAAATGATATAAAAATTTTCATTCCATTGATTGGAATTCTTTCCTGAAGGATTATTGATGTATTCTACCATTCCTTAAAAAAGGTATTGAAATCTTTACTCCATGAATTTTCATTGCTTTGTAGGGAAGGGATTCTCACAAAGAACATGACATCAACATGCTAGAAGTGCATTAAGTTGACAATTGCAAAATCATGAAATGCACAAGAATGCTTATAAGTTTTTCTCTAAAGAGATTTTCAACATGCCCTTTCCCTTTTTGAAAACTTTGCATGCCATTTTGCCAAATTCAGTTGATATTTCTGGGTATTTGATAATGCATCAAGAATACATTATATAGGAGAAATATAGCATTGAAAGCTCATAACTTTAAGATATAAATTTACTGATTTACTAGTTAACTCTCATGTTTAGAGCATGCATCAATGTTCATACATATGTTATGTGTTTCATGCATACCTCACTGAAATATATATTTTTCTAAATATTTGATGTACATCATGTGAAAACATGATGTAACCCTTTGCCTTCTAACTATGTGAGCTTCATCTTTTAAGCAAATAGCTTGCACTTGAGCCTTGAATGAAGATATGAGCATAGAGCTCATAAGCATGCGAAAGGAAGCAAACAAAATGGGCCCAAATGAAGGGCTATGGGCATAAGGCCCATAATCACCAAAGGAGCATCACTTAAGGGCAAGGAGGAAGATCCACCGTCCACTCAAGCAAAAGGAAGCATCAATCTAAGGGACAAGATGTGTACTTACCCAAAGGCACACAAGAAGGCACAGGAGAAGATCCGATGGATGAGATGATGACATGAGGATCTAAGGTTAATCACGATGGACGGGAGCATCACAACCGTCAAAGTGAGGGTTAGTCTCAAGAGAGAGAGAGAGAGAGAGAAAGGGGGGCGCCGTCATATATCTATGATGTATCAAACGATTTGGGGCAGCTAATTTTCAGAAGAACTTCAAGCATTCGCCGTCCCTGCAGGGTTTGAAGTGTCTTGAGCTCCATACCTCATGATTAGGGGTGTGTAATCTGTGCTTCATCAGGTGATTCATCCTTAACAAGGTTCTCTCCCGCGGTTAGTAGCTATCACCTCCTCTTGGCAGAAATAAGGAAGGAGACGTGGTGATAATCAGGTTGGTTTTGAAGATCGGATGAGACAAAAATGCTTAGGTAGAAAATAGTGTTTGATTAGTGTTAGACTTAATCTTCTGATATCTTCCACGTAGAGATAAATCTGTTTCGTACCTTGGTTCCTCTTTTATTCCCTTTCGCTTCTCACATCCCCTTCTTCATTATCTTGGTCATTCCTATCAATTCGAAGTAACTAACAAAAGTGAACTCGACCACCATTCCTTGAGGATCGATCCCTGAGCTTACCACAATACTGAATTAATTAAGAGTAAGATCTAAAGGAGTATAAATATTGTTGACTAACTATTTTTGATGCTTTTCAGCGACCCTAAAAGGAGTTAATCAAATGGCGCCATTGCCAAGGAATTCATGTGTCTGTTGAGTTTAATTTTGTTGATTGAATTGATAACTCTTTTAGTTTCTTGAGTTTGATTGTTAGTAGACAGGTCTACATGGATAGAAATCAACCTACACAAGGAATTTCAGTGAATAAGGTACAAGACGGAAAATCAGGGATTATTACTCTCTCTATCTAAGTTTTCATTAATTTTTATCATGAGGTTTATTTCAATAGACATCCACAGAGCTCTGCTAATTTACTTTCTTTCTTAACTCATCTCTATTATTTGAGTAATCAGACTTCGAGATAAAAACTTTATGTGTCTCTGATGAGCAGATTGGAATTTCTACTCGATATTTTATCTTGGCAAAAGGGAGATTACTCAAAATAATTTTGAGTGTTTAAATTCAGTTCATACTTTTTTTTTTTTTTATCTAGTAATTACCTCCTCTAACATATTGATGCAAGGACGAAGGTCAGTTAAAAATAAGGAAATTGCTGTCAACTCAGGGACAGAAAATACATCTCACGTTGTGGAGAATCTCGAACAAGAAAAGGAAATGAAGGACAACCAGAGGGAAAATAGGAGGATGCGTTTGTGTAACCATTCAGCACCCCTCCAGTATAGACCTATAAATAGAATCAATGTACATATAGGAAATAATGCAAACTTTAGAGTTGACCACCATTTGGTACAGATGCTTCCTCATTTTCATGGCATGGCTCATGAGGAGCCATACAAGCATTTAGAAGATTTTTCTCAAGTCTGTGAAATTTCTCACTGTCCTAATGTTCCAATTGAAACTGTGAAGATGAGACTTTTTCCATTCACACTTAAAGATAAAGCAAAAGATTGGCTAAGAGTATTAGCTCAAGAGTTGAATTCGTGGAGTGAGATGGAGATAACATTTTTAAAGAAGTTTTATTCAGTAGGTAAAACTAACTCAATTCGTAGAGCTATTAGAGATTTTGTGCAGGTGCCATAGGAGTCTTTCTATGAGGCATGGGAGAGGGTTAAAGACTACACTCACCAGTGCCCACATCATGGAATTCAGAATTGGCAATTGGTCCAAATCTTCTACGAAGGATTAAATGAGAAAGACAGACATATGATCGATGCAGCATCAGGAGGTACATTTATTAATAAATATGAGGACGAAGCAATAGAATTGATTGAAACATTAGCTGAGAATAGTGCACACCATTATGCCTTAAACCAAAATGGTAGGTTTATGGGAACCAGGAAAGGAGGTATTCATGATTTGAAAAATGTAGAGACTGGTTTATTGATTGATAAAGTAGAGAAACTAACTGAATGTGTGCAGGGGCTGATGCAAAAGTCTTCAGTAGTAGGTTTTGACCATCAACATCTGAAAACAAACCAAGATATGGCGGCTTGTGCATTATGTTCAAGTTATGAGCATGTGGAGGTCGACTGCCCAAAATATGATCAGGTAATGGTAGTAAATCAATTCCATTCTAATTATGCAAGAAATGGATGGCAAGGACAGGGGTCAAACCAAAATTACAATGGAAATTTCAAGAATAATCAAATGGGGATCAACCAAAATTCTGGCCGGCGAAGAAATCAGGATAATGAACTGCGACCTAATTGTTTTCATTCCTCACAGAATTCATCTATGTAGAGGATGAATAATGTTAACTATGGTTCCCTTATGCCTAACCACCAAATTCGACAATCTGCAGGATTTAATGATTCTTCTATGCAAGAATTATTAAGGCAAATGTTGCAGGAACAAAGGGAACTACGGCAGGAAATGGAATGTATGAAGTTCCAAATTGAAGGCCAATATCAACCTGACCAAATCAGATCAGATAAACACCTTGGCAAGAGGATAGAAGCAGGTAATAGTAGCAGAGAATTAGGATAATTACCCACTCAACCAGATGTTAATCCAAGAAATGTGGGAGGACCATCAAATCAATGCCAAGTGCACCAAGTCAAGTTTAGTGACCAGAACCATGAAACACTCAATGCAATCTCCAAATTAAGAAATGGTAAGGTGCTGGCGGATCCTAATCATGCAGTTGCAGGTGAAGTAGAGGATGAGGAAGAAGAGGTGGAAGCATTGGAGGAGGTGATTTCAACAAAGAATAAAGGTAAGAACAAGGAAGGTATAGAACCCAACCCTTCCACATATACACCTCCGATTCCATTTCCAGAAGCTTTATGCAATGTTAAATTAAAAAGTACTGATTCAGATGAGAAAATCCTTGAAATTTTTAAACAAGTCACTATTAGTATTCCATTAGCTGATGTCATTCAAAATATTCCTTCTTATGCGAAATTCTTAAAAAGTTTATGCACTCCCGCAAGGAAGCAAAAGAGAATTCAATTATCTGAAACTATTAGCTCAATTTTACTAAATCATATTTCAACTAAGAAGTGTGATCCAGGTGCCCCATTTATCAGATGTGAGATACAAGGTATGGTTTTCACACGCTCATTACTTGATTCAGGAGCTAGTGTGAATATTCTGTCCAAAGCTTTGTATGATTTATATAAAATCGGTGACTTACAACCCCTCTTAATAGAATTGTAGCTAGCGGATGGATCCATCCATCAACCCTATGGAATATTGGAGGATGTAATTGTGAAGATAGAAAATTGTTATTTCCCTATTGATTTTATTATCGCTGATATGAAGATCACAAAGGATATAAGCCATGCTCCAATTATCCTCAAAAGGCTATTCTTAGCCACAGCTAGAGCCACCACAGATTGGGGAAAAGGAACTGTAGAGCTCAAGTTTGGTCAAGAAAGAGTAGAATTGAATATCTCAAAGTTATTGAAATATCCAAATTGTTCTGAAAATTTATGTAATATTGATATCATCGACGAGTGTGCAAGTGAGCTTTGCAATGGAGAAGCAAGATGCGCATTGGAGAATTTAGTGAACTCGATTGAAGATAAATCAGCTCTAAGTCAATCCAACACCCCTTGAAATTTGAAGCTATTGCCTACACATATGAAGTATGCATTTTTGGGTTTAAATTATTCATTTCCAGTGATTATTTCATCTTCACTAACAAGTGAACAGGAAGGAAGATTGATTGAGATATTAAAAAAGTACAAAGCAGCAATTGGGTGGACTTTGACAGATATACAAGGCATCGACCCTAAAGTATGTATGCATCATATTTTCACTTAAGAGAATGCTCGACCAATAAAAGATGTGCAATGGAGTGATAAGTCTTCATTATCATGAGTTAATAATTTAGTAAGATGATGTTTTTAGTCTTAACTCATGATAAATAGACTTATTTTTGTGTTAAATCATGAAAAGTGATTTCTAGTTGATTAAAATAAATTTTTGCTTAATTACATGATTTTATAATTTTATTTTGTTGAGAGAAATGAAAAAAAAATATTTAAGGATAAAAGCAAAAAAATCCGCCAGCCAACCGAGCTCGCTAGCGGGTCGGAGGCCCAGTCGGGCGGAGCCACTGAGCGGCTAAGGGCCAGACCATGAGCTTGAGGCTCAAGTGGCTGGCATGTTAGACCGCGAGCTAGACGCTCAAGCGGCTGACGTGTGCGTCACTCCCCTTCCACGTCACCGGTGGCAGCTGGGCGTGGGGCAAGGAGTGTTCGTACACACACGGTGATTTGTACCTATTGATGGGTAAAGAAGTGCTCGTGATATATGCGTGTGAAACTCGCCCAGAAAACCGATGTGGAACTAAACCGCGTGCCTTACTTTTTCCCACATATTTTATAAATGACATAAATGCCCCTCAATGACCGATATAAAATGATCCTTATGACGTCATAAATTGAGGGCATTTTAGTACTTATCTCATCTCTCCCTCTTTCTCTCTCTCGCAAGCAGACAACCGGCAAATATATCACGATTTTCGGAGAGCGATTAAGTTGCAAAAATCACCAAAAATTCAGCAAAAACTTAGTCAACGCGATTCGCGGAGCATCGTGATCGAAATTGGTGTAGGATTCTGGACAAAACATCACGAACTCAATGAAGAAATCATCTCCGCTTGATCGACGAATAAGCCATCGTCAGGAAGAGGACGATCCGCTGGAGAAGAGTTGCCACCTCTTGAGAGCATACCAGATGCGATAAAGGGCCTCCTCTCACTGTGTTGACTTGAGGACGAAGCCCCTGAGACGCGCCCCACCTCTATCTAGCACACCTCCGTCGAGTGATAGTTGCTAGAGGGCCACAAGTCACCGTTTTCCATTCTGCCAGGTGACAGCCGTCGAAAATGACTTGGCGATCCATTCCACTGATTTTTGGGCTTCAAAAGAAGTTCTAGAGATCACCCACGTCGTCTTTGTCCAAGGAGAGCCTTCGAGGCCGTGGACATTGCACAAGTTCTTTTCTGAAAACGCAGAATTACAGCGATCGCCGCCGTGAAATCGGAACTTTGTTTCTCCTATTTTAAACTTTATTTTCATTCAAATCAGTAATCTTTGTCACGATTTCAACATCCAAAATATTTCGTACTTGAGTTACGATTCTTCGAGCTTATACAGAACTAAATTTGATCTATTAATTTCACAATAATCACTTACGAAAGCATCGTAGGTTGGAACTCTGTTTCCGCCTGATTCATGTTCTTCAGGCGCTGACGTCACCTGACGTCATTACCTTATTTTCTTTTCGCATTTATTAAATAGATTATATTTATCATTTAGTTAAAAAAATCATAAAAAAATCATATTCCTTCAGGAAAATTCTGAAATATTACCCGATATTATATTACATCCTTGTGATTGACCTAGAAGTTTCCCACTATTTTTGAAATCTTTTATCGATTTATAATTGATTTATTCACTCTAATAAACATTTAAAATTTCAAGAATTGATCCTTTCTAGTTTTATAAAAATTTTAAATTTGCTTGATTTATTATACAACGATTAATTCACGTCAAATTTTGGCGCCATTGCCGGGGATGTATTACATAATATTTGCTAATTTTCTATTTTTCTTTTAGAATATAAAAAAAATATAACTCTTGTTTTTATTTTTGTCTTACAGAAAAAAAAAATAAAAAGAGAGTAGCAGGAAGAGCAGTAGAGCAAAGATAGGAGCAAACTAAAGGAGGGTAATGGTTATTAAATTTTTACCTCAAATTTATTTATTTTTATGCATGGTAGAAGATCTTTACATCTAAGACTAGAGAATCCTCTCATTATTTTGCCTAAAACTAAAAATTCTAAAGAAAAATTAATTTCGATAGATCCTGAAGGTTGCACAGGTCAAACTGAGAACAATCCTATGGCCATGAAAAATTATTATATCCCTGATTCATTTCAAAGAGCATCTAATATTAGAGTTCCATTGGCACCCACTATTAAATTCGAAATAAATCTAAGAATTTTCCAAATGCTTCCTAATTTTCATGGATTACCTTTAGAAGAGCCTCATCAACATTTAGAAAAATTTCATATGGTATGTGATTTAGTTAATCTCCCTCAAGTTACACCGAAAATTATTAAGATGAAATTATTTCCTCATACACTTAGGGACAAGGCTAGGTATTGGCTATCTACCTTAGATAGAGAATTAACTAATTGGAAAAATATAGAACAGGCTTTTCTTTGAAAATTTTACCTTTTAGGAAAAACTCAAAACATGAGAAAACATATATGGAGTTTTGCTTAAAAGTCAGGAGAAACTTTGTATGAAACATGGGAAAAATTCAAAGATTTACTTAGAAAATGTCTTCATCATGCTATACCTAAGTGACAGCTCAATAGAATTTTTTATGATGGATTACTAAAATAACATAAGAATATGGTTGATTCTATATATGGAGGAGCATTTATGGAGAAGACCCCTGATGAGATTTATAGCCTTTATAAAAATTTAAGTGAAAATTTGAGAGATCAAGCCTCTTTTGAGTTATATGATAGGGATAAGAGGAGAGGAATGTATGAATTCCATCATCAAGATAAATCTAATCTAAGAAATGAGGTTAATCAAATTAATAAAAAGTTAAATAACCTTGATCGTTACCTTTGTCATCATTTCATAACATTATATCCATGATGAGTCTGAAAAATATTTTTCAATATTCATGATAATTCCTTCATATGGGCGCAGGCAAGGAGTTTGTGGATCGACCATCACTGGGGAGGATCATTTGAAGACCTTCAAGTTTCCCCTTTTAAATCTTATTTCCCTTCATGTTGGTTTTATTGTTTCCTTTTCCTTCATGTGAGTCTCGCATTTTGTTCTTGTGTGGGACTTTTTCCTTTCTATTTGTGAGTCTTGTTTTCCTTGATTATCCTTCATCGACAGTGGGGGGTATTGGTGTTAATGGGCTAGTATACAGGCCCATTTATGTCTGGATGTGTCGATGAACTATACTGTAACCCTACGAACTCTTTCGAGAATGAATTATCATTTTTCCTCTTCCAGTTCTTGTAATACGAAGCGTGGAATGAACATTAAATATATAGGTTTTTCGTCGCACCTGTGACGAAAGCGATCAAGATGAATATCCTGCTCGACGAGATCGCCGGGCTGGTTTCCTATAGCAAGAAGGATAGCGTACGGTATCTCCCACGACGAGCCAATCCCCAGTGAGCGGAGAGGAGGGATAGGCTATTATTTAGTCGGCATGGCAACTAGGTGGGGTTCCGTCGGCATGCCTGTTGGTGGTTGGCGCATGAACAAGAGCCATGTTCGCCGGGGGTTTGAGAGGGCGTTCAGTACCACTGGTTAAGTTTACGGGCAACCGAGGCGGCCGCCGCTCCAGTTGTCTGTGGCGTGCCCTGCGCGTTGATACGGCTGTGCCTCGCGCACCTGATACTAGATCGTTATAACTTGTATCTTGGAATTGCGGAGAGCGAGCATAAAGTGTCCCTTACATAAGCGGTTGGCCGACATTCGGTACTGGCCGCTCTGCCGAGTCGGCGGGAGGTTAGTGACCAATCGTGCTGTGATCATCGCCATAACTGGTGCTCCTCGGTTGGTCAATCAACTTCAACCTCGGGATGGCCGGATGCTTTCGGAAATAACCCGGAATAATGACGCACGGCAGCAAGGGTCAACCCCCGTCTGTCAAATACTTTAATGAGCCATTAAAGTATTTAAGACTTTTCAATCTAATACGGCAAAGGTGACAAGTGAAAAGCGTATTTTACACGTTTAATGTCTGCTCCGGGTGTGATAACTCTGGTTCATGACCGTCAAAAGGGGCCTCGCGTGTGGACACAACTTTAGAAGAAAGAGTCAAAGGATTTAACGCTGGCAGGGATAACGAGTTCCAATCTTTGGTTCCTTCCCGGTTCCGTTGCTTGGTGAACTATAGAGCTTCCGTGTCCAAAGTAGATTTGAAAGGCAAGGTGTTTGGGGTTTTCAGTGATTTATCACTCGCACGTTTATTGTCTTCTCAGTTAGACTAGCCGCCGGAGCAATGGGACAGACGGGGGATTAATTATAGGGAGAACATTCAGGTGCCGTGTAGAACTGCAGCTCTTTACGATGTGTAGAGAACTAACGGACGTTTCAACATGATGCAGTGACGACTGTATGATAGAATGTCTCACATCCAAGAAGAAAATCCCCCATTTCCCACGCCAAGTTGAGTCATCATTTACGATATAAGAGTGATAACTTCTCCGTTTTCCCAAAACACGAATCTACCATTTCGATTAAACGCGAGTCTTGAACGGGAGAAGGGGGGGGGGGGGTCTCACTAGAATGAGTGACAAGTGAAACGACCCAAAAAAGGGTTGTGTGAAACGACAAGATTATCGGCGATCCCCAGCTTCCTGGCCTAGTTACGAGGGTCCACTTGCCTGTATGTGTGGGTTTTGATAGGAACTATTTTATTACATAAGAGGTCAGAGTAGTCCTCATGAACAACCGGAGCATGAACAATACCCAAGTTGGACAGTGGTTTCACATAGTATTCAGCGGTGAGAGGTAGCCTCGTCGTTTGTTGAATAAACAAGTGGAGGATGATCTTGAGTGACTGTTGTTAATCGTCGGGCTGAGGGTTAAAAATGTGTGCACTCATTTTCTTCCTTGGGACTGAGTGCATTCTACCAATTGAAACTCAGTTTTGGATAAACCTACGTGTGTTGAGGTCTGATGCGCTCCCCATCTCAACGAGTAGCGGGCATCCAAATGCAAATAGCGCGTAACACAAAGGATCAAAGAAATCCTGTTATTTCAGATACTCTACGTTAGAACCAATGAAGAATTGCAACATACAAGATCATGGAATCGCAAATTTTTATGTGGAGTAAAAGTTTCATAACGAAATAAAGTTATAGGAATTATGGACGAATAAGGTTCTTTTGATCGAAATATCAGTTACTGGCAGTGGACACATCTTGAGACTGTTTTTATACATCTCACCGCTCGAAGTCCGTTCGTTACCTATGTTCAATACAGTCTCGCGCAGTTACGGCATCCCTACGCGAGAGAGAGAGAGAGAGAGAGAGAGAGAGAGAGAAAGAGAGAGAGGCGTCAGGGAAAGGGAATCCAGCGGATAAAGAGAGATGTCCCAGGTAGACGGATAGAGTAGCTAGACGTTCACTGATTGGATCAAACGATTAGACTCCCCATGCCGAAGGAAACCTTTCTATCGTCTTGTGTAAAATGCAATCTCAGATTTTATTCGACGAGCGGAAGGTTGATGATACTGACGATTGGCATGAAGAAGAGGTGTGCAGCCTCTAGTACTGCATGCTGGGATGACGGACAGCTACGGTGCAACGTCTCTTGGAGAAACGCTGGCGGAGCCCCCAATATCGCGGCCCCGAAGCACAACGCGATGGGGATGGTGAGAGGAAGCAGAGGCTACAAGGTTGCCAGCTCAAGTAGGATCCATTAAACGCTTTCCCGTCCTGGACGACAAACAACCGCTGACCTCGCCCCCGGTTTGACGAAGCATTGAATAACAACCGCTGGCCGTGAGCCGGTGATCAAGCCGTAGCCTGACATCCATCCCCCCCTAATCTGCGCAAATTGAGTCACCAACCATGATTCATTCCCCCGGGCCCCAGTACCGTCGAACGAACGGAGGTCAAACCCACATGTTATACCACCAGTTGTCCAACCCTTTGCCCACGGGAATCGTGCCCTATAAGAACCCAACCCCCGCCCCCGAATCCTCCATGCACCAATCCACCGGGATCTCCTCCTCGTCTTCTCCAGCAGAGTCGTCACCTTCCTCTCCTCCTCTTAGATACCGCTAGCTCCAACAGACCACCCAGCCCGCCATACCACCGTCGCTCGAAGTTCGGCCAATGGCGCAGCAGAGCATCGAGGCCCACCGCCCCGGCGCCGAGATCTACACGGGCGACGACCTCTGCCGCCAGAAGGCCATTGACCTCCTCCAGGAGCTCAACCTCCCCCGGGGCCTCCTCCCCATCGAGAACGTGGAGGAGATCGGCATCAACCGTCGCACCGGCTTCGTGTGGCTCCGCCAGAAGAAGGCCCTCAACTACACCTTCCGCAAGGCGGGCCGCCTCGTCTCCTACGGCGCCGAGGTCACGGGCTTCGTGGAGGACCGGCGCATGCGGCGGGTGACGGGGGTGAAGTCCAGGGAGATGCTCATCTGGATCCCGCTGGGAGAGTTCTTCGTGGACCCCAAGGACCCCACCAAGATCACCTTCAGGACGCCCGCGGGACTGTCCAAGACCTACCCGGCCTCCGCCTTCGAGCTCGAGGAGCAGGGAAACCAGAGATTACTCGCATGATAATCACGTGCCCATTCATTAAACCAATTGCTCTATAAAGTGTTGATTTTTCGTTGCCCTGGATAAGGATGAACAAGACAAGTAGAGCTCTTTTTCCATGAAGTCTCCTATGCGGACTCTGGATTCCTTTGCTCTTTCGCCTTCCGGTTAAAACATTTATGCTAGGCATGAGCTGGAGAGAATGACAGTCCGCCATCCCTTTGCCGTTTTTTCTTCGGATATTGAAACAGGAGAAAGTGAAACGTGGATGCCATCAAGTAGGATGTCAGATTGTCCCCCAAAGGATGTGTATGACAGCGTGTTAGTCAGGCAGACCATTCACAAAACCATGTTGGGATGATCCTTCGTCACTATTCCTACGACTCACCCGTCTGAGTGTCTGAATCCGTCGGCTCAACTCACTAGGAACTGATTACATGGCTTGAAGAAAATTCATAGGTCTGGAAAGAAGAAAAGACGGCTTTTGCAAACGGGTGGGGTACATTTGATGATGGCTCTACGCAAAAGATAAGTGAATGGCGCAGAGGACTCGAGGGGTTTTCCAATTCACGACGTGTTGAAGTATATCAAGGAAGGTATCCGAATACTGCATTTCCTATGAGAGGTGAGCAAGTAACATTTGTGCGATTGTTCAGATTTTTTTTTTAGTTTGCCTTATCTTTCCCCCCTTATGTACTTATTTACGATCAGAATCGTGATGCTTGAGCCAGACCCTGTTAACCCTTTTGCCTTAAAATTGCTGGTCGTTGACGCCTGTTGTTATCGATTACGCTTCATCGAAATCAAATATTTTATATCATAATGCAAGTGAATTGTGTTTTCCGTGAAATTCTTGCATGGTGGAGTCAAGCATTACGGCCGTGGTGATGTACCCCAAAACTTCGCCTCTCGTGCATACGGTTCCTCTTGGGACAAGCAGCAAGCCCGTGGATTAGCATTATTTATGATGTGGGGGGTCTGAGGTCACATGTGGACCATCAAAGCAAGAAATACAGTGAACTTCGTCGACAATTTGACACTACATTCATTACCAGTAGGCCACTTCCCCGCCAACTAACAGCTGGCTGTTAGCGCACCTAGGCCACAAGGAACGATCGGGAAAAAGAAAGAAGTAAGAACACTCTAAGAGTCAAGAAATTTCAAGAATGTATTAACCGGAAAGGACACTCAGAAGAACAGAGTTCTTGTACACATAACGTCAAACACATAATGGGTATTTTATAACCCATTATCTAAAAATAGCGCAGACACAAAAAAAGCTCCCATTGGTTCACGTCGTGGTCACGTGTCCATCGTCATAGCGTTATAACGCAATCTTGATGGACGATGTTGATTGAAACACTCAGCAGTTATTCGCCATAACACGCTCTTCTGTAGGATCATAATCCAACAGTCGGATCAGCTCTCACAATCTCCTCCTTGATCCGAAAGTTTCTTCACATCTCCAATTCCGATTTTACAGTGAAACTCTTCAAATTTTCCAGTCCGAAGAGCTTTAGTGAATATATCAGCTAATTGCTCATTGGTACTTACATGCACAAGCTCAATCTTCTTCTCTTCAACACAATTTCTGATAAAATGGTAGCGGGTGTCTATATGTCTAGTCCAGCTGTGATGAACTGCATTCTTGCTGAGAATTATTGCCGATTTATTGTCCACAAACAACCTGAATTGCTTGTAGTCAACTCCCAATAGCTCACTCAAGAGTCTGCTTATCCAAATTCCCTGACACACCACATCTGTGGCTGCAATATATTCTGCTTCACAAGAAGAAAGAGCAATTACCTTCTGTTTCATTGAATTCCATGCAATTGGCTTCGATCTGAGGAAGAAAATTTGCCCTGAGGTGCTCTTCCTATCCTCTGAATCACAAGCAAAATCATTGTCGCTATATCCCTTCAGCTCCTAATCTTTTTCTCCCTTGGAATAAATCAGTCCATGATTGATTGTTCCACTGAGGTACCTTAGAACTCTCTTAGCTGCCACTATGTGATCTGAGTGTGGTTTTTCCATAAACCTGCTCAAATAACTAACACAAAAAGTAAGATCAGGTCTTGAGTTAGTTAGGTATCTCAGACTCCCCATTAGCTGTTTGAATGTAGTAGAATCCACTTCCTCACCCCCTTGAAGCTTAAAAAGCTTCAATCATGCTTCCATAGGCATCTTGGATAGATTGCACTCACTCATCTTGAAGTCTTCCGAGATTTTCCTTGCAAATTGGCTCTGGCTCAGATAGATCCAAGACTTGCTTTGACACACTTCTATGCCCAAATATAACTTGAGAAAGCCAAGATCAGTCATGTCGAAATGCTTCTTCATGCTATCTTTAAAGTTCTTCAGCTGAATTGGACTTGAACCAGTAATCACTAAGTCATCTACATAGACTCCTACAAGAGTTTTGTGATGATCTTGGTGCTTGAAGTAAATGGCCTGCTCACTCTTGCTTCTAACAAAACCAATGTCACATAAAGCTTTGTCCAATTTTGAATTCCAAGCTCTAGGCACTTGTTTAAGACCATATAAGGTCTTTTTGAGTCGAAACACATGATCCTCTTTGCCTTTAGTGATAAAACCTTCAAGCTGACACACATATATCTCTTCCTCGATTTCACCATTCAGAAAGGCAGATTTTACATCTAAATGATGTAATTCCCAATTAAATTGAGCAGCCAAAGCAACAAGAAATCTTATAGATTCTAACCTTGCAACCAGTGAGAATACTTCTTCATAGTCCACTCCATGCCTTTAAGAGTACCCCTTGGCTACGAGTCTTGCTTTGTGCTTGACCACATCACCATTAGAATCCTTCTTGATTCTATAGACCCATTTGACACCAATGGGTTTGCAATTCACCGATGGTTTGACCAAATCCCAAGTCAAATTTCTTTATATTGCTACAATTTCCTCCACCATAGCTGTCCTCTTTGCTTCATCCTACATGGCACTTAAAAAAGACACAGGATCTTCACTCGAGAGGAAACAATCTTCATCAAGAGATACCTGATTTGTCTCATTGTAGATCGATTGTAGTGATCTCACTCTTCTCGGATTTTCTTCATCTTCAATTGAGTCAGTATGACTTTGGTCAGCTTCAATTTGATTGTTGGAGGATGAATTCGAATTTGAGTCAAGCTCATATTACACTAGCTGATCACACAACAGCTCGGATGATGAAGAGAAGGTGAAGTCGACCTATTGACTTTCGCTCTTGCTGAAATCCCAAGCTTCCAGCTCCTTGAAGATAACATCTCTATTAATATAAACTTTGAAAGTCAAGGGATCAAGACACCTGTAGGCTTTAGTGCCTACCTCATAACCAATGAAGATCATTAGTCTTCCCCTGTCTTCAAGTTTGCTTAGCCATGTGTTAGTCTTCACATAGACCATTGAACCAAACACTCTCAAGTGTTCTATGGTTGGCTTTCTTCCACACCACATCTCATAAAGTGTTTTACCTTTCAAACTCTTTGTAGCTGACATGTTAAGCACATAAATGCATGTGTTAACAGCCTCTCCCCACAGCTCAAGAGGAAGATTCTTGCCTTTCAGCATGCTCCTCACGAGTGACATTATGGTTCTATTCTTTCTCTCCACTACTCCATTTTGTTGAGGGGAGTAAGGAGCCGTGAACTGCCTCTTTATCCCATGGTCTTCACAGAATAGCCTGAACTCTTCACAGTTGAATTCCCCACCTCAATCAATTCTAAAACACTTGATCTTGTCATTAACTTCAATTTCGGCCAAGCTTTTAAACTTCTTAAAAGTTGAGAAAGCTTCAAACTTATCTTTCAAGATAGCCACCCACATCAGATGCAAAAAATCATCAACAATTAGAAAATAGTACCTTCTCCCTCCTAATGTTGATGGTGTAATCGGCCCACAAATGTCTCCATACACAAGTTCAAGTGGTCAACTTGTTCTGAACTCTACAATTGATGGAAAGGAGGATCGGATTTGTTTCCCTGCCACACAACTCCTATATAGTCAATCAGAAAAATGAAATTGAGGTAAGCCCTCCACCATATCACCTTTTCTCATTTCATCAATCGATCTAAAACTATGATGACAGAGCCTGTGATGCCACAGCCACGTGGATTTCTCTTCTTCTTGAGTCAATTAACTAATCTCAAAGATGTCAAGATCAAGTAGGTACAAGCTGCCACTCGTCTTCTTCACTTTAGCAAACTGAATTCCCCTCTGATTATAGATAGAGAGAAATCCCCCACCGAGAGTGGTTTTGGATCCTTGATCATCCAACTTACCAAGACTAAGAATGTTAGTCTTCAAATCAGGCACATATGGAACATTATCAAGTTCTATCACTTCACCACTCGAGTGATTCACATGAATTTTTCCTTTTCCTTTGAATTCAATGGACGATCCATTCCCGAATTTCACTAATCCATTTGAATTATCATCAAGAAAAGAAAATAAACCTCGATTGCTTGTCATATGACTACTAGCTCCTGTATCAAGATACCAAAGATCATCATTTAAACAATTTTCAGACCCCCCCTGAAGAAGAATCTCATTGGATATAGCCATAAGAAGCGTTGACTCCTCCACAGTGACATTTGCCTTCTCAATTTTGAATCTGGGCTTCTTCTCAGACCGACACTCATCTGCAAAGTGCCCAAATTTTTGAGAATTATAGCACCGTACCTTTGCTTTGTCAAAGAAAAAGGTTTCTTCTCACCTTCCTCTTTCACTTCACTTGAGGAATAAGATTTTCCTCTGCCTCTTCCTCTTCCACAAGATTTTCCCCTACCTTTGTTAGAGTTGCTTGACTCTGCTCTAGATTTCTTGAAATGGTAGTAAGCACGAGTGAGAAGAGCCTGCTCCTCCTCACAAGTATCCTTTTCAAGAAGTCTCATCTCGTGAACTCTCAAGGATCCAATGGCTTCCACTAGCGACATTGATCCAAGATCACTAAACTGTTCTAGAGAAAGAGTGAGAGAGTCATACCTCGGCGACATACACTGAAGGAGTTTAGCAACAGCTTCGTTCTCATCCAATCGATCACCCAATTGGCTTAGCTCATAGACAATCTTGGTAAATTTCATCGTGAAATCTACCACTCTCTCATCCTTCTTCATAGAAAGATTCTCAAACTCTCTTCGCAATCCTTGCACTCGAGATTGCACCACACGATCTACTCTCACATGGAGTTCTCGGAGAGTTTCCCAATTCTATTTTGCACTCTTGTCAACATCCAAATTCAAGCCAAACGATTCTGAAATTGTTGCAAGAATTGTTGAAAAAGCAAGTGATCCTTCTGCCGATGGACTTCTTTTCCGGTGACGACATCCCACAAACCTTGAGCATCAAGGTGAAACTGCATTCTCATAGCCCATTGACGACAATTCGTGTTGGTTAGCATTGTAACCGGGGCTGGAGCCACCACTTCGATCTTCGGCAGATCCGCAACAATGGAGGTTTCTGACTGAGATGTTGACTCTGCTCTTCTTGACATCTTCACGATCTTTGGAATTAGATCAGGCTCTAATACCACTTGTTAGTGCACCTAGGCCATAAGGAACGATCGGAAGAAAGAAAAAAGAAGCAAGAACATTTTAAGAGTCAAGAAATCTCAAGAATGTATTAACCGGAAAGGACACTCAGAAGAACAGAGTTCTTGTACACATAACATCAACATATAATGGGTATTTTATAACCCATTATCTAAAAATAGTGCAGACACAAAGAGAGCTCCCATTGGTTCACTCCGTGGTCACATGTCCATCGCCATAGCCGTTATAACACAATCTTGATGGACGGTGCTGATTGAAACACTCAGCAGTTATTCGCCACAACATGCTCCGTAGGATCATAATCCAACAGTCGGATCAGCTCTCACACTGGCATCTCCTAGTTCACTCCCTTCATCCCCACCATTACTCCCTTATTTTCAAAAATATCTTACTACTACGAATATGGTATATGTTTTCCGTATAATCCAACCCGTTTCGTAGAGGGAATACATGGCGGCAATATCGGTCCTGATTCTGTTGTCTTTCATTCTGGAAATCTATTTCAGTGCTCAGTGCGCATTTGCAATGGTCTGGACCGGAAATGCTTGGCGCGGATTTTGCAGCGTGACTCACAAGTACATTATTTAATTGGTATTCTCTTTATTGCAGCCAATGGTTTAAAATTTTAATGCGAAAGAAAATCAGTCGGCTAGGTTCATCAACGTAGTCCACGAGGGAAAGGGGTCGAACCGTGCTGTCGCCGGGAGAGCGGCCAGTCAATCAATCAAGTTCGTCTGAACATCAAGGATTAGTTACGAGGCTCCAGTGGTCTCGCTAGTACCCATCAAGAGGCTTCCAACCAGACGTCCTACTCTGGTGGTATCCCCAACGTGGATTTCCAGTTGTCTTCGTCCACTTGTTCACTATTTTCCCTATTCCTAGGAACTTTCTGCCAATTGCCCAGATACAGACCCTCAGCCATTGGGAAGACATTTGCACCAACACGACTCGTAAGATTCTGAACAATTGGGAATACAGCACGGGGAAATGAAAAGAATTTTGAGTCTTAACCCGACGAAACAATACCATGTTGCTGGTTCAGGGTACAAATTGAATTCTGAAGGTGTACAGCGATCGAATCCGGGTATGTACTAGGCAATTAGTCTCTAGTTTCCCTGCTCCTCGAGCTCGAAGGCAGAGGCCGGGTAGGTCTTGGACAGTCCCGCGGGCGTCCTGAAGGCGATCTTGGTGGGGTCCTTGGGGTCCACGAAGAACCCTCCCAGCGGGATCCAGATGAGCATCTCCCTGGACTTCACCCCCGTCACCCGCCGCATGCGCCGGTCCTCCACGAAGCCCGTGACCTCGGCGCTGTAGGAGACGAGGCGGCCCGCCTTGTGGAAGGTGTAGTTGAGGGCCTTCTTCTGGCGGAGCCACACGAAGCCGGTGCGACGGTTGATGCCGATCTCCTCCACGTTCTCGATGGGGAGGAGGCCCCGGGGGAGGTTGAGCTCCTGGAGGAGGTCGATGGCCTTCTGGCGGCACAGGTCGTCGCCCATGTAGATCTCGGCGCCGGGGCGGTGGGCCTCGATGCTCTGCTGTGCCATTGGCCGATACGGAGTGCAGGCTATCCAGGTGAGAGCGATAGCGATAGCCGAGCTGAGAGGCAAGGAGTGTTGACTTCGTAAAGCCTCAAAACAACTCAAGTAGCTTCAAGAACGGAAAGAAATCAAGAACGTGTTGAATGAAGAAGTACTGCAGTACATTTAGTCAAACTCCTAGCCCTTTATATAGGGCGACCAATAGGAGAAGGAGAGAGAGAGAGAGAGAGACATCTCTAACTAACTTCCACGCCAACTGTCTTGACATCCGAGGTGGCAGCTGCATCACCGTTATAACTCCTGGAGATGGACGGCCACGATCATTCCTGTAAAGAACGAACTAACCACTTGGAAACAAAAATGCCAAATCATTTTTTATATTTCTTGCTAGAGAAATTGCCACAGACAGTAACTTCCGGCAAATCATCGGAGGACTGGATGCAATCCTTCAATCTCCTCCTTACTCCAGCTCCTCCGTGTGTACATTCTTGATGCCCAGATGCTCACGGATCTCTAGAAATTTCAGTCTTCCAAGTGATTTGGTGAGAATGTCTGCTAGCTGATCCTCCGTCTTCACATCTTCACATGTACTACTTCAATCCTTTTCTCCTCCACACATTGTCGGATGAAGTGATATCGAGTATCAATATGCTTGGTACGATTGTGATGTACAGGATTTTTGCTCAATGTGATCGCAGATTGATTGTCTAGGAACAACTTCATGGGCTTCTCTTCCACTCCCTTCAACTCACTAATAAGTTGATTCAGCCAAATACCTTGACAGGCGACTGATGTGGCAGCAATGTATTCGGCTTTGCATGAAGACAAAGCCACCGTTTTCTGCTTCAGTGATCCCCAACTGACAATGGAAGAGCCCATGAAGAAAGCATGGCCTGAGGTACTTCTTCGATCGTCAACATCACCAGCAAAGTCACTGTCACTGTACCTGACGAGGGCATCTTGTGTCTGACACTTCATGAAGGTAAGACCAAAATCGAGAGTACCTTTGACGTACCTCAGAATCCTCTTTGCAGCTATGAGATGATCTGATGTGGGAGTTTCCATGTATCTACTCAGCAAACCAACTGAGTAGATTAAATTGGGCCTTGTATGAGTCAAGTAACGAAGACTCCCTATAATGCTCCGAAAAACAGAGGGATTAACTCGAGCTCCTCCTCCATTCTTACTAAATTTTGCTCGAGCTTCAAGAGGGGTTTGAGCAAGATTACAGTTCAGTAGCCCTTTTTGCTCAAGAATACGACGAGCATACCCCCTTTGACTTAAGCAGATATGATCAGTTTTTTGATTGATCTCTATGCCCAAGTATGAGCTAAGTGATCCGAGATCACTCATCTCAAAATGCTCCTTCATTTGCTTCTTGAAACTCTCCACATCTTCTGATCTTGACCCAGTAACAATTAAGTCATCAACATATACACCGATGATTAATTTGTCCTTGCTTGATTTTTTCAGATCAATTGCTTGTTCATGCTTGCTCTTGATGAAACCAAGTACTAGAAAACACTTGTGCAGTCTGAAATACTAGGCTCGAGGTGCCTGCTTAAGCCCATAGAGGGCCTTCTTCAACTTGAGCACAAAATGCTCCCTGCCCTTAACCAAAAATCCCTCGAGCTGCTTCACATAAAGCTCTTCATCCACTTCTCCGTTAAGGTATGCAGATTTGACATCAAGATGATGTAATGTCCACCCTTCTTGAGCTGCAATGGCAATAAGAACCCTAATGGATTCAAATCTAACCACAGGAGTAAAGATTTCATTAAAATCAATGCCCTGTCGTTGTGAATACCCTTTCATAACAAGTCTTGCTTTATGCCTCAGAATTTCTCCTTTGGCTGATTTCTTAACCTTGAATATCCACTTGAGCCCAATAGGTCTGCAATTCAGCGGAGGAGCTACCAGCTCCCATGTTTTACTTCGGTCAATAGCCTCCATTTCCTCCTTCATAGCTATGTTCCAGACCTCTTCACGAGCTGCCTCATCATAAGTGGAAGGTTCTTCAAATGAGATCGGACACTCTTTGTCTTCTGCCTGCATTGGATTAGTTTCGGAGTAGAGTTGAGCAACTGATTTGTACCTCAGAGACTTGGGATCTTGAGATTCAGAGCGAGAAGTTGATTCTTCATCATAATTCTCCACACACTCTACTTCGACATCTTCATCTGAGGTAGGTTGATCTTCCATGCTTGATTCAACACTGAGGTCTGGCATAAAAGTGAGTGTAGGAACACTCTCTCCTCAGTCTGTCCAATCCCATTTAGCATCCTCTTCGAATATAACATCACGACTGATGTGTACTGAGGTGTTGACAAGATCAAAACAGCGATAGGCTTTAGTGCCAATTTCATATCCAATAAACATCATTGGAATGCTGCGATCCTCAAGTTTCTTCTGAGAAGCTTTAGTGCACTTCGCATGCACAATCGAACCAAAGACCCGCAAATGATCAATTGAAGGCTTCCTCCCCGTCCAAGCTTCGTATGGAGTCAAACCTTGTAAGCTTTGGGTACAGGAATGATTCAACAGGTAAATAGAGGTGCTCACTACCTCTCCCCATAATTCCTTAGGTAAATTCTTCTTCTTGAGCATGCTCCGAACTAAGAACAAAATAGTCCTATTTTTCCTTTCAACAATGCCATTCTGCTGAGGTGAGTAGGGTGCTGTGAATTGGCACTTAATTCTCTGCGAGACATAGAATTCAGTGAAATCATCTGAAGTAAACTCTCCACCCCAATCTAATCGAAGACACTGAATCCGTGTGCTCTTCTCAGCTTCAGCCAATACTTTGAAGCACTTGAATTCTCTCAAGGCATCTGACTTCAGTTTCAACATTGATACCCACATTAATCGAGAGAAATCATCCACAATTAAAAGAAAATACCTGCTTCCCCTTAATGTGGATGGTGTAATTGGCCCACATATATCCATATGAACAAGCTCTAGAGGTCTCGAGGCTTGAAATTTTGAAACTGGAGGAAATGGGCTCCGATGCTGCTTCCCAGCCACACAGCTTCGGCAAAGACGATCAGGTACACTGATCGAAGGAAGTCCTTCAACCATCTTCCTTCTTGCCATCTCTTTCAACGAATGAAAATTAATATGCCCAAATCGCAAGTGCCATAGCCAATTTTCCGGATTGTCCTCAGTAGTGACCAAGCATTGATCCAAGACATTTAGCTTCAGCAGATAGAGCCGGCCCTCTGATCTCTGCACCTCAGCAAATAATTGACCATCACAATCAAAAATAGTCAGCTTACCTCCAGCCATGGTCATGCACCAGCCTTCTTCATCCAGACGTCCGAGGTTGAGGATATTTGCCGTCAAACTGGGGACAAATAGCACTCGAGGGAGCCAGAGAATTCCACCATTCTTCTGTTTGATCTTAATGTCCCCTCTTCCTTCAATTCGAATCTTCGAATTGTCCCCAAATTTGACGAATCCGGATGCCGATTCGTCCATATCGTAGAAAAAATTCCAGTGTCTTGACATATGATTCGTAGCTCTAGTATCGAGATACTAGTGAGCTAGATCAGAGATACCACCCTTAGATCCATGAAGGAGCAAATCACTTGCCTCTTCGACTATGGCCATCAGGAGAGAAGATGTTTCCACCGCCGGAGCAGAGGAGGTTGTCGCCGCTGCTTCTGGAGTGAACTCAGTCACATAGACCCGATCATCCTTCTCCTTCTTTGTACCTCGACATTCATATGCAAAATGCTCATATTTCTGACAATTATAGCATTGAATTGCCGACTTGTCAAAAGATCTCTTCTCTTTATTTTCATCTTGAGGTGGAGAACGTCCACGGCCATGTCCTCGACCTCTTCCTCTACCACGGCCACGATTACGGCCTCTTCTGCGTAACGAGGAAGACACCTCCTCAGTTGTTATCTTGACTCTATTCAGCGCCTTGGCCAATAAGGCCTGCTCCTCTTCACGAGATTCCCGTTCTTTGAGCTGCAGCTCGTGAATGGTGAGAGAGCCAATGACCTCATCCAGACTCACCTTGTCCAAGTCGCCATACTGCTCTAGAGAAAGTGTGAGAGCGTCGAACTTTGAAGGCGTCACCCTCAGGAATCGCTGCACCACTTCTTTCTCATCCATCACCTCTCCCAAATTTCGCAAATTAGAGACGATGTGCGTGAATTTCATCGCAAAATCCACGATAGAGTCAGTCTTAACCATAGTGAGCATTTCGAAGTCACGCTTCAAGCCTTGAATGCGGGACTGAATCACTTTGTCCATGCCGAGATTCCGCTGCCGCAGGATCTCTCAATTTTCTTTCGCTGTCTTCTTAGCATCAAAAACCACCAGTAGATCTTCCGAGACGGCGCTGATGATTGCAGATAGCACTAATCTGTCCTTCTTCTTCGAGACGTTCTCATCGATAATTGCCTGCCAAAGATCGTGAGACTCAAGGTATACCTCCATGGACATTGACCAGACTCTGTAGTTGGTCTTGGAAAGCTTGAGGGATGGCCCCGGCACCACCATCTCCCCCCCATGCTTGCCGGAGGTAGTCTCGCTTGTCTTCTTCGCCATTTCTTGATCCCTTGGAGTCGAGTGGCTCTGATACCACTTGTTGACTTCGTAAAGCCTCAAAACAACTCAAATAGCTTCAAGAACGGAAAGAAATCAAGAACGTGTTGAATGAAGAAGTACCACAGTACATTTAGTCAAACTCTTAGCCCTTTATATAGGGCGACCAATAGGAGAAGGAGAGAGAGAGAGAGAGAGAGACATCTCTAACTAACTTCCACGCCAACTGTCTTGACGTCCGAGGTGGCAACTGCATCACCGTTATAACTCCTGGAGATGGACAGCCACGATCATTCCTGTAAAGAATGAACTAACCACCTGGAAACAAAAATGCCCAAATCATTTTTTATATTTCTTGCTGGAGAAATTGCCGCAGACAGTAACTTCCGGCGAATCGTCGGAGGACTGGATGCAATCCTTCAAGGAGTGGTGGATAGAAACGGTGGGCAGAGTGTGTGACGTCCCCCTACACCGATACTTCGTCAAGTTCGTTACCCCGGGAAGTCATTCGGAGAGCAGGCCGCTAATAGGAAATTCACCATGTAAGGCCGAACTATCTCAATGCTGTTCCTCTTCGGCACGTGTGGATGTTTCCTCTCCAAGCGATTCTGTGCCTTCCTCAGTTGAGCTGAACTGCCACTTGGGTCACCCGATTCTAGTTCTGACTTGTCTCCCGTCGAGGATGCTAGCTATTCAAACGGATATGGAAGCCCCTGTAATTGCGTGGGTCCCTCAGCTCCGCTTCGTTTTCTCCGCCAGAAGTCAATGACTACATGTGAGGGCCAAAGGGCATCCTTAGGTGATTATGACTAGGGTCTTCAATATAGAGGCCCACGCCGGCGAGCCGGTAGATCATCGGACATTGAACAACAGCCGACCTCACCTCACGGTCAGTTTCGAAGATTATTTAAGACACCGATTCCCTTCACCCGGACGACCAAGGCACACCCTGTAATCCGTCTCCTCGGAGCCTTTGCGAAATAAACGGCAGCCTCCGGTTCATTCCATACCATGGTCCCGCGTCAAGCTGTGAGCCCCACACGCTAAACCAGCCGTCTCCCTTATCCGTCCCCAACAGCGACCGCACTGTATAAGTATCCGTCCCGCTCGCTTCCATTGTACCCACCGCTTCACTTCATCAGCCTGCTCTCTTCCGTTTCTTCCCCAGAAAAGTCGTCCCCTTCTTCATCGCCTTTAGATACCCCTTGCTTCTTCCAGCAGTCCTCCCGTGACCCCAACGTCGCTCGAAGTTCGGCCAATGGCGCAGCAGAGCATCGAGGCCCACCGCCCCGGCGCCGAGATCTACACGGGCGATGACCTCTGCCGCCAGAAGGCCATTGACCTCCTCCAGGAGCTCAACCTCCCCCGGGGCCTCCTCCCCATCGAGAACGTGGAGGAGATCGGCATCAACCGTCGCACCGGCTTCGTGTGGCTCCGCCAGAAGAAGGCCCTCAACTACACCTTCCGCAAGGCGGGCCGCCTCGTCTCCTACGGCGCCGAGGTCACGGGCTTCGTGGAGGACCGGCGCATGCGGCGGGTGACGGGGGTGAAGTCCAGGGAGATGCTCATCTGGATCCCGCTGGGAGAGTTCTTCGTGGACCCCAAGGACCCCACCAAGATCACCTTCAGGACGCCCGCGGGACTGTCCAAGACCTACCCGGCCTCCGCCTTCGAGCTCGAGGAGCAGGGAAACCAGAGATTACTCGCATGATAATTGTACAGAATGGATGACCAGATTGTCGGGTCAATTGTTGGTTATTCATTATGGACTCACAACGTTCATAAACAGAAATATCACTTATTCTTTAAGGCTACCATCAACGGAGAGCAGCGGCATCATGCAGGGGCTTATTCAGTTGATCCTCTTCTTGTTGTGCCAAGGAAGGAGACCCACGATCATTGCCGATGTTGTCACCACTGGAAGGGAGGGAAGAGACGAGTTGGCCCACCTATGGTGTGCTGCAAGTGGTGTCAAGGGAGAGAGAATGAGTAGGACATCCCCACGATAGGAGAGGGACGTACCAAGGGAGGAAAGAGAGAAAGAGAGCTGATCGTGAATGAAGAGAGGGTTGGTGGCGGCTTCCCTTTACATTAGGCCTTCTAATTTTGTCCTTATGTCCTACAAGATTTACAAGTATTCTTTATAATTTTATTTTTTATGTTTAAATATTACATAAATTCTCATGATAAATAATGTGCCATGCATCATGTTTGTAAATTAATTTTCCTTGTTATTTGTCTTGACACTCACATTTTTGTAGAAATAGGAAAATAATATAATTCATAAACTATAGTCAGAAAATATATAAATAAAGTGTTTAATATGTATTTATCATATTTCTATATTCTTTAGGGTTTAATCATTACTCATATCGCCCTTTTAATATGATAATTCAGGGAATTATCATTCTCATGCTATTAGAGGTTTCTGTCAACCTTAAAACTCTTCTAGATTTCCAAAACACAACAAGTCGACTCTATTAAAAATTACCAAACTTTGACTAATGCTAAAAAGTAATTCATCTCACCCAATAGTTTCTATTGTAACCCACTTGAGGACTAGCATTAGTGAACTCTTCCTTGGTTGAAGTCTATATTATGTCATGCTCTTGATTGAATTTACTATACCCTTATCAATTAAATTTGACATTATCTTGGGCTCTTGATCTTACATATTCCTTATTGCACAAGTAGAATCTCCTTCATAATCTAGTTTGTCTTTTCACAAAATAGATTATTCCTAACACTTTAGTTCAGAGATAGTTTCTCAAAAACCTCTTGTCACAACTATTTTTTAAAAAATATTTATTGAGGATATTTTAGACATATATGAATTTTTTATTTTTTCTTCAATGACTTTCTTAATTATGCATAAACAAGATGGCTTGATTCTTGTGAGAAGTTAAATATGTTGGAAAACTAATTAAATAATATTCAGATGATCACAAATACACATGGAAAATGCAAATTGATTGAATTATGCTACTAATGTAATGAATATCAACTATACATAAATATTTTTTAAAATATGAGCATGAAATTAATTCAATATAACTCTAAAAAAAGTTAAATATATAATACCAAATAAATATAAATATTAATTCAACAAATGTATTAGAGGTCTGTGCTTTTCATTTATGAAACTTGAATGATTTTAACACTTGAAACTATTATTTTATTTAGTATTATGAAAAGTGTTAACACTTGCATAAACTACAACAAATGTGAAGTAATGGTTAGCACATCAGATATACCAAGAATGATTGAATTAAAATATGAGTGTGAAAGTTGATAAGTTGTGAAAATTACATCCTAATGTATTATTAAATTTGAGAGAATAATGCATATTTGAGAATTATTTCACAAGTTATCATATTGACTATTTTATGCATTATTTAAATGAATTTATCTAAATCTTGATTTAAATTGATATTTTATAAATGAAAAGAAAATAGATGATAATTCATTTCATGGCTTGAGACTTAACTCTTACTTATTTTGTTGTTAAATAAAAATGTATTGTGCTGAATTTTTATGATTGATTAAAATATATTTTTTAAAATATCTTAATTAATAGGCATTAAAATGAATAAGTAAAAAAAGAGAAAAAGGAGATTATTGGACACACCATTAGTAGCAGAGGCACATTGCTTTATGGGCTTGATGCAGGTTAGAGGCCACACCACATCTAGAAACAATCTTAGAGGACATGATGTAGGACCGATGGTGAGCCTCCCTCTATGGCGGGAAGAGGATGTATCACTAAGGATGGAAGAACAGAAGGCAAGTAGGAGCTGAGGGCAACAACGCCAGCAGATGCTCGTCAGAGTCAACACGGACAGGCACAGAGAGTCCTCCTCGTCCACGTCCATCGAGAGGATAACCCGATACTGTCAGCACTGCCACTGCACTTGAGCTCACCAACCAATGTAGTAGGTCTGACGCACATACATCAGGGCACACCCAAGAGGTGACCTGACCCGTCCCTCTTAGCTAGGTCCGTCAATGGCAGAGTAGGGGTGGGAAGGCACTGCACGAAGTAAAGGTAGACTGACAGGGGAGAAGTGGGCTAACCTATAGACGATTCAGTTGGCCGGCGAGGGTGGGCGACTCTTTGTACCGGCACAAGGATGACGACAGCGAGACCCGTGTGCATCTGGTGGGCGAGCGGCATCACAGCCGGAAGCCAGTGATGCCTTGTTCACAGAGGGCAGCCCACACATAGCATCGGTGTGTGCACCAGCATGCAGGATGTTGTTCGGGGAGAGGCTGGCAGTAGCATTGGGTGCCTGGTGGATGAGCTGGGGGGTGGTGGCACAGCCAAACGTTCGGAGCTCCGTGAGGCATTCCTAGTCAAAACCACAGCAAACTCGCAAAAGATCGTAGCGACTCAAGGACGGGCTCCTTAGATTTGCGGGCATGAGAAACTGCGGCCCGTTGGGGCATGAAGCGCAATGTCGGGCTTAGGGTGAGCGAAGGACAGGAGCTCCAGTCAGCAACAGCACTGGATTCACGGTGATGGCATGGTGGTGATGGCCTAGAAACAATGTGATTGCATCATTAGTTAGGTGGTGCCCCACCCCTTAGACTTCCCCTCTTCCCCCTCTCTATTCCTATAATCAAACTCACGAAATAATCCTTTTATTCAAAAATATACTGCCCCTTTAATAGTGGCTCTCCACCCCTTTATATAGGGGTCCACATGGGCCAAGGGTGAAGGACCATATGGAAAAACCCAAAACGTCTATTGGGCCTAATAAGAGTGGCCCCAAAAAGAGAAGGGGGATGAGGGGAGTAAAGACACTAGCTCCTCCAATTGGGCCCACTCATATGGCCCAAGGAGGAGGTATTAGGATAGATGAGGGCCCAAAATGGAGTGGGCCGTCCTCTCCTGCCATGGACCTGACATGGGCCCAAGGGTTGGGAAGCCCCCTCAAGGGGTGTAGCGGAACTTGGGGTTCCTTGTCCTCACTCAGGCTCTACAATTTGGTTGTCGGCGTGGGGGTGGGATCTCCATTGTCGCCTCGGCCTCGTGTTGTAATGGCGAGGAACCATGTCTGCCACCAGGACATACCACCTCACGACTAAAATAAACCACATCACAGATCATGAGAACAAGGTTTGGGCTCATCTTCACAGCCTACTATGAGTTGAGGCTGGAACGTGGATCAACATTGAGAGCAATGTTTAGAACTTGAATTAACCCTTGTGGAGATGCCTCTGACTAAGAGGAATATGACATTGATATATAGCAGTAGTGTACCTTAATATTTCTAATGTTGGACTAGGGCTTTCCTCTTCTCTCAAATCTAGTAGTAGAGCAGCACATTGGCTAGATCCTATGCATCAGAAAAAGCCACATCACAGCCAGCCATTACACGAAAAGAGTAGTTTGCTGGATCTAATGGTGGCTATATTGCATCTGACGAGCCAAAAGAAGCCACGTCGCAACAGTCATTGAACAAAAAGCAGTGATTGGATCCAACAATGGCCCTTGCCATAACCAATGCACAAAAGAGAAACTTGTTGTCACCACCACCGCATGTTCTAGTGGGCACACAAATCCTGATAAAGCACATGCAAAATGAGGAAACAACAATGGGCATTTGATACCAAATATTCAGCCACGTCACCCCTTTTTAGAGCTTAATGATGGCATAAGGATCTACCATGCTTCATCAAACCACACAATGGAGGATATATATACAGTCAGATTATTCTCCATCGAAGTGAAGATATCGATTATTATTAAGCATAGACATAGGGGATATGTATAAATATCAATTATCATTTGGTAAAATAGACAATATTTATTATTACTGCACAAGAGAAGGAGAAAATACCAAAAAAATAAAAAAATCACAAAATATAGCACAAAAAACAAGTCAAAATAGAAAATGTGATTTGTGGATCTCTAGATCAAAAAGGAGAAAGAGGGGAGAGAAAATAACTTTTTTTCAATTTTTCTTGAGTTATTCTTAAGTAGAGATATTATTCTTCTTTCTTCATTCGAAAATAGAAATCTAAAGAGTACATTATTAATTTTGATTGTTCTGCTATAACATTTTCACCTTAAATCCATTCTATTAAACTAGAGGTAATATTAGGAAGTGCTACTCAAAGGTCGACATCAAGCCATGTATTCTAAGGATTGTAACTTTGAGTTTTAATAGAGTTTTTAATATTTTTTGTTAGATCTATAAAATATCTTTAGTTTTTTAGATTTATTCATTTATTTCTATGTTATTTTCAACATTCCAAATCATATTTTATTTACTATTTTTAATTCCTTTAAGTTTTAAACTCATGTTTACATTTATTTGCTATTTTATTTCCTCTATTGCCTTGAATATCTATATAAATCTTCAAACCAATTTAGTGATCCTACAAATTAGAGAATAAAAATATCTTTAAAAGCTTTCCCTAAGGAGACGACCTAGCTCACCACTATACCTATTTAAAATTATTTTTGATGAATCTAATTCGATAAATTATTACAATTGATTGATAATTATAATGATGACTTAGGATTACATCAAAAGTACATCCATTATATTAGATGTAAATGATATCACTATTTCTTTGACTATCTTGGTTGAGTTAATTGATTGAATCTATACAACCACTCAAAAGTTTTTAAAATATTGATGAATATATTTTTAAAAAATGTTTTTTAAAAAATTTAATTTACTGAAAAAATGATGGTTCATAATAAAATGATAAATTAATGTGTCTACTTGATATTCATGATTTATTTGAGGTGATTTATTTTGAGATATATCCTCAATTATGTTACAATTATAATACAATCTTATCATACTCATTTCAACCTTAAGCTTGAGATACATATGTTAGTGTTTAATTGGTTTGGGAATTTGTTTATTTTAGATGATATTTGTAACTTAAAAGACATCATATTGATTTATAACTTTTCAAAGTTTTAAAAAAATTTAAAATTTTAATATTAGGAAACAATATAAAATGAGGAGGTTTTGAATCAAAGTTCTTTTTAAATTTAGTCTCTCTACAATAGCTAATTAGCTGACAATGATCATATTTGATCTCTCTACCATCTTGAGTTCTTTGTTGACCACTTTTGCAAGGAATTATGTGCAAATTAAAATAGTTTTTAAAGCTTGGCAAAAATGATGAAAAGGCCACAAGTTGAGGACCTAAATTCAATTGAAATAAGATCATTTACAACTTGATTGAAGTTCCAATGTCTTTTCTATCCATATAACTTTCTCACCAAAAGTGGAGAAATAAAATCAAACTTAGTTTAACATCATCTTCATAGAATTGATGAATGTATTTCAAATTAAAAGATATCACATATTAAAATTCATTATTGCTTCTTGTGAAAAGATAATAATTAAATATTCATTTAATTACTCAATAGAGCTGATCTTAATACTCAGTGATGAGCTTCCTACGGTCATGAATCTAGAAAAAACTTTATAGTAAAAATTTTATGGGAATTTGATGCAAGACAAATATGATTGTCACGAATATGATATGTCACGAATATAATGGATAACTAGCAAGCCACAAAAATTCACACACAATCAAATTCAAATCTTTAAAGCCAATTGTGTGACTACGAGAAGACTGTTCCATTCCTCAATTGATGGCAGGAGGATTGTCTCAAATCGTCGTGATAAAACAAAGCTCCACATTTCAAAATCTTAGTCGGCCTCCAAACAAGGAAATCATAGCCCACACGGCTGACCATGAGTCCACATAGCTAAACCCGATGGCGGTGGAAACATAAATGAGAAAATATGGGATAAAATCAATACACACATTTACTAGTGAGGGTTGAGAGTGGACCTTGGGCGTTTGTATGCCGAAGAGTTAACATTGAAGATAATTGGAGAAGAGCAAGCTTGACACGGATCCAATTCTACAGTTAGTTGGCGGGGGGGTCAAGGGAGAAGCTGCCCCCTTGCAGGGTTCACGATAGCACCCTAAAATCAAATCCGGTGGATGACTAGAGAAGGGCGTACAATGTATGCATGGTAGCCGTCAAGGGTTGGAGGCTATCGTGGAAGGCAAAGGGCCTAGGCACATTTGCTACATGCAGGACGCTCTGGTTGCGATAGGATGGAAGGAATTATGTAGACACCTGTAGAGGGGAGTTTGTCACACACGGACAGTGATTTGGCAGGAACCGTCCCACGACGACGGACGCTTGACGCTGACGCAAAGGGGTTGCCTAGACACGTCTGCGGCTGCAGGATGTTCTATCGTGCAGCGAGAAGAATGGATCACACGGACTCGTGCAAAAGGGAGTTCGTCATGCGCGATCAATGATCTGATGGGAGACTGTCAGCACAACGATGAGCGTGTAAGGGCTGGCTAAGGAATCGTCCAATGACTGAGAGGGATGGTTGACCTTGAAGTAGGGTGGGACCTATGCGACGATAGTGGCTATAGGTGGCGGCGGTCACACAGATCCCCTAGGGCATGATCTTAGGAATAATTTATTTTTTAATCCAAGATAAGCCATCGTTCATGAAAAATCTTAGGCCTATTTATAAGCCTTGAGAAGGAAGAGAGGATTACAAAAAAATCTAAGCAAAATGAGCGAAAATAAAACCTAATAATAAAGAAAATTCGGATCCCTCAGTTGGGTACGACAGCAACGACGTGGGATAGCTTTAGATGATGTGGCATCCTCTGAAATTGTTGTCTTCATTGGTGGGGCTTGGGTACATGCTCCACCATAATTGGATCTAATAATCAACAAAAATTTTGCTAAACAATTGGCTTAGTGGAAGTTAACACTAGGGTGTTCATATAAAGTATATGTAAATAAGGCACTAAACTATTAGAAAAATCCTAGTGCCAACATGATATAGTTCTATGTGATTTATTAAAGGTTTGAATAAGAAGAAATATATCAAATAATTGAGAAGAATTAACCGAAAGAGAAAATTAGGATACAATTAATCCAACCCTCCAATTAATCTTTTGATCAAAGTGTGGCATAAAATCTAACAAAATGATATCAACTTTTGAATCTCATATCACATTGCTATAGTGACTAAGAAATAACTAGGGGGTTTTATAGAAAGGAAGTCATTTGTGCAGGAGAGGGGAAACATAAATGTTATGTGTAAATAAATGTAACAATGTTATAAACCATGTTAGCACTTTGACAGATGTTAGACAAATTCTTAGGAAGCTAGGCTTTTTTTAATTTGGTTTACTAACTGAATATTTATTTTTTGGTTTTTTGTTCCCTCAGAAACTTCTCAATTTGAACTGAATTAAGGAAATAACAACGTTTCCAACTTGACCTTATTAAATCCAGTTACTTCTTCAGGCTTCATTTCTTTTTTCGCTGACATTGATAGGTTAAGACCCATCCAAGTTTAGTATGTATAGATGGATAATGACAAAATGGCCGAAAAATGCTAATTTATGTAATGTTCGTCATCACTCGTCTCCTTTACTAGTCTCCCAGCACAAAATTTTGACTTGTGCGGTTCCAAGTATTGTGGGCAGTCTTTGACCAATGGGACGGCGGCAAGTACGGGGGTAATACTTATTTTACTCCAAACTGGTCAACATCCATTAGCTTTCTTTGGAATATGGCATTAATTAGGGGGGTCCCGTCCTTTTGGTGGGGTGGCCCTTTCGGCTAGGCCAACGGAGAGTGGATCCCCGGCGCCGCAATTCCAAAGACGGCGCCAAGCTTTTGATTCCTCGTTCATGGAGAGATGCACGCAAGAGCTGCGTTTACGAACCACTTCGTGACGCGTCGCTGACTATAAATGTCCGTGCGGAGCACGCTACCGAACGTAATGCCGGTCGAGGGGGAAGCAGCCCGCCGCCGGCAGAGCGATTTGTCGGCAGGAGGCCCTAGCGAGAGTTGACTTACTCCTTTGCGGCCAGCCAACCCAGCGCTTAGCGATTTAAACGAGGAAAACGTGGCCGCCGTGGGCTTATATACATACGGGAGTTGGGATACGCCCCCCAGATCTAAGCAAAGAAATCTAGAGAGATAAAGAAAGGTCGAGGGAGAGAGAGGAGAGAGATGGGGCTGCCTGTGGGAAGGAAGGGTAGTAGGGAGGCGGTGGTCGTGTTGGTGCCGTTCCCGGCGCAGGGCCACGTAACGCCGATGGTGCACCTGGCGGGCGCACTGTGCCGCCAGGGATTTCGCGCGGTGGTGGCTCTGCCAGAGTCCGTCCTCCGCCGCCTCCCCGCCGGCGGCAGCGCGGCCAGCGAGGTCGTCTTCCGGTACCTCCCCGACGGGCTCCCCGAGACCGGCGGGGCGAACTTCTTCGCGATCGACCGCGCCTTGGAGGAGACCGTAGCGCCGCCTTTCGAAGCCCTCCTGAGGACCCTTGACGTGGCCTTCGTCGTCTTCGATATGCTCGCCTCGTGGGCCATGGCCGCCGCAGATCGCTGCTCCGTGCCGGCGGCGGGCTTCTGGCCGGGCATGCTCGCCAGCTACGACCTCGTCTGTTCCGCGCCGGAGCTGGTCCGCCGCGGCGTCCTCTCCTCCTCCGGTAGGCCCCTCAAGCCTGAAACCCGAAACCTTCCTCCGTAACATCCTTCCTTCCTCGTCGGCGGAGCTAACAAGTGCCATGACAGGGATTCCCCTCGCCGGAGCTGGAGGAGGAAGCAGCACCAGCACCAGCATATCGGAGGGCGTGCCGAGGCTGACGACGGAGGACCTGCCGTGGCTCGTTGGCGACCTGAATTCGCAGATGGCCCGCTTTGCCTTCTGGCGGCGGGCCATCAACCGGTGGGTGCCCCTCCGCTGGCTCATCGCCAACACCTTCTCCGGCGACGGCCTCGGTGGCGCAGACGCCGCCGCTGGCCCCCGCGTGTTCCGGGTGGCGCCGCTGGCGCCCGCGGCGGCCGGCGGTGGCGCCTCCAGCTTCTGGGAGGAAGACTCCAGCTGCCTCCGCTGGCTCGACGCTCATCCCCCCGCCTCCGTCGTCTACGTCTCCTTTGGCAGCTGGGTCCCCCCCATCGGTGGCGACCTCATCGCCGAGCTCGCGCAGGGCCTGGAGGCCGCCGGCCGGCCATTTCTGTGGGTCATGGGCGACGCCTGGAGGAGCGGCCTCCCGTTAGGGTTTCTCGACAGGTGGTCGTCGTCTTCTTCTTCCTCCTCCGGCAAGGTGGTGAAGTGGGCCCCGCAGATGGCAGTGCTCCGGCACGGCGCCGTGGGATGCTTCCTCAGCCACTGCGGATGGAACTCCACCATGGAGGCCATCCGCTGCCGGACGCCGCTGCTCTGCTATCCTGTCACCGGCGACCAGCCCGTCAACTGTAGGTACATCGCGGAGGCCTGGAAGATTGGGGTGAGGCTGGATAGCATGCGGCGGCCGGCGGTGGAGGAGGGCCTGGAGGCAGTGATGGGCCCCGCCGGTGACGGCCTGCGGCGGCGGCTCGCCGAAATGAGCGAAGCGATCTTCGGGAAGGACGGTCAGGAGACCGCCGCCAAGGAGCTGATGGCCTTCGTGGAGGAGGTCAGCGCCACCGTGGATGCCACCGGAGAAGAGCACTTCCATCCTCAACTCTGCTCTCTCTAGCGGGAGAGAGAGAGAGAGATGGAGCGGGAGTCGGAGAGAGAGAGATGGAGGGTGAGGGTGAGAGATATAGCGAGAGAGAGAGAGAGAGAGAGAGAGAGAGATGGAGGGGGAGTCGGAGAGAGAGAGATGGAGGGTGAGGGTGAGAGAGATAGAGAGAGAGAGAGAGAGAGAGAGAGAGAGAGAGAGAGAGAGAGAGAGAGAGAGAGAGAGGGGAGAGAGAGAGAAGGAGGGAGGGGGAGGGAGAGAGGAAAGGAGGGAGGGGAGAGGGAGAGGGAGAGAGAGAGGAGGGGGAGGGAGAGAGGAAAGGAGGGAGGGGAGAGGGAGAGAGAGAGCGAGAGAGAGAGAGAGAGAGGAGGGAGGGATGGAGGGGGAGAGAGAGAGAGAGAGAGAGAGAGAGAGGGGGAGGGAGGGAGAGAGGGAGGGGGAGAGAGAGAGAGATAGGGAGGGAGAGAGAGGGAGAGATAGGGACGGAGGGACGGAGGGACGGAGTGGGGAAGAGAGAGAGAGAGAAAGAGAGGGAAAGAGAGGGAGAGGGAGAGAGAGAGAGAGAGAGAGAGTGAGCAGGAAGGAGAGAGAGTGGAGGGAACAAAGAGAGAGAGAGAGATCCATGTGTCGATGCGCCTTGTAAAACTCAACTAACGCGAGAAGCTTTTATTATATTTATTAATACGAGCAGCCAGGAAGCTGCTCTCCTTGTCCCAATGAACGAACGAACGAATCAGAGTGTGGAAGCAGGAAAGATTTACAGGCGGCGCCGCCAGTCATCTAGGTGGGCCTACCTAGTTGCTTCTGGGGGATGGTGGCGCCGGCGGTGGTGGCTTTTGTGTAGAGAGACCTGAGCTGCCGGTCGATGAGCTTGCTCTTGTTGCCGGGGACGAGGTGGAGCTCCATGTCGTCGGACCACCACTGCTGTAAGCCGTGGGCCTCGAGAAACTTCTGCGGGCCCTTTTTCGCAGCCACGAAGAGCTTCGCAGCCGCCGCCGCCGCCGCCGCCTCCTTCTCCTTCCTCCCTGCGATGGCGCCACCGCCACCGCCACCGCCTTCTTGTCCTTCTTCTTCTTCGGCGACGGAGGGGCGGTCGGCGTAGTAGTAGCAGCAGATGTAGTCGCTATTGTTCACGTACAGATGCGGCGCCCACCTGTTGTTCTGCGCCGCCACCGCATCCCCCTCTATGGCGGCGGCGCTGCCATCTCCGTCGTCTCCCCGGAGTCTCTTCCAGGCGGCGACGGCCTTCTCCCCGAAACTCTTGAAGCTGGCGGCCATGGAGATGGAGGGGGGGTTGAAGAGGTGGCACTCGACGAGGACGCCCTCCTTGGCGAGCGCCTTGCCGACCTGTAATGCGAGGGCGGCGCCGAGGGAGTGCCCGGCGACGCAGACGGCGGCCCCGCCGTGCCGCTCCGCTGCGGCCGCCACCGCCCGCAGCGCGCCTGCAAACCTAGCGGAGCCCCTGAGGCTCTCCCAGGCGAGGAACCGGAAGTCATCTTCCAGGTCCCGGCGGATGGTGGCGCCGCTGAGGAGGGTCCCCCGGAGGGCGACGATGGCCCTCGGCGCGGCGGCGGGGCGGAGGAGGATGAACTCGGAGAGGGCGGCGGCGCGGTCCCACTCGAGCACGGCGCCGTAGACGGAGCCGTCACGCTCGTCCACCAGGGCCTCCGCGAGCTTGTACTTGAAGGGCCGCCACCACTTTGGGGCCAGTTCGCCGTTGCCGGCGCCGCCGCTGGCCTCCTCTGCCACCGCCGCCGCCGCCCTTTTCTTCTCTTCCTGCCGGTCGAGCTCCATCAGATAGACCCCCTGGATGAAGCAGGCGATCGCCATCCTTTTGTACTTGGGGTCCTTCCTGCCATTCACCATCGCCATCCTCTTAGAGATAGAGAGATAGAGAGAGAAGGATGGGGGATCAAGAAAACCTCAAGAAGAGGTTCTGATCTGGGACGATAATCGAAGGAAGGCAAGCAAAGAGAGATAGAAGGAAAAATCTGAGATGAGAGAGAGAGAGAGAGAGAGTTACCAGCTGGAATTGAAGATATCCCTCCAGTTGGGGGAGGAGAGGTTGCGGGGGCCGCAGACGCGGAAGTCGTAGGGATGCTCCTCGTCGGCGGGGGCGGGTCTCTTCTCGCCGCTCGCCGGCGGCCGCCGTTCCTCTCCTCCGCCCGCTTCCACAACCGCCACTGCCGCCGAATCCACGAGGGCGGCGGCGATCTCTTCTTCGCCGCCGCGGGCATTGGCTCCTCCGCCGGACTCCTTGCCTCCCCCTCGCGGCGCGGAGGACCACCTCACCATGGCACACTCGCACGCAGTCTCCCCGGCCCCCTCAAAACTCTCTGAATCCCTCCGCCACCACCACCAGCCTGCGATCCCAGAAACCAGATAGATGGTCCCAGGTTGTGGGCAGTGACCCCCACCCAGATCCACAAACCGTGGGGCAAGCAAGAGCGAGAGACGAGAGAGAGAGAGAGAGCCTAACGGTCATCAGCGCTCCCCTGAGGGAAATTTCCTTTAAATGCCGGAATGAAATGAGAGAGAGAGAGAGAGAGAGAGAGGGGGATTTGAAACGCTGGGAGCGTCCAACGGTCGGCGAGCCAGTCGCGAATCCTTGAATCGTTTGCAACGCATTTACGAAGCCCTCAACGGGCAGAAAGCCCAACAGAAGATTCTGATTGCCGGCCCTCCTCATCCACGTGGCAGTGAACGTGATGCCACGTGGACCCGATCCCGGCCCACACAATGCCCAGAAACGAGCCAGGAACGTAGAGGAAAGAAGAGAAATCAGAGAGAGAGATTAGAGAGAGAATTAGGGAGAGAGAGGGATTTAATTAGGGTTCCAGGGGGGCAGCCCCAGGCGCATCGATCTGCTGCGCGGCCCTGAGCTTGCCGAGTTGCTTCCGGAGGTAAGCTTGCCGGAGCCTGTCCCGGCGGGCGGCCTCCTGCTCCCGCCTCCGCAGCTTGAGCTCAGACGCCTTCTCCCTCGCCTCGCTCGCCTCTTCGTGGACCTCCCTGCGGACATGCACAGTCACGCCGGTGAGATGGACGAGCTCAGATCTGATCCGGCTACGACTCAGCCGCTCGGCTTATTCCCGGCCGGTGGCAAGTACCTCACGAATCGTTTGTGCTCGTCTCTGTCCATCAGGGGGCTGGTGCGGCCGGGCCCGATCAGCTTCGCGGCCAGCTCCGCCGCGTCGGCGTCCGCGCCGTCGCCAACACCGGCGCCGTTCCCGCTCTCCGGCGGGGCGACGGGGGGCTCCGCCTCCTCTCCCTCTTGGGCGACGTTCTTGCGGAAGAAGTCAACGCAATAGACCTCGTCCTCGTCCGGCAGCTCGCCTCTGCAGAGCTTCTCGTAGACCTCGGCCTTCCTCTCCAGAGCCGCGTAGCTGGCTGAGCCGTCGCTCGCCGCCTTCAGCTCCAGCTTGTCCCTGGAGCACGGAGAAGAAGAAACATTATAGGAATATTAAGCGGAGGGGGGAGACGGATTGAGAGAACCGATCTACGGATTGACAATATTCATTCAAAAAGAGATGAGACGACTTTTTTTTTAAAAAAAAACTACTGATTGCTTCTTCTTTCTCGCTGCTGTCAATTGGGTCATGCATCCAGCTTTTCTAGCGCATGAACATGTTTCTTTCTTCAGGAAGATACCCATTTGACTTTTTTGGGGGTGGAAACCATTTCCTGGCGGCGAATTTTCTCAGAACTAAGAAACCACAGTTGACTTTGTTTACGGTGCTCCCAAGATGAACAATGAGACCTGCTTCCCGCATTTCTCCCGAGAAAAAAAAATTAAGATTATCTCACACAGGACTGGATGATGATGATGATGATGATGATGATGATGATGGTGATGACGATGATGATGATATCCAGCATGTAAGATCCTCTGGAAGCATGGAGTAAGTATCACACAGTTCATCTTGGAATCTGAAAGCATCCTGTGTCATACATCATATTGCAGGCATCTGGATCATAATTTCAGCATTCCATTGGTAACCTACAGAGCTGACTTTAAACAAAGGGATGCGGCCGATCAGAGCCCTCTCGCAATCTTAGATTCAATAGGAGAATCGGATGGTTTTCTCTGGCCGAGGAGGATCGCAAGTTCGTTCAATCTTGTCAAGGGGAACAAGCAACCAAACAAAAAGAAAAAAAGAAAAAAAAGAAGAAAAACAGGACAGGAGACACATCCGCATTCTAGGTTTTGATCTGTGGATTCTGTTTTGAAGACTATTTTTTCTCTATAATCGAACTATATGGATCTCTAATTGCGGCCGGTTGCTAGCTTAGAACTGTGACTACTGCTTCAATGGCCGATTGATTCGTCACCACAGAAACCTACACAAGCGGAGCTAACGGAGAGGCGAGTACATGATTGAAGGATGAGGAAAATCTACATGATTGCGCTGAATATTTCGCGGAAACGAGTCGTAAGCGGACCGTTCTAGGGTTTGCACCTTCGAATTCGCGGCGTCCCTTCCGCAGGACGGGGAAAGAGCAGCATGGCGAATTCGGCCATGGACAGATCCCACTACGTTGGATAGGAGAATGAAAGATAATAATTGACCTCCCTCAGTTCTCAATTCTCCATCAAAGGGGAGACCATTCTCAAATTAAGAAGAGGAGCGGAGCGGAGGTGTACGCACCTGTTCGCGCGGGACTCGACGCCGGAGTTCTTCCGGGAGAACACATCGGGAGCGGCGGCGGCTCTCCTCGCGCGGATGTGCTCTGCGGCATCGCCGCCGGAGGACGACTCCTGCTTGGTCTTGCGCGCCTCTTCCTGCGTGCGGTAAAGTTGAGCCTTGAGCTCCAGGATGGAGGACGCGCCGACGCCCTCGATCGCCCGGTGCTTCTTCGGCATCACCGCCGACTCCGTCAGCCATCCCAAGGACTCCGCCGCCGCCGGCGCTCTCTTCTCCTTCCTCCCCTTCCCCTCCTCCCCCGCCATCTCTCCCCCTTCGCTCTCTCTCCAGAAACCTGTTGATCGTTCGCGACGGCGTCAGCTTTAAATCATACCGCCATTGGGCTCTAATAGTAGGCCCAATGGGCCTCAATGACCCGGAGGCGGAGTCCCAATAGTAGCCGGATCTGACCCCGTCTGTAATATCTCCCAATATTTTAATGGTTTCAATTATTGTTGCATTATTAAAAGTCATTATCTCTCTCTCTCTCTCTCTCTCTCTAGATATATATATATATATATAGATAGATAGGAGAGAGAAGTCAACTAGCCATCGTCGTCTCCACCGCTTCCCTCTTCCACCGACCTACAGCAGCAGATGGCATCCCCAGCTCCGGCCGGCGGCGACGACCACCACCACCATCACCACGACGAAGCGGAGCACCACCACCACCACCACGGAGGAGAGGAGCAGCACCATCACCACCACCACGGAGAAGGGGAGCAGCACCACCATCACCACCACCACGGCGGAGAGGAGCAGCACCACCATCACCACGATCATGACGGAGCTCAGCCTCACCAGGGCGGATCGAGTGGGACGTCGTGGGTGGGCGCTGACGGGAGGGTTTACCACAGCCACGACGGGCTGGCGCCGCACTCCCACGAGCCGATTTACTCGCCGGGATTCTTCAGCAAGCGGGCGCCGCCTCTGCTCACTCGGGACTTCCGCGAGCGCGCCTTCACCATCGGCATCGGCGGGCCCGTCGGCACCGGGTTGGCTCTTCAATGATCCCTTCTTCGTCTTCTAGGACTCTAATCGTTTAGTTCCTCATCATGACTCCCCGTTCTCGTAAAAGGGTGGGACTCTCTCGTGATTCGGACAGGGATGCCTACTGTCGCTGCTGGCGTAAGAGCGCCATCGATCTGATACTGATGCGACGCGTTGATTTCTTTCCAGGAAGACCGCCCTGATGCTGGCGCTCTGCAAGTTCCTGCGAGAGAAGTACAGCCTCGCCGCGGTGAGTGTTCTCCAGTGAAGTGTCTGTGGAAGCTAATATGTGGGAGGATCTGGTTAGGCCCCCAGATGCTCTCCGAGCTTTCTGCCTGTTCATAGCCCTGGAGATGTCTCTGCTCTCATACCCTGGCAGAGCAATGTCAACTTCACCTGCTACGGGCGTGCCCCCGATTTCCATTTCTAGATCTCCTTTGTTTTTCAAAATACGGGCTGCGCACTTGTTCTTCAAATAAAATACCACCCAATTGTTTCACTCTTCCCTGCTGATTTTAATTCTTTTCTTTTATATTTGTCTTCTCTGAAGATTGATAGACCTTTCTCATGATTTCACTTATTCTAGCTCGGAAAGATGTTCGCATTAAATTGGCAGAGTAATGAATTCAGTCGGGAATGATGCTCGGCGATGGATAATCGCAGCACTCAGAATCATTGATTTTTTTTTTTTTAATTTTCGTCAGTGCATAATCTGCTCCTTCTCTCGAGCACATCTAGAGCAAGGGATCCTGCTTTTTTTTTTCCCCCATAGTTTTTATTCGATTTAACAATTTTTCTGTTTCCCTTGCTATGACCCATCATTATATGGTTCCATACTAGTTTCTGTTAAAGGTTGCATCAATGATCTTGGTCAAATTATTGATCATGTGCCATGAATCAGGTCACCAATGATATTTTCACAAAGGAAGATGGTGAGTTCTTGGTGAAGAATGGGGCGCTCCCTGAGGAGAGAATCCGTGCGGTGGAGACCGGTGGCTGTCCTCATGCGGCGATCCGCGAGGATATAAGTATCAACTTAGGCCCACTGGAGGAGCTGTCCAATCTTTACAAGACAGACATCCTTCTCTGTGAATCGGGGGGAGGTGCTCCTCTAATCTACCCGATTTCTTCCGCGCAGTCCCTGCTTGATCCGCTCTGTAAAATTCGTTGAACGCCGACATCTAAGACTTTATCTCCATTTTGAAGATAACACTTCTCAATCAGGATTGGGTTCAAGTTATTGTGGCCCATTGGACGTCTCCGATCCGGTTTTTTTCCTCTGCACTCGGCCGATAATCTGGTTTCTTCTGCTCCGTTTTGTTCATTTTCCTTGATTTGGCCCGGCATTGGTCGATAATCTTCCCCAGATTTATTTCTTTTTTTTTCTCTCTTTTTTTCCCCTCTTCCATGGTGGAGATTCCCTTTTCAGTCCTTGATGCTTCCCTTTCTTTGCTCCTCTGTGATTCAGATAACCTGGCCGCAAACTTCAGCAGAGAGCTGGCAGACTACATCATCTACATCATCGACGTCTCCGGAGGAGACAAAATCCCCAGGAAGGGCGGCCCCGGCATCACCCAGGCGGACCTTCTGGTAGGGGAAATCTTCCATGTTCTCTTTCCGTTTCTTGGTGATCTCCAGCGGTGATTTTTTCTCTTCTTTTTTTCCTCCTCTGAATTCAATTTCCCGATCTGGGCTTCATAATTTCCCCCAAAAACACTTGTATATAAATCAGAATTATGGAAGAAAATTAATTCACATCCGGTTTTCTTAAAGAGAAAATCAGTTCCCATCTGGTGGTGTTGTCTCGTCAGGTGATAAACAAGACGGACCTTGCGGCAGCGGTGGGGGCGGATTTGGGCGTCATGGAGCGGGATGCTCTTCGGATGCGGGATGGAGGACCCTTCGTCTTCGCCCAGGTACGTGGCAGGGAAAAGAATCATGGGGGGTGCCTGAAATTTTTTCTTAATTTCTGTTTTTACCGAAAAAATTTCAGTTTAAACATACAATAAAACATGATATTCGGCGCGCAACCCTGCGATTGTTGATCCATATGTCTATGCATGATGAATCCATAATTCTGCATCCACCCAGTATTTATTCATACAATATACATATTCCCGATTTGATTCATCTGGATTCATGATTCTGCACCCACCCAGTATTTATTTTCATGTTAAGCATATTTTTTTCCTGATTTGATCCATCTGGATTCTTGATTCTGCATCCACACAGTGTTTATTTTCATGTAAAGCATATTTTTTCCCGACTTGATCCATCTGGATTCATGATTCTGCACCCACCCAGTATTTATTTTCATGTTAAGCATATTTTTTTCCTGATTTGATCCATCTGGATTCATGATTCTGCATCCACCCAGTATTTATTTTCATGTAAAGCATATTTTTTCCCGACTTGATCCTTCTGGATTCATGATGCTGCATCTATCTACCGCATTGTTTATCCATTTATATTTATACATTTTTTTCCCGATGCGGTCCGCCCGGATTTGATTATTCCACGGCATCTGCCGCATTGTTTATTTATAGAATTTTTTTTTTTTTACATCTCGAGGTGATCGATCTGGATTCGTTCATCCGTATGGTTTCGGTTTTCTAGATCTTTTTTTTTTCTTTCGTCTTGAATGCTCTCCGCCGTGATTATTGCAGGTCAAGCACGGGGTGGGCGTGGCTGAGATCGTGGATCACATCCTGCAGTCCTGGGAGGCAGCGACGGGGAAGAAGCGGCGTTGACCGCCGCAAAGATCGTGGGTGCTCCTGGGGCCTGGCGGCCTTCAGAGGCGCGGGGTTGACTTTTGGTTGCCGAGAAGAACTCCGTATCGTGTCTCCCATTCCGCAGCTCGCCACGTGGCTACAGACTAGATGCCGGCTGTTATTTACGCGCGTTGCACGAAACCCTCTCTCTCTCTCTCTCTCTCTCTCTCTGTGCTTCTCTCTCCATGACTATTCATCTAGACGGACGTAAGCCTGTATGTCTTCGTGAAGGTGGTTTCTGTGGGGCTGTATTAAAAAGCAGAGAAAGAAGGGGGATGGTGCTTGCTAGAGAGAGAGAGAGAGAGAGGGTGCTGGCGGATCTAATTCTAAGCCAAAGAAAGTAAACTTTCGAAAGCCCACGCATCGAAATTGCCGTCGGAACAGATGCGGCGGCGGTGGGTCAACCACTCCCGACGCCTCCGATATATTTGTATACGGCAGCCCCCGCCTACTCCCCGAACGTTCCTCCGAGGCGGCCAGGGAGACGGAGGCGGCGGCGGAATGGCACGCCCAAGATGGCGGCGACTCTCTCTCTCTCTCTCTCACCCCCCCCCCCTCTCTCGCTCTCTCTTAGACGGCGGTAGTGAAAAGACCCTCCGCCGATCGAAATCAGTACTGGGCATGAGGGACGTCCGCAGAGAGAACCGATGTAAATGCTCCAATCCAATAAATGGGTTCCCAAGCCTCAACGGCATGCGTCTCATTTGCCACTACACAAAACAAGGAGAAAAGACCCATTTGACTCTTTCACTCTCATGCCCGCGGTCAACGGCAAGGCCCTCATCCGCCGACAGTTCCATTTATAGTGATAAATAATTAAGCAGGGAGATAGATTCTGTTGAAGTCTCGAGGTTGACGAAGGGGTCATTGTCCGGCCAAGTACTCGAGCTGCCTATTCATTTGCAGGTACTCTCGAGTATGGATACATGATACTCGATTGTACTTCAAGCTGCAGGCTGACTACAGTTTGACCACAGGTTTGATTAAGGCGTATGTGCGTGTGTGTACGAGAGAGAGAGAGAGAGAACGAGAGAGAGACAAGAGAGAGAACGAGAGAGAGACGAGAGAGGGGACGAGAGTGAGAGAAAGAGAGACAAGAGAGAGAACGAGAGGGACCAGAAAGAGAGAAAGAGAGGAGAGAGAGAGAGAGAGTGGATCTCTCCCTAGCAAGTACCAAGAACATATTCAGATGCATGGCCATTTCTTTCCTTTTTTATATAAACAGATACACACATCGGCGTCCGCATTTATGGCAAGGAGATATGAGCAGTTTGAATAAAATATACACAGTATGCACCTCTCGGTAGTTCAAGCCTCCGAGCATCGTTATCACCAGGCATCGGCGCCATTCGCCGCCCCGAGGATGACGACCACCGCAGCCACAGCAGCCTGCTCAGCACAGAGCAAGAAGAAAGAGGAGAGACCCACGTCAGCGCTCGCAGAAAGAAGGGATCTTTGGCGGCGGAGGGGGCACTAGAAGCTCTGGGGGGCGGGCGGCGAGAGGGGGGAGCTCACAGCGATGGTGCAGGCCACATATCCGGGCTTCTCCCTGTGATCGACTATGGTGCACAGGAGAACGAATGCTCCGACATACCATGGAATGCCAGCGAAGAAGAACCCAATGATGAACCTTACACCCATGAAAAGGAAGACCAAATTCTCATCATCATCATCATCCATTGGAGAAACAAGGATGGATGCATGAACAGATAGCAAGGTGTAATTTTTCAGCATAATACAGGCCACTGTAATTTATTGGTAAAAACAGAAAAATTCTAGATTGCACAAAAAAAAAAAGAAAAGAAAACTGAGGTCTGTGGCTGTGAGGTACTCACAGGAACCAGCCCATGCCGCAGCCACAGCAGGGTAGGCGCGGCTGTCTCACTGGGCGCCCCTCAACAATAGCATAGCCTTGAACTGCATCGGAAGATACTAGTGAGCAGAGGAGGAACCCGGATGGGCATCAGATCATCGAGGAGAAATGGGATCGGTCCTGAGATTTTTTATTTTATTCTTTTTGTGTGCGCTAATTTCCCATCCGATCCATATCATTGCACAGCACACAGAAAAGATTAAATATGCGAGGAACCATCCAGATTTTCCCCAACATGCAGCTTATAATATCTTCATCCAGATCCAACAGATCAAACGCTTCAGAAAAGCAGGCATGAACAGGGTTCAGACTGAACAGGTAATCAACGGATTGTGCGCGAATCCGCACACGGGAGATGAATCAATCGAGCCATACCCTCCACCACTCACCGACGATGCAACACAGCACGCGGATTGATTGCTCATAGCGGCATAGAGTTTTAAAAGGAAAGAGTCACAGATTCCGTGGTGTTATGATCGCGAGGATTGGCGATCCTGAACGCATCTTTAGCTCGGAATTCTGCTCCGATCAAAATGAGGTCAATTGACAGCGGCACAGCGAGGAACCTTCTCAGACGTGCCCGAAGAAAATACCGCCGCGAGAAAGAAATCTCATACCGGCCGGGGATCGAGGGTGATTACCCTCCAGAAACAGATAAAATTATGCTCTGAGGCGAAGAAAATACTAAAGGAAAGAGCCCCGAGACACACACAACTGAACGAATCCACGAGCAAAGATCGCTCACCGGGGATGGCCTGGTAGCCCTGAGCGTAGTAGGGGGCCCCAGAAGGAGGGGAGATCGCCCATGGCGGGGGCGGCTGCGAGAATCCGATCGCGGGCTGCGACGGAGCAGGGTAGCTCGGAACCCCGGGAAACGTCCCGTAATGCTGCGGCGGAGGTGGCGCCGAGGGCTCCGGGCCGTGCTGGTGCAAGAGATGCTGGTGCGGCTGCTTCCTCCCTTCCTCCGCCATCTTCCTCGATCCCGATCTCCCTCCTCCCCCTCCTCCGGCGACGACTCCGCCAGCCCCGCTCTGCCGGAGTCTAGGGTTGGCACTGCTGGATTTTTCTTCCGGTGGAAGGGAAGGGGGAGGCGGTGGTGATTTTCTTGACCTGCTCCTCCACTCGGTGTTTTTGCAAACGAGGCACTAAACACGCCATATTGTGTACATACCCCTTTTACTATTTTAAGAAATGGAATTAGTTCTTTCTTGGAAGACCGTGGAGCGGATTTTTAGAGTAATGCCATCATTTTTTATTTTTCTTAGAATAGTAAATACCCCTAATCATAGGGGCGGCTACCGAAATACGATGAATTTTTTACTGTAAACTATAATACACAAATTATTAGGGGGACACGTGAAAAGACATCAAAGGGAAAAATTATATATATATATATATTTACTATAAACTCTCACCACTGCATGGAAAGAATGGAGAAAATTATGGGGTTAAAAATAGCGGTATTAAATTACCCATTTTCAAACTTTTATTTTAATTATAATATCACATATTTTATGCTTATTGATGTACTATTAAATCATAAAAATATGATTTTAATCCTTTAATGATATTAAGGATTAGTTGACTAATATGATCATAAATTTTAAAAGATGTAGTGACGTAATGAAATACTTCAATAGGCCAGATTTTTGTTGGGGCTGCGTGACCGAGGGCTTTCTGCAATATCCAACCTTTCGAGGGTTCAATGGCGAAAACGGGCGCCTGGAAGGGACGAAGCCAATCTGGAGCGATCACGATGCGATCTAAAAACGGATGAAACGTTGGCCCATTGTAACCAGGTGGGCCCCAGAGGTTGATCAATGTGGGGCCCGCCTTTCAAAAAAAGGGGTACTTACAGTATTGTCCACCGTATTTACGATATTTATCATCATAACCATCATCACTCATAAAATTACAATTTAGTCCCCTTAATGCTAATTATCCCCCTTCCGCCACCAAAAATAAGTATTTATGAAGTTTAATTCGAATGTCGGCTAGTTCACAAGTGAGTGGCCGCGGTAGTTATGCAATTTTTTTGATATATCCGCATAAATGGAAATTAACAGAAAAAGTTGGAGTTTTAGGAAATGCCTGACCCCACCACCGGTGGGACCCAGAGATGGATGGGTGGCAACCTCTTGCTGGGAGGGGGCGGTGGGGATTTTTTTATCGGGTTATCCAGATCCGATCTCCGTACCGGATACTTGGGGGGAACGTCCTTCTAGGTGGGTCTGGAAAGGACTGGAAGGCCCAATAGTAATAACCGGCATGGATCCGACCCGATATCCATCCACGGGGTATCTTCGCGCTACCTATAAAAACGGAAGAGGGGGGCGGGGAATTCGGCTGCTCCCTTCGTCATCAACCTCCCGATCTGTGTAGCTGGTCTGTGCTTGCTGCTTGGTGGTGGTGGGGCGGCGCCGCCATGGCCGTGGGGCTTCCGGTGAAGAGGAGGAAGCTCTCGGAAGGGACAGCAGTGGGGAGGGCGGCAGCGGCGGCGGCGATGGCAGGGGTGGCGGCGGCGCTGGGGAGGAAGGTCCGTGTGTATAGGAGCTCGATGGCGGCTTCTGCGAGGGCGGCGGTGGCGGCGAGCCGCACGGCGGGGATGGGGTCGGCGGTGATCAGAGTGGTCTTCCCCGATCACTACGTGCTGGAGGCGAAGTTCGGCAGGTCGGAGGCGGTCCAGGGGCTGGTGGATCTGCTCCGGCGGGCGGTGTCCCCTTGGGCGGCGCCGTTCCACATCTACACGGCGCCGCCCAAGGAGAAGGTCGAGGACCTGGCGGCGGACTTCTCCTCCGCCGGCTTCATCCCCGGCGCCGTCGTGTACTTCGCCTGCGAGGGGCCGCCGGCGGCGGATCGGTGGCCGTTCTACCTCCGGGAGGAGGTCTGCTCCATGGAGGGGTTCGATGCCGACGCAGACGGCCTCTGACACCTGGACTCAACCCCAAGGTTCCCCCCCCCGCCAGATCTGGAAACCCGTCCCTCCCTCCCTTCATCTGGATCGTCTCAGTTGTCAGTTTATAAGATTTCTTCTTTCAAAAAAAAAAAGCTCCAAGACGTCGGCCTGCACACTCCGGCCGTCTGTGGAAAAATAATTCTTCGAAAAGAGGACCGACGAAGGGGAAGAACAATGTGATCGGCTAGATTGCAATTCTTTTCCGAGCGCATGAAAAGGCAAGTCGTAACAAGATTCGTAGATCCAGGTGCAGCGGCAGAATGGAGGGCAGGGGGAGAAAGGATGGGGCAGAGCCGGTCAGCAAGAACCCCAGAAGAGCAGCCAGCCCAACCGGAGAGCTCGTGGCAAGAACGATGATCATAAAAATGCAATAATGCCCTCTTTCTTTTTTGAAGCGCAGGGTCTCCAGGTCCAATCAGGGATCTTTCCGACCCACGCTGAATTTCGCAATGAAGAAACCGATGGTGTCGAGCGATGACGACGGGTCGAATCTCTGAACGAGCTCTGCTTCAGCCTCTGTCAGCCATTCCCTACAAAAAATAGAAAAAAACCGAACCCAACAGCATCATCAGCATCACCATCAATGCCCCATGCATGGGTATGCTCATTACTGTTATTATCATTATTATTTTTATTATGTTGGATAGGGTAAGGAGTGGGTGGCTCGGCAAATGCATCTGTTTACCTGGTGAACTTCATATCATCATGGCATGAAACAAGATGAAGGAGGCATTAAGACCATGATTCCAGGCTCTGATCGATAATATGAGCAGGGGAATCACCATCTGCCCGTCAAATAAAGACAAGTTTTTGGTTTTTTTTTGTTTGTTTGTTTGGCTCCTCCAACATATAATTCCGGTGTTTCTTAAAGCAAGCTCCTGATCAGTGGAATGGGTTTTTTTTTTTTCTTTCTTTCTTTCTTCCTTGAAGAACGGCCGTTTATCTAGTAAAATTAATGGCTTATGATCAGAACGACAGCTGCTCTTCAGGAGCTGAAATCATGGGGTTCAAGTCTCATCAGTCACTAATGAACCAGAAATAGCTCATGACAGAAGAGAGGGCTCACTCTGTGAACTCCCCGTTGAAAAGCTCGCACCGGCCAACGAGACCTGGCCCTCCGATCCTCGGATGCTGGAGTTCAGAGGAAGACCGTCAGAACAAGTCAACAGATGTGGGGGAAAAAGATAAGGGAAAAAAAAAGAAAAAAGATGGAGAAGCCCCTCCCAGGTATCCAAGATCTTTCTTTTTTAAACAGTTTTTATTTCCTCGAATGTTCTTTTAAAAAAAAAGTATTTCCTTGCTTTCGATATATTGCAGAGGATATATATCTATACATAGTCAAGGAAAATACATCCCCATTTTATTTTATTTTATTTTATTCCACCTAAAATACAGAGCAAAACATATTTAAAGAAGATACACCCCCATCGGCCAAGATCTTTAAAGGGTGGTTATTTATTTTTATTTATTTATTGATTGGTTTTAGGGGGTGTGATCTCACCTGTGATGCCAAAGAAAGGAACTTGTATGTGTCCAGGGCATACCGAACCAGAGCTTCATTCTCACCAGGATTTATCGTACATCTGAAAGGGATCTCCATATGTTAATCAATATGGGGCCCTCCTGACAGAATTACAGCCGCCATGTGCTGATTCAGGAGAGTGCATGATGCCCGATTCAACCATGAACAACAACAACAACAAAAAGAAGAAGAATAATGCCATGTTCATTCAATGAGGCCATGTGGTCCATTTGCCACATCAAAGATCATGGCTGAGAATTTGACGACAATGCAATAATAAAACAAAATCTTTCCCTTTTTATTCTTTTTTTCAAAAATTTTCGGGCTTGCTTCTCCTAATAACACCTTTTAATCCCCTCTAAACAAAAGGAGGGTGTGTGAGAGTGCGTGTGTGTGTGTGTGTGGGAAAGAGAGAGAGAGAGAGAGAGAGAGAGAGAGAGAGAGGATGCTATAAATAGATATCTGTTCCAAACTTATGATTTGACTATTGTTAAAAAAAATGCATTATAATCATTGATTGTCGGATATTTAGCAGAGCCCAAATCACATAGTATGGCAATCAAGTAAAATAAGCATATTAATTAAAGACATTGCGAAGAAAAAGAGCCACCCTCCATGGATTTTAAGAAAATTAAAAAAAAAAATCTCAGTTCGCATGAAACACTCAGCTCATGTTAGATCAAGTCGACAACCCAAACCTGATGCTGCCAGAAATCGAGGGCAGGCCCTCAGTCGACAAGGCCTAAGAATAGCATAATCTCTTGCACAGGAGCAACGCCATAAATGGAAGGATGCCGGAAAAAGACGGCAGATATTTACTCACGTGGAATAAACGAGCACTCCACCCGGCCGAACTAATTGCACGGCCTGGTCAAACATCCTCCTCTGGTATCTCGCATGGTTCCTCAGGGTCTCCATGGTTTCCTGAAAAGAAACAGAGCCACGTAAGCCGAAGCTACCACAGAGCAAGACAGCCCCAGGGATCATGAAGGGTAGCCATCCCAGATTGCAGAGCTAAAACAAGGATATATTTATATTTATATCATCTAGAAAATAAATAAATATCTCAACCCGTCGTTGTTTGGAAACATTTCAGGAAAATATATTACCCATCCACTGCGCTTGTATTTTTTTCGCTCCATTTATTTTCAGGAAAAATAAATCAGCAGGGCTTACAACGGCGGGTACAAGTACAATATCAATAAAAATAAGGCACCTACGAATAAGGAATTGCAAATGAAGTCTCAAGCGAAAATGGTGCTGCTTACTCACCTCTCCGGCAAAAAGGCGGGGCCTCAGGCCAAGAGCAGAGCATGGAGCATCAAGAAGAACGCGATCAAAGGAATCGGGCGGAAAGCCCGTCGAGCGTTCGACCCGGCCTCCGCCGCTGTTACCTTTTCCGGGTCCATTTCTCAATCTGGAACACTTCCTGATGCCAGTTTTTCCAGAGCAAGTGGCCTGGCTTGGCTCTCGATCGCCTTCTGAAACAGTTTATGAAATTTTGTTGATGATGGAAAATTTCCAAGAGTGTTCAAGTTACCCAAATAAATATATGCACCGCAATCTAGTGAAGATGTTGTAGAAAATACGTGAATGCAAGCAATAACTGGTATTCATGCAGCCAAAGTATGCTGAATCAACTATGCTCGCAATGCGATAAATGCCTTCATGAAAGTACCATCTGAGAGAATATTTATGGCCATTACTCCATGTTTTTCTTAAAAAAAATGACAACCATGCTAGAAATTGAATGAATAACCGAATCCGAATCTGCAAAGCTACAACAGTTCATGTTTTTTTTCCCCCAAGGATCAGCCCAGACAGTCGGTTCCCAAGAAATTGCTGAATGGGCTTCCGAGACCCGTCGCCAATGTCTCGTGCCAATTCTTGGTAAATTCGGCTATTCTTACCACATCTATTAATGGCTAAATCAGCGTTGTGCTGCTCATTGCCAGTCAATTTTGAGTCGCCAACGTTACTGGATGAGGCTCCTTGCCCGGAATTCGCTGGAGCAGCCTTGGTGTCGTCTTTCTTCTGGACTGATTTGAGAGCATCAAGTTTATAAGCGTGAATGCAAGTCAAACCCATCTCTTCAGCCAACTTCAGGATGGCGATCACCTAGAAAACGTCAAGTAGTTCTGGTCAACATGCTTAGAAGTTGCACAGCCAGGCATATATGATGCAGGCATGTGCCTGTAACCTACATAGCAAGTTATCATTCACTTCTTATGAAGGCTAATGATTCTAACACAGGAATCAAGGCTAAGGACACAACGGAAGCATTTCAATCAAGGCTAAATAGACAGAGAGACAAGGTAGAAATGGTGAGGTATTAAGCTGATCCATGCGCATAATTAATTAACAATGATGCCGTATGAAAGTCTGATTCGATCGGTGCCAAGACAGGGACGGGTCGTCTTCAAAGGGGGGGGAGAGAGAGAGAGAGAGAGAGAGAGAGAGAGAGAGAGAGAGACTATCAGGCTGTAAATGCAGTGAAGAGCACTCAGACCCTGGCGAATCCTGCATAATCCTTCTAAATCCTTCCCTCACTGGGCTTGAAGACGGTCTACTCCAAAGTTAACTCAATGGATCTACTATTCGGAGACAATCTACGTAACCTTCTCATGCTTGGGAATGATTTTTGGATCGAATAAATCCAATAAAGAAGCGTCAGAAAAAGAAAATTAAGTAGATACTAGAACAATTGAACATAGAAGAGTTCCAATATCTTTAAAAAATAAAACCAAACAAAAATTACGTTAGGAACAGACGAAACTAAAGTACCATCAATGTTAGTTGTGATCTATTCATCTTTTTTGAGTGAGAGTGTTACTCTCACTCTAAAAAATAATCCCAACTAGAGAGATGGGCATGGTGCACAACATAAAGACAAGATGGAAAAACAAATTCCGAGCCACTTAGAAGAAAACGAGATTGGAGGATGGATTCCGAGCCACAGACCTTGTTGTGTGATCTGTCTAATGCAATGACCTCTCCTTTGTCCCTCATTAGTGTTGCAATTGCTGTTGTTTTTCCCCCCGGCGCAGCACACATGTCCAATATGCGCTCTCCTTCATGGGGATCTAACTTATTTTTCAATCACCAGTAAAACTAGCATTAGCCATGGATTCATAAAAATTTTCCGTCATAGTCAGGCATATGAAGCATCAGGATATGAGACTGAGATCCTAAGATAATAGAATTTGAAAAACAGGGGCAAAATCATAAATAAAAAATAAATCCGTGGAAAACCAGACGGTAAGGTGATTACAGATTCAAAACACATTGGATCTGCAAGAGCATTAAACCTATATACGATTAAATAAACTCTGTTATGGCTGTAATCGCAGCATCCTTGCAGAATAATAATCTGGAAACAAACATTGACCATTTGAACAAAACAGCAGCATCCATCAAACCTGATACATATTCCAAAAAAGCCTCGAACACAAGAAATTTACAGAAATTTTGAATTCCATTGTATCAAGGATCACATCATTAATCATCATCCCAGGGCAATCAGGCAGGCAGATGCCATGACATGATGAGTTCAGATCGGAGGAAAAATATGTAAATCATTTTTGGAACCCCGTTGGCCCTGGGTGAACTTTCACAGGACAATCACACCCCGCCCGTCACCAGACCTCTGTAATGACATTTAAATCATGCTAACCCAAGTGAACCAGGTTGACACCCCAGTACCCCACCAAGAGCTCAAGTCTGACTCCAGCCAGTGATAAATATCGCTATTCGTAATATCTCAGGTTTCTACAGCCAAGCATAGACATCTTGTGCACACCCCCGTCTCTGGAGTGGTCAGATGTCCACTAAACGCCTGTGCTCGCACCGAACACTGCTCCCATTAGATTGGCCGGTGTCCGTTTCCCAGAGTGAGCAAATGCCTCCTGGAAACCTCTTTGCTTCTCTTATGCTCGTATGGGAGGTAGTATTCTCTTCTCCTCATCACAGATCTTGAGAATCCATATCCGCCGCCATTTCAGTCTATGTGCTCTACGGCAGGTCTCACCTGAATCGAAGTGGGGTCGCACCACATGGATGTGGGCTGTGTGAGAACAAAAAAATCAATGAAGCTACGCTGGTTTCAAAATGAGGGGAAAAAATAAGGCATCTTTTTTAATTCTCTACGGGTCTGTCTCATGGCAGCACTGCTCAATGTCTGAAAAATGATCGCGTCTCCTTGGCCATGTATGAGTTTTTCTTGTACTGCATCCACAGAGTTGGTACTCCAACATGCCCATGGATGAAACGGATCCAGAGCATAGCATAGACGCCCCACGCGACTGGAACCTGTCAGCGACCAAGGCGGCTACATTTTTACAGACCTCGTTCACAAGTTTCCAGAATCGACCTCCAAGTGCACAGATATATGAGCTGCCAATATGAGACAAAAGGACCACAGCCCCCCCCGGCCCTGCTGTTAAGAAGATGCTAGCCACCAAAAGGCCCAACCAGGTGGGCTTGATTCTTCTGGTGTGATTCATCTAAGACTGCAGGACGTAACTTTCGATCCGATGGCATGTGATGGATTCATCATAGACCTATGAAAATCGAAATGATTTTAAAGTCTTTGATTGTTGTATATCAGTTGTCTGACGCCAAAGAGTATAGCAAAATCTATGTAAATTAACAGCAAGCAATAGCAGCTTCACATTTCATGTACCTTAATGTTAAGGCCTGGTTCTGCGACTGAAGGACCAAATAACAACGCATCAAGCGATTACTAACTTGGAAAGATACATTGCCAGATAAATCTATGGATTACAAAAAAGGTAATATAGGCAGTTATTTTTAATGTGAAGAATATATATAATGATTAATATGTGGATAATATGGAAAATTATAATTACTTCATTCAATCATAGATGTAGATGTCCAGTAGAAAATAAAATAATTACATTCTAGAGGAGGGCCAATAGGAGAAACGGTGCAAGAAAATGTGCCATAATGACTAATGCTTCAAAATGAGCATAATCCTCTAGGAGTTTCAAAACCGAAAAGGAAATAGGTATCATAGAAGATGTTGAAGATACAAGGATAAAGGAAGAATGAACTTAAATATAAAGTGAGCACGTAGAAGGAAAAATTTAGAAAATAAAGAAATAAATCTTACCGAGGGCATGAGCAGTAATGATGCTGGGCAAATTTTGAAGAAATATTTCACCCTCCAAAACATCTATAAGAAAAAACAGAATTCATTTTACATGCCATTCAAACAAAAAAGAATGGGCATTCATAGGAGGCATAGCACTTTAACAAAATTAAAAAAAAAATGTCCTCTGATATTCAAAAACATCTTCCACACGTAGATAGCACACAATCTCCAAAGCTAGCAACCAAACAAGTTCCCATGAAAGACCCAGGAAAATAAATTAGCAAATGCAAAAGATTTACTCGAACACTCGGCAGGACACCACGAGTAGAATAAAAAAATTCAATATGAAATAGTATTACAACTAAGAGGTGGTGGTAAAACCTAATAAAAAAAACCTTATAGATATAAGAAATTATGCTAGCAGAGGCTTGAGATGTCCTTTTTTTTTTCGAGGCTGTTACTAGATTCCACAATGAAGTTACGCCCTCCAACTAAAATGTATGGTAACTACATTCCATGGGCAAAAACTGATTCATAAAAAGACAAGGTACTATTTCAAGTTAAATAGTATGATACCGTGAAAAGATGGAAGATTGTAGATTCTATTTGACATTTCCACAGCAATTCCTTCAGATACACGAAAGATTCCAGCTCTTGACATCATTGCTACACCCTGTCCAATGTATAAGCCGTTTCTTTCATGATAATGAGGATCTGCGAAAAAATAAATACTTGTTCAGAAATAATCATGAAGAAAACCAGAGATGAAAATGTACACGCTGTTGAATGTTTTCCCTAATGATAGTGAAGATGAATAGAGGAAGAAAATCGTGACATGTGGCAAAGGAACTTCAGCACACTTTAGTTAAATCATCCCAATGAAATATAGCACCCACCTTGCATCAGATTAATGAATAAGAAAAAGATTGACGAGAAAAAGGAAGAAATTTTGCTACCACTATGAAAAAGAACGAAAAATGTTCCACTATGTGGACTTTGACATTGAAAGCAAAGGGATGATGAGTTATCAGAGTAATGAACCCAATGGGCAAAAAAAAGGGAAGAATGGAAGCATCTAAGAATCTCTTTGATGGTAGCGTCAGTGAGAAAGTTGAAGCGGAATCCAAAAAAGTTGATAGCGAGGCCTGTCTATAATGCAATTTTTTTTTGTCTTATTGATTCAGTCTTCGCAAAACCATGGGTGAATTGTTACATGGAATAATTCTGGTTGCACAATTCACAGTTGATGTTTGCTGATTCCCGTATCCTTCATTTTTCTGCACAAATAAATAGGTGATGCTGGCATGAGGCTAAGGGAGGAGGACAGTGAAGGTGACGCTCGTGTAGCGGGCTTTGGGTGAAGCTCCAAACATGAACAACTGAGCTCTGGAATTGTAAAAGAAATCACTTTACCTTGAACTATTAAGTCTGGCATGTTGGACAGCGACAGAGTGCAGAAAGGGAAATCATAAATTTTGTAGTCTAAGAAAAATAATTATTGAAACTGCAGAAGGGCTGGTATTTGGAAGAAATACATGTTGCTGCATCTCAATAGGAGCATTCTTACTCTCTTGGTTTTGTTATTTGTTGTTTCCTGTTCAAGGCATTACAAGAGCAACAATTTTTGAAACTGAATAAAATGATTGTAGCATCCAACTGAGGTGGATATGATTATAACGTCCATGAGAAAAACCCAGGAATGCCCACAAAGTATTCGCCAAAAAGAAGAATCCACAAAGCATCAGACAGATTTTATTTTTATAATGCTGAATGTTTTCAATATTATGTGAAGAAATATCCAAGTCAATCATAAATAACAGAATACAGGAGCAAGTAGACTAAATGGGCCGAATGGTTAACAAGAATTGAGCCTTACCTAGTAAACTCCTCCATCACATCGTGCCACATTTTAGTCAACTGATTAGCATATGAGTCAAGTTTAAGGTATTCATGAGACTGGGATCGATGCTTTAAAATAATGAAGAGCTGTTAGAATACAATCCGATGAGAGGACTGTCTTCATGACCAATCAGTTTTATAAGAATCCATGAAGTAGTATGAGTGTTCAACCCGGTGGCTCCTTTCAAGGTTGTCTAAGAGCAAAAACCTAGTGTTTCTCCTCTTAAGCGACAGATCCAATTCCTTTTTGAAACCAAATGAGAAATATGAATGGCGATATAGATGATTTACAGTCATTCAAGAGATACGCTGGATACCTGATTGCAGGCCCTGCAGGACAGTTCCACGTGTTATACCAACACCCCATTCACCATCAGGTCTAGGCTGCTCCACAGCAACTGAAACGGCCACAACATCACCCTTTTCCACATGAGCACTGCAGGCCAATACGCCGGGGACAAATACCTGTGGAAATAAATCATAATTTTCACTTTTCTGTACAAATGCTCAGTGATATGGAAGAGGAATGTATTTTCACTAAATCAGAGAAAAGGAAGCAATTAGTGAAAATATATGAAATGTCACCCAATTGGCATCTACATTGGTTAGAAGGAGATCAAGAGTGAAATTATGAGGTCCCAGACCAGACTCAGAGGAATCTTCAGGAGAGCCAGGAACATGCCTAATGGTGACAACAAGGCACATAGGAGATGTGAATGCTGCCAGCTGAAAGCTGTGGGAAAAAGGTGATGGGAAACCTACTGGATGGGGGAGGAGGGGGAAGGGGGGGGTGAGTGAACATGAACAGGGGGAAGGGGAAAGGTACTTATCTAGAGAAGGGAAATTTTTATTGGGAGTGGTCGATGGAGAAAAGGGAAAGAAGTGGAAATCAAGGACATGGGCTTAGCATTTCTATGACCCACCAGCCCAATTTTCGAAGTTTGAGAAAGTAATCATGTTCAAATGGTAAATGTGTCCAAGCAGAACTGTCCAGGACTGGTACATCTATTTTACAGAACTAATCTACGGTACAATAAATATTTTCTGTAATAAGAAAAAGAAGAAAAAGTTTGACATGCATCAGCTTGAATGACGCACCTGCCCATACCTGTGCCCCTCGAAGAACTGCCTCAGCACATTTCCGGCTAACAATTACTTCCTTTAGTGGCTGAACTAAGACATCACCGCATTGCATCACATGTGGTCCTGAACCTCTGACAAAGAAAACATAATCTAAGCCAGGCAATTGACATTTGTCGATTGATAGATGTTTCTTAAAGATATCTCCATCCCTAGGTGACCCATTAGAAGAAGGTGACTGCGTTTCATGGTCCACTTCTGCTGTAGCACAGTTTCTGCCCATGCGTATCAAGTCAGAACTGCTTGTGAAGCTTGTTCCATTTAGAATGGAAGTAAGCTTCTCAATGACAGCATCTCTTGTAGACCTTAGAAAATTTATACGGACACAAGAGTAGGAAGACGGGTGCCTATTGAACAAAGAAACGAAAAACGAACATGAGGAAAAGGAAAATAAATCAGTCAGAAAGATGTGTCGAATATTGAGTTTAAACAAAAACATGGGAGGTAGGAATAAATAAAATTCATCATCAGGAATAATAGAAAGAAACTCTCAGATGTTTGCCTGACGTCATGTAGCAAAAATGAAACGTGACCAACAGTGAACAGATAAGAACCCAGTTACTCATATCATAGCCAAGGATTTAACCAGAGAAAAGAGGTGATTTATTTGGCATAATATACTTCTGTTCCACGATTATTTGAGACACAGATTAAAAAAAATCAAGATTAATGTTGCTCCTCCACTTTAACCACCATTTGCACCACATCTACCTCCTCCCACATCACTTCCTCTGCATACAAGTGCTGCTTCTCCCCATTAATTTTTCTGTTTGAAGTTATCCGCCTGCATTTCCCATCCTCCTTTTTCTACTTGGCATTACTGCAGCTGATCCCTTTTTCCACCAAAGCCGGGCTGAATAGAAATGTAACCCAAAATCAAAAAGCTTTATCCTATCTGAACTCAAGTTATGTGGGACAAAAGGGCCAATCCCAAGGAAAGATTCCTTACGAAAATAAAGATGTTATGATGAGTTCACAACATATTTAAATACATTCACCAAAGGTGACACAACGACAAGAAAACTGTCTCCTTTTTTGCAACTGCGGCAACTCTCCTCTCCTTGCGAATCCAGGGGGATTTTTGACGTGTTGACCTAGAAAACATCTTCCTGACATGGTTTGTACCAGCTAAGTCTTCATGATGATGAAAACATGGACAAATATCGAAAATATGGAAATAGCTCAGTGGGTGGTCGGCTTGTCCTCAGGAAGCAAAGCGTCGTTCATTGCACCTAGTAACAAACAAAAGCAGAGAAAAAAACAGAGCACTTTCAACAACGGATAGAGAGCTGGAAAGGCAGTGTTTTTACGTGAGGGCCCTGGAGATTTTGGCAAAGTGGTCGGCCCCATAGGCGTTTATAAAGTACTCCTCTACCTGCGGGTTCCAACGCAGGGTGGGGTTGTAAAAGTACCTCCCGGACAACTCCGAAGGAGAACTATCCATCTGCAAGTGCAGAAACTTCGTTAGGACGTCAGGACGTCAGAGATAAGAGAGAGGGGAGAGAGGGAGATGTGACGGGGAAAAAGAAGAGAACGGAAGGAACAAATAGATTCCAGAATAACAGAAGTGGTCATCTTCAAGAAGCGAACGGGAAAATGAGGACAAACAACAGCCCATTTGCGAGTCGCCGAGAACAGAACGAAGATGGGGGAGAGACTTTGGAATCAGCGGGTAGGCGGCCGCCCTCCCTCCGCCGTCCCACAACTTTCCTCAGACTTCCTTCGGTGTGACACAGAGCTCCGAGAGAGAGAGAGAGAGAGAGAGAGAGAGAGAGAGAGACAGACAGACAGACAGACCTGGAGTGAGAGAGCGTGAACGCCGGACCTGGAGTGTCGAAGGCTTGCTGCCAGGCAGTAGGGGAAGGGCATGAACACAACGCGCGGCCACACCATGGAGAAAGCGCTCAGCTTGAGGGCGAAGGGTCCCCCTCATAAACCTTGCGACACTCTGGGGCCGGGCACAAATCCACAATATCTCCCATGTCATAGGGCACATGATCTTTGAGACATCATAATACGTCTAGCGGGACAATTGTTCTCCCACACCATTCTTGTGAAGGCCAGAAAAAGCACCTAGTCCGACTGTTTGCCCAGTGGGGTTACTAATACTAAACAAGATTTTAATAAATGGTCCCCTTTCAGATTAATTTTTAGCCAAAAATATATTTTCTAATTATCACTATCATATATCTAGAATTACAACGAAGTTTATTATTTCAATGTTACTTCTACTTCATCAATTTATAGGTCTAAAGTCAAGGAGACGATGACAACATACAAGATGAGAGAGAGAGAGAGAGAGAGAGAGAGAGAGAGAGAGAGAGAGAGAGAGAGAGAGAGAGGAGAGAGAGAGAGAGAGAGAGAGAGAGAGAGAGAGAGAGAGGGAGGGAGGGAGGGAGGGAGGGAGGGAGGGAGGGAGAGAGAGAGGGAGGGGGAGAGAGAGAGAGAGAGAGGGAGAGAGAGAGAGAGAGAGAGAGAGAGGAGGGGGGAGGGAGAGGGAGAGGGAGAGAGAGAGAGGAGAGAGAGAGAGAGAGGGAGGGAGAGGGAGAGGGAAGAGGGAGGGAGAGAGCGAGAGAGAGGGAGGGAGAGAGGAGAGGAGGGAGGGAGGGAGAGAGAGAAAGGAGAGAGAGAGAGAGGAGAGAGAGAGAGAGAGAGAGGGAGAGGGAGGGAGGGAGAGAGAGAGAGAGAGAGAGAGAGAGGGAGGGGGGAGGGAGGGAGGGAGAGAGAGAGAGAGAGAGAGAGAGAGAGAGAGAGAGGGAGGGAGAGGAGGGAGAGAGAGAGAGGAGAGAGAGGGAGAGGGAGGGAGGGAGAGAGAGAGAGGGAGAGAGAGAGAGAGAGAGAGAGAGAGAGAGAGAGAGAGAGAGAGAGAGAGAGAGGGAGGGAGGGAGGGAGGGAGGGAGGGAGGGAGGGAGGGAGGAGGAGAGAGGAGAGAGAGAGAGGGAGAGAGAGAGAGAGAGAGAGAGAGAGAGAGAGAGAGAGAGAGGGAGAGGAGGAGAGAGAGGGAGAGAGAGAGAGAGGGAGAGAGAGAGAGAGAGAGAGAGAGAGAGAGAGAGAGAGGAGAGAGAGAGAGAGAGAGCGAGGGAGAGGGAGAGGGAGAGGAGGGGGGAGGGAGGGAGGGAGTGGTGGAGCATGTACTCAAGCTCCACTGATGAAGGCAACGACGTCAGAGGATGCCATGTCACCTGAAGCTATCTCACGTTGTCACCATCAAACCCAATTGAGGGATCTGAATCTTTATCATTAGGTATTATTTTCGTTGACTTTGTTTGATTTTTGTTGTAATCCTTTTTTTTCCTCCCATGGCCTAAAAATAGGCTTAAGATTTCCATGAACCAGTGGCTGATTTTTGGGATTAAGAAATATATCTTTCCCAAGAACATGCCCTAGGGGATCTCTGCGACCGTTGTTGCCTGTAGCTGCCGTCGTCGCATGGGTCCCTAGTGGAGCATGTACCCAAGCTCCACTAGTGAAGGCAACGACGTCAGAGGATGCCACGTCATCTACAGCCATCCCACGTCGTCGCCGTCAGACCCAACTGAAGGATCCGAATTTCCTTTATTATTAGGCTTAATTTTTGCTCATTTTGCTTGATCTTATTGTAGTCTTCTTTTTCATTCCAAGGCCTATAAATAGGCATAAGAATTCCTTGAACTGGTGGCTGATTTTGGGATTAAGAAAGGTATCTTTCCTAAGAATGTGCCCTAGGGGATCTGTGCGACCGCCACCACCCGTAGCCGCCGCCGTCGCATGGGTCCCACCCTGCTCCAAGGTCAACCTTCCCTCTCCGGACGAGCCCTCCATCAGTTCTCGTGCACTCCTCTTCGTGTTGATGGCCTCCTGTCAGTTCACTGATCGCGCACGGCGGACTTCCTTCCGCGCGCATCCGCGAGACCTAACCATCTCGATGGACGACGGAACACTCTGCAGCCGCGAACGTCCTCCGCGTCAGCGTCAGGCGTCCGCCGTCAAGGAGCAGCTCTGCCGGATCGTCGTCCGCATGTGACGCGCTCCTCTCTGCGGCGTCCGCATTATTTCTCGCCCCACAGCTGTGGACGTCCTCCACGACAACGTCAAGCGTCCGCCGTTGAGAAACGGTTCCGCCAGATCGCCGTCCGCATGCGACGAGCTCCTCTCCGCAGCGTCTGCGTGACTCCTCGCCCCGCAGCCGCGGACGTCCTCCGCGACAGCGTCTAGCGTTTGCCGTCGAGAAATAGTTCCGCCGGATCGTCGTCCGCACGCGATGAGCTCCTCTCTGCGGCGTCCGCGCGACTCCTCGCCCCGCAGCCACGGACATCCTCTGCGACAGTGTCAAGCGTACGCCATTGAGAAATGGTTCCGCCGGATCGCCGTCCGCACGCGACGAGCTCCTCTCCGCGGCGTCCACGCAACTCCTCGCCCCGCAGCCGCAGACGTCCTCCGCGACAGCGTCAAGCGTCCGCCGCCGAGGGACGGTTCATGCCGGGTCGCCGTCCACATGTGGTGAACTCCTCTCCGCGGGCGTCCGCGTGACTGCTGCCGCCCTGTTGCGACTGGAGCATCCCGCACACAGCGAATGTACCTAGACTCTTCGTCCTCGCGACAGCTTCCAACCCTTGTCGGCTACCATGCGTGCACTGTGCGCCTTGCTCCTGTCATCCACCGGATTTGGTTTCAAGGTGCTGCCCCAAGCCCCGCAAGGGGGCGGCTTCCCCATTGACCCCCCACCAACTGACAGCACAGTTGGATCCACGACAAGCCCACTCTTCTCCAAAGTATCCTCAACGTCAACTTCTCGGTGTTCAAACACCCAAGGTCTACTCTTAACCCTTTCAGTGAATGTGTGCATTGATTTCATCTCAATTTTCCTCGTTTGTGATTCCACCGCCATCGGGTTTAGCCGTGTGGGCTTGTGACTAGCCGTGTGGGCTCGTGATTTGCCGTGTGGGCTCATGATCAGCTGTATGGGCTGTGTTTTCTTTGTTTGGAGGCCGATTGAGATTTTGAAACTTAGAGCTTTGATTTATCACGATTTGAGACGATCCTCCAGCCCTCAATTGAGGAATGGAATGGTCTTCTCACTGTCACGCAGCTAGCTTTAAAGGTTTGAATTTAAATGTGTGTGACTTTTGTTGCTTGCTAGTTATTCATTACATTTTCAACATATCACATTTGAGTCAATCATATTTGTCTTGTATTAGAGAGAGAGAGATGAGAGAGAAAGAGGGGGAGGGAGGGAGGGAGAGAGAGAGCGAAAGAGAGAGAGATGAGAGAGAAAGAGGGGGAGGGAGGGAGGGAGAGAGAGAACGAAAGAGAGAGAGATGAGAGAGAGAGCAAAAGAGAGAGAGATGAGAATGAGAGAGAGAGAGAGAGAGAGAAGTGGGATTGTGTCAAATATTATAGGGCCGAATAGAGTGACATGGCCATCAAGAATGTTAACAAAGAACTGTTGGTTTACCAATTGCATGGGATTTTCCCTCTCATTAAGTTAAATTATAATTTTTTTGGCATGTGGGAAAATTGAACAAATACAATATAAAGTTCCTACTTCATTTCTTGAATGCCTTTATTTTTACTCATAATTTATAAATAATCTTAATTTTTATCCACCATAATGTTTAGACCACTAAACATCGTAACCTTGATCAAATTTTCCTCCTAGAAAATCTACTAGAACTTTAGAGTGGGTTATATAAATTAATGTTGGCCATTCATTTGCTTATAAGAATTTAAGAGCCCGTGCAGCTTGTGGGTCTTCAAAGTGAAGTCATTTTATTATTAGCAAGGAGTGACAAAGAAATGGGATGACAAGGGATGGAAATAGCCATGTAGCAAGTTTTAGATGATTTGAAGAGCATTGTGTCATATTTTGCTATCTCTCATATGCTTACACGAGATCTCTTTCTCTCCCCCTCCAATGACATGTTACTCTCACACAAACTCTGCCTCTACTGATTTCTCGGAATTTGATCTACTCCAAGATATCCAACACTTGATCTCTCTCTCTCTCTCTCTCTCTCTCTCTCTCTCTCTCTCTCTCTCTCTCTCTCTCTCTCTCTCTCTCTCTCTCTCTCTCTCTCTCTCTCTCTCTCTCTCTCTCCTCTCTCTCTCTCTCTCCTCTCTCTCTCTCTCCTCTCTCTCTCTCTCCCTCTCTCTCTCTCCCTCCCTCTCTCTCTCTCTCTCTCTCTCTCTCCTCCCTTCATCCCTCCCTCCCTCCCCCTCTCCCTCTCTCTCTCTCTCTCTCCCTCTCTCTCTCTCCTCTCTCTCTCTCTCTCTCTCTCTCTCTCTCTCTCTCTCTCTCTCCCCCTCTCTCCCTCCCCCTCTCTCCCTTTCTCTCTCTCTCCCCCCAAATGACATGTTACCCTCACACAAACGATGCCTCTACCGATATCCTAGACTTGTTAACAATTCTGAAAAAATAATTCAGAAGGAAAACTTTATCTTTGGCACACTATTACTCTCTTTTTCTCTCCCTATCTATCTAGCCAGCCCTCTCTTTCTATGTCCTTATCCCTCAGCCTCTATATTTTGGATGCTTTCTATCGATCTGTTGTTTGTATTGTCGACTGCTTAGTGTTACGCCCATGCAAGCATGGAAGCCAATCTTCGATGAGCATGTGTCACAGCACACATAAGCAAGGGATTAGGAGGATAGGATGGTGCGGAAGTTGAGATTTGGTGGCATGGCACTATAATCTTCAATAGTATTATAAGGAAATTGAGGAAAACCCTACCACCTGCATCCATACTAGGGAGAGAACATCGTCCTTAAAGAGGCAAATGAGTAGATTATAAGGTGGAGTGAGGTCGTGTATCTTTATAGCTAACGTGAATTAATCGTTGTATAATAAATCACATAAATTTAAAATTTTTATAAAACTAGAAAGGACCAATTCTTAAAATTTTAAATGTTTATCAGAGTGAATAAATCAATTATAAATTGATAAAAATTCCAAAAATAGTGGGAAATTTCCAAGTCGATCACAAGGATGTAATATAATATTGGGTAATATTTTAGAATTTTCTTGAAGGAATATGATTTTTTATAAATTTTTTAACTAAATAATAAATATAATCTATTTAATAAATGCGAAAAGGAAATAAGACAATGACGTCAGGTGACGTCAGCGTCTGAAGAACACGAATCGGGTGAAAATAGAGTTCTGACCTACGATTCTTTCGTAAGTGATTATTGTGAAATTAATAGATCAAATTTAGTTCTGTAAAAGCCTGAAGAATCGTAACTCAAATACGAAATAATTTGGATGTTGAAATCGTGCCAAAGGTTACTAATTTAAGTGAAAATAAAGTTTAAAACAAGAAAAATAGAGTTCCGACTTCGCGGCGGCGATCACCGGAATTTTGCATGTTCAAAAAAGAAATCGTGCAATGTCCATGGCCTCAAAGGCTCTTCTTGGACAAAGACGATGTGGGTGATCTCTAGAACTTCTTTCAAAGCCCAGAAATCGGTGGAATGGATCGCCAAATCATTTCCGACGGCTGTGACCTGGCGGAACAGAAAAATGGCGACTTGCGGCCCTCCGGCGACTGTCACTCGACGGAGGTGTGCTGGATGGAGGTGGGGCGCATCTCAGGGGCTTCATCCTCAAGTCAGTGCAGCGAGAGGAGGCCCTTTATCGCATCTGATATGCTCTCAGGAGGTGGTGACTCGTCTCACGGCGGATCATCCTCTTCCCGATGATGGCTTGTTCGTCGATCAAGCGGAGATGATTTTTTCGTTGAGTTTGCGATGTTTTGTCCAGAATCCTACACTAATTTCGGCCACGATGCTCCGCGAATCGCGCTGACTAAGTTTTTGCTGAATTTTTGGTGATTTTTGCAGCTTAATCGCTCTCCGGAAATCACGATATCTTTGCTGGTTGTCTGCCTGCGAGAGAGAGAAAGAGGGAGAGATGAAATAAGTACTAAAATGCCCTCAATCTATGACATCATAAGGATCATTTTATATCGGTCATTGAGGGGCATTTATGTCATTTATAAAATATGCGGGAAAAAGTAAGGTGCGCGGTTTAGTCCCACATCGTTTTTCTGGGTGAGTTTCATGCGCATATATTACGAGCGATTCTTTACCCATCAATAGGTACAAATCACCTGTGTGTGTACGAACACTCCTTGCCCCACGCTCGGCTGGCCACCGGTGACATGGAAGGGGAGTGACGCACAAGTCAGCCGCTTGAGTGCCTAGCTCGCAGTCCGCTTTGCCAGCCGCTTGAGCCTCGAGCTCGCGGTCTGGTCCTTAGCCGCCTAGCGGCTCTGCCCGACTGGGCCTCCGACCCGCTAGCGGGCTCGGTTAGCCGGCATATATTTTTGCTTTTTCCATAAATATATTTTTTTCATTTCTCTCAACAAAATAAAATTATAAAATCATGTAATTAAGAAAAAATTCATATTAATCAACTAGAAACCACTTCTCACAATTTAACACAAAAATAAGTCTATTTATCATGAATTAAGACTAAAAACATCATCTTACTAAATTATTAACTCATGATAATGAAGACTTATCAATAGCATATCCCTAAATGCCCTTTGCAGGCTTTTACAAGAGAAATGGATGCTTAGTGTCAACATAATGATGGGCAAGGTATCATTCTATATTGGTGATTTAAGGTGAATTGTTACTAAGGTCAGCCTACAAGTGCAGAACCTAGCAACAGCAGACCATGTGTCACATGTTAGGATGATGTAAGGCTGAGTGGCATAGTGGGCATGGATGATGTCATGGTCTAGAAACCAAAGACCAAGGAGATCAGTAATACCACTAGCATGGTGTCACCTAGTGTTAGACAATTAATCTCATTCTAGAAGGGAGATTAACTAGCACAAGGAGTATGTTTATATTAAAACAACCCAACCCTTTGTATTGAGCACCTTGGATGTTATTGGGTATACCTTTATCAGTTATTGATAACCTCTTTTAGTCACGTTTGGATAGTTGAAATTGAAAAAACATCCAATGCCAAAAAAAATTTGTTTAGAGTTGTTAGAGTCATTGTTACAAACATAGAGTGCAGTAGTTGTTGCTTCAACACTGATAAGCACATCTTCTTGGCTTTCCTTAGGAAAAATGAGGTGAGTACTTACAATAAAATCTTTGAGATAAATGGTGATATGTTTCTCATAATTCATATATTTGTTGGAGCCATGAAAGCATCATGTTTTAATGATAACAAAATCACCAAAGATCAATTAAGAATAATCTACTTAACGAATTATGCTTCAACAATATACATGTGTAGCTGAATAGATAAATGTATCATATATAAACATGGAATAGTTAGTTGGCTAAATTATGCTTCACATAGGGCATGATCTTCACATAGGGCATGATCTTCACATAGGGCATTTAAGAGGAATGCACTAGATTTTTATAGTAGTGAAAGATGAATACTTGAACGCTTGAATCTTTGTCTTCTCGTTATTTTTGTCAACTAACACAATAGGTTGAAGGTTTTTGTTAAGTTTTGCTTGAGGATAAAGAATATCTCAAATGCACTCCTCAAGGTAGCTCCTTCTTGACTCAATGAGCAGCCAACTAATCAATCCTCTCTCTCTTCCTCTTGAATGCTGATGATGCATCATAATCACATATTAAGTACTATCATAATAGGATATTAATGCATTATCCACATACAAAATAAACATAAAAACTACTCAATTTCATCCTTGGCATAGAAAAAACATAAGTCACTTAAATAAAGATAAAAGACTATAATTTTATGACTAACACACATCCAAGGAAAAATACCTTGAGAGTTTCTTTTATCACAGCCATTACAAAGCCCATTAAGAGATAATGGGCTTACCTAAAGAAGACCCATGGGCCAACCCATGGCTGTCACATGGGCCAGCAGGGAGCCAAGAGAAAGGGGGCCCATGTGCTCCCTAACTGATTTGGCACCCTCCCCTTCTTGGGCAGTGGGAGAGCGTCTCCCCATGTGCAACAAACTTGGTGCCTCCCCTTGGCCAATGGGAAGGCTCCACGGTTTCAAGGAAGGGGGAGAACCAATGAGAGGCCTCCACATTCTCCCCTACCTCCTCTCTCTTCTAACTAATTTGGCGCCTTCTCTTTCCTTATTTTGGCACTCAAATTAGTCTATAAATAGACCCCATTCTCATGAATGAGAGATCATCCTCTTTTAGTGCAACTCGTCTCCCTCTCGTCGCACTCTCCCTCTCTCCGTCGTCTTCTCCCCCTCTCGCCGTTCTCTCCTTCTCGCCATCGACTCTCTCTCTCATTGTGCTCTCCCTCTCTCCGTCGTCTTTTCTCCCGTCGCACTCTCCCTCTCTCTCCGTCAAATCTCTCTCTCGTCGTGGTCTCCTTCTCTCTTCGTCGACTCTCTCTCTCGTCGCGCTATCTCCATCATCTTTTCTCCCGTCGCGTTCTCCCTCTCTCTCCGTCAAATCTCTCTCTCGTCACGGTCTCCTTCTCTCTCCGTCGACTCTCTCTCTCATCGCGCTCTCTCTCTCTCTCTCTCTCTCTCTCCTCTCTCACTATCTCTCTCTTTCTCTCGCGTGTGCTTCCTCTCTCTCTTCCTCTCTCTCTCTCTCTCCCTCTCTCACCACTTCCTTGAGTCCTCTTCCCCATTAGTGACAAGGGGTTAGGAATTTCAAGGATTGGGAGCTTTGATCTCCTCTCTCTTTGCTTCTTCTCACCCCCTTTCAGCCACCAAGCTCTTCTCATTTTGAACTGACACAAGGTGGGGAGAACTAATTGGCCATAAAGGAGATTTACTTTTAAGCAATTTACATTTCAACATTTAAGTTCAATTTATGTCTTTCTTTTTATGCTTCAATTTCTTTTATAGAATAACCACAAATATCTCTCTTGAAGTCTTCTTAAACATTTATTGAATATCCACTTATATTTTATTGCAATTCGATGTTTGATTTCTTACTTCCTTGTGGATCGACTTGGACTCACCCTATATTCATTTCCTTTGAATTAAAGTCCAATATACAAATGTTATTTGATTAACCATTAATCCTAACGACAATTTTTGGTTCATCACCTACGTGAAGCATAATTCAGCCACACATGATCTTCACATGGGGCATTCAAGAGGAAGAGAGAGAGGATTGATTAGTTGGCTGCTCATTGAGTCAAGAAGGAGCTACCTTGAGGAGTGCATTTGAGATATTCTTTATCCTCAAGTAAAGCTTAACAACAAACCTTCAACCTATTGTGTTAGTTGACATAAACAACGAGAAGACAAAGATTCAAGCGTTCAAGCATTCGTCTTTTACTATTATAAAAATCTAGTGCATTCATCTCATATCTTTCAAATAAACCCACAATGATATAGTTTTATATATTTGTGAGTTAAAAATAGTGATTATTTAATTAGTCACTAAGGGAATTATCTCATGAAAATAGTAGTGTAGGGCCTCCTAGATCCGTGAATCTAGAAGAGGGTTTTTAAGTGAAATCTTGAGAGAGCTATGCCCATGAAATAAGTGGTTGTAATATGAATGATTAGTTAGTAGAACCAAAGGGTAAAGAGTGTCTTTGGAGAGTGGATATATGCTGGTGCCAAACCACTAGAAAAATAGTGTGTGCATAATCACAACTCATTAAGAATCAATCCATCAGAAGAGTGACAAGGAGATCTCAGAGAGAAATCCTTCATAAACAAGAAAAGGGTAGATCAATTTGACCCCCCCTTCTTGATTCTCATTGGCCTAAATACTAACAATATTTCTACTAGAACAAATATTTAGTGGATTGATAAGTGAAATTTTCTACAGGTGTCACTAGTCCTTAATCTCCTCAATCAAAAATATTATGAGTTATGTTTTAATTTGATTCATGGAATAATCATAGATAGTAGCGAGTCAAATTGTCTCCTCAAGGAATTTAGGGCCTACTATTTAATGCTTATTCTAATGAAAGATAGAATGGAACATAAACGAGGGGTAATGGATTGAAAAGAGAGAAGAAGGGGAAATGGTGAATCCAGATCTGATTTCTCAGATCTAGCCAGCATAAGAATGGGAATCGATTGTTCATTAATTCTACTCCTAAATACCTAACTAAAATCTAATCTAAACTAAACAGAACCTTCTTCATCTCAAAACTAACTTGGTGTCACCGCTCCTTCTTCCTTACTTCTGCCAAGAAGAGGCATTCACTCAAAGCAGCAGGAGAGACCTCATTCAAGTGAGATGAGGAGCGCTCTAGATTGACACACCTGCATTCACACAATGTGGAGCTTGGAAAACCCTAAACCCTTTGGGCTGGCTGCATCGCCAAAGGCTTCATTAATCAAAAAGCTGTTCGTGACATAAGTTTTTTTTCACATGTATAGGGCAGTTTTCCCTCTCTCTCCTCTCTCGCTCACCTCTTGCACATGCGCGAGAGGCTGCTCGAAGGTTTTGGTGGCTTCTTTCCTCACAAGGCCACACTCCGTTAGATCAGTGGACTCCTTCCCCAGCCAAAAGGTGGCCTCCTCATTCTCGCGAGTGATGGTTGGGTTGCTATATCACAATCATTGCTAAATCGGCTACGACCTAAAATATAAATTCCTAAACTCATTGGAAACTGATTAGAAAAATCACAAAAACATATTAAATGTCTAAAATAATCTAGTTTAATTAGACACCCAAATATGCATGAGGAGGTTGATCTCATAAAATTCTAAGAAATATTTGAAATATTACTAATTCTTGAAACGTTAAAAATCATATTTATTAATGTAAACAACACCTTAATAACATCCTGGAAATGTAAAATTAACCAAGTTAAGGTGTATTCCAGCACATTACTCATGTGCTATCACATCTCCCAACTTCTCTCATTGCTAGTCCCTTAGCAATGGATTAAGAATGATTGTGTTATGATTTTGTTACATTCATCTTCGTCATTGCCTGCATAATCATGAACCTGCACTTCACAAAATTCAAAGAAAGACTAACTCATTGATGAACCAAAAATTGTTGTTAGGATTAATGGTTAATCAAATAACATTTGTATATTGGACTTTAATTCAAAGGAAATGAATATAGGGTGAGTCCAAGTCGATCCACAAGGAAGTGAGAAATCAAACATCGAATTGCAATAAAATATAAGTGGATATTCAATAAATGTTTAAGAAGACTTCAAGAGAGATATTTGTGGTTATTCTATAAAAGAAATTGAAGCATAAAAAGAAAGACATAAACAGAACTTAAATGTTGAAATGTAAATTGCTTGAAAGTAAATCTCCTTTATGGCCAATTAGTTTTCCCCACCTTGTGTCACTTGAAGATGAGAAGAGCTTGGTGGCTGAAAGGGGGTGAGAAGAAGCAAAGAGAGAGGAGATCAGAGCTCCCAATCTTTGAAATTCCTAACCCCTTGTCACTAATGGGGAAGAGGACTCAAGGAAGGGAGTGAGAGAGAGAGAGAGGAAGAGAGAGAGGGAGCACACGCGAGAGAAAGAGAGAGATAGTGAGAGAGGAGAGAGAGAGAGTCGATGGAGAGAGAAGGAGACCGCGACGAGAGAGAGATTTGACGGAGAGAGAGGGAGAGTGCGACGGGAAAAAAGACGACAGAGATAGAGGGAGAGCGTGACGAGAGGGAGAGATGACGGAGAGAGAGGGAGACTATGACGAGCGGGAGAGATGACGGAGAGAGAGGGAGACTGCGATGGGAGAGGAGACGACGGAGAGAGAAGGAGACCGTGACAAGAGAGAAGACGACAGTGAGAAGGAGAGAACGGCGAGAGGGAGAGAAGACGACTGAGAGAGGGAGAGTGTGACGAGAGGGAGAGAATGGCAAGAGGGAGAGAAGACAATGGAGAGAGGGAGAGCACGACGAGAGAGAAGACGACGGCGAGAAGAAGAGAACGGTGAGAGGGAGAGAAGATGACGGAGAGAGGATGAGCACGATGAGAGGGAGAGAACAGCGAGAGGGAGAGAAGACGACAGAGAGAGGGAGAGCATGACGAGAGGGAGAGAACGGCGAGAGGGAGAGAAGACGACGGAGAGAGGGAGAGCATGACGAGAGGGAGAGAATGGCGAGAGAGAAGGGGAGAAGATGATGGAGAGAGGGAGAGCGTGAGGAGAGGGAGAGAACAGCGAGAGGGAGAGAAGACGATGGAGAGAGGGAGAGAAGACGATGGAGAGAGGGAGAGCGCGAGGAGAGGGAGAGAACGGCGAGAGAGAAGGGGAGAAGATGACGGAGAGAAGAAGAGCGCGACGAGAGGGAGAGAATGGTGAGAGAGAGAGAAGACAATAGAGAGAGGAAGAGCACGATGAGAGGGAGAGAATGGCGAGAGAGAGGGGGAGGAGACGACAAAGAGAGAGGGAGAAGACGACGGAGAGAGGGAGACGAGTTGCATTAAAAGAGGATGATCTCTCATTCATGAGAATGGGGTCTAATTATAGACCAATTTGAGCACCAAAATAAGGAAAGAGAAGGCGCCAAATTAGTTAGAAGAGAGAGGAGGTAGGGGAGAATGTGGAGGCCTCTCATTGGTTCTCCCCCTTCCTTGAAACCGTGGAGCCTTCCCATTGGCCAAGGGGAGGTGCCAAGTTTGTTGCACATGGGGGATATGCTCTCCCACTACCCAAGAAGGGGAGGGCGCCAAATCAGTTAAGGAGCACATGGGCCCCCTTTCTCTTGGCTCCCTACTGGCCCATGTGGCAGCCATGGGTTGGCCCATGGGTCTTCTTTAGGCAAGCCCATTATCTCTTAATGGGCTTTGTAATGGCTGTGATAAAAGAAACTCTTAAGGTATTTTTCCTTGGATGTGTGTTAGTCATAAAATTATAGTCTTTTATCTTTATTTAAGTGACTTATGTTTTTTCTATGCCAAGGATGGAATTGAGTAGTTTTTATGTTTATTTTGTATGAGGATAATGTATTAATATCATATTATGGTAGTACTTAATATGTGATTATGATGCATCATCACACCCCCTGACCTAAACATTGCTAGTCCCTTAGCAATGAATATGTATGAAAGTTATATTTGGGGTTAACTAAGTGCCGACAATGTCATGCTCTCTTGCTTTTGGGAATGCACTAAGGACTAAGTATGGGTTTGAGTATCACATGGAGAGTGAAGGATGTGAATCTAAGGTTGTCTAGCTGTACTCAAAACTCTTTCAAGAATGCCTAAGTCATTAGGGTGTTGATTCTCATCCGTCCACTAAATGATACTCGATGGTGGTCCAAGATCAACTCTACCCATTCCCTTAAGTGTGCTCACAAGAGCTCCTAGTCGTCCCTTTCTGCCGAAGAATACTAAATGCCTTTGGTCATTGCTAATGGGTGTAGGGTTGGCAGATTATGAGCTTCTACACTTCTTGCTCTTTTTGCCTTGTAAGGATTGGAGGTTGAGGATTTGTAGAATTTTGAAAGCTTTTCTAAGGAGCTTTTACATTTGACTTGACTTCAAACTTGAGCTGTTTGACCCTGCTCTTTTACTCATTCCTCTTTTCTCTTTTCTTCTTCTTCTTCTTCTTTTTTTTTTTTTTTTGCACTATAATTTTTCAGCTACCAAGGTCTTACATTGTAATATACTCCAAGGTTACTTGGCGAAGAAAAGGTAGTCCTATGAGTAGGCCTAAGGGTTTAGGATAGGTTAGACTTCCTTTATCTAGTATCATCTAATGGGTAGAATTTTTGACTCTAGTCCTAAGAGGACTGAAGCACCCTATCTTTAGTCTAGAGGACAAATTGGCACCCTTTCGACTTCACTCCTCCTACCAATCCATGATCATCCTTATCATACCAAATCTATAATGGATCCCCTAAGGAAGAGAGCATGTTCTTGGTGAGTCGAAGTTAGGTTGATGATATACTACATTCTTTGCATAGATTTAGAGTTGAAATTTATTTCCCCTTTTTTCTTTTCATGCAAAAAGGGCCACCCCTCCCCTAAGTTGTGTCATTGGCCTCAATGACATGCCTAAATGATGCTTAGAATTTAAAATAGGAGAGGTATACCTTATGGAGGAGTGCTTTGCTGTGCCCTTAGTAGATGTCTCCCTTGATTCTCATCATGGTGGCAGGTTGTCTCCTCCAAGTGCTTTTGTTTAACGTCTTTAAGCTCGACATACTTTGAAGCATGGTTATGGATTAGTTAGATTGATGCTATCATTGGTGGGTGAGGGCTCATGCTGAAGATATGGTTTGAGCCTTTGCCCATTGACCACAAAGGAGTGGTTGGTCTTTCCATCATAGACTTGGATTGCCCCATTATCAAGGACTTTCATTACAGTGTATGGGCCATCCCATCTTGATCTCAATTTTCCAAGAAAAATTTTAAGGCGAGAATTAAAGAGCCATACCTTTTGTCCTTCATAGAAGTTCTTCCTCTAGATATGTTTATCATGATAAGCTTTCATTTTTTCTTTGTAGATTTTAGAGCTTGTGTAGGCTTCATTTCTTAGCTCTTCTAATTCACTTAATTGGAGGAGTCTAGCTTGGCTGGCTTTATCTAAGTCCCAATTGATTTCTTTAATGGCCCAATATGCCTTGTGCTCTATTTCTATGGGAAGATGGCATGCCTTGCTGAATACTAACCAATAGGGGGACATTCCTAGGGGTGCTTTGTAGGCTGTCCTATAAGCCCATAATGCATCATCAAGTTTATGGGCCCAATCTTTCCTATCAATCCTTATAATCTTTTGAAGTATTTTCTTGATTTATCTATTGGAGACTTCTACTTGTCCATTAGCTTGTGGATGGTAAGGGGTTGACACTTTATGAGTTACTCCATTTTGTTTAAGGAGGGATCTAAATTGGGTATTGATGAAATGTGACCCATTATCACTAATGATGGCTTTAGGGCATCCAAATTTAGAGAAGATGTTTGACTTAAGAAATCTCAATACAACTTTATGATCACATGTCCTAGTGGGTATTGCCTCTATCCACTTAGTAAAGTAATCCACAACCACTAAGATATATTCATAACCATTAGAATTTGGAAATGGGCCCATAAAGTCTATTCCCCAAATATCAAAGGGTTCTAGGGATAGGATTGGATGTAAAGACATCATGTCCTTATGTGTTATATTGGATAATGTTTGACATTCTAAACAATGTTTATAAAAATAGTGTGAGTCTTTAAAAAGGGAGGGCCAATAAAAACCACTTTGTAATACCTTATGTGTTGTCTTGGGCCCTGAATAGTGTCCTCCACTTGGTGAGTTGTGACACATTTGGAGGATGCTCTTTTGTTCATCTTCTGTAACACATCTTCGTAAAATATTATCTGGCCCAAGATTGAAGAGTTAGGGGTCATCCCATATGTAGTACCGGACTTTATTGAAGAAAACATTTTTTTCATATTTATTCCAGTTGGATGGGAGTCGGTTGGTCACTAAATAATTGATGATGTGTGCATACCATGGATGATGAGGTGAGTTTTCAATCCATAAGAGATGTTCATTAGGAAAAGCATCATTTAAAGGGGTAGAAATATTTCCAGGAATTTGAGAAAGATGGTCGGCCATTACATTATCAAAACCTCTTTTATCTTTGATTTCTAAGTTAAATTCTTGAAGTAATAAAATCCAATGGATGAGCTGAGGTTTGTAATCCTTTTTGTTCATGAGATATCATAAGGCAGCATGGTCGGTAAAAATGATGACTCTAGAGCCTAGTAAGTATGGTCGAAATTTTTCTAAGGCAAAAACAACAACAAGTAATTCTTTCTCCGTGGTGGTGTAGTTGATTTGGGCATCATTGAGGGTTTTGCTAGCATAATAGATGACTACATGTTTTCCTTCTATCTTTTATCCTAAAACAGCTCCCATTGAAAAATTAGATGCATCACACATAATTTCAAAAGGTTCTCCCCAAGTTGGTGATTTTAAAATAGGGGCTTCGGTAAGGGCTTTTTTAAGAAAATTAAAAGCATGTATGCATTCTTGAGAAAAGACAAATTTTGTATCTTTGATTAGGAGAGAAGTCAAAGGTCTTGAAATTTTTGAAAAATCTTTAATAAATCGTCAATAGAAACCAGCATGTCCAAGAAAAGACCCAAGTTGTTTTAGGTTGGTAAGTGGGGGTAATTTTGAAATGACTTCAATCTTAGCACTATCTACTTTTATTCCTTCCTTATTAATAACATGTCCTAAGACAATTCCCTCCTTGACCATAAAATAGCTTTTCTCTCAACTTAAAATCAATTTAGAATCAATACATCTTTTTAAAACTTTAGTGAGGTGTTCTAGGCATTGATCAAATGTAGAGCAAAAAATGGAAAAATCATCCATAAAAACCTCTAAGAATTCACCGATCATTTTAGAAAAAAGGGATGTCATACACCTTTGAAATGTGGTAGGTGCATTGCATAAATCAAAGGGCATATGAGTGAAGGCAAAGGTTCCAAAAGGGCAAGTAAAAGTTGTTTTGTCTTGATCATTAGGATTGATAGCTACCTGATTATAACCGGAATATCCATCAAGAAAGCAAAAGTATTTTTTACCAGCAAGTTTCTCAAGGATTTGATCAATAAATGGGAGAGGGAAATAGTCCTTGGTGGTAGAGGCATTTAGTTTCCTATAATCAATACATACTCTCCACTTAGTTGGTAGCCTAGTTTGGAATTCTTCCCCCTTTTCATTTTTTGATAATGTAAGACTAGATTTCTTGGGTACTACTTGAATAGGGCTTAACCATTGACTATCTAATATAGGGTAGATAAATCTAGCATCCAACCATCGAATAATTTCCTCCTTAACCACTTCCATAAGCTTAGGGTTTAATCTACGTTGGAATTCCCTAATAGGCTTAGCATTTGATTCAAGGTAGATATTATGCATGCATATTTTTGGGTCAATTCCTTGTAAGTCATATAGATGCCACCCTAAAGCTTTTCTATGTTCTTTTAAAACATTGATTAAACGAAATTCTTTGATATTCAATAAATCTGAAGCAATAATAATAGGTAGGGTATTATTTTCTCCAAGAAAAATGTATTTAAGGTGATGTGGTAAAACCTTGAGCTCAACATCATTGACATCATTAAAGGATGGAAACTCTTCATTGGAGGTGTTCAAGGCCCATACCTTTTTAACGACGGTGTCTACCATATCCACTTCTTCTTCCTCTTCATCATAGGGGTATTGAGCTGCCTTAAAAACATTGAGAGAAATTTTGTCTTTTCCACAATACATTTTCACAATACCCGTGACACAATTTATGTTAGCACTTACGGTGGCCAAAAATGGGCATCATAGAATAATAGTGGAATCTTTAATGTCCTTAGGTGGGTTCATGTCTAAGACTAAAAAGTCAATTGGAAAGAAGCATCCTTCAATATTGATGATAACATCTTGATGATACCCCTTGGATGCCTTAAGGATTGATCTCCTAGAGAAAGGACTATGGGGGTATTCTTAAGTTTTCCTAAATCAAATTTTTCATAAAGATATGTAGGGAGAAGGTTAACACTAGCCCCTAGATCTAGTAAAGCTCTAGAAAATATAATTCCTTTTATGCAACAAGAAACTAAGGGGCTCCCAAGGTCTTTCCTCTTTCTGCGTAGTTGATCAAGAATTAAGGCACTAACTTCTGCAGAAAGGTTAACTTGTTTAGTTTCCCTCTTAGGTGTACACATATTTTTTAAAAACTTAGCATAAGAAGGTACATGACAATTGGCATCTACTAGAGGGATATTAATATGAACTTGAGAAAATAGTTCTTTTAATTCTTGATCGTCTAGATCCTTAGTCTTCCTTTTTGTAGGTATTAGGGCAGAAGGAAATGAAATGGGGGGAGAGTAAGTGTTAGGATTAGGTGTTTTTGAGGGTTCTTGGTCTACTCCTAATTCTTCTTTTTCTTTTTCCTCCCTAATGGGTTGTTCATCAATCTTGGGAAGGGTTTTACCACTTCTAAGCTTCATGACTCCTTTTATTTCTTCTATTTGGGAGTTTTGGCTTGAGCTAGGGTCAAGGCTTAGGACCATAGAAGAATTTTGAGTAGTGGTAGGGAAGCCCGGAGGAGTATGCCTAAGGTTAGGGATAATTTGGCTAGGAAGTTGGCCCCTAGGGTTAGACTCATTAGATTGGGCTAGGTTTCCTTGGAGAAGTTGTAGAAGTTGTTGATTTTGAGACATAAGGAGGTTTAAGGCTTGTTGATGTTGTCCCATTTGCTCCTTAAGGACCCTAACTGTGTCTTCTAGTTGGGTGGTGGGAGGCAGTTGTGGTGGTTGAGGTCCTCCTATTAGTTGCCTATTTAGGTGTGGTTGGTTAGGGTTTGCTTGATAGGCATTCCTCGGTGGGTAAGGGAGAATAGGTGGAGAGTTATGATTTTGAAGACCTTGAGTGTTTTGAAAACCTTGAGGATTTTGAAATTGGGGAGGGTTTTGAAAACCTTGAGGTCTTTGAAAATTGTTTTGAGATTGGAAATTCGAGGAGGGTTGTTTTTGATATCCTTGAGATGCTTGATTTGTTCTCCATGAATTTCCTAAGGGAGATTGGTTAAATGCATTTACATGCTCATTATTTACTACCTCTAGAAAAGCAGGACACCTATTCTCATCATGATCATTATTAAAACAAATGGAGCATATGGAAGCCTTAGGAGGTGAGGGGTTAGAACTAGATGTACTTGTATAGAGAGAAGCTTCTCTAGCTTCTTGTGAATCTCTGTCACCTCATTGCGGAGCTCCTTATCTGCATGTTTGACAAGTTCATAAACTCCATCTTTTTTGAGAGGAGGGTTAGTGTGATCATAATCTGAAGAAGCATAATTATAAGAATTTTCACTAAGTTCTTCTAAGAGATTATATACATGATCTTCCCCCTTGTTAGCATAAGACCCCCCACAAGATGCATCAATCATTTGCTTGTGTTGATAATTAAGCCTTTCATAAAAAATTTGAATAAGCTGCCATTTAGGAACACCATGATGTGGGCATTTTCTAAGTGTATTTTTAAATCTAGTCCATGCATCATGCAATGATTCATTCAAATTTTGAGAAAAACTCATGATCATTTTGCGCATCATATTTGTTTTTCCTCTAGGGTAAAACTTAGTTAAAAATTCTTGCACTAATTTGGGCCAAGTAATGGTTTGTAAAATCAAAGTAGATATCCAATGAGAGGCTTCATCTTTCAAAGAAAAAGGAAATAAAGTGATTTTCAAAGAGTCATCACAATTACGAATTGTAGCACATATCTTTAAAAATTCTTGCAAGTGATCATAAGTATTTTCATTTATCTTTCCATAAAAATGAGGGAGAATTTGAAAAATGCCTGGCTTAATATCATGAGTGCAAATAGGATTTTTAAAGAGATCTAAGCTATTAGTAGGATTTAAATAATCTCTTAGTGATTTTTCTTCAGAATTTTCAGCCATTTTAGAAGATTTGGAAATGGTGGGAGTGGGTTCTAATGAAGTTAAGCTAGGATGCAATGATCTTCTACCAAGCATAAAATGAATTCAAGTTTAGACTTACCCTTTGTGCAAATTCCTTGGAGTGCTTGGCTTGACTAAAAGTTAGTAAAGATATAACAAAAAAAAAAAAACTTTCTAAAAAAATTCATGTTTGATGAAAGCTTCCCTGGCAATGGCGCCAATTTGATGAACCAAAAATTGTCATTAGGATTAATGGTTAATCAAATAACATTTGTATATTGGACTTTAATTCAAAGGAAATGAATATAGGGTTGGGTGAGTCCAAGTCGATCCACAAGGAAGTGAGAAATCAAACATCGAATTGCAATAAAATATAAGTGGATATTCAATAAATGTTTAAGAAGACTTCAAGAGAGATATTTGTGGTTATTCTATAAAAGAAATTGAAGCATAAAAAGAAAGACATAAAAAAAACTTAAATGTTGAAATGTAAATTACTTGAAAGTAAATCTCCTTTATGGCCAATTAGTTTTCCCCACCTTGTGTCACTTGAAGATGAGAAGAGCTTGGTCACTGAAAGGGGGTGAGAAGAAGCAAAGAGAGAGGAGATCAGAGCTCTCAATCCTTGAAATTTCTAACCCCTTGTCACTAATGGGGAAGAGGTCTCAAGGAAGGGAGTGAGAGAGAGAGAGAGAGAGAGAGAGAGAGAGAGAGAGAGAGAGAGAGAGAGAGAGAGAGAGAGGGAACACACGCCAGAGAAAGAGAGAGATAGCGAGAGAGGAGAGAGAGAGAGAGAGGGAACACACGCCAGAGAAAGAGAGAGATAGCGAGAGAGGAGAGAGAGAGAGAGAGGGAACACACGCTAGAGAAAGAGAGAGATAGCGAGAGAGGAGAGAGAGAGAGAGAGAGCGCAATGAGAGAGAGAGTCGATGGAGAGAGAAGGAGATCGCGACGAGAGAGATTTGACAGAGAGAGAGGGAGAGCGGGACGAGAGAAAAGATGACGGAGATAGAGGGAGAGCGTGACGAGAGGGAGAGACGACGGAGAGAGAGGGAGACCGTGACGGGAGAGGAGACGACGGAGAGAGAAGGAGACCGTGATGAGAGAGAAGACGACAGTGAGAAGGAGAGAACGGCGGGAGGGAGAGAAGACGACTGAGAGAGGGAGAGCGCGATGAGAGGGAGAGAACGGCAAGAGGGAGAGAAGACGATGGAGAGAGGGAGAGAACAGCGAGAGGGAGAGAAGACGACGGAGAGAGGGAGAGAGCGATGAGAGAGAAGACGACGGCGAGAAGAAGAGAACGACGAGAGGGAGAAAAGACGATGGAGAGAGGAAGAGCATGACGAGAGGGAGAGAACGGCGAGAGGGAGAGAAGACAACGGAGAGAGGGAGAGCACGATGAGAGGGAGAGAACAGTGAGAGGGAGAGAAGACGACAGAGAGAGGGAGAGCGTGACGAGAGGGAGAGAATGGCAAGAGAGAAGGGGAGAAGATGACAGAGAGAGGGAGAGCATGACGAGAGGGAGAGAACAGCGAGAGGGAGAGAAGATGATGGAGAGAGGGAGAGAAGACGACGGAGAGAGGGAGAACGCGACGAGAGGGAGAGAACAGCGAGAGAGAAGGGGAGAAGACGACGGAGAGAAGAAGAGCACGACAAGAGGGAGAGAACGGTGAGAGGGAGAGAAGACGACGGAGAGAGGAAGAGCACGACAAGAGGGAGAGAACGGCGAGAGAGAGGGGGAGGAGACGATGAAGAGAGAGGGAGAAGACAACAGAGAGAGGGAGACGAGTTGCACTAAAAGAGGATGATCTCTCATTCATGAGAATGGGGTCTATTTATAGACCAATTTGAGCGCCAAAATAAGGAAAGAGAAGGTGCCAAATTAGTTAGAAGAGAGAGGAGGTAGGGGAGAATGTGGAGGCCTCTCATTGGTTCTCCCCCTTCCTTGAAACTGTGGAGCCTTCCCATTGGCCAAGGGGAGGTGCCAAGTTTGTTGCACATGGGAGAGATGCTCTCCCACTGCCCAAGAAGGGGAGGGCGCCAAATCAGTTAAGGAGCACATGGGCCCCCTTTCTCTTAGCTCTCTGCTGGCCCATGTGGCAGCCATGGGTTGGCCCATGGGTCTTCTTTAGGCAAGCCCATTATCTCTTAATGGGCTTTGTAATAGCTGTGATAAAAGAAACTCTCAAGGTATTTTTCCTTGGATGTGTGTTAGTCATAAAATTATAGTCTTTTATCTTTATTTAAGTGACTTATGTTTTTTCTATGCCAAGGATGGAATTGAGTAGTTTTTATGTTTATTTTGTATGTGGATAATGCATTAATATCCTATTATGGTAGTACTTAATATGTGATTATGATGCATCATCACTCATTTCATATTTAAACATCTCTTGGTCTTCATTAGACAGAGATTAGAACCTCTATACTTCCATTTCTCACTAGTTTACTTTGTCTCAAGACTACTTTTGTTTTGTGAATCCTTATCATGCTTGGCTTATATGTACAAAAATTTGACTTGTAGCTCCAATTCCACCAGCTTGCTCTTCTAAATCTTTTTATCCCATGTAGGTAGCTTTTCCATTGACAGCTTTTTTTTTTTTTGTCCTAGCCTCACATGTGGAATCTCCACAGAACAATTGGGAAAGCCCTTTTGTTGTGCATGTCTTCTGGACTTCACTCTGCATGGTTGAGAAACATGTAAGTATGTCGCAAGCCTTGCTGATTCTAATGTCACATGTGGAAGCCCCACGAAATCAGTAGAGGAGCTTCATTAACATGTGGCAAGCAGCTTTTCTCCCACTTGAAAAGTATTTATATGCTCTCTTTTTTTCTTTTCTTTTTTTATTTTGGGAGGCTTTGCTTTGCTCTCTTCTCTCTTCTTCTTCTTCTTTTTTTTTGGTATAGTCTTCACTATAGTCAAACTTCACATTTTGATGCAGCAATGACCAATGATTCATATATACTTTTGCTAGCTCTAATACAATTCAACTATGTTTTGATTTGGTAAGATGGGATGCAATTTACTGTGCTAATTCCAATATAGAGATATGTCTACATGAAATTTTGCTAGCAATCAATGAAATTTGATCCATACTATGGTTCATAATCATGGCAAAAATTTTCAAAGTTTCTGTTCTGATTTAAGGGAGTTTTGAAAAGTATGAAGAAATAATAGACTCTACATTTCTTACCTTTAGCATTGTACCCACTGATAATGCATCAAGAATACATTATATAGGAGAAATATAGCATTGAAAGCTCATAAATTTAAGATATAAATTTACTGATTTACTAGTGAACTCTCATGTTTAGAGCATGCATCCATGTTCATACAAATGTTATGTGTTTTATGCATACCTCACTGAAATATATATTTTTCTAAATATTTGATGTACATCATGTGAAAACATGATGTAACCCTTTGCCTTCTAACTATGTGAGCTTCATCTTTTAAGCAAATAGCTTGCACTTGAGCCTTGAATGAAGTTATGAGCATAGAGCTCATAAGCATGTGAAAGGAAGCAAGCAAAATGGGCCCAAATGAAGGGCTATGGGCGTAAGGCCCATAATCACCTAAGGAGCATCACTTAAGGGCGAGGAGGAAGATCCACCATCCACTCAAGCAAAAGGAAGCACCAATCCAAGGGACAAGATGTGTACTTACCCAAAGGCACACAAGAAGGCACAAGAGAAGATCTGACGGATGAGATGATGACGTGAGGATCTAAGGTTAATCACGATGGACAGGAGCATCACAACCGTCGAAGTGAGGGTTAGTCTCAAGAGAGAGAGAGAAAGGGGGGCGCCGTCATATATCTACGATGTATCAAACGATTTGGGGCAGCTAATTTTTAGGAGAACTTCAGGCATTCGCCGTCCCTACAGGGTTTGAAGTGTCTCGAGCTCTATACCTCTCGATTAGGGGTGTGTAATCTGTGCTTCATCAGGTGATTCATCTTTAACGAGGTTCTCTCCCACGGTTAGCAGCTATCACCTCCTCCTGGCAGAAATAAGGAAGGAGACGCGGTGATAATCAGGTTGGTTTCGAAGATCCGATGAGACAGAAATGCTTAGGTAGAAAAATAGTATTTGATTAGTGTTAGAGTTAATCTTCTGATATCTTCCACGTAGAGATAAATCTGTTTCATACCTTGGTTCCTCTTTTCTTCCCCTCCGCTTCTCACATCGCCTTCTTCGTTATCTTGGTCATTCCTATCAATTCGAAGTAACCAACAAAAGTGAACTCGACCACCATTCCCTGAGGATCGACCCCTAAGCTTACCACAATACTGAATTAATTAAGAGTAAGATCTAAAGGAGTATAAATATTGTTGACTAACTGTTTTTGAGGCTTTTCAGCAACCCTAAAAGGAGTTAATCACCCACCCCCCAAATAGAATCATGTAGTGTCCTCAGTGCACTTTGAAAGAAAAGGAATGGAAAGAGGGTGAAGGATACCAAACCCATAATGATGGTTGAGAAAGATCCACTTCAGCTTAACATAGTGACCTCTATAAAAGAAAGAAAGAAAACAGCTCAGAAAATACTACAAAAGAAAAAGGAAAAGAAATAGAAAGAAAAAAAATCAAAATAAAAGAGAGATTTTCTGTTGCGACAGTCAGTAGCTACTACTGTTGATATAAGAAGGCTGAGAAAGACTAGTGGAGATCACAATTGCTGGCTGGTCATGCTCAATGTATGGTTTGAGATGCTGGCCATTAACCTTGAAGGTTTTCCCTGTTTTAGGATCTGAAATTAAAACAGCTCCACAATTAGAGATCTGCACAATAATGTAGGGACCATTCCAACAAGACTTGAGTTTATCAGGAAATAATTTTAATTGTGAGTTATATAACCAAACTTTTTGATTCTCATAAAATGATTTACGACTTAAATTCTTGTCATGAAAAGCTTTGAGTTTGGCTTTGTAAATGCAAGAGTTCTCATAAGCTTCATTGCATAGCTCTTGAACTTCCTACATTTGAAGTAGATGATGTTTCCCTACATGGTCTAAAGACAAATTAAGTTGTTTAATAGCCCAATAAGCACGGTGCTCAAGTTTAATCGGTAGATGACAAGATTTACCATAGATAAGACGATAAGGAGACATGCCAATGAGATTTTTACAAGTTGTTCTATAGGCCCACAAGGCATTAGGTAATTTTGCTGCCCAATCCTTACCATCAGGCTGAACAATATTTTTCAAAATTTTTTTAATCTCTCTATTACTGAGTTCTACTTGGCCATTAGCTTGGGGATGATATGGGGTTGTGATCCTAAGTTGGACACCATATTTCTTAAGCAAACTCCTAAAATGACTATTGTTAAAGTGAGATCCCCCATCACGAATGATGGCACGAGGATAGCCACACGGAGAGAGTGTGTTCTGAACAATAAATTTTAAAACAATTTTGTGGTCATTTGTTCTAGTAGGTATGGCTTCTACCCATTTTGAAACATACTCCACAGCTAAAAGAATGTATTCATAACCTGCAGAAGGAGAAAACGGACCCATAAAATCAATTCCCCATAAATCAAAAATTTTTACCTCTAGAATTAGTTGGAGTTGCATTACATCTCTCTTGGAGATGTTCATAGCAGCTTGACAGATTGTACATGACCTGTAGAAATTATAAGCATCTTGAAAAATAGTTGGCCAATAGAAGCCACTTTGAACAATTTTTTCAGCTGTCTTTTTAGAGGCAAAATGTCCCTCACATGTAGAAGAGTGACACATAGTTAAAATATTAAATTGTTCCCCCTCTGGAACACATATGCAGAGGATTTGATAAACTCCTAGGCAAAATAATTCTTGTTCTTCCCAAAAATAATACTTCAGCTCACTAAAAAATTTTTGTTTAATACTTGTAAGCCAGTTAGGAGGTAATTGTCCTATTACCAAGTAATTAACTATGTGAGCATACCAAGGTATTTTGCATGCATTAATAGTAAGCAAATGCTCGTCAGGAAAATCATCCAAGATGGGCACATTAGTATGTATGCATAATCTAGACAGGTGATCAGCCACAGAATTTTCACTTCCTTTTTTATCTTTGATATCTAGATCAAACTCTTGCAACAATAAAAGCCATCTAATCAATCTAGGCTTGGCTTCTTTTTTTGTAAATAAAAACTTAATGGCGGAGTGATCAGTGTAAATTGTAACCTTGCTGCCTAAAAGATAAGATCGAAACTTTTCCAAAGTGAAAAATAATAGCCAATAGTTCTTTTTCAGTAGTAATGTAATTAATTGGGCATCAGCAAGAGTCTTACTAGCATAATAGATGATGACTGATTTCTTGTTAATTTGTTGACTCAATATAGCTCCCACTGCAAAATCAAAAGCATCACACATTAACTCAAAAGGATGGGTCTAGTCAGGACCTTAGAGGATAGGAGCCTCGATAAAAACTTGTTTAATTTTGAGGAAAGTTGATTCCCCTGTAGCATTTATCACAAAATTTTGCTCCTTAGCTAGGAGTTGGGTTAGCGGTTTAGCAAGATTGGCAAAGCCGTCGATAGAAACTTGCATGCCCTAGGAATGAGCGCAGCTAACAAATAAAAGTTGGAAGGGGCAGATTTTGTATCACCTCAATTTTTGCCTTGTTGACTTCTAATCCTTGCTAACTAACTATGTGGCCCAGCACCATGCCTTCAGTTACCATAAAATAGGACTTTTCCCAACTTAAAATGAGTTTCTGTTTCACACAACTCTGCAAAACTTTGGTCAGGTTGATTAAGCAATCATCAAAGGTTTGTCCAAATACAGAAAAGTCATCCATAAAGATTTCTAAACAGTCTCCTACTAATGTGGAGAACATGGCAGTCATACATCATTGGAAGGTGGCTGGTGCATTGCATAGCCTAAATGGCATTCTAGTGAAAGTGTATGTATCAAAGGGGTAGGTAAATGTCATCTTCTCTTGGTCATCAAGGCATATTGCAACTTGGTTATATCCTAAGTATCCGTCCAAAAAATAGATATAATGTTGACCTGCAATGCAAGACGTTCTAAAATTTGATCTATAAAAGGCAAGGGAAAGTGGTCTTTCTTAGTGACCTGGTTTAATTTTCTGTAATCAATACATACCCTCCAACCAGTAGTTAGTCAGGTCTGAATCTCCTCTCCCCTATCATTTACATAGATTGTAATTCCTGATTTTTTTGGGACAACATGAATTGGACTTACCTATGGGCTGTTGGAAATGGCATAAATTATTCCCGCATCCAGCCACTTCACTATTTTTCAGCCTTGACTACCTCTAACATTTTTGGATTAAGTCTCCACTGGACATCTCTAATTGGTTGTGCATTTTCATCAGTAAAAATTCTATACATACATACCTCAGGACTAATACCTTGGATGTTCGAAAGAATCCATCCAATGGCTGGCTTGTATTGCTTGAGTGTGCTCATTAATTTCTCCTCTTGCTCAATTGTCAAGAGGGAGGAGATAATGACAGGAAGTGTATCATGCTGACCGAGATATACATACTTCATGTGGGAAGGCAGCGGCTTCAAGATTGAAGGACTCATTAGAGCTGTTGAGGCTTCTGCCATATCGGTGTCACCGGGTAACTAAAGCATGTGAACTGTCTCTTCGATGAAAAGTTTTTCTACACACACATCAGCAATGTCAATCATGCATGAATCTTTTGATTGGTCAGGATACTTTAGTAATTTTGTAATTTTTAACTCAACTTTTTCTTGCCCAAATTTTAATTCTACTATTCCTTTACCCCAATCTGTTGTGGCTTTAGCCATAGCCAAAAGGGGACGTCCTAAAATTATTGGGGCATGACTAATATTTTCTATTATCTTTATATCAGACACTATAAAGTCTATTGGAAAATAACAGCTCTCAATCTTCACTATAACATCTTCTAAAACTCCATACGGCTGTCGGACTGATCCATCTACTAGCTATAGCTCCACAAATAATGGTTGTAAATCACCAAGTTTATACATGTCATATAGAGTTTTGGGCAATATATTAACACTTGCTCCTGAATCAAGTAAAGAGCGGGTGAAAATCATACCTTGAATTTCACATTTGATGAGAGGAGCTCATGGATCTTGTCGCTTTGTTAAGATCTGATTTAGTAAAATCGAACTTATTGTTTCGGACAATTGAATGCATTTATGTTTCTTTGCAGGAGTGCACAATCCTTTTAAAAATTTAGCATAAGAAGGAATATGATGGATTGCATCTATCAAAGGAATACTAATGGTGACTTGCTTAAAAATTTCTAAAATTTTTGTATCTTGATCTTTAACCTTGGGCTTATCATCCTTTAAAGCTTCAGGAAAAGGAATTAGAGGGCTGTATTTTTCTGGATCAGGTTCTTCCCTCTACTTTCCTTTATCCTTACCTTTTGTCAAATTTTGGTCTTTGGTTGTTGCTAGTTCCTCTTGCTCATTCTCTGAATTTTCTACACCCACAAAATAAGGGACAGATAAGATCTTTTCATTTCGAAGTTTGGAAATAGTATTTAGTAATTCTTTGTCCTGATCATGGAAATTGACTTGATTGACATGATGTTGACTCAAGGCATTAATCAAATTTCGAGGATTAATAGATGGCTGCATTGGGAATTGGCCTGCTTCTCTACTGTTGTTGCTGATTTCCAGCTGCTTACTATTTCACTTCTCGGATCCATTTAGATCAGATTGATGTCTTCCCTTGATCTGTAGTTTCATTCGTTCCATTTCTTGATGTAGCTTTTGCTGTTCTTGCAACATCTACTTCAGTAGCTCCTGTGTAGACAAATCAGATCCACCTGCATGTGACTGTAAGTGATGATTCGAAGGGAAAATATCTTGATTTTGAAAATATTGCCTTTGAAATGACAAGTTCTGTGGAGGAGCAAATGACCCAGGCCGATGGACTATTTCCTAATTTTTCCTCCAACCATTGGCTTGATTAGTGCCAAACTGGTTATGTCTATAATTTGCATTATAGTTATTGTTGAAGAATACATTTTGCCATGTCCTTGCCAACTATGACCCGAAATAAATTGATTTGGTTTGAATTGGCCGTTGACTACCATGATCTTGTCATATTTTGGATAGTCAACTTCTACATGTTCATAGCTTGAACATAGAGCACATGCTGACATATCTTGCTCTTGTTTGGGAAGCTGCTGGTCGAATCCATTTGTTGTGGATTTACTCATCAGTACCTGTACACATTCAGTCAATTTATCTACTTTATCAATAAGTAGTCCAGTCTCTATATTTTTCACATCATGGATGCCTCCTCTTTTGAATCCCGAAGTTCTACCATTCTGGTTTAAAGCATAGTGATGTGCACTATTTTCCGGTAATGTTTCAATAAGATCAATAGCTTCATCTTCATATTTGTTCATAAAAGTCCCACCTGAGGCAGCATCAATCATGTGCCTATCTCTCTCATTCAAACCTTCATAAAAAATCTGTACAAGTTGCCAATTTTGTATCCCATGATGTGGAGACTAATGGGTGTAATCCTTAACTCTCTCCCATGCCTCATAAAAAGATTCTTGAGGCCCTTGCACAAAATTCCTGATTGCCCTCCTAATAGAATTCGTTTTTCCTACTGAATAAAATTTCTTAAGGAATGCTGCCTCCATGTCAGTCCACGAATTTAGCTCCTGGACCAAGCACAAGGCCAGTCCTTAGCTTTATCTTTGAGTGTGAAGGGAAACAATCTCATCTTCACTATCTCAATGGGAATGTTGGGATAATGCGAAAGCTCACAAACTTGTGAGAAATCTTCCAAATGTTTATATGGCTCTTCGTGAGCCATCCCATGAAAATGTGGTAACATTTGGACAAGGTGATGATCAACTCTAAAGTTGACATCATTCTCTATAGGGGCATTGATTCTATTCACTGGTCTATACTATAAGGGAGCTGAGTGATCTCTAAGATGTATTCTTCTATTTTCCCTTCGATTTCCTTCCATTTTTGTTTCTTTTTCCAAAGTCACTTCTAGTTGTGATGATTCTCCTAACTCTTTTGCTGATGGAATGACTACATCCTTCTGGGATCTACATCCTTGCATTTGCATATTTCTAGTTTTGCTAATTCGTTCTACTCTATGACAATGTTATATACCTTGATTAGCAAGAAGTGTATAAAATCCTCAATGACCATAATGAATAAAATTGCATAAAAAATATTCAAAATTAAGTATTTTAAGAAGATAGATGTAATCTTTACAAGGAACCTGAATTGAGATATAACAGGAAATTTTCTTATCTATTGATTATGCACAAGAATTGGCTAGCCTGTAATAATAATTTCTATCCTTATTTTCAAGATGGCCTCTTTGATGCTTTAGAAAAAATTCGAAACTTACTAGATCTTTAAAACAGAATTTCTAATAGAAAGATCTTAGCCACCAAAACTAACAAGAGGAGTTTTAGCCAATTATTCCACAGATATGTAGAAATTATGATTGATCAAAGTTTCGGAAAAATCCTCTAATGGAGAGAAACAGGTCAAAATTTAAAAGTCGAATTTTGAGATTTCTACTTGTTCTAAGGCTAATTTTCTGCTTAAAGTTTTTCTTACGTCATCTTCTCACAATAGCTGTTCCATGTGCCTGTTAATATAAGTCGCAACACAACATAGAAGTTAGGTAATTAATTTCAAATCTGTTCATAGATTAATATCCTTAATCAGTCCTGCAAGTTAGATTTCCAATATTTGTAAGCACACTCTGTAACTATTTTGAGCAATTCACCCTTTATCAAGATAAAGAAAACAGTTAAAATTTCAAATATATTCAATTCACCATATTAAAAATTGTATCAAAACTTTTAATGCTCTTAAAAAGAAAATTTTATCTTGAGGTTGATTTTGCTCAAATAAACCTGCCACATTCAACAAAGAAAGTTAAATGACATGATTCAGTGGATATTGTTCAAGTCAATTTCCCTTAAATTTGTATCATATTTTGCTCGATATCTCTGCACAAAATTCTTCAGAGCTCACTTACCTTGTTCCTTAAAATCTCTCTAAATAATTGACTGGTATTCATGTCACCTTGTCTGATATAGATAAAACTCAAGAAAAAAAAGCATCTTCATTAAAACCATCATGCATAAAATCGTTCAGCACTCAAAATTCCCTGGCAGTGGTATCATTTGATAAGTGAGATTTTCTATAGGTGTTGTTAGTCCTTAATCTCCTCAATCAAAAATATTATGAGTTATGATTTAATTTGATTTGTAGAATAATCGTAGATTGCAGTGAGTCAGATTGTCTCCTCAAAGAATTTAGGGCCTACTATTTAATGCTTATTCTAATGAAAGATAGAATGGAACATAAACAAGGGGTAATGGATTGAAAAGAGAGAAGAAGGGGAAATGATGAATCCAGATCTGACTTCTCAGATCTAGCCGGCGTAAGAATGAGAATCGATTGTTCGTTAATTCTACTCCTAAATACTTAATTAAAATCTAATCTAAACTAAACGGAACCTTCTTCATCTCAAAACTAACTTGGTGTCACTGCTCCTTCTTCCTTACTTCCGCCAGGAAGAGGCATTCACTCAAAGTAGTGGGAGAGACCTCATTCAAGCGAGATGAGGAGCGCTCTAGATTGACACACCTACATTCACACGATGTGGAGCTTGGAAAACCCTAAACCCTTCGGGATGGCTGCATCGCCAAAGGCTTCATTAATCAAAAAGTTGTTCATGACATAAGTTTTTTTTCACATGTATAGGGTAGTTTTCCCTCTCTCTCCTCTCTCGCTCGCCTCTCACACGTGCGCAAGAGGCTGCCCGAAGGTTTTGGTGGCTTCTTTCCTCACAAGGCCACACTCCATTAGATCAGTGGACTCTTCTTGTGAGCTCTCTCTTGAGCCATCGGATCCTTCTCCAGCCAAAAGGTGGCCTCCTCATTCCCGTGAGTGACGATTGGGCTGTTGTATCATAGTCGTTGCTGAAGTGGCTATGACCTGAAATATAAATTCCTAAACTCATTGGAAACTGATTAGAAAAATCACAAAAACATATTAAATGTCTAAAATAATCTGGTTTAATTAGACACCCAAATATGCATGAGGAGGTTGATCTCATAAAATTCTAAGAAATATTTGAAATATTACTAATTCTTGAAACATGTTAAAAACCATATTTATTAATGTAAAAAACACCTTAATAACATCCTGGAAATGTAAAATTAACCAAGTTAAGGTGTATTCTAGCACATTATTCATGTGCTATCATGGACCACTATTTTTTTGCATAATAGTGTTTTATGAATACATCTCACCATCCCATTTTCCTCGATTTTCCATGTATGCTTGGGGGCTTACAATCACCATCGACATAAGTTTCTCTCCAAGCCTCTTATTTTCCCACCCTCTCTCTCTCTCTCTCTCTCTCTCTCTCTCTCTCTCTCTCCCCCTCTTACATACAAACATTTGTTCTCCATGTGACTAGTGCCTTCTTTCTCATGATCACATGCTTCCTCTTCTCTCATTCTCATTTACACATCTCTTCATTTAAGCTTCTACGTCATGTGGGAATTTAAAGAGATCTTATCACTAAGTGTTGTTATTTTTGGGGATGGGTGTCCCCTCTTTGCACAATGGAAGAAATCTAAAAGAGATGGAGGAGAGAGGCAAGATACAACGGACACACAATATATATGTGGTTTGGAGAATCTTCCTCTATCCATGATTGCATAGGGTTCTCATTCTTCCTTGCCAAAGGAAGAGAATTATCTTACAACCATACCTTTGAGGTGACAGCTTTCTCCCCTCTTAATAGTAGGGGGGTCATAGAAAATATATGGTGACGAAAGGACAATCATGTCTTTAATACAAAATTTGCTTTTGGGTGATGCCCCCCAAGAGACCCCTTGCCAAATGACTATAGAGTTGGATCCTCATATGTGCAGAAGAGCCCAATAAAGCCCATTAGATCATTCTCTACATCTTCAATAGTCATAGTTTAAATTGTTTAAAGCATGATTCAGATTGTGTAATAGTACCCTTTCCCAACTTCCTCAACATAATAGGAAGAATAGTGTTTATGAATAGACAAGCTTGTTCTAACAAATGTAATTTGATTATGTTAGACAAACTCTAGATGATGTATGCTAACATACCATAAAAAATGCAAAGATAGACATGATGTTACCATTATCTCATAAAGATGGTCCTATGAAATAACACCATAATGAGGCATCTTGGTAAAGGAGGTGCTCTTAGAGTGAGAAAATTAAACCTAACTACAATATGTGGGTGATGGTCTCAAAAATAACTTGACATGTATAAGAACTAAGAGGCAAAGTGAATGCGAAGATTTTCTTTCTGTGAGCGTATGTGTTGACACATGTTGTATTTCGGTTTAGTGTCTCTATCTTTATATGAGTTCTTTTCCTCACTCCTATCGTGGGCTTTCTCTCAATTTTTCATCACTTAGCGAAGAAGATTCAATCTTTTTATACTAGTTCACCTCTTACTTGATTACTTCTAGTCTTGAAGAATTCTTCCTACTAGATTTTACTATTTTTCTTAGAAATACATGTTGACTTTTGCAAAATCAATAGCCCAAATACACTTGTCTAGTACTCATAGGGATCACACACTTTGTAGGCTAAACAAGGTACAAACTATTGAGTTTTAGACCAGCGAGGATCAACAAGGGGTTGAATTGAATCCCTTTTTTCTCTTGAGTAAAGAATTTCTCTTCGTAAACTCCTCCTCTTATTAGGATGTGATCATGAACACTATGATTTATAGTGGTTCGACATCAACGTACATCTACTCTCCAAGGGTAGTCCTTATCCTTAGGTTTCACTATTAGATTGTAAAAATCACAACCACTGATTTCATGAGCTCAACTCTCCCAAGATTTCACTAAGAAATCCCCTTCGACATTCATGGCTCTAGGAGGCCTACATTATTATTTTTACAAGACAACTTTCAAAAGTGATTAGATAAATAATCATCAAAGATAACCTATAAATATAATAATTGATCATTGTGGGTATATTTAGAAGATGAGCTTTGAATGCTCTAGATTGTTGCAACAATGAAGACAAATGTTTTGCAAGTAGATTTTTTGTCTTCTTGTTGTTGTTGTCAGCTAGTACACTGGCTTGAAGGCTTGTTGTTAAGTGCTACTCAAGGGTAGAAAGGTATCTTATATACTTCCCTCAAGAATAATTCTTTTTCAATTAATACACAACTAGCTAGTGAATCCTCTCTCTCCTCTTCTTGAATGCACTACACAAAGATCAAATTAATAGTGGAAGAATGTGAGAATAAAAGTAGTCATTAAATATTAATTCTTCCTATTGGAGATCAATGATATTTATAGATAAATAAGGTGAAAACTATTCATAGATTTTCTCAAATTGCCAATGACTAGATTCACATAAAATATAATTAAATTCAAAACTTATATAAATCTAATACGATACGTCCTTTAACTATTTTGAATATCTTCTAAGGAAACTAACATGCGAATCTTTTAAGACTTATCACTCATATCTAATAGTAGTCGGTTCACATAAACTCAATAGAAATCCGATAAACTTTGTTGTGAACCTAACAAGACATATCTTACGAAAGTGATGTGTTATCATATTAATTAAATTTGAATTTAGTTAAACAAGATATGAGATGTAAGTACATTATGTGATCTTCAATCTCAATATTTTAAATCATAACTTTTTTCTAAAATTGATATGTACAATTTTCAACATATAGTCAATATATATTAAAAAAATCTTTTTTAGTGAATTTGACACTTGAGTGATAATTTGATTGAATCAATATTTAAATCATCATATAGTTATAAAGTAAAATCATGGGTCTATAGATACTTGAATGAGCTTTCAGACACATATTTTATTCTACCTAAACTCATTAATTTGCTTGGTGAAATCATTACTCTAACTATCATAATTTTTACAGATAATAATATTTTCTCATAATAGCAAGCAATATGATGTATTTCTCATGATCTTATAATTCAAGCACTTAGATTTATATGAAAAGATATTCTTCATTGATTAACTTATCAATTACATAATATCATGACATTCATGCTTCATATGTGAGATAAAACATATTGCATCATAGTTCATATTCTATATAGATTTATGATGCATTCGACATTCAGCCACGTATGTATATTGTTGAAATATAATTAGTTGAAAATGATTATTCTTAATTGACCTTAATTAATTTTTTCATCATCAAATTATAATGACTTCATGACTCTAACACAAAAATCTCGTATTTGTATCCAAAACCTCTTCACTCACCATTGATATCTTGTGAAAATTATATGTCAATCTATTATCAAATCATAGAGAATAATACATATTTGAGAAGTATTTCACAAGTTATCATGTTAATTATTTTATTTCTCACTTAAATGAACCTCCCTAAATCTTGACTTAAATTGATATTTTATGAATAAAAAGAAAATTGACCATAATTTATTTTAGATCTTGAGGCTTAATTCTCATTTATTCTATTTTTAAATAAATATTATTATGCTAAATTTTTATGATATTTTCTATCATTTTTCTGAAAATTTTAGGTATTAAAATAAATATAAAAAGAGAGGAAAATGGGCACACTACTAGTGGGCTAGAGGCATGCCACTTAATGGGCCTGACATGGACTATAGGCCACACTGCGTCTAGAAGTAGGCCTAGAGGGCACATGATGAGCTCAAATTTATGTAGGTGTCATTAAGCTTAAATATTTTCAATAAAAAGTAAGATAAATTGATCCTAAATCTAATTTTCATAAGAATCCATAGATAGCAATGAGTCAGGTCATATCCTTAGGGAATTTGGACTAAATGATTTAACACTCATATGTTTAAGTGAAAGAGAAAAAGAAAAAGTTGAAGGACATGGGAAAAACGTGGATGCAATAGATGAGAAGGGTGAGTGATGAGTTCCTGATCTGATTTCTCAAATTTGGAAGGGATGAAACCAGAAATAGGATGATGCATAAAATAATATTTCTTAAACCTAACCTACTTCTCATTTTGGACTAAAATCTAACCCTAGATGAATAGGGATATCATTCACTACAAAACTAACATACCTTCACCACTCCTTCCCTATTTCCACCAAGAATAGGTGTTCTCTTGCAACAATGGGAGAGGCCTCATTCAGGCGAGATGAACTTCCATTCTTGTTGCAATACACTTGCAAGGATGTAAGGTGGAGCCCTAGAAAACCTTTCCCCTTTGGGTGGGTGCAAGGACCATGATTTTCCACTATCAAAAGAGTTCATAACATCATTTTTCCCCCAATATATGGAGCAACACCCTCTCTTCTTTCTCTCTCTTCTCTATGTACGAGAGAGGTTGTTAGAAGGTTCTAGTGACTTTGCACATTTCTAGATAGCTGCACCCCATTAGATCTGTGGGTCTCCTCTCTCTAATGCTGTCCACCGTTGGATGGCTGGTTCCCCACCAGGTCACCTTCCATCGTTAGATTGTTGAGCCCTCCTTCTTTGATGCCTCTATTCTTTGACTGTTGGATTACTTTTATCATATGAAGCACTTGCTGCATGCAACAGCCAGATTCTAACCACATATTGGATACCTTAGACCTGAGTAATAAGTCACTAAAAATTGTTTGAAGAGAGTTAATAAATACTTGAAATATAATGTCCATCATGGCCATGTTTAATGTGGCATCAAATATGTATGAAAAGAATAACTCAAGAAAATTCAAGGAAATACTAGAAACATTGATATACTTCCAAACATATTAAAATCATTTCATTGGGGTGAGTAAATGCCGAATAATATCCCAAAGAGTGCTAAAATATAGAAGATAAATGTGCATTTCTGACCTAATATTTATGTGTTATTAGAGCACTGCCTCGTGACCCATGTAAATGGGTCATGGATCATAGTAGAGAAGAGGGTTTGGGTCGCATAGGCTCATCTCCACATCAATAGGAAGCAGAGGGTGGGACCCAAATCAACCCTAGGAGCTAGGGCTGGAACCCAAATCTTCCCTTTCAAAGATGCCTCTGATCACTAGAAGGGGCAAGTTAATATATAGTAGAAATATTTCTTAAAACTTCTAATTTGGGACAAAAACTAGTCTCTCTTGCCTTTTTAGATCTAACAGTAGCACGACAACAGTGGCCAAATCTGATGCACCAAATAAACCCACGTCACAGCCCACTACCACTACGAAAAAGTAATTCTAGGATCCAATGGCGGCCGCTATTAGATATGAAAATCCAGGAGATGCCACATCACAGCCCACCATCCCACAAAAAATAGTTGTTAATCTGATAGTGGCTATCATGGCATCCAACGCATAGGAATGCGCCATGTCGCAACTGTCATCATATGAAAAGTAGTGTCTGATCCAACGATGGCTGCTATTAGATCCAATGCACCAGAAAGTGACATGTTGCCGATCACTAGCAAGTGTTGTAGTGGGCACACAGATCCCAATAAAGCACATGCAAAAGGAGTGAGAGGCGACGAGAATTTAACAGTGACTATTGGGCCATGTCACCCCTCTTTAGAGCAAAATGATGGCATGGGGATCTAATGGTCTTCATCGAGCCATACATTAGAGGATATATTTACAAATATTGATTATCATTTAGTAAAATAGACAATATTGATTATTCTCTCATACGCATAGAAGGGTATATTTACAAATATCAATTATTATCTCATAAAATTGATAATATTGATTATTGCCACACAAGAAAAGAGGAAAATGTTAGAAAAATTAGAAAAAAATTGGAAAAATAAGAAGTTAAAATAGAAAATGAGGTTTGCAAATCTAGGGAACAAAAAGGAGAAAGAAGAGAGAGAAATAAAGCCTTTTTCGAGTTGTTCTTTCATTGTCCTTGAAAAAAAATCTTGTTCTTCTTTTTCATATGAAAATAAAAATTTGAAGAGTGCATCATTGATTTTTATTGTTCTCCTCTACTCTTCTCACCTTAAATCCATTCCATTGAACTTGATGCAAGATTGAGAAGTGCTACCCAAAGGTTGACATCAAGCATGCATTCTAAGGGTTGTAAGTTTGACTTTTTATAGAGTTTTCATTATTTTCTTGTTAGATCTGTGAAATAAATTTATTTTCTTAGTTTTACTCATATATTTACTTATTTATTTTATATTTTAATTATTCAAAAGTATATTTTATTTACTATTTTTAATTCTTTTAAGTTTTAAATTCGTATTTACATTTATTTGCTATTTTATTTCCTTTATTACTTTGAATATGAATTTAAATCTTCAAATCAATTTCATGATCCACTAAATTAGAGAGTAAAAATATTTTTAAAAGCTCTCTCTAAGGAGATGACCTAGCTCACCACTATATCCATTTAAACTTATTTTTGGTGAATTTAGTTCTATAGATTATTAAAATTGATTGATGATTTTAATAATGATTTAGGGTACATCAGTCACCTAATTACCTCTAGGCCTGATGAAAAGCATGATCAAAATATTTAAAAGTTGTGTTGATCACCAATATTGCATGTAGAATGGATGAAACAATTCATGTGCTATTGAAGCTCAAGGTGGATTTGCCTTGTTCATAAGAGTTGATTGATCATGTATCGAATTGTAAAATTCTATATTCTTGTTTCCAGTGCTTCTCTTACTTGTTGGATATAGATCTTCAATAATTTCCCACTTTAAAAGGGTTAGATAAAATTGAGAAAGTAATTCAAATTATTACTATTTTCTAGAACATGCGATAACAACCTGTGACTAATTCAAATATTTTAACGTACTATTCCTTCATCCCATCAATTTGAAATTTGAATTGGAGATTATTCTTTTAGGGACAAACAAGTTTTTTGTCAACATTGATTACAAACATGATTATGAAGTCAGTTGTTTGATCCACATAAGTAGTTGACATGTCACTATTTAATTTTTAAGCTTGAAACTCATTTCAATAAATATTGTGCTTTAATTATTCATCAAAATCTTTTTATCTCAAATATCAATCCTTTATATTCAATGATCTGTTATAATCTCACAAGAAAAATAATAAATGATTGTATGAAATTATTTTTAAAAAATTTAATAATTATAATAAGCTTGTGAAATAAATTAAAATTAATAAATAATTTTCTCATATTTAATATCAAAACTTATGGCCAAGGGCATCAACAATCTCTCCTTTTTGATACCTAGAAAAATTTTCTCAAAAAATATATTTATCTATATATTTATATGCATAAAAATGTAATTGTGAATTAATGCAAGTAATAAGCATAAAACATTTGACATCAATAAAAATAAACATTTAATTTCAACAAATGTGCCAATGCAATAACATTCAAACAAAACATTCATAGTGCAAAAATAACATATGTCCACAATTTATCTATGGAGGTTCAAGCAATGAAACATTCATATGTTGACTACATAATTGCTCTCCCTTGTGTACTCATTTAGTTTTCTCAATCTTAATATTTATCCTTATTTTTTAAGATAAAAAATACATAAAAGTTCACAGGAGAGTAAAGAATACAAACTTTATGTGAGTTGAAAATCACATAAAAAGTGCGTGAAGATTTAAAATATTATTTTCAATGTTTTGAAGCCTATCTTCCATCAATTTGAGGCATTTCTCTACTTGTTTGAAACTTTTGTTAAATTTTTTGACAATATGAATATTTTCAGGGAAAGTGAGAGTTCAGGATGATAAATTTAAAATGGAAGATGGACTATGAAACCATTGATCATCAATATGAATATAATATATTCAATAAAGAGTTGATTCAACAATGATATAATAAGAATAATAGCTAATAGATTTTTCCTTATATATGTCTAAATGAAAGTGTTGAAGAATACGTGTAACAATGGTTCTAAGAAAAATAATAAGATCATATTTGATGGTTGTTTTCATCTGCTATATAAATGGTGCACTAAAATTGATTGAAATGTCTTCTATGATGCAATATAAAATGGAAACAAATTTGTCTGAAATCCTATCATGTGCACCACTTCTATGTCATATAAGGTGACATATAACAAAATATATGTCATGATGGGATAATAGAAGATGAAATGATTTCGTATTCTACATCAATACATTTTGCATTCTAGTCAATGATGATAAAAAAATATAGATGGTGTCTTTGGTAACAGTGAGATAAGGTCTAGATAGAATATTAAGAATAAAATTAAGGATGTTTGTGATGAGGTCAATGAAAGTGCTTTTGACATATGTAGTAAGTCCATCAGATGTTTCAATAGCATTATTATAAAATAACGTAATAATATTTAGAAAATTACCAATAGAGTCAGATATGAAATGTGTAAGTTCAAGGGCATCAAAATAGCTCTTCATGTTGATTTGTTGGGAATTAAATAATTTCAAATCAATCAATTTACCAAAGAAGTTTTCGGTCTTTAAGGTTAAATGTTTTCTCAAGTTATTTTGTGGGGAATAATAAGGAAAAATACTTAGGAGATGTAGGAATACTAGAATGGGCAGTGTCATTGGCTCTTGGTCGTTTAGACTTCTTGGTCTTTACTCAAAGTTCTCTTAGGATAATCTCTTTTGCGTGTTTTGATTTTTGAGAGGCTTTTCCAGTAGAGGATGACTTTCTTTCTTAGTGGAGATGATTTAGCAAGTAGTGGGTTGCTGGATAGAGAATCAATAATAGATTCAGGGAATATTGGCATGGTATCAAAGAGTTTATTATTACACTGGCCATGTAGTGGTTCTGGAAATTCAGCAAATTTAAAATTATAAATTTTGGAAAATAAGGAAATTATTAATAAAGAAATATTTTTAGTAGATTTTCCAAGTCGATCACAGGGAAGATGAAGTACTATTAATTATTTATGATTTTTATTTGATATATTATATTTTTTTAATTATTTTCTGGCCAAATTATAACGAAATAAGCTAAAATTGTGAATTTGGGGGTTATTGATATCAGCTGACATCAACCTGCGAAGAACAGTCCCAAATTCGCGGGTCGACGAAATACGTCGACATGTAAATGGATCAAACCAAAGCCACAATGATGGAAATAAGAGATAAATAGAAAAGGGCTTTTGTTCGAAACATGATGAAGGATCCAAAGATGTATTTTTGGAATCTAAAAATAGTAAAAATGATTAGAGATTAAAGTTTACGGAAGAACTGGGCGGCGCAGTTGTCGATTGGATTTCCGCCCAAATACGATCGATTTGTGTAGGCTCGGTGCACCAATTGGTTTCCTACACCTTCTCCAATCGATGGTTGACAATCTCAGCAATTGTCACTTGTTGAAATCAAGTAGTGAAGGTGATTCAACTCCGAGCATGCCATGGCGTTCGGAGAAGGATCCCCGGAAGAAATTCTTCACCGTTTGTATCGGGCAAAGAATGGGGAAGATTTATGGAAGAAGTTCAGCCTCTGTAGCAGCTAAATGAGGGGGAAATTTGGACGAAATCCATCTTTTCTATCGGATGGACGGATTGGGCGAAATCCGGCCTTTGTAGCGGTCAGACGAGAGGGGTTTTGATCCAAGAGAGGGATAGAATAATTGAGGATGCTTTCTTCTTCTCCAGAAACACCTTTTCAATCTTCATTTGCACATATTTCACTGATTTGTTACAAGTAATTGTCATATTTGTTGCTGCAATCCATGCGTCCGCCGTTAACACAAAAACCCTGAAAAGATTTGATTTTTCATTAGTTTTAAAAGATTATAAACTATAAAAATGACATGCATTAAATTATAACAAAATTTCCAATTGAGTTTTTTTCAATTTACTTGGTGAATTTCTCTTTGGAGAATCAATTGATCATCCGGCGTGATTTTTGCCGATTTTTCAGGATTTTCACTGATTTTCTGAATTTAATGATTTTTCTCAAATTTCCATAATATGTCTATAAAATCAAAATAACCTTATAAATATTCTAAAAAATAATATAAAACATAAAAACATGATGAGAAATATTTTCATCATATTACATGACTGATTTCTTCATGTAATTCTTAGAAATTAACATTAAAATCATATAAATCATTTTAAATCTAACTTTTCTAATTTAAAGTATTCTGCAAGTATTTTAATTAAAATCAAAGTATAAATCACAGAAACACTAAGGACATTATCATGTAAATATTGAGAGTTATCACTTCTATATAAGCGACATAGTCACTTGTTCATTGAAGCTTATTTAGACTTAGGCTATATTGAAGATTGTGGTGAAAGAAAATCTACCTCTAAGTTTGCATTTATCTTAGTGGCAACTTGGTCATGTGGCACAGCAAGAAGTAGAACATTTTCTCCAAGTCAAGTGTAAAGGTGGAATATAGATCAATAGCACAAACGAGATCTGAGATGATGTGGCTACGATAATTATTTTTTGACCTTGGGTTTCCTATTCATACTCTCATCAAGAAGCACAATGATAATCAGACCGCCATTTTTATTGATAACAATCCTACCTTTAATGAGTGCACCAAACATATTAAGGTTGATTGTCGTTATATTCAAGATATGATCTTACATAGCCTAATCTTCACTTCTTACACATCTACCTTAGAGTAGTTGGTAGACATCTTCATCAAAGGATTCACTAGTAAGTCTTATGACTTACTTTGTGACAAGTTGGGCATGATTGATATTTACACTCCAGCTTGAGGGGGTGTGTGAACATTGATCTGTGTGTGTGTGTTTTGCTTATTGGACCTCTTTTTGTACCCTTTATTGGGTCCATTACATTGGACCCATTTATGATTTTATATATATAGGGCCTTGTCTCTCTTAGAGTAGTTGTGCCCTATTCTCCTCTCCTTTCACTATAAGGTTAATGGAACTGAACATTGTGGTCTTGTATTGCTGTAGACAAGAAATCATGATACCTAATATCCACACTATAATCAATGATTAAGAGAAGAAGTGGGAGGAAGAAGGCACTGTAGATTTAATGTGGTATAAAAGTAAATTAACCTCTTGATTGCCAAAAGGAGAAAGAGAATAGCCACTTAATTGAGAAACAAAATATAGCACTAAGTGGAGGAAAACTAACCCTAACCTTGCCATGAGAAGGGACGAGACATTATAACCTCTCCCAATAGGTTGACCAAGTCACCCTTAAAAGTCTCCACCTTGCCTTGGTCAACATAGGCATTATTCAAGCTTGACACCAAATCCTTTATAACTTCTTATAGCTAGAATAATAAAGAAATTTGCATACCCTCCCAACGAAGAGATTAATTTCAAGTACTGAAAAATATAATTAAGTTCAAATAATTTTAGAACTTTGAAAATAGAAGAGTCTATGTTAACATGTTAGTTAATTTTCTTTGGTACCAATCTTTTGCACAAAAATCTCCTATTTGAAAGTAATTTTATGAATTAAGTGGTTCCAAACATCACTGTCATATCCATTTTTGACATATATAATCTTTAACTAAATGAATAGTGCTTTGATTATCCCAATGAGCACTAGTCATCTTTCGACATTAATTGAGTTCACAAAATAAACCATATTAATCATATGGCTTGCTTTATCACCTTTGTAATTGTCATAAATTCTAACTTTTTAGTAGATAATGCAATAGTAAGATTTAAAGTACCATTCCAAGTAATAGCACAACTACAAACTAAAAATATAAATTAAGAAACCTCTTTTTATCAAGATATTTTTCAAAATCTAAATTAGGAAATTCTATCAAAGTGTCACCAATTTTCCCAAACTCTAAACATGTATTTATAGTACCTAGAAAAACCTTAAAATACACTTTTTAGCATGTTAATGTACTTTACCTATGCAAGCTAAAAATATCTCATTTTAGATACAATGTGAGTTCAAGTATTAAAATATTACATGAATTTCACGGAAATAAGCTTTAACTTTTGAAAAAAATGTTTTAGATTTTTTTCTTATTTTTTTTAAATTTAATTTAATTTTCATAATTTATTTCGGATTGAAATATCTTGCATATTATTTTCCGAAATAAATAAATTAATTAAAAAAACTCTTTAAGGGCACTCTGCACTTAGTGGGCCTAATGTGGGACAAGGGCCCCACCATTGCACGTCCCAAGTCAGTGAGGACCGTAGTTCGTCTCACAAGGTGTGGATGATATATTTCTAGGCCAAGAGGTAAGGCATTTCACAGCCCATTGGGCTGCCCGGTTCTCAATCTAGGTTGGGCCTTTGGGAACTAGTGATGAAATCTAATTACTCATTAAAGAATGAATGTTCAAATGGTTGTGGATGATATAATTGCAAAAAGTTCACTGAAATAACTGATGTGGACTAAATTTATTTTGTTTTATTTTGCAACATTTGGTTGTGACTGTTGGATCACTACATTCACCTGATCTAATACTTTAGAACGTGCCACATCACCCTTATTTGATTGACATATTGGTAGGGGTTTGATACCTAGAACGAACAACTGATTATCTCGGTTTTTTGAAAGCACCACATACCCCCTAAGTGTAAAACTAGATTTGACAGCTCACAACATTGCAATTTGATGATGTACAGAGTGCCATGTACCCTTGATGTAAGTGAATGATTTGACAATGTGCAACAATTCGATCAGATGGTAGAGAAAGTGCCATGCAATGAGGGTGCTTAAGTTTTGGTGGGGCATATCAACAATTCTCAATTATTGTCTGGTAAAATAGATAGTATTAATTATCACAAGTGAAATAAAATAATAGATAGTTCTTTGACAATGGGTATTCCATCTTCTTGCCTATTCACATAGTCATAGCCTCCCACGACCAACAAGCCCTCTCCCTAAGACTCTCAACTGCACTTAGAGCCTCTTGCGAGTGGCCACAAGTCTTCTCTTCTCCCCTAGTCAGTGGTGATACTGGTGTCTATCCCTCTTTGCATAGAATCTTTCTAGCGAGCAGCATAGAGCTGTCATATGATCTTGATGCACTTTTTGGCATGGTGTGACATAATTGGATCATACAAAGCCATCACATTGGTATCTCTTGTTGTTTTCGAAGGTAGACCCATCAAAGGACAACATTAGTTTTAGATTTATTTTATTTTATGCTTGATTTTTATCACAAACGATAACTTCTAGACATTTGCCAAAAATAATCAAAAGAACTCAAAGAATACTTGATAAAAAGGCATCATTTCTATCTCAAATCTTTTATAACTCGTCATGAATCATCATAAGAATGATTTTGAATCATATCATATTGATTTTGATTAGGAGATCCAGCTGAAAATCCTTGTCTTTTTTTGGGGTAGTAGAAGAAATTTTTAGTGATTTTCTAGTGATTTCTTTTCAATTTTCCAGTGGTTTGGTATTTTCCATTTTTATTCTTAATATCTAATCCTTCAAAATCAGTGCAAAACTGATTCAAGCATTTTTTGGCGTGATTTCACACCATTCTTGTGAGTTCTCTCTTGTGTCTGTCTGAAAATTGTAATTAAAATGGCACGAGGCATGTTGACTATGATTTTCTCTCTCCTATTATCATCTATTTGCATCTTTTCTCTTTCCTCTTTTCCACATAAAATTCATTTAAAATCCCTTATAAATCCCATGTGTATCCCTCAAAAAATTACTTCAAAAGTCCATTCAAAATCCCATGTCTATCCTCCAAAGTTCATCTATCTAATCCTTTCAAAATCTCACGTCTATCTCCCTATTATTTTCTCTCTTTATTAAAAGACCCAAAAATATTAATTTTTATTATTTAAATAATAAATTCAGAAAAGTTTAAAATCACTTTAAAAATAAAAATAAAAATAAAATTAATTCTCATGATAGATTATTCTTACTCTCTATGTTCAACTTGAATTCATTTCTATACTAACTTTTAGTTAAATTTTAATTTAAATATTATTAGATTGTGGGTATTTAACATCAATGACAAATATCCATCATTAGCCATATATTGGCTAACAATAGTAATTGTCTACAATATTTGTGGGTGCAGACCATGGCATACATCATGTTCTCCACATCACTTGCTTATATTACTAAAGTGTTGAACATATAACATGAATTTTTCCTCTTTTGGATATTGTGTTGATAAAAAGATGAAAGTTTAAAATGAGAAACAAAGGGCTGCTAACAATTATGACATCGCACATGGTAGAGTGTATAAATATCTTTTTACTATGATTAGCTTGAGTCAAATCGAATTCATTTGCCCCTATCTATTGGAATTTTTATTTGGAGAATCTTCTTACCTATTTCCAAATCTTTCATTACATACTAAAGAATTATTTCAACCTACAAATTTGAGACATTTCTTTTGGCACAATTAAAATATAGTAACCATAAAATAAGAGATAAGCATATGAATAATTTCATAATTTTTTGAGATAAACAGAATTTTCAAATTTAGTCCTAGAGAGCCCATATATTAAATTCTCTTAATAAATGCTGGATTTAAGGCCACACTTAAATCAAGAATTGGGATCTAAATTGATCATAATTTAATTTTTACTTTTGATGATTTAATTCAAGTTTTCTTGGCAGTGGACAGATCATGAGACTATTTTTATATATCTCATCTCTCGTAGTCCGTTCGTTAGCTGATGTTCAAATCAGTCTCCGCAGTTACAATATCCCTGCGCGAGTGAGCGTGAGAGAGATAGAGAGAGAGGTGGCAGGTAAACAAATAGAGCAGCTAGACGTTCACCGACTGTATCAAACAACTGGATTCTGCATTCCGAAGGAAACCTTGTTATTCTCGTGTGTTAAAGAGAATCAAATTTTCTTCGAGGAGCGGACTGTTGATGATAATGAGATTGTCATCAAGAAGAGGTGTGCAGCCTCTAGAGGGGGATGGCTATGGGGCAACGTCTCATGGAGAAATGCTGACGGAGCCCCAAGTATCACGGCCCAGAAGCACAACGGGACGGAGATCGGGAAAAGAACCATAGGCTACAAGGTTGCCCGGTCAAGTAGGATGCCGTGAACGCTGTCTAAACGTGAAGGCCATAGAACCGCGGACCTCGCCGCGGGTTTGAGGGAGCATTAAGTAACAACCGCTGCTCGTGAGACGGCGATCAGACCGCAGCCTGCCGTCCATCCTCCCCCTACTTTCTGCAAACTAAGTTCGGCTTCGCGCTGAAAAGCTTCAGCTTCATTTCTCCTGGAGTTGAGCCCCAGGAGGGAGATGACCAACCTTTGGTTCATTCCCCCTGTACAATCGAATGCCCGGGGGTCAGACCCACATGTTATGCCTGCCTGAAGGGAATAAGCTCGACGCTGATCAGAGCTTAGAAGGCGTCAGCTAAGGAGATAGGAGACGGAATGCCCACTACTTTCTTGTATTCCTTTCTTGGGACAGTTAGGTCCCACGTACTGGTTTGGCAAGGTTGTTATAACCGAGCCCGCCAAACTCTTTTAAAATGTATGGCCCCCCTTCTTTCGTGAATAACAGAGAGTGTTGACGTTCTTCTTCCTTACGGGGTTGCTGCCTTCCCTCTCGATCTCTCTGTATGCTGGTCTTCGTGCTCCGGCGTATGATCTTTTTCCAACACTGCCTGTTCGTCCTACCCATCGCCCACGGGAACCGTACTCTATAAAAACCCACCCTGCTCCACTCGAATCCCTCATACACTAATCCGCAGGGAGCTTCCCCTCATCATCTCCAGCACAGTCGTCACCTTCTTCTTTATACACCGCTTCCTCCAGCAGTCCATCGAGCTCCTCGAGGAGCTCAACCTCCCAAAGGGCCTCCTCCCCATCGAGAACGTGGAGGAGATCGGCATCAACCGTCACACCGGCTTCGTGTGGCTCCGCCAGAAGAAGGCCCTCAACTACACCTTCCGCAAGGTGGGCCGCCTCGTCTCCTACGGCGCCGAGGTCACGGGCTTCGTGGAGGACCGCCGCATGCGGCGCGTGACGGGGGTGAAGTCCAGGGAGATGCTCATCTGGATCCCGCTGGGAGAGTTCTTCATGGATCCCAGGGACCCCACCAAGATCACCTTCAGGACGCCCGCGGGACTGTCCAAGACCTGCCAGGCCTCGGCCTTCGAGTTCGAGGAGCAGGGAAACCAGAGATTACTCGCATGATAATTACGTTCGCATTCAATGAAACAATTGTTCTAGAAAATGTTGACTGTTCGTTGCTCTAGCTCAGAATGAACGAGAGAAATATAGCTTGTTTTAATGAAGTCACCTATGCTGACTCTGGATTCCTTTTCTCCGTCATCTTCCAGTCAAAACGTTTATGATAATCGTGAGCTGGAGAGGACAGTCGGCCATCTCTTTGCCGTTTTTCCTTCGGGATATTGAATGAGGATAATTTGCGAAGCTTAAGCGTGGGATCCCATCAAAGTAAGATTCAGAGTGTCGCCCAAATGAGGTAAATGATGGTGTGTTGGTCACCAGACAATTAAGAAAACCTTGTTGGGATGATCCTTCGTCACTCTTCCTACGAGTACTCGTCTGAGTGTGCGAAGCATTCATTTCAACTTACAAGAACTTACTCACATGACTGGAAGAAGACTCGTCGGTCTCGAAAGGAGAAAAAATTGCTTTTAGCAATGTGCATCGTGCATTTGACACGGGCTCTACGTAAACGATAAGTGTATGGCGCAAAGGAGTTGAGGGGCTTTCCAATTGACGATGTCTTGAAATATATCAATGAAGGTATCTCTATAATGCATTTCCTTTGAGACCTAAGTGAGTGATATTTGTGCCATTGTTTGATTTTTCTTCTTTGGTCATTTTCCATTTAAGTTTTCATTTACTGTGACAACCGTCATGCTTGAACCAGACCATGTTAGGCCTTTCGCTTTAAATTGCCGGTTTGTTCAGGCATATTGATATCGATTGCGCCTCATTTAAATTTAATGTTTTTCAATCATAATTAAGGTGAATTGTGTTTTTAATGACAATCTTGCATGGTGGACTCGACCACTACTGCCGTCCGGAGTGAGAAGAGAGAGAAAGAGCGACAAGAGCGTGATGACGTAACATCGAACTTCGTCTCCTGTGCATCTGGTTCCACCAATGACAAGCAGCGTACCCGTTGACAAGTAGCGACCCCGTGGATTAGCATTATTTATGATGTAGGGGTTTAAGGTCACATGCGGATCATCAAAGCAAGAAATACAGCTAATAGCGTCGACAATTTGGCACCGCATTCACTACCAGTAGGCCACCTCGCTGCCAACTAACACCTAGCATCTACTAGTTCAATCCCTCCATCCCCACCATCACTCCATTACTTTTAAATATCTTACTAACTCTACGACCATGGTACAAGTTTCCGTCTATTGGACTCTTTCTTTAAGGTAACTCCTTAGCGGCAACGTCAGTCCGGATTCCTTTGACTTCCATTTTATAATCCTTTTGAAAGTTGAACCATTTGCAGTGGTTTGGACCGGAAACTTTTGGTGCAGATTTGGCATTGTGAAGCTTAAATTATTATGTAATTTTTATTTTCTTCATTACAATAAGTACGTTAAAATTTTAATATGATAGAAAATCAGTTGGTCAGGCTCGTCAACGGAGTACACGAGAAAGAGGTTGAATTGTGCTGTCGTCTCTATAGCATGTAGCCAATCAAGTTGGCCTGAACATTAAGGATTAGTTATGAGGCCGGAGTGGCCTCCCTAGTACGCATCTGGAGACTTTGACCCAACCCATGGTATGACTGACGTGAGATTGATTAATCACGAGGTGACCAATAATGTAATTACAAGTGTTGTCTTCCATATCTCTCTCTCTCTCACCAGGGGATAAGCTGAAGAATGGGTAACCACCAGTTTGGCGTATTGGGTTCTACATAGCAAACAGCGAAATCACCCTTGTCAATTTACTTCTCCTTCCTGTTCTTTACTGCAGGCTTTGGTCTTAGGGCAGCCAGAAGAGGACTGCTCACGTCTGACCCCATTGAAAATAAAAGAGAAACCGTAAGGCTCGTCGTCCTGGGACATCTTTGAGTATTTCTGCCTGTATTGCAGCCGTTCCTTCTCGGTACTAACTGTTCTTTTGGGTATTCTCCGCGCTTCTTCCTGGCCGATCTGTTCAACATACCACTCTCTCTCTCTCTCTCTCTCTCTCTCTCTCTCTCTCTCTCCCTGTGCGGCAGCCCACGAATCGGTCTGATGTCGCTCTCTGTCGCCCTCCCTGTGCCAGGTCGCTTTGTGAGTTCTTCTTGCTTGCTAGCATAGCCCCCACATACTCTTTCAACCTCCGCCACTAGCACTGATTCATTCCATCATGTGCTACTTCTGAGCCTCTACGGCAAGGTTCGCCCCCTCCGTCCGTGGACCTTGTACACTGTATCGAATCCCTGAGGAGGTTGACTGCCCGTTCGTTCAATCTAATGTACAAAGTCGTGGCCGGCAGGCGAAACGTAGTCAAGGAATGAAGTGCATAAAGTGCTCCTAGGGTATGTGAGCATAAAGTAAGCATAAAGTGCACCTTAAATGGAACGTGATGGTACAGTGCACCCTAAATGGTTCGCCAACTTTACGTATCGGCTGCACTGCCAAACCGATAGGCAGTTAGTTGTCAGTCCTGCTGCTGTCAGCCAATGAACAACCAACTCGGAATGGCCGTATGCTTCCACAAATAATCCATAGTTATGACGGCGTTGGATTGAATCTCCGGCCTACCTCCGCACGGCAGCAACGAATAACCTCTCCTAGTGAAATAGATTAACGTACCATTAAAGTATTTTAAACTTTACAAGGTCCTTCGGCAAAGGTAACCCTAAATACTGTATTTTTGCCGTGTCTTGTGCAGTTTACAAAATGTTTTCCCGATTGCTGGGACTATTTACCATGATATGTATGATATTTGATGGGAATGGAGAAAAGAGTGAACAAATCAGCGAAGACAACCGCAAATGAATGGTTGGGATACCACCAGAATATTAGGCTTTATTCCATCGTCACGGGGGAGAATTATGGTTTTACCCACGTTCGTGACAGAGCCAAGTAAGTGCTTTAGCTCGACACTAGCAACCAAACATGAAGTCATCTGATCGCTGACGGCTTTTGCATACCATGATTCAATGATATAATCACTAAGGAAATTTATATCTATGCTTAGACGACTCCGAGACTTTACAACTATAACCAGCCAATTTTTCAAAAAGTTATCGTCTAACTAACATAGATGTATATTATAGAGGCTACTCGGGCTTCATAACTAATCCTTAAGGTTCAGGCAAACTTTTTCAGACGACAGCACGGTTTAACCCCTTTGTTCGTGCACTCCACTGATGAACCTAACCAACTGATTTTCTATCATATTAAAACTTTGAAGTATTTTTTGTAATCAATAAAGTAACAATTCACTCACATATTAAGGGTTCATATTGTCAAATCTACGCCATTTCAAATGGGTATTAAACACTAAAATATATTTCCAAAATGAAAGTCAAAGGAATGAAGGCTGTTATTGCGGCAAAATGATTTCCCGTAAATGAAGGGTTGGTTTACACGGAGTCCTTTAAGCATGTACGATGTTCATAGTCTTAGTAAGATATTTCAAAATAATGGAGCGATGGTGGGGACGTAGGGAATGAACTAGATGCTAGTTATTGGTTGGGAATGAGGTGACCTCTTGATAATTGATGCGGTGTCAAATTGTTGACGAAATGACAAAACCACAGGCTTTCATTCATCTGGGTAGAACCCTCCCAACTGTTCCCTGTCAGAACACAGGTACACAAGTTAAGCCGGGGCTTCCCTCTATCCCTCCCTTGGGAAACTATATTCTATAAGAACCCGCCCCGCTCGCCTCCCATGCTCACTCGACTTCTGCATCGTGCTCTCTTTTTCCTCTTCTCGAACACTGCCAGCACCTAGGTCTTCTATTAGTCCTGCTTCCCCAACGAATCCGCTCTATAACCTACCCTATCAACTAATGGCGAAGCAAACCATCGAGGCCCACCGCCCCGGCGCCGAGATCTACACGGGCGACGACTTCTGCCGCCAGAAGGCCATCGACCTCCTCCAGGAGCTCAACCTCCCCCGGGGCCTCCTCCCCATCGAGAACGTGGAGGAGATTGGCATCAACCGTCGCACCGGCTTCGTGTGGCTCCGCCAGAAGAAGGCCCTCAACTACACCTTCCGCAAGGCGGGCCGCCTCGTCTCCTACGGCGCCGAGGTCACGGGCTTCGTGGAGGACCGGCGCATGCGGCGGGTGACGGGGGTGAAGTCCAGGGAGATGCTCATCTGGATCCCGCTGGGAGAGTTCTTCGTGGATCCCAAGGACCCCACCAAGATCACCTTCAGGACGCCCGCGGGACTGTCCAAGACCTACCCGGCCTCGGCCTTTGAGCTCGAGGAACAGGGAAACCAGAACATAATCGCATGAGATACAACTACAGGAGAAGGATAATTTCTTGTTTTTATCTCTTTCTTCATGGAAATGTGAAGACCACAGGTGAACCGGGGGACAGTCGTCCTTCTGTCTGAATGACAGATAGAGTGATCTAAGTTCATGAATGTTAGAGAACTCCAGTTAATGAAACAGAGATAGACCGTACGACGTCTAGACACACTCATATGAGTTTTTAATTAATTTAATTGAGTCACTGACGATGCTGGATTCTGGTATTGAATTCTAAGTCCAACCTCGATCAAGGTAGGCAGTTGTTCGTGGCTTGATGCTCCACGTAGATGTTGATGGCCCCCGTGTAATATAATGCTATAATGATAACCATGCATGACAGTGGTCACTAGTCAATCATCCTCTGCTAGGCTGTCATTGTCTCTTTGTTTGAGCTTTGAACTACTTATCTGCCTTTTCCTCGAGAATCAATTTGACGAGGCAATGTCAAGAGAACCAAGTATACGGAAAACTTTTTACGCTCACGTTTCAGAAACGCTAGCTTGCGTCATCGTAGTATGATAACTTTGGTAGCTCTTGGTAACGTCATACTATCTCACATTAATCCTACGGAAAAAATTTTGGTCCAAGGGAGGCCCGGTTCAACAAAAAGATAAATATACGGCAGATAATCGAATTCAAGTGCAATCATTCCATTTTCGGTTTAAACTCTTCTTCTTCCTAGGGTCTATCTTTCTTCTCGCATGTTCTCTTCCTACGTCTCTTTACCCTTTGTATTCCCAGTACTTGATCAGCATGATCTCCTCTCTCATCTCCGGAATATGCGTCGTCCTCTAGCATAACGTAACACGAGATTAAAAACTACCATATATAAAGGTAATAAAGTTTTGCTTCTCATGTATTCCGCAGTAGAACGTCTTCATCGGGCTTAAGGAATATTATGTTCTTGCAATAGAAGGATATTCTTTTTTATCACACACCACTGGTAGAGACGAGTCCCGACCTTTCTTTTCAGAAATTTGCCATAAAACTGATCGAGTGAGAATTAAATTTTATCTTTAAAACATTGCGTGGTTCCATCGTATATGTCATTATGGCACACGGCGCAGCCTGTTCCAAGCTAAATTCTAAAGTATACCGGGGAGAAAAAAGCCAAGTTTATAACGAAGCTTTGAATGAGAGAAGAATATAAAAGTTCTCGCCACACCTAGAGGCGAAAGCGATGAAGATGGTTCTTTCTCTAGAATATCCAGATGGATGAAATGGCTTGCTGGTTTTCTGTAGTAAGAAGGATATCGTAAGGGACTAAATAGATAAGGCGATGAGGCAAGGTTCCATCGGCATGCCCAAGAACCATCTTGGCCGGAAATTTGACAGAACATTCGGTGTCATCAGTTAATCTTACGGCGAACCGAGGCACCCGCCGCTCGTCAATTCCCCTCTCCAGCTGTTTGTGGCGTGCCCCGCGTGTTCATATGCCTAACGCATAGAGTCAGTGAGAAGAGTGTAAGGTCGTGATGATTTCTAGATTTGACTTTTGGAAAGTGAGCATAAACTACACCTTAAATGGTTCGCCGATTTTCCGTATTGGCTGCATTGCCAAACCGATAGGCAGTTAGCTGTCAGCCCTGCTGTGAGCATCATGATAATTAGTGCTCGTAGGGTAGGCAATGAACTACCAACTCGGAATGGTCACATGCTTTTACAAATAATCCATAATTATGACGGCGTTCGAACTCCAGAAGCAGTGAAACAAGAGATTACTCTCATGATATAGATTTAATTCGACATATATGTGTTGGAAACTAACTTTCAAGGGAAGAAGGAAACATGCGAACGAGAAGGGAAAAGAAAACCTCCGTCCAGGAAGGCAGAGGGAAGGAACGGCGGAAACATTGTCAAGATTCCTTACCCCTTATAGGAGGATTCCTGCACATCTTTCCCAAAATACCCTGTCTTTTACAGTATTTCCTTACGACTTAGAACTTCCAACAATATGTGTATAGACATACGCAATCAAAATCCATGATTCAAACATTCATATCTGCTTCGTGATTGAAGTTTAGTTTTTGGAAGGATAGGCTTACTGTGACATGAAAGCATTAATTGGCGGTGTGATCTCATTTTTCTTGGAAACATTAGATGGTGTCGACGAGCAGAAGACAGTCGCGCGCTTTCTTAGGTACATGAGAGAGAGGTTGAAGACAGATTACGAAACTTTACAGTTGACTTCAATTAATAAATGGATTTAGAGTCTCAAAGTAAAGAAATGAGTGAATAGGTTTTTACTCAGTCTCACGATTAATAAGAAGCTTTTAAGATGATCATTCGGCTGTTTAATGCATCAAACGGTGAGCCTAGCTTTTCGTAGTGGGATACTCTTTCAAATCATTTCAAGTTGGAGTCCGACGATAGAGGGGGAATAAACCAAAGTCGCCGGCTAGCTGGCAAAGCAGGGGGCCGGGGGGTGGGGGGTGAGGGGTGGGGGTAGGCAGATGGCTTTGTACTGTGTTAGTCTGAAAGAGCTTTCAATGCATCGTCTTCTTTTCCAAGGACCTACTAGCCTCCACGTCAGTCTTGCAGTCCGGCTCTAGATCTGTGCCAGCGGTTGATGCAGACGGTTTCCGTACCGGTCATCTCCACATGCAGTAGTGCAACAGGCTGTCTCTTTTTTTACCAGAACGTTCACCGTCGTTAATAGTCCACCCTTGGACTAGGGGTTATTGCCTGGCCCACAACTACGTCGTCTTTTCGGGCTGGAGGAATCAAGATTTTCAGTCAACCGTCCAGTCCCTCAACTACGAAAATCGGTGATTGAATGACAGCCATATTCTTTTGCATTTGCAGAAGCCGTTTGCCGAAATTTCATCATTCAATATTTAGCACAACACGATTTGGGGTGATCTTCTAGAAAGGTGGGAGGTTAGCCGTTAGTCCTATCATCACTGTATGTTGAAAGTAAAATCCCCAAGATGCTTTGGTAAATGCGGAAACACCTAATCAAAACAAAAAACTAATATGGCAGTGTATTAAAGAAGATCACAGACTTGAATTCGTCACCTAAATGACGTCACAACCTCTATCTGTGGATTTATGGCGCTTGCTTCAGGTCTATTATAATAAAAGAGATCCTCCAAGAGCTCTCGTCGCAAGAGGACAATCACCACTAATAATAACCAAGGTGGAATAGTAAATCAAGGTGAGAAAGAGAGAAAGAGATCAACAAACCAAGAGGTTAACAAGAAATTGCTCTCTAACTATAGTAGAAAACTCTTCGGCAGCGGTAGTTCATCTTAAGGCAACAAAGGGGGAAAAACCCCTAAAATAAGGACAAGCAATGAGCCTACCTAGGCCCATAAAACAAGGAAAACAACAAGAAGATAAAGGGGAAACGCAGCCCACGTTTTCACATGTGTGTTCCCCATGTGCAGGGCTGAATAGTCAACCCCCTTTCACTTCTGCCACATCGTGAGAGGGGGGCTGACACAAACCCAACACTGTACAATCATATGGAGAACAAACAAGGAATGCATGCATTCTTTTGCCAACAAGGTTAGCTGGTTGTTAGAGGGCGAGCGGTCGACGTTGATTCGATATGGTGTACTTGGTTGCTTGGGAGAGGTAGAGTGGAGTGTATTCAATGTTCTTTCAAGCTCACGGCAATGACAACAGTCCTGACGGAGAAAATTTGGGGTAGAGCAGACGACAAAACAGCACTATCAAATGACCGTTCATCATCGTCGGCGATTTAACGATGCATTAGCAGTCACTCTCACTGGAAGCCAGGTTGCAATCCTCTCTAGTTCATTTAAGACCACTGTGCTCCATGCTGGAGGTTGAGCCCAAATGTTGACACATCTGTCTCCACATCTTTTCCGCACACGTTGTAAGATTTCAAATGCAATTTGCATTCAGAAGACTGTATTGTTGTAATTGGCATAGACTGGTATTGGAATATTACTGCACGAGTTAACGTGCACATAAATCTATGGCTATAAAGACTGCCGTATGTACTCAAATTCGTGGTAGTATCTCTAACAAACATCCTATGGACTTTAAGAGAGATTATAACTATTCAGGCGACATATACTACATGTCATTGTCAACATGACTTTGCCTAAAAAAACCTATGGTAGAAAGCATGGGGAAAATCTGCACGTTATGGTGTATTATGTCTACACCTGAGCGGCATTGGAAACTAGTGAGGGATGTGTTGGGTATGTTTTATACGGAGCGGGATGTTGACGATCGAAGAACCCATCAAAATGGCCGCATAGTTGGATGTTCATACATGCCATTTGATGTAGGACAAATATGATTGACACGAATATGATATGTTGAAAATGTAGTGGATATCTAGCAAGCCACAAAATTCACACACAATCAAATTCGAACCTTTAAAAGTGGCTGCGTGACTACAAGAAAACCGTTCTGTTCCTTAATCGAGGGCTGGAAGATCATCTCAAATCATCTTGATAAATCAAAGTTCTACATTTCAAAATCTCAGTCGGCCTCCAAATAAGGAACTCACAGCCCACATGGCTGATCACGAGCCCACACGGCTAATCACGAGCCCACATGGCTAAACACGAGCCCACACGGCTAAACTCGATGGCAGTGGAAACACAAATGAGGAAAAATGGGATGAAATCAATGCACACATTTACTAGAGAGGGTTAAGAGTAGACCTTGGGTGTTTGTACATTGATGAGTTGACATTGTGGATAATTTGGAGAAGAGCGTGCCCGACGCGGATCCAAGATAAGAGGGATTGTGTGGATGCCCACAGAGAGGAGTTCGTCACACATGAATGGCAACCTAGCGGGAACCATCCCACGATGACGAACGCTTGACGTTGATTTGGAGGACTTCCACAGCTGTGGGATGTTCCGTCGTGCGATTAGAAGATTAGATCACGCGGACGCACACAGAAGGGAGTTCGCTGTGTGCGATCAACGACCTTGGAGCAAGGTGGGACCCATGCAATGGCAGCGGCTATAGGCGGCAGCGTTCGCACAGATCCCGTAGGGCACAATCTTAGGAATAATTCATTTCTTAATCCAAGATTAGCCACCAGTTCATGGAAATCTTAAGCCTATTTATAGGCCTTGGGAGGGAAAAGAAGATTACAACAAAATCTAAGCAAAACGAGCAAAAATAAAACATAATAATAAAGGAAATTTGGATCCCTTAGTTGGGTCCAATGACGACGACGTGGCATCCTCTGGTGTTGTTGTCTTCATTGGTGGGGCTTGGGTACATACTCCACCACCATCATTGGCTAGGACGCCAAAGGACTACTCCTTGATCAAGTAATGGAGCAACTAAGGATAGAGAAATGTACAAAAGAGATCAAGCAAGAAGAAGAACAAACGATTATAAAGGAAGAATTTAACCTGAAAATGGAACTATTGTGTTGGAATTGCGTCATCTACCATTTATAACTTTTATTGAGCTTGGGCTTCCCTTCGTCTGACATAGTTTTTGTGTACTTGTCTTGAAGTCTGATGTTAAAATGAGCTATCAAAGATATCATCACTACAATGATTAGTAAGCCAGCCTTTTAGAAATGAGATCGTAAAATGTTCAAGGCTCAAACAAAAGATGATGACAGCCCACTTGAGGATTATCAATTAGGGGCCACTCGTATACATAGTTAATATTTATTCAACTAGGGCCATGAACGTCTACATGAAGTACCCTGGCAGGGAGAACACCATACTTCGATGTAGGTTTGACTGCGAATTCAATACCACAGTCCGACCTCATTAGTGAGTCCATTAAATTATTTTAAAAGTCATATCAGTTTGTAGAAACTGAAGGAACAACATCAATCAAGGGGAGAAAGATCCTCTTCAACCTTTCTTTTAAATCGTCATTCAGACTCTGTACGTTTTATTGATAGAAGTCATCGACTAAAGTTGTATCTAAAAGGGAAGAAAGAGAAAAAAGGAAGATGACAGGATCCACGTTACCTACCACAGAGCCATCCAAGTTTAGCTCTGAGCATTTGGCTGACACTCTCACCCCCTAACACCTTGCTTATTCATGAACTGTCTTCACTCTACCTGTCCAATACTTTACCTTGAACAAAAACATGACTGTCCCCCAATTCACCTGTGGTCTTCTCATTTCCATGAAGAGAAACGTAAAGTTTGAGATAGAAATAAGAAATTATCTATCTTGGTGGGGTCTTTGGGATCCACAAAGAACTCACCCAACGGGATCTAGATGAGCATCTCTCTTGACTTCACCCCCATCACCCGCCGCATGCGCCGGTCCTCCACGAAGCCCATGACCTTGGCGCCATAGGAGACGAGGCAGCCCGCCTTGCGGAAGTTGTAGTTGATGGCCTTTTTCTGGTGGAGCCACACGAAGCCAGTGTGATGGTTGATGCTGATCTCCTCCACATTCTCGATGGAGAGGAGGCCCTTGGGGAGGTTGAGCTCCTAGAGGAGGTTGATGGCCTTTTGGTGGCAGAGGTGGTCACCCTTGTCAGGAAATAGAAGGCTTAAGACAGGATCTTAACGGGCTTGGACTGGCCTATCAACACAATAGAAACTTGAGAGTACATGTACAGCAAGAGCTTTCTACCGTATAAATGATATAGAATCATTTGAATGGGCAGCCATAAAACAAAAGATAGATTATTATGGTCTAAAGAGAATAAACATACCTCACGACCAATAAACCAACATAGATGAAGAAGATGATAAATCTGAGGAATGAAATACAATAGAGATAGAGTTAATGAAGTAGTAATACCAGCCACCAATGGAGGAGAGATAGAAGAAGAGAGGGGGAGATGATGTTGAAACCCCTGTTGCAGCTGTTGGAGAGGACTTGGTTTCCCATGCCCTAGATTTGTCTGTTTCCTCTCTACTTTTTCACTCCTTGAGCTCCCTTTAAATATAAGATATAGAAAAAGGGGGTTGGACTATTTTTTGGATAGAAAACAGTCACTAGATGAAAAGCCCAATAAAAGGGGATGTGGCCCACATGGACCTTGCTGAATGTAAGATGACCGATTCACCATTACAAATCTCCACCTTGACTTGAACATCATGGTGATCGTCAAGGCTTCATACTGAAAACTCTATCAGATCATGACTACAACAAACAAAAGAATATAGTTGTATATATTTTCTCCCAAAAAAAAGGGTGGTTAGATGTAAGTGCTGTGAACTCTAATCAAGTTCAAACAATGTTGAAACTTTGAAATAGGAAGAGGTTTTGTTAACATATCAGTTAGATTGTCTTCAGTACCAATCTTCTGTATACTAATTTCACCTGAGAAAATTATATCACGGATAAAATAATACTTGACATCAATATGCTTTGTCTTTTCGTGATACATTTGATCTTCGGTCAAATGAACTCTGTTTGTCACAATACACAATAATTAAAGCTTGACATGAACATAATTCTGAGAATAAACTTTGTAACCATATAGCTTCCTTCAATGCCTCTATAAGTGCCATGTATTTTGCCTCTGTTGTGGATAGAGCAACAATAGGCTGTAGGGAAGCTTTCCAACTAACAACACATCAACTAATTGAAAATATATAACTAGTTAGTCACCTCTGTTTATCAAGATCTCTTGCAAAATCTGAATCAACAAATCTAGTCAAGGTATCGCATGTTCTCCCAAACTATAGACATGTATCAATAGTACCCCTCAAGTACCTGAAAATCCACTTAACAACATGCCAATATGCTTTACCTGGATTCACCATATAACAGATAACTATGCTGATTGCATGTGATATATTAGGACGAGTGCATATCATAACATACATCATGCTACCTACAACATTAGAGTATGGAACATGTGACATAAAATTTTTATCTATTGAGGACTATGGTGATGGAGAATTTAAAAGCTTGAAATGAGTAGCAAATAGAGTATGAACAAACTTGGCATCCCACATATTAAAATGCTTTACTTTCTCAATGTACTTAGCTTAGGATAAGTACAACTTACCTTCACTCCGACTTCTACGAATCTCCATTTTGAGAATTTTCTTGGCTGCTCCTAAATCTTTCATCTCTAATTCACTATTGAGTAAAGCTTTCAATTTGCTGATTTCAAATATATCTTTTGTTGCGATCAACATATCGTCGACATAAAGTAACAGATAAAGAAAGGAATTACTTGACAACCTTTTGAAATAAACACAATTATTGAATTTATTACGAGAGAATTCATATTGTGTCATAAATGTATCAAATCTCTTATACCACTGCCAAGGAGATTATTTGAGGCCATATAGAGATTTCTTTAACAAACAAATATGTTTCTCCATAACAACTAGCCACTTGTTTGTATCCTCGTGAGATATAGCATTTGAAAACTTAGAAGGCTCATTCAGATCTAAAGTTTCTTTAATAATGGTTAATGCATAAGCGACCATGTCAGCATATCTATATCTTAATGGTGGCTTAGCATCTCTCTTTGACAGATCACAAGGAAGAGAGTAATTCTGATTTTGTGGATATATCTCCACAAGATGTGCATCAAGCACTGAAATATGCTCTTGTTGGGAATACATCTTATGCGAATCAAATATATCTAACTCCACCTAATTTGGAGTACCGCCATTTGAATTTGTAATTTTAGGGGCATACATCCTTTCTCTAAGATGTAAAATTACAGCTTTATCAAAAATAACATTTCTCTCAATTAAAAGCTTAGGAGATTTAGGATTAGGAAGCCATAACATCCTTTAACTCTAAAGGCATAACCAAGAAAGATACACTTCTTAGCTCTAGGCTCCAACTTGCCACATTTACATAGAAATATGCTGGGCAACCAAAGATTTTTAAGTCTGAATAATTAAGAGGGTTACCTGACCAGACTTCTTCAAGAGCTTTGAAGTTAATGGTAGAGGTTGGAGATCTGTTCACAAGATGACAAGCTGTAGACATTACTTCTATCCAAAAGTCTTGACTAAGACCTATAGATAATAACATACAATGGGCTTGTTCTAGTAAAGTTTTATTCATTCTTTCTGCAACTTTATTTTGTTGTGGAGTATAACAAATTGTCCTGTGCCTGACAATACCTTCGTTTTTGTAGAAATCATTAAATTTGGTGGAGCAGAACTCTAGACCATTGTTAGTCTTCAGCCTTTTGATTTTCTTCCCAGTTTGTCTTTCGAGCAAAGCCTTCCATTGCTTAAAATGCATAAAAACTTCAGATTTATGCTTAAGCATGAATACCTAAACTTTTCAAGAAAAATCATCAATAAATGATAGAAAATAACGAGCAACACCTTTTGAAGGGATGCGAGAAGGACCCCAAAGATCTAAGTGGATATAATCAAGGGTACCTTTGGTCTTGTGAGTTGTCATTTGGAAGCTAACTCTTTTATGCTTACCCAAAATACAATGCTCACAAAATTCAACCTTGTTGGTACTTTGCTTACAAAGCAAGCCTCTTTTGCTTAATAGATCCATTCCTTTCTCGCTCATGTGTCACAACCTCATATGCCATAATTTTGTGACATCTTCTTCTGTCTTGGGATAGATTCTATAGTGGCTGAACTAAAAATTGTGATCCCTAATAGGGTGTAGAGGGTACCACATCTTTGTCCTTTCATCACAACAAGGGCTCCTTTGCTGACTTTTATGACTCCATTTTTACCTAAATATTTACAGCCATTAGCTTCAAGAGTGCCCAAAGAAATGAGATTCTTTTTCAAATCGGGAACATGCCTGACATTAGATAATGTTCTTGTGATACCATCAAACGTTTTGATACGAACTATGCCAATACCAATAGTCTTACATGAGGCATCATTTTCCATTAAGACATTTCCACCATTGATCTGCTCATAAGTGAAAAAATACTCCCTATGAGGAGTCAGATGGTATGAACAACTTATATCTAAGATCAATCATCTTTAGATTTAATGGTATGAATAGAAAGAACAAAATCATAAGTCTCATCTTTGGTGACACTAGCCTGTGCTGAGCTTTCAACATGATTAGACTCTTTGGAGTCTTCTTGTTGCCTTCTCTTGAGTTTATAACAATCACCCTTCACATGTCCCTTCTTGTGACAGTAATTACAAAATTTGTTTTTGGTTTTTAATTTGGATCTTGACTCACCTCTATTTCCTCCTTAAATTTTCTCCTTAGGTCTACCTCTGACAATAAGATCCTCAGGTTGCTGTCCTTCTGAAATAATAGTCATATCTTTGTCAATTAACTCTTTTGAAAACAAAGATGATTTAACATCTTCAATAGATATGGGATTTTACCATATAACAAAGTTTCTCAAAAGTGTCTATATGATGGTGGTAAGGAAAAAGCAAAAACATAGCTTGGTCTTCCTCCTTTACTCTCTCATCAATATTTTCTAAATCTAGTAAAATAGAATTGAACTCATCAAACTGAGCTTTGATTGATGTACCTTTTGCCATCTTGAACATGAATAAATGTTACTTCAAGAATAATTTGCTGGTGAGCAATTTGGTCATATATGATGACTCCAACTTCAATCATAGTGTAGCCGTTGTAGTTTCATGAATGACCTCACACAAAACCTCATTAGACAAACTAAGTTGAATCACAGTAAGAGCTTTCTCATCTAATTCCTATTTTGCTTCCATAGACATAGTGTTTGGCATTTTCTCTTTTCCCAATAATACTTTATGTAGCCCTTAGTAGGTCAAGAGGGCTTTCATCTTAACTTGCCATATTTTGAAGTTGATACTTCGGTCGAACTTTTCAATATCAAACTTAGTAGACATCTTGTACCTCTTTTTGTGCTGAAATAAGACTCCAACCAGAAGCTCTAATACTAGTTTGTTAGGAAATAGAAGGCTTAAGATAGGATCTTAACAGGCCTGGACTAGCCTGTCAGCATAGTGGAAACTTGAGAATACGTGACAGCAAGAGCTTTCTACCATATAAATGATAATAGAATCATTTGAATGGCAGCCATAAAACAAAAGATAGATTACTATGATCTAAAGAGGATAAACACACCTTATGACTAGTAAACTAACATAGATGAAGAAGATGACAGGTATGAGGAATGGAATACAACAAAGATAGAGTTAATGAAATAGTAATACCAGCCACTAATAAAGGGGAGATAGAAGAAGAGAGGGGGAGATGATGTCGAAACCGTGTTACAGCTGCTGGAAAGGACTGGGTTTCCTGTGCCCTAGATATGTCTGTTTCCTCTCTACTTTTTCACTCTTTGAGCTCCCTTTAAATATAAGATATAGAAAAAGGGGGCTGGACTATTTTCTGGATAGAAAACAGTCTAGATGAAAAGCCCAATAAAAGGGGATGTGGCTCATATGGACTTTGTTGAATGCGGGATGACCAAGTCACCCTTACAGCCCCTGTAGATCTTCGCACGCCGCGCCTCAATAGGCTGCTGCGCCATTAGTTGATTGGAGGTAGGCTACAGAGCGGATTGATTGGGGAAGCAGGAGAAATAGCATACCTAGATGATGACAGTTTCAAGAAGGAAGAGGAGAGCACGCTACAGAAGTGCTGCGTGCAATGGAGGCGACTGGGGCGGGTTGCTACAGATCACGCTTTCTGTGGGGAGGGAGACCGGAAAGGGTCTGATTAACGTGTGGGGCTCATGTTCTGACGGGGAACAGCTGGGCGTAATGAACCAGAGGCCTATTATTTACTTGGCGAGGGTTTTAGGGAGATGGATGCGGCGCTGTGGTTTCGTCACCGGCGCAAGTAGTCCGGGTGTATTTAATTGTTTGTCGGATCGGCGGCCAGTACGCTGGAGTTCTCGTCCCCCTGGCAACCTAGTAGCCGCTGTACGCCCGAAAGTTGGTGCCAGCGGCTACCTTAGCTTCCAACTAGTAAAACGGTGCAGCTTTGTGATCGGCCAACCCCCCGAGAATTACTAGACGGTACTTACTCCTTTTTGAACTCCGAGATCATCACTGTCAGCACATTGCGTGAGACTTCGGGCTTCTGTTCTGACCTATAAGGAGAACCAGGTTTCCTCAACGTGGGGAATTGACGCGGCACGATCCAACCGCCTGCTGACCAATGTATGTGGAGCCGGTCAAAGAGGAGAGCTGGAGACGTGCGACGTGGATCTTGCTCAAGTCGCCGCAACAGACGCCCGGAAATGGGTGAGTTTATCTTTTTCTTGGGTCAGTTTAGGCTTAATTTTCGTTGTTTCAGTTGGTATCAAGGCCTATAAATCATCCTACAGAGTTCTGTTTTCAGTAGTGAAGTTTCTTCCTTACCGCCGCCCGCTCCAACTTGGGTTGGTCGGAGGACCCCGCCGCTCCTAGTCTGGAGCACATTCCCCTCCCTTTTCTTCTTCTATCGTCGCTCTGCCACCGCCACCTCACCGCCGCCATCTTCCAGCAGTCTTCGCCACCGCCGCCTTCCCCCCTACCTTTTCCAGTAACCATCACCCTTCACTTAATCACCCCCATTCCTTTCTGCCTTCCAGCCGCAATCACCCTCTGACCAACACCCGCCTTCTTCCCGCTGCCCGTCACTACCAGTCACCGCCTTCCTGCCGGCTGTTACCGCCAGCCGCCACCGCCGCCCCTCTTCCTGCATCTCTCACCATCTCCCAAAATATCCTCTCCCTTTCCGTACTAAGGTTTTAATCCATCAGATCGAGGGCCAAACCTCCCCCAGACGGCCACTTCTGCCAGCCCACTGCCACTGACCCTTCTCAACCACCGATCGACGTTCGACCAATGGCCCAGCAGAGCATCGAGGCCCACCGCCCCGGCGCCGAGATCTACACGGGCGACGACCTGTGCCGCCAGAAGGCCATCGACCTCCTCCAGGAGCTCAACCTCCCCCGGGGCCTCCTCCCCATCGAGAACGTGGAGGAGATCGGCATCAACCGTCGCACCGGCTTCGTGTGGCTCCGCCAGAAGAAGGCCCTCAACTACACCTTCCGCAAGGCGGGCCGCCTCGTCTCCTACGGCGCCGAGGTCACGGGCTTCGTGGAGGACCGGCGCATGCGGCGGGTGACGGGGGTGAAGTCCAGGGAGATGCTCATCTGGATCCCGCTGGGAGAGTTCTTCGTGGACCCCAAGGACCCCACCAAGATCACCTTCAGGACGCCCGCGGGACTGTCCAAGACCTACCCGGCCTCCGCCTTCGAGCTCGAGGAGCAGGGAAACCAGAGACTAATTGCCTAGTACATACCCGGATTCGATCGCTGTACACCTTCACAATTCAATTTGTACCCTGAACCAGCAACATGGTATTGTTCCGTCGGGTTAAGACTCAAAATTCTTTTCATTTCCCCGTGCTGTGTTCCCAATTGTTCAGAATCTTACCAGTCGTGTTGGCGCAAATGTCTTCCCAATGGTTGAGGGTCTGTATCTCAGCAATCGGCAGAAAGTTCCTAGGAATAGGGAAAATACTGAACAAGTGGACGGAGACAACTGGAAATCCACGTTGGGGATGCCACCAGAGTAGGACGTCTTGTTTCATTGTGATGGGGGAGAATCACGCTTTGACCCACGTACACAAACAATGCCAAATAAATGCTATGAGCTCGGCGCAAGCAGGCAAACATGAAGTCTTCAGACCGATGATCGTTTTTGAATACCATGAATCAATGACATATTTACAATGGAAATCCACATCGCTCTCGTGACGGCACCTACACTCTGCAACCACGACCAACCAACATTAACCCACTGTCCTCTACCGAGCATTGTTGCGTAAAGTTACCAAAGTCCCTTTATAGGAAGAAGACATTGCGTCTAATAAACGTTAGCAGTCCGGGATATAACGCATAAGAAAGAAAGTGGTGGCGCACCTGTAGTTTAACTATTGGGCATCTCGTGATCAGTCGTTGGCCTTGGGCCAATCATTCTCTCACCAGTAATACTCATAAGTTGGTCGGAAGCCTCTTGATGCGTACCAGCGAGACCACTGGAGCCTCATAACTAATCCTTGGTGTTCAGACGAACTTGATTGATTGACTGGCCGCTCTCCCGGCGACAGCACGGTTCGACCCCTTTCCCTCGTGGGCTACGTTGATGAACCTACCCAACTGATTTTCTTTCGCATTAAAATTTTAAACCATTGGCTGTAATAAAGAGAATTACCAATTAAATACTATACTTATGCGTCACGCTGCAATATCCGCGCCAAGCATTTCCGGTCCAGACCATTGCAAATGCGTATTGAACACTAAAATAGATTTCCAAAATGAACGACAACAGAAGCAGGACCGATATTGCCGCCATGCATTCCCTCTACGAAAAGGTTGGATTATACGATATACCATATTCCTAGAAGTAGTAAGATATTTAAAAATAAGGGAGTAATGGTGGGGATGAAGGGAATGAACTAGGAGATGCTAGTTGTTAGTTGGCGGGGAAGTGGCCTACTGGTAATGAATGCGGTGTCAAATTGTCGACCAAGTTCACTGTATTTCTTGCTTTGATGGTTCACATGTGACCTCAGACCCCCCGCATCATGAATAATGCTAATCCGCGGGCCTGCTGCTTGTCCCAAGAGGAACCGTAGGCACAAGAGACGAAGTTTTGGGGTACATCACCACGGCCGTAATGCTCGACTCCACCATGCAAGAATTTCACGGAAGACACAATTCACTCGCATTATGATAGAAAATATTTGATTTCGATGAAGCGAAATCGATAACAACAGGCCTCACCAACCAGCAATTTTAAGGCAAAAGGGCTAACAGGGCCTGGCTCAAGCATCACGGTTCTCATCGTAAATAAGTACACTTGTGCGATTGTTCAGATATTTTTCCTTTGCAAAGGAAAAAAAATCTGAACAATCGCACAAATGTTACTTGCTCACCTCTCAAAGGAAATGCAGCATTCAGATACCTTTCTTGATATACTTCAACACGTCGTGAATTGGAAAACCCCTCGAGTCCTCTGTGCCATTCACTTATCTTTTGCGTAGAGCCAGCACCGAATGTGCCCCACCCGTTTGCAAAAGCCGTCTTTTCTTCTTTCGGGACCGATGAACCTTCTTCAAGCCATGTAATCAGTTCTTAGTGAGTTGAGCCGACGGATTCGGACACTGTGACGGGTGAGTCGTAGGAATAGCGACGAAGGATCATCCCAACACGGTTTTCTGAATGGTCTGCCTGACTAACACGCTGTCATTCACATCCTTTGGGGGACAATCTGACATCCTACTTTGATGGCATCCACGTTTCGCTTTCTCCTGTTTCAATATCCGAAGAGAAAACGGCAAAGGGATGGCAGACTGTCATTCTCTCCACCTCATGCCTAGCATAAATGTTTTAGCCGGAAGACGAAAGAGCAAATGAATCCAGAGTCAGCATAGGAGACTTCATGGAAAAAGAGCTCTACTTCTCTTGTTCATCCTTATCCAGGGCAACGAAAAATCAACACTTTATAGAACAATTGGTTTAATGAATGGGCACGTGATTATCATGCGAGTAATCTCTGGTTTCCCTGCTCCTCGAGCTCGAAGGCGGAGGCCGGGTAGGTCTTGGACAGTCCCGCGGGCGTCCTGAAGGTGATCTTGGTGGGGTCCTTGGGGTCCACGAAGAACTCTCCCAGCGGGATCCAGATGAGCATCTCCCTGGACTTCACCCCCGTCACCCGCCGCATGCGCCGGTCCTCCACGAAGCCCGTGACCTCGGCGCCGTAGGAGACGAGGCGGCCCGCCTTGCGGAAGGTGTAGTTGAGGGCCTTCTTCTGGCGGAGCCACACGAAGCCGGTGCGACGGTTGATGCCGATCTCCTCCACGTTCTCGATGGGGAGGAGGCCCCGGGGGAGGTTGAGCTCCTGGAGGAGGTCGATGGCCTTCTGGCGGCACAGGTCGTCGCCCGTGTAGATCTCGGCGCCGGGGCGGTGGGCCTCGATGCTCTGCTGGGCCATTGGTCGAACGTCGATCGCCGGTGGTATGGCGGGCTGGGTGGTCCGGTGGAGCTAGCGGTATCTAAGAGGAGGAGAGGAAGGTGACGACTCTGCTGGAGAAGAGGAGGAGATCCCGGTGGATTGGTGCATGGAGGATTCGGGGGGGGCGGTTGGGTTCTTATAGGGCACGGTTCCCGTGGGCGAAGGGTTGGACAACTGGTGGTATAACATGTGGGCTTGACCTCCGTTCGTTCGACGGTACTGGGGCCCGGGGGGATGAATCGTAGGTTGGTGACTCAATTTGCGCAGATTAGGGGGGGATGGATGACAGACTGCGGTTTGATCACCGGCTCACGGACAGCGGTCGTTATTTAATGCTTCGTAAAACCCGGGGCGTGGTCAGCGGTTGTTTGTCCTCCAGGCTGGGAAAGCGTTTAACGGATCCTACTTGAGCTGGCAACCTTGTAGCCTCTGCTTCTTCTCACCATCCCCATCCCGCTGTGCTTCGGGGCCGCGATATTTGGGGCTCCGCCAGCGTCTCTCCATGAGACGTTGCACCATAGCTATCCGTCATCCCAGCATGCTCAACTAGAGGCTGCACACCTCTTCTTCATGCCAATCGTCATCATCATCAACCTTCCGCTCGTCGAATAAAATTTGAGATTGCATTTTACACAAGACGATACCAAGGTTTCCTTCGGCATGGGGAATCTAGTCGTTTGACCCAATCGGTGAACGTCTAGCTGCTCTATCTGTCTACCTGCGACATCTCTCTTTCTCCGCTGGATTCCCTTTCTTTGACGCCTCTCTCTCTCTCTCTCTCGCGTAGGGATGCCGCAACTGCGCGAGACTGTATTGGACATAGGTAACGAACGGACTTCGAGCGGTGAGATGTATATAAACAGTCTCAAGATGTGTCCACTGCCAGTAACTGGATATTTCGATCAAAAGAACCTTATTCGTCCAGAATTCCTATAACTTTATTTCGTTAAGAAACTTTTACTCCACATAAAAATTTGCGATTCCCTGATCTTGTATGTTGCAATTCTTCATTGGTTTTAACGTACAGTATCTGAAATAACAGGATTTCTTTGATCCTTTGTGTTACGCGTTATTTGTATTTGGATGCCCGCTACTCGTTGAGTTGGGGAGCGCATCAGACCTCAACACACGTAGGTTTATCCATAACTGAGTCTCAATTGGTAGAATGCACTCAGTCCCGAGGAAGAAAATGAGTGCACTGGTTTTAACTCAGCCCGACGAGCACCAACGGTCTTTCAAGATCATCCTCCACTTGTTCATTCAACAAACGACGCGGCTACCTCTCCCCGCTGAATACTACGTGAAACCACTGTCCAACTTGTGTATTGTTCATGCTCCGGTTGTTCATGAGGACTACTCTGACCTCTTATGTAATAAATTAGTTCCTATCAAAACCCACACATACGGGCAAGTGGACCCTCATAACTGGGCCAGGAAGCTGGGGATCGCCGATAAGCTTGTCATTTCACACAACCCTTTTTTGGGTCGTTTCACTTGTCACTCATTCTAGTGAGACCCCCCCCCGTTCATGACTCGCGTTTAAAATCGAAATGGTAGATTCGTATTTTGGGAAAACGGAGAAGTTATCACTCTTATATCGTAAATGATGACTCAACGGGGCGTGGGAAATGGGGGATTTTCTTCTTGGATGTGACACATTCTATCGTACAGTCATCACCGCATCATGTTGAAACGTTCGTTAGTTCTCTACACATCGTAAAAAGCTGCAGCTCTACACCGCACCTTAATGTTCTCCGTACAATTAATCCCTTGTCTGTCTCATTGCTCCGGCGGCTAGTTTAACTGAGAAGAGAATAAACGAGCGAGTAATAAATCACTGAAAAGCCCAAACACCTTGTCTTTCAAATCTAATTTGGAAACGGAAGCTCTATTGTTCACCAAGCAACGGAACCGGGACGGAACCAAAGATTGGAACTCGTTATCCCTGCCAGCGTTAAATCCTTTGACTCTTCCTTCTAAAGTTGCGTCCACACGCGAGGCCCCTTCTCACGGTGATGGACTAGAGTTATCACACCCGGAGCAGACATTAAACGTGTAAAATACGCTTTTAACTGGTCACCTTTGCCGGCTTTGATTGTAAAGTTTTAAATACTTTAATGGCTCATTAAAGTATTTGACAGACGGGGGTTGACCCTTGCTGCCGTGCGTCATTATTCCGGGTTATTTCCGAAAGCATCCGGCCATCCCGAGGTTGAAGTTGATTGACCAACCGAGGAGCACCAGTTATTAACGATGATCACAGCACGATTGGCCACTAACCTCCCGCCGACTCGGCAGAGCAGCCAGTACCGAATGTCGGCCAACCGCTTATGTAAGGCACACTTTATGCTCACTCTCGCAAGTCAAAGATACAATTTATAACGATCTAATATCAGGTGCACGAGGCACAGCCGTATCAACGCGCAGGGCACGCCACAGACAACTGGAGCGGCGGCTGCCTCGGTTGCCCGTAAACTTAACCACTGGTACTGAACGCCCTCTCGAACCCCCGGCGAACATGGCTCTTGTTCATGCGCCAACCACCAACAGGCATGCCGACGGAACCCCACCTAGTTGCCATGCCGACTAAATAATAGCTTATCCCTCCTCCCCGCGCACTGGGGATTGGCTCGTCGTCGGAGATACCGTACGCTATCCTTCTTGCTACAGGAAACCAGCCCGGCGATTTCATCGAGCAGGATATTCATGTTGATCGCTTTCGTCTCAGGTGCGGCGAAAAACCTATATATTTTATGTTCATTCAGCGCTTCGTTCCAAACTTACCCTCTTCTCTGCAGTAAACATTAAGATTTACCTCAGAACTCAAGCCGCAATGACATATATGATGGAACCATGCGAGCTTGCCAACAAGATTTAGCTTTTGACTGGGTTAATTTAATGATAATTTCTCAAAACATTTCTCAAAACAGAGCCTGGGACTCGTCTCTCCCATTGGAATGACATCAGAAAGATGCTTCGATCGCAAGAACACAGTAGCCTTTAAGGCTGGCGAAGGCGATGCTCTACTGGGGACTACTTAAGAGGCCAAACGGTATCATCCTTTCATTGGGTCCTGGTGGACTTGCCCCCGTTTAAGAGAGCATTCATTGAGTAAGTTTCGCCTGCCGCCGGTGGCCTTGTACAGTCGATTGAACGAACCGGCAGCCGAGCTCGTCAGGGTGGTTCCATACAGCGTACTAGGTCGACGGGCTGAGGGGGCGAACCTTGCCGTAGAGGTCCAGATGTAGCGCAGGACGGTGGAGATGAGTGCTAGTGGCGGGAGCGGAAAGAGAATGCGGGGCAAGACGAGGGAGCGTGAAGAGCGCACACAGCGACCTGGCACGGGCAGGGACGGAGAGAGACAGCGGACCGATTATCGGGCTGCGGCAAAGAGAGGAAGGGAGGGAGAGGGAGAGGGAGAGAGAGAGAGAGAGAGAGATGGGTGTGTTGAACAGATCGGCCAGGAGGAAGCGGGGAGGATACGCAAAAAAACAGTTGGTACCGAGAAGGAACGTCTGCAACACCAAGAGAAACACTCGATGGGTATCCGGAGACGACGTGCCCTACGGTTTGTCTTTAGTCTTCAATCGGGTGAAACGTGACCGTCCTCTTCTGGCTTCCCGAAGACCGACGCTAGCAGTAAAGAACATGAAGGCGGAGCACATTGCCAAGGGTAATTTTCTGTTTGCGGTGGAGAACATAGTACCCCAAACTCGCGCCCCGAACGGGAGAGAGACAGGAGGGGGGGAGGGAGGGACAGCGAGACACAGAGAGAGAGAGAGAGAGAGTCAATTCAGAGGTGTGGACGGAAGATCCGATGACAAAGACAGGAAAAGAAACAGCTGATATTTACCTTGAAGAAACTTTACCCATCACTCGATGCCTCAACCGCACAGGAAAAAAGTGTTCAATCCGACCAAATAACAAGCTTTCGACGTAATTACTAGCCACGGCAGGAAGTTCCAAAGCGGAAACGGCCGAAACGAGGTGTCATTACACAAACATTCTCTGTACACGGGCAAATGGAAAAGCTTTTTCTATTATGCAAATGATCCGTCATGACGTGAATGTCAGCTTGTGAGACTATGAAGACCAAAACTGATTGCTGGATTTGTCCGACGGCTGGAAACATGATCATAGAAATACAACATATCCATTTGACTTCGTCTCATCAGTTTTCGGTTACGTCTTACGTTCGGAATAAGAAAACACGGAAAGAAAAAGGCAGAGTTCGATGATGTCGTCTAAACATGGCCCTTCACTGCCCAGGTCAATCCGTGAGGATTATTTAAACCCGCCGACTGGTAACTACTCAGCAGGGAAGAAACACGAAGCCACAGGGATGATTTCATAAAATTCCAACTGGCCTATTTGCGAGGGACGCCCTCATTCACTAAATCCATGAGACTCCCCATGCACCCATTTAATACGTTTAGCTCCTAATTTTGATGGCCTCAATTCCCCAACCCCGATGGTTCCTCCGAAACGACCTCACCGCCGCCCTCCCTGAGCCATTACGCTTCCCAATGCTCCCCAGGGAAAAAGATAAAGTGCAGACTACCGGGCAAGAACAGTGAGAGACTTGGGTGTCCGAACCCCGTTGATGGTAGCCTTAAAGAATAAGTGACATTCCTGTTTGTGAACGTTGTGAGTCCACAATGAATAACCAACAATTGACCCGACAATTAGGTCTCCATTCTGTACAATTATCATGCGAGTAATCTCTGGTTTCCCTGCTCCTCGAGCTCGAAGGCGGAGGCCGGGTAGGTCTTGGACAGTCCCGCGGGCGTCCTGAAGGTGATCTTGGTGGGGTCCTTGGGGTCCACGAAGAACTCTCCCAGCGGGATCCAGATGAGCATCTCCCTGGACTTCACCCCCGTCACCCGCCGCATGCGCCGGTCCTCCACGAAGCCCGTGACCTCGGCGCCGTAGGAGACGAGGCGGCCCGCCTTGCGGAAGGTGTAGTTGAGGGCCTTCTTCTGGCGGAGCCACACGAAGCCGGTGCGACGGTTGATGCCGATCTCCTCCACGTTCTCGATGGGGAGGAGGCCCCGGGGGAGGTTGAGCTCCTGGAGGAGGTCGATGGCCTTCTGGCGGCACAGGTCGTCGCCCGTGTAGATCTCGGCGCCGGGGCGGTGGGCCTCGATGCTCTGCTGCGCCATTGGCCGAACTTCGAGCGACGTTGGGGTCACGGGAGGACTGCTGGAAGAGGCGAGGGGTATCTAAAGGGGATGAAGAAGGGGACGATTCTTCTGGAGAAGAAACGGAAGAGAGCAGGCTGATGAAGTGAAGCGCTGGGTACGATGTAGGCGAGCGGGACGGATACTTATACAGTGCGGTCACCGTGGGGGACGGATGAGGGACACGGCTGGTTTAGCGTGTGGGCCTCCTCACAGCCTGACGCGGGACCATGGTATGGAATGAACCGGAGGCTGCCGTTTATTTGGCAAAGGCTCTGAGGAGACGGATTACAGGCTGTGCCTCGGTCGTCCGGGTGAAGGGAATCGGTGTCTTAAATGATCTTCGAAACTGGCGGTGAGGTGAGGTTGGCTGTTGTTCAGTGTCCGATGATCCACCGGCTCGCCGGCGTGGGCCTCTGGATTGAAGACCCTAATTATAATCACCTAAGGATGCCCTTTGGCCCTCACATGTGGTCATCGACTTCTGGCGGAGAAAACGAAGCGGGGCTGAGGGACCCACGCAATTACCGGGGCTTCCTTATCCGTTTGAATAGCTAGCATCCTCGACGGGAGACAAGTCAGAACTAGAATAGGGTGACCCAGGCACAAGTGGCAGTTCAGCTCAACTGAGGAAGGCACAGAGTCTCTTGGAGGGGAACCATTCCACACGCACCGAAGAGGAACAGCATCGAGATAGTTCGGCCTTACATGGTGAATTTCCTATTAGCTGCCTGCTCTCCGAATGACTTCACCGGGTAACGAACTCGACGAAGTATCGGTGTAGGGTGACGTCACACACTCTGCCCACCGTTTCTATCCACCACTCCCTGCCTCTCAGCTCGGTTATCGCTATCGCTCTCACCTGGATAGCCTGCACTCCGTATCCGCCCCCCCCCCCCCCATCCCCCCAGCGGTGTCTCTAGTCTCGATGACACTCAACAGCACTCTCGCTCTGCCTCACCGGTTCCATATCCCCGCAACACTCTGACGTGCGCGGAAAGCCCGTAGGAGTCCAGCCCGAAGGAGATTGTGGGCCGGGCGGTGATCCCTAATCCAAGGGTTGACTATTTCGGACAGTGATCGGTCCTTCGAAAAATAAAGACGACAGCGTGTGTTAGGCGGCTGCATGAGGTTTGGGGAGTCAAGGGGTAAAGAAATGGCATGCATCAACGTCAGATAAAGAGTCGAAGCCGCCGACAGACTGTAAGACCAAACTCCATGGACTTACATCGGCTGCTAGGTTCCTGGAGGGATGGACGATGCATTGAATGCTCATCCAACCCGGCAGTCAGCGCTCGAACAACAGCGTACAAGGCCGTCCCTCTGAACGACCAATAAATACCCGCCGCCGCCCCGGCTCCGACGGCGACCACAGCACAACCTCCCATTCATCCCCCCACTGCAGCCCCCCCAAGGCCTTGCCATCTAATCGCCACCTTAAGTTCATTCCCTCGCTACGGTCGCACGCCCGGACGTGACAGCCACGCGTTATGCCATCTGTCTGCCCTACCAGTCGCCCACGGGAACCGTGCCCTATAAAAACCCAACCGGCTCCCCCCGAATCCTCCATGCACCAATCCACCGGGATCTCCTCCTCGTCTTCTCCAGCGGAGTCGGCACCTTCCTCTCCTCCTCTTAGATACCGCTTGCTCCACCAGACTACTCAGCCCGCCATACCACCGGCGATCGACGTTCGACCAATGGCCCAGCAGAGCATCGAGGCCCACCGCCCCGGCGCCGAGATCTACACGGGCGACGACCTGTGCCGCCAGAAGGCCATCGACCTCCTCCAGGAGCTCAACCTCCCCCGGGGCCTCCTCCCCATCGAGAACGTGGAGGAGATCGGCATCAACCGTCGCACCGGCTTCGTGTGGCTCCGCCAGAAGAAGGCCCTCAACTACACCTTCCGCAAGGCGGGCCGCCTCGTCTCCTACGGCGCCGAGGTCACGGGCTTCGTGGAGGACCGGCGCATGCGGCGGGTGACGGGGGTGAAGTCCAGGGAGATGCTCATCTGGATCCCGCTGGGAGAGTTCTTCGTGGACCCCAAGGACCCCACCAAGATCACCTTCAGGACGCCCGCGGGACTGTCCAAGACCTACCCGGCCTCCGCCTTCGAGCTCGAGGAGCAGGGAAACCAGAGACTAATTGCCTAGTACATACCCGGATTCGATCGCTGTACACCTTCACAATTCAATTTGTACCCTGAACCAGCAACATGGTATTGTTCCGTCGGGTTAAGACTCAAAATTCTTTTCATTTCCCCGTGCTGTGTTCCCAATTGTTCAGAATCTTACCAGTCGTGTTGGCGCAAATGTCTTCCCAATGGTTGAGGGTCTGTATCTCAGCAATCGGCAGAAAGTTCCTAGGAATAGGGAAAATACTGAACAAGTGGACGGAGACAACTGGAAATCCACGTTGGGGATGCCACCAGAGTAGGACGTCTTGTTTCATTGTGATGGGGGAGAATCACGCTTTGACCCACGTACACAAACAATGCCAAATAAATGCTATGAGCTCGGCGCAAGCAGGCAAACATGAAGTCTTCAGACCGATGATCGTTTTTGAATACCATGAATCAATGACATATTTACAATGGAAATCCACATCGCTCTCGTGACGGCACCTACACTCTGCAACCACGACCAACCAACATTAACCCACTGTCCTCTACCGAGCATTGTTGCGTAAAGTTACCAAAGTCCCTTTATAGGAAGAAGACATTGCGTCTAATAAACGTTAGCAGTCCGGGATATAACGCATAAGAAAGAAAGTGGTGGCGCACCTGTAGTTTAACTATTGGGCATCTCGTGATCAGTCGTTGGCCTTGGGCCAATCATTCTCTCACCAGTAATACTCATAAGTTGGTCGGAAGCCTCTTGATGCGTACCAGCGAGACCACTGGAGCCTCATAACTAATCCTTGGTGTTCAGACGAACTTGATTGATTGACTGGCCGCTCTCCCGGCGACAGCACGGTTCGACCCCTTTCCCTCGTGGGCTACGTTGATGAACCTACCCAACTGATTTTCTTTCGCATTAAAATTTTAAACCATTGGCTGTAATAAAGAGAATTACCAATTAAATACTATACTTATGCGTCACGCTGCAATATCCGCGCCAAGCATTTCCGGTCCAGACCATTGCAAATGCGTATTGAACACTAAAATAGATTTCCAAAATGAACGACAACAGAAGCAGGACCGATATTGCCGCCATGCATTCCCTCTACGAAAAGGTTGGATTATACGATATACCATATTCCTAGAAGTAGTAAGATATTTAAAAATAAGGGAGTAATGGTGGGGATGAAGGGAATGAACTAGGAGATGCTAGTTGTTAGTTGGCGGGGAAGTGGCCTACTGGTAATGAATGCGGTGTCAAATTGTCGACCAAGTTCACTGTATTTCTTGCTTTGATGGTTCACATGTGACCTCAGACCCCCCGCATCATGAATAATGCTAATCCGCGGGCCTGCTGCTTGTCCCAAGAGGAACCGTAGGCACAAGAGACGAAGTTTTGGGGTACATCACCACGGCCGTAATGCTCGACTCCACCATGCAAGAATTTCACGGAAGACACAATTCACTCGCATTATGATAGAAAATATTTGATTTCGATGAAGCGAAATCGATAACAACAGGCCTCACCAACCAGCAATTTTAAGGCAAAAGGGCTAACAGGGCCTGGCTCAAGCATCACGGTTCTCATCGTAAATAAGTACACTTGTGCGATTGTTCAGATATTTTTTCCTTTGCAAAGGAAAAAAAATCTGAACAATCGCACAAATGTTACTTGCTCACCTCTCAAAGGAAATGCAGCATTCAGATACCTTTCTTGATATACTTCAACACGTCGTGAATTGGAAAACCCCTCGAGTCCTCTGTGCCATTCACTTATCTTTTGCGTAGAGCCAGCACCGAATGTGCCCCACCCGTTTGCAAAAGCCGTCTTTTCTTCTTTCGGGACCGATGAACCTTCTTCAAGCCATGTAATCAGTTCTTAGTGAGTTGAGCCGACGGATTCGGACACTGTGACGGGTGAGTCGTAGGAATAGCGACGAAGGATCATCCCAACACGGTTTTCTGAATGGTCTGCCTGACTAACACGCTGTCATTCACATCCTTTGGGGGACAATCTGACATCCTACTTTGATGGCATCCACGTTTCGCTTTCTCCTGTTTCAATATCCGAGAGAAAACGGCAAAGGGATGGCAGACTGTCATTCTCTCCACCTCATGCCTAGCATAAATGTTTTAGCCGGAAGACGAAAGAGCAAATGAATCCAGAGTCAGCATAGGAGACTTCATGGAAAAAGAGCTCTACTTCTCTTGTTCATCCTTATCCAGGGCAACGAAAAATCAACACTTTATAGAACAATTGGTTTAATGAATGGGCACGTGATTATCATGCGAGTAATCTCTGGTTTCCCTGCTCCTCGAGCTCGAAGGCGGAGGCCGGGTAGGTCTTGGACAGTCCCGCGGGCGTCCTGAAGGTGATCTTGGTGGGGTCCTTGGGGTCCACGAAGAACTCTCCCAGCGGGATCCAGATGAGCATCTCCCTGGACTTCACCCCCGTCACCCGCCGCATGCGCCGGTCCTCCACGAAGCCCGTGACCTCGGCGCCGTAGGAGACGAGGCGGCCCGCCTTGCGGAAGGTGTAGTTGAGGGCCTTCTTCTGGCGGAGCCACACGAAGCCGGTGCGACGGTTGATGCCGATCTCCTCCACGTTCTCGATGGGGAGGAGGCCCGGGGGAGGTTGAGCTCCTGGAGGAGGTCGATGGCCTTCTGGCGGCACAGGTCGTCGCCCGTGTAGATCTCGGCGCCGGGGCGGTGGGCCTCGATGCTCTGCTGGGCCATTGGTCGAACGTCGATCGCCGGTGGTATGGCGGGCTGGGTGGTCCGGTGGAGCTAGCGGTATCTAAGAGGAGGAGAGGAAGGTGACGACTCTGCTGGAGAAGAGGAGGAGATCCCGGTGGATTGGTGCATGGAGGATTCGGGGGGGGCGGTTGGGTTCTTATAGGGCACGGTTCCCGTGGGCGAAGGGTTGGACAACTGGTGGTATAACATGTGGGCTTGACCTCCGTTCGTTCGACGGTACTGGGGCCCGGGGGGATGAATCGTAGGTTGGTGACTCAATTTGCGCAGATTAGGGGGGGATGGATGACAGACTGCGGTTTGATCACCGGCTCACGGACAGCGGTCGTTATTTAATGCTTCGTAAAACCCGGGGCGTGGTCAGCGGTTGTTTGTCCTCCAGGCTGGGAAAGCGTTTAACGGATCCTACTTGAGCTGGCAACCTTGTAGCCTCTGCTTCTTCTCACCATCCCCATCCCGCTGTGCTTCGGGGCCGCGATATTTGGGGCTCCGCCAGCGTCTCTCCATGAGACGTTGCACCATAGCTATCCGTCATCCCAGCATGCTCAACTAGAGGCTGCACACCTCTTCTTCATGCCAATCGTCATCATCATCAACCTTCCGCTCGTCGAATAAAATTTGAGATTGCATTTTACACAAGACGATACCAAGGTTTCCTTCGGCATGGGGAATCTAGTCGTTTGACCCAATCGGTGAACGTCTAGCTGCTCTATCTGTCTACCTGCGACATCTCTCTTTCTCCGCTGGATTCCCTTTCTTTGACGCCTCTCTCTCTCTCTCTCTCGCGTAGGGATGCCGCAACTGCGCGAGACTGTATTGGACATAGGTAACGAACGGACTTCGAGCGGTGAGATGTATATAAACAGTCTCAAGATGTGTCCACTGCCAGTAACTGGATATTTCGATCAAAAGAACCTTATTCGTCCAGAATTCCTATAACTTTATTTCGTTAAGAAACTTTTACTCCACATAAAAATTTGCGATTCCCTGATCTTGTATGTTGCAATTCTTCATTGGTTTTAACGTACAGTATCTGAAATAACAGGATTTCTTTGATCCTTTGTGTTACGCGTTATTTGTATTTGGATGCCCGCTACTCGTTGAGTTGGGGAGCGCATCAGACCTCAACACACGTAGGTTTATCCATAACTGAGTCTCAATTGGTAGAATGCACTCAGTCCCGAGGAAGAAAATGAGTGCACTGGTTTTAACTCAGCCCGACGAGCACCAACGGTCTTTCAAGATCATCCTCCACTTGTTCATTCAACAAACGACGCGGCTACCTCTCCCCGCTGAATACTACGTGAAACCACTGTCCAACTTGTGTATTGTTCATGCTCCGGTTGTTCATGAGGACTACTCTGACCTCTTATGTAATAAATTAGTTCCTATCAAAACCCACACATACGGGCAAGTGGACCCTCATAACTGGGCCAGGAAGCTGGGGATCGCCGATAAGCTTGTCATTTCACACAACCCTTTTTTGGGTCGTTTCACTTGTCACTCATTCTAGTGAGACCCCCCGTTCATGACTCGCGTTTAAAATCGAAATGGTAGATTCGTATTTTGGGAAAACGGAGAAGTTATCACTCTTATATCGTAAATGATGACTCAACGGGGCGTGGGAAATGGGGGATTTTCTTCTTGGATGTGACACATTCTATCGTACAGTCATCACCGCATCATGTTGAAACGTTCGTTAGTTCTCTACACATCGTAAAAAGCTGCAGCTCTACACCGCACCTTAATGTTCTCCGTACAATTAATCCCTTGTCTGTCTCATTGCTCCGGCGGCTAGTTTAACTGAGAAGAGAATAAACGAGCGAGTAATAAATCACTGAAAAGCCCAAACACCTTGTCTTTCAAATCTAATTTGGAAACGGAAGCTCTATTGTTCACCAAGCAACGGAACCGGGACGGAACCAAAGATTGGAACTCGTTATCCCTGCCAGCGTTAAATCCTTTGACTCTTCCTTCTAAAGTTGCGTCCACACGCGAGGCCCCTTCTCACGGTGATGGACTAGAGTTATCACACCCGGAGCAGACATTAAACGTGTAAAATACGCTTTTAACTGGTCACCTTTGCCGGCTTTGATTGTAAAGTTTTAAATACTTTAATGGCTCATTAAAGTATTTGACAGACGGGGGTTGACCCTTGCTGCCGTGCGTCATTATTCCGGGTTATTTCCGAAAGCATCCGGCCATCCCGAGGTTGAAGTTGATTGACCAACCGAGGAGCACCAGTTATTAACGATGATCACAGCACGATTGGCCACTAACCTCCCGCCGACTCGGCAGAGCAGCCAGTACCGAATGTCGGCCAACCGCTTATGTAAGGCACACTTTATGCTCACTCTCCGCAAGTCAAAGATACAATTTATAACGATCTAATATCAGGTGCACGAGGCACAGCCGTATCAACGCGCAGGGCACGCCACAGACAACTGGAGCGGCGGCTGCCTCGGTTGCCCGTAAACTTAACCACTGGTACTGAACGCCCTCTCGAACCCCCGGCGAACATGGCTCTTGTTCATGCGCCAACCACCAACAGGCATGCCGACGGAACCCCACCTAGTTGCCATGCCGACTAAATAATAGCTTATCCCTCCTCCCCGCGCACTGGGGATTGGCTCGTCGTCGGAGATACCGTACGCTATCCTTCTTGCTACAGGAAACCAGCCCGGCGATTTCATCGAGCAGGATATTCATGTTGATCGCTTTCGTCTCAGGTGCGGCGAAAAACCTATATATTTTATGTTCATTCAGCGCTTCGTTCCAAACTTACCCTCTTCTCTGCAGTAAACATTAAGATTTACCTCAGAACTCAAGCCGCAATGACATATATGATGGAACCATGCGAGCTTGCCAACAAGATTTAGCTTTTGACTGGGTTAATTTAATGATAATTTCTCAAAACATTTCTCAAAACAGAGCCTGGGACTCGTCTCTCCCATTGGAATGACATCAGAAAGATGCTTCGATCGCAAGAACACAGTAGCCTTTAAGGCTGGCGAAGGCGATGCTCTACTGGGGACTACTTAAGAGGCCAAACGGTATCATCCTTTCATTGGGTCCTGGTGGACTTGCCCCCGTTTAAGAGAGCATTCATTGAGTAAGTTTCGCCTGCCGCCGGTGGCCTTGTACAGTCGATTGAACGAACCGGCAGCCGAGCTCGTCAGGGTGGTTCCATACAGCGTACTAGGTCGACGGGCTGAGGGGGCGAACCTTGCCGTAGAGGTCCAGATGTAGCGCAGGACGGTGGAGATGAGTGCTAGTGGCGGGAGCGGAAAGAGAATGCGGGGCAAGACGAGGGAGCGTGAAGAGCGCACACAGCGACCTGGCACGGGCAGGGACGGAGAGAGACAGCGGACCGATTATCGGGCTGCGGCAAAGAGAGGAAGGGAGGGAGAGGGAGAGGGAGAGAGAGAGAGAGAGAGAGATGGGTGTGTTGAACAGATCGGCCAGGAGGAAGCGGGGAGGATACGCAAAAAAACAGTTGGTACCGAGAAGGAACGTCTGCAACACCAAGAGAAACACTCGATGGGTATCCGGAGACGACGTGCCCTACGGTTTGTCTTTAGTCTTCAATCGGGTGAAACGTGACCGTCCTCTTCTGGCTTCCCGAAGACCGACGCTAGCAGTAAAGAACATGAAGGCGGAGCACATTGCCAAGGGTAATTTTCTGTTTGCGGTGGAGAACATAGTACCCCAAACTCGCGCCCCGAACGGGAGAGAGACAGGAGGGGGGGAGGGAGGGACAGCGAGACACAGAGAGAGAGAGAGAGAGAGAGTCAATTCAGAGGTGTGGACGGAAGATCCGATGACAAAGACAGGAAAAGAAACAGCTGATATTTACCTTGAAGAAACTTTACCCATCACTCGATGCCTCAACCGCACAGGAAAAAAGTGTTCAATCCGACCAAATAACAAGCTTTCGACGTAATTACTAGCCACGGCAGGAAGTTCCAAAGCGGAAACGGCCGAAACGAGGTGTCATTACACAAACATTCTCTGTACACGGGCAAATGGAAAAGCTTTTTCTATTATGCAAATGATCCGTCATGACGTGAATGTCAGCTTGTGAGACTATGAAGACCAAAACTGATTGCTGGATTTGTCCGACGGCTGGAAACATGATCATAGAAATACAACATATCCATTTGACTTCGTCTCATCAGTTTTCGGTTACGTCTTACGTTCGGAATAAGAAAACACGGAAAGAAAAAGGCAGAGTTCGATGATGTCGTCTAAACATGGCCCTTCACTGCCCAGGTCAATCCGTGAGGATTATTTAAACCCGCCGACTGGTAACTACTCAGCAGGGAAGAAACACGAAGCCACAGGGATGATTTCATAAAATTCCAACTGGCCTATTTGCGAGGGACGCCCTCATTCACTAAATCCATGAGACTCCCCATGCACCCATTTAATACGTTTAGCTCCTAATTTTGATGGCCTCAATTCCCCAACCCCGATGGTTCCTCCGAAACGACCTCACCGCCGCCCTCCCTGAGCCATTACGCTTCCCAATGCTCCCCAGGGAAAAAGATAAAGTGCAGACTACCGGGCAAGAACAGTGAGAGACTTGGGTGTCCGAACCCCGTTGATGGTAGCCTTAAAGAATAAGTGACATTCCTGTTTGTGAACGTTGTGAGTCCACAATGAATAACCAACAATTGACCCGACAATTAGGTCTCCATTCTGTACAATTATCATGCGAGTAATCTCTGGTTTCCCTGCTCCTCGAGCTCGAAGGCGGAGGCCGGGTAGGTCTTGGACAGTCCCGCGGGCGTCCTGAAGGTGATCTTGGTGGGGTCCTTGGGGTCCACGAAGAACTCTCCCAGCGGGATCCAGATGAGCATCTCCCTGGACTTCACCCCCGTCACCCGCCGCATGCGCCGGTCCTCCACGAAGCCCGTGACCTCGGCGCCGTAGGAGACGAGGCGGCCCGCCTTGCGGAAGGTGTAGTTGAGGGCCTTCTTCTGGCGGAGCCACACGAAGCCGGTGCGACGGTTGATGCCGATCTCCTCCACGTTCTCGATGGGGAGGAGGCCCCGGGGGAGGTTGAGCTCCTGGAGGAGGTCGATGGCCTTCTGGCGGCACAGGTCGTCGCCCGTGTAGATCTCGGCGCCGGGGCGGTGGGCCTCGATGCTCTGCTGCGCCATTGGCCGAACTTCGAGCGACGTTGGGGTCACGGGAGGACTGCTGGAAGAGGCGAGGGGTATCTAAAGGGGATGAAGAAGGGGACGATTCTTCTGGAGAAGAAACGGAAGAGAGCAGGCTGATGAAGTGAAGCGCTGGGTACGATGTAGGCGAGCGGGACGGATACTTATACAGTGCGGTCACCGTGGGGGACGGATGAGGGACACGGCTGGTTTAGCGTGTGGGCCTCCTCACAGCCTGACGCGGGACCATGGTATGGAATGAACCGGAGGCTGCCGTTTATTTGGCAAAGGCTCTGAGGAGACGGATTACAGGCTGTGCCTCGGTCGTCCGGGTGAAGGGAATCGGTGTCTTAAATGATCTTCGAAACTGGCGGTGAGGTGAGGTTGGCTGTTGTTCAGTGTCCGATGATCCACCGGCTCGCCGGCGTGGGCCTCTGGATTGAAGACCCTAATTATAATCACCTAAGGATGCCCTTTGGCCCTCACATGTGGTCATCGACTTCTGGCGGAGAAAACGAAGCGGGGCTGAGGGACCCACGCAATTACCGGGGCTTCCTTATCCGTTTGAATAGCTAGCATCCTCGACGGGAGACAAGTCAGAACTAGAATAGGGTGACCCAGGCACAAGTGGCAGTTCAGCTCAACTGAGGAAGGCACAGAGTCTCTTGGAGGGGAACCATTCCACACGCACCGAAGAGGAACAGCATCGAGATAGTTCGGCCTTACATGGTGAATTTCCTATTAGCTGCCTGCTCTCCGAATGACTTCACCGGGTAACGAACTCGACGAAGTATCGGTGTAGGGTGACGTCACACACTCTGCCCACCGTTTCTATCCACCACTCCCTGCCTCTCAGCTCGGTTATCGCTATCGCTCTCACCTGGATAGCCTGCACTCCGTATCCGCCCCCCCCCCCCCCCATCCCCCCAGCGGTGTCTCTAGTCTCGATGACACTCAACAGCACTCTCGCTCTGCCTCACCGGTTCCATATCCCCGCAACACTCTGACGTGCGCGGAAAGCCCGTAGGAGTCCAGCCCGAAGGAGATTGTGGGCCGGGCGGTGATCCCTAATCCAAGGGTTGACTATTTCGGACAGTGATCGGTCCTTCGAAAAATAAAGACGACAGCGTGTGTTAGGCGGCTGCATGAGGTTTGGGGGAGTCAAGGGGTAAAGAAATGGCATGCATCAACGTCAGATAAAGAGTCGAAGCCGCCGACAGACTGTAAGACCAAACTCCATGGACTTACATCGGCTGCTAGGTTCCTGGAGGGATGGACGATGCATTGAATGCTCATCCAACCCGGCAGTCAGCGCTCGAACAACAGCGTACAAGGCCGTCCCTCTGAACGACCAATAAATACCCGCCGCCGCCCCGGCTCCGACGGCGACCACAGCACAACCTCCCATTCATCCCCCCACTGCAGCCCCCCCAAGGCCTTGCCATCTAATCGCCACCTTAAGTTCATTCCCTCGCTACGGTCGCACGCCCGGACGTGACAGCCACGCGTTATGCCATCTGTCTGCCCTACCAGTCGCCCACGGGAACCGTGCCCTATAAAAACCCAACCGGCTCCCCCCGAATCCTCCATGCACCAATCCACCGGGATCTCCTCCTCGTCTTCTCCAGCGGAGTCGGCACCTTCCTCTCCTCCTCTTAGATACCGCTTGCTCCACCAGACTACTCAGCCCGCCATACCACCGGCGATCGACGTTCGACCAATGGCCCAGCAGAGCATCGAGGCCCACCGCCCCGGCGCCGAGATCTACACGGGCGACGACCTGTGCCGCCAGAAGGCCATCGACCTCCTCCAGGAGCTCAACCTCCCCCGGGGCCTCCTCCCCATCGAGAACGTGGAGGAGATCGGCATCAACCGTCGCACCGGCTTCGTGTGGCTCCGCCAGAAGAAGGCCCTCAACTACACCTTCCGCAAGGCGGGCCGCCTCGTCTCCTACGGCGCCGAGGTCACGGGCTTCGTGGAGGACCGGCGCATGCGGCGGGTGACGGGGGTGAAGTCCAGGGAGATGCTCATCTGGATCCCGCTGGGAGAGTTCTTCGTGGACCCCAAGGACCCCACCAAGATCACCTTCAGGACGCCCGCGGGACTGTCCAAGACCTACCCGGCCTCCGCCTTCGAGCTCGAGGAGCAGGGAAACCAGAGACTAATTGCCTAGTACATACCCGGATTCGATCGCTGTACACCTTCACAATTCAATTTGTACCCTGAACCAGCAACATGGTATTGTTCCGTCGGGTTAAGACTCAAAATTCTTTTCATTTCCCCGTGCTGTGTTCCCAATTGTTCAGAATCTTACCAGTCGTGTTGGCGCAAATGTCTTCCCAATGGTTGAGGGTCTGTATCTCAGCAATCGGCAGAAAGTTCCTAGGAATAGGGAAAATACTGAACAAGTGGACGGAGACAACTGGAAATCCACGTTGGGGATGCCACCAGAGTAGGACGTCTTGTTTCATTGTGATGGGGAGAATCACGCTTTGACCCACGTACACAAACAATGCCAAATAAATGCTATGAGCTCGGCGCAAGCAGGCAAACATGAAGTCTTCAGACCGATGATCGTTTTTGAATACCATGAATCAATGACATATTTACAATGGAAATCCACATCGCTCTCGTGACGGCACCTACACTCTGCAACCACGACCAACCAACATTAACCCACTGTCCTCTACCGAGCATTGTTGCGTAAAGTTACCAAAGTCCCTTTATAGGAAGAAGACATTGCGTCTAATAAACGTTAGCAGTCCGGGATATAACGCATAAGAAAGAAAGTGGTGGCGCACCTGTAGTTTAACTATTGGGCATCTCGTGATCAGTCGTTGGCCTTGGGCCAATCATTCTCTCACCAGTAATACTCATAAGTTGGTCGGAAGCCTCTTGATGCGTACCAGCGAGACCACTGGAGCCTCATAACTAATCCTTGGTGTTCAGACGAACTTGATTGATTGACTGGCCGCTCTCCCGGCGACAGCACGGTTCGACCCCTTTCCCTCGTGGGCTACGTTGATGAACCTACCCAACTGATTTTCTTTCGCATTAAAATTTTAAACCATTGGCTGTAATAAAGAGAATTACCAATTAAATACTATACTTATGCGTCACGCTGCAATATCCGCGCCAAGCATTTCCGGTCCAGACCATTGCAAATGCGTATTGAACACTAAAATAGATTTCCAAAATGAACGACAACAGAAGCAGGACCGATATTGCCGCCATGCATTCCCTCTACGAAAAGGTTGGATTATACGATATACCATATTCCTAGAAGTAGTAAGATATTTAAAAATAAGGGAGTAATGGTGGGGATGAAGGGAATGAACTAGGAGATGCTAGTTGTTAGTTGGCGGGGAAGTGGCCTACTGGTAATGAATGCGGTGTCAAATTGTCGACCAAGTTCACTGTATTTCTTGCTTTGATGGTTCACATGTGACCTCAGACCCCCCGCATCATGAATAATGCTAATCCGCGGGCCTGCTGCTTGTCCCAAGAGGAACCGTAGGCACAAGAGACGAAGTTTTGGGGTACATCACCACGGCCGTAATGCTCGACTCCACCATGCAAGAATTTCACGGAAGACACAATTCACTCGCATTATGATAGAAAATATTTGATTTCGATGAAGCGAAATCGATAACAACAGGCCTCACCAACCAGCAATTTTAAGGCAAAAGGGCTAACAGGGCCTGGCTCAAGCATCACGGTTCTCATCGTAAATAAGTACACTTGTGCGATTGTTCAGATATTTTTCCTTTGCAAAGGAAAAAAAATCTGAACAATCGCACAAATGTTACTTGCTCACCTCTCAAAGGAAATGCAGCATTCAGATACCTTTCTTGATATACTTCAACACGTCGTGAATTGGAAAACCCCTCGAGTCCTCTGTGCCATTCACTTATCTTTTGCGTAGAGCCAGCACCGAATGTGCCCCACCCGTTTGCAAAAGCCGTCTTTTCTTCTTTCGGGACCGATGAACCTTCTTCAAGCCATGTAATCAGTTCTTAGTGAGTTGAGCCGACGGATTCGGACACTGTGACGGGTGAGTCGTAGGAATAGCGACGAAGGATCATCCCAACACGGTTTTCTGAATGGTCTGCCTGACTAACACGCTGTCATTCACATCCTTTGGGGGACAATCTGACATCCTACTTTGATGGCATCCACGTTTCGCTTTCTCCTGTTTCAATATCCGAAGAGAAAACGGCAAAGGGATGGCAGACTGTCATTCTCTCCACCTCATGCCTAGCATAAATGTTTTAGCCGGAAGACGAAAGAGCAAATGAATCCAGAGTCAGCATAGGAGACTTCATGGAAAAAGAGCTCTACTTCTCTTGTTCATCCTTATCCAGGGCAACGAAAAATCAACACTTTATAGAACAATTGGTTTAATGAATGGGCACGTGATTATCATGCGAGTAATCTCTGGTTTCCCTGCTCCTCGAGCTCGAAGGCGGAGGCCGGGTAGGTCTTGGACAGTCCCGCGGGCGTCCTGAAGGTGATCTTGGTGGGGTCCTTGGGGTCCACGAAGAACTCTCCCAGCGGGATCCAGATGAGCATCTCCCTGGACTTCACCCCCGTCACCCGCCGCATGCGCCGGTCCTCCACGAAGCCCGTGACCTCGGCGCCGTAGGAGACGAGGCGGCCCGCCTTGCGGAAGGTGTAGTTGAGGGCCTTCTTCTGGCGGAGCCACACGAAGCCGGTGCGACGGTTGATGCCGATCTCCTCCACGTTCTCGATGGGGAGGAGGCCCCGGGGAGGTTGAGCTCCTGGAGGAGGTCGATGGCCTTCTGGCGGCACAGGTCGTCGCCCGTGTAGATCTCGGCGCCGGGGCGGTGGGCCTCGATGCTCTGCTGGGCCATTGGTCGAACGTCGATCGCCGGTGGTATGGCGGGCTGGGTGGTCCGGTGGAGCTAGCGGTATCTAAGAGGAGGAGAGGAAGGTGACGACTCTGCTGGAGAAGAGGAGGAGATCCCGGTGGATTGGTGCATGGAGGATTCGGGGGGGGCGGTTGGGTTCTTATAGGGCACGGTTCCCGTGGGCGAAGGGTTGGACAACTGGTGGTATAACATGTGGGCTTGACCTCCGTTCGTTCGACGGTACTGGGGCCCGGGGGGATGAATCGTAGGTTGGTGACTCAATTTGCGCAGATTAGGGGGGGATGGATGACAGACTGCGGTTTGATCACCGGCTCACGGACAGCGGTCGTTATTTAATGCTTCGTAAAACCCGGGGCGTGGTCAGCGGTTGTTTGTCCTCCAGGCTGGGAAAGCGTTTAACGGATCCTACTTGAGCTGGCAACCTTGTAGCCTCTGCTTCTTCTCACCATCCCCATCCCGCTGTGCTTCGGGGCCGCGATATTTGGGGCTCCGCCAGCGTCTCTCCATGAGACGTTGCACCATAGCTATCCGTCATCCCAGCATGCTCAACTAGAGGCTGCACACCTCTTCTTCATGCCAATCGTCATCATCATCAACCTTCCGCTCGTCGAATAAAATTTGAGATTGCATTTTACACAAGACGATACCAAGGTTTCCTTCGGCATGGGGAATCTAGTCGTTTGACCCAATCGGTGAACGTCTAGCTGCTCTATCTGTCTACCTGCGACATCTCTCTTTCTCCGCTGGATTCCCTTTCTTTGACGCCTCTCTCTCTCTCTCTCTCGCGTAGGGATGCCGCAACTGCGCGAGACTGTATTGGACATAGGTAACGAACGGACTTCGAGCGGTGAGATGTATATAAACAGTCTCAAGATGTGTCCACTGCCAGTAACTGGATATTTCGATCAAAAGAACCTTATTCGTCCAGAATTCCTATAACTTTATTTCGTTAAGAAACTTTTACTCCACATAAAAATTTGCGATTCCCTGATCTTGTATGTTGCAATTCTTCATTGGTTTTAACGTACAGTATCTGAAATAACAGGATTTCTTTGATCCTTTGTGTTACGCGTTATTTGTATTTGGATGCCCGCTACTCGTTGAGTTGGGGAGCGCATCAGACCTCAACACACGTAGGTTTATCCATAACTGAGTCTCAATTGGTAGAATGCACTCAGTCCCGAGGAAGAAAATGAGTGCACTGGTTTTAACTCAGCCCGACGAGCACCAACGGTCTTTCAAGATCATCCTCCACTTGTTCATTCAACAAACGACGCGGCTACCTCTCCCCGCTGAATACTACGTGAAACCACTGTCCAACTTGTGTATTGTTCATGCTCCGGTTGTTCATGAGGACTACTCTGACCTCTTATGTAATAAATTAGTTCCTATCAAAACCCACACATACGGGCAAGTGGACCCTCATAACTGGGCCAGGAAGCTGGGGATCGCCGATAAGCTTGTCATTTCACACAACCCTTTTTTGGGTCGTTTCACTTGTCACTCATTCTAGTGAGACCCCCCCCCGTTCATGACTCGCGTTTAAAATCGAAATGGTAGATTCGTATTTTGGGAAAACGGAGAAGTTATCACTCTTATATCGTAAATGATGACTCAACGGGGCGTGGGAAATGGGGGATTTTCTTCTTGGATGTGACACATTCTATCGTACAGTCATCACCGCATCATGTTGAAACGTTCGTTAGTTCTCTACACATCGTAAAAAGCTGCAGCTCTACACCGCACCTTAATGTTCTCCGTACAATTAATCCCTTGTCTGTCTCATTGCTCCGGCGGCTAGTTTAACTGAGAAGAGAATAAACGAGCGAGTAATAAATCACTGAAAAGCCCAAACACCTTGTCTTTCAAATCTAATTTGGAAACGGAAGCTCTATTGTTCACCAAGCAACGGAACCGGGACGGAACCAAAGATTGGAACTCGTTATCCCTGCCAGCGTTAAATCCTTTGACTCTTCCTTCTAAAGTTGCGTCCACACGCGAGGCCCCTTCTCACGGTGATGGACTAGAGTTATCACACCCGGAGCAGACATTAAACGTGTAAAATACGCTTTTAACTGGTCACCTTTGCCGGCTTTGATTGTAAAGTTTTAAATACTTTAATGGCTCATTAAAGTATTTGACAGACGGGGTTGACCCTTGCTGCCGTGCGTCATTATTCCGGGTTATTTCCGAAAGCATCCGGCCATCCCGAGGTTGAAGTTGATTGACCAACCGAGGAGCACCAGTTATTAACGATGATCACAGCACGATTGGCCACTAACCTCCCGCCGACTCGGCAGAGCAGCCAGTACCGAATGTCGGCCAACCGCTTATGTAAGGCACACTTTATGCTCACTCTCCGCAAGTCAAAGATACAATTTATAACGATCTAATATCAGGTGCACGAGGCACAGCCGTATCAACGCGCAGGGCACGCCACAGACAACTGGAGCGGCGGCTGCCTCGGTTGCCCGTAAACTTAACCACTGGTACTGAACGCCCTCTCGAACCCCCGGCGAACATGGCTCTTGTTCATGCGCCAACCACCAACAGGCATGCCGACGGAACCCCACCTAGTTGCCATGCCGACTAAATAATAGCTTATCCCTCCTCCCCGCGCACTGGGGATTGGCTCGTCGTCGGAGATACCGTACGCTATCCTTCTTGCTACAGGAAACCAGCCCGGCGATTTCATCGAGCAGGATATTCATGTTGATCGCTTTCGTCTCAGGTGCGGCGAAAAACCTATATATTTTATGTTCATTCAGCGCTTCGTTCCAAACTTACCCTCTTCTCTGCAGTAAACATTAAGATTTACCTCAGAACTCAAGCCGCAATGACATATATGATGGAACCATGCGAGCTTGCCAACAAGATTTAGCTTTTGACTGGGTTAATTTAATGATAATTTCTCAAAACATTTCTCAAAACAGAGCCTGGGACTCGTCTCTCCCATTGGAATGACATCAGAAAGATGCTTCGATCGCAAGAACACAGTAGCCTTTAAGGCTGGCGAAGGCGATGCTCTACTGGGGACTACTTAAGAGGCCAAACGGTATCATCCTTTCATTGGGTCCTGGTGGACTTGCCCCCGTTTAAGAGAGCATTCATTGAGTAAGTTTCGCCTGCCGCCGGTGGCCTTGTACAGTCGATTGAACGAACCGGCAGCCGAGCTCGTCAGGGTGGTTCCATACAGCGTACTAGGTCGACGGGCTGAGGGGGCGAACCTTGCCGTAGAGGTCCAGATGTAGCGCAGGACGGTGGAGATGAGTGCTAGTGGCGGGAGCGGAAGAGAATGCGGGGCAAGACGAGGGAGCGTGAAGAGCGCACACAGCGACCTGGCACGGGCAGGGACGGAGAGAGACAGCGGACCGATTATCGGGCTGCGGCAAAGAGAGGAAGGGAGGGAGAGGGAGAGGGAGAGAGAGAGAGAGAGAGAGATGGGTGTGTTGAACAGATCGGCCAGGAGGAAGCGGGGAGGATACGCAAAAAAACAGTTGGTACCGAGAAGGAACGTCTGCAACACCAAGAGAAACACTCGATGGGTATCCGGAGACGACGTGCCCTACGGTTTGTCTTTAGTCTTCAATCGGGTGAAACGTGACCGTCCTCTTCTGGCTTCCCGAAGACCGACGCTAGCAGTAAAGAACATGAAGGCGGAGCACATTGCCAAGGGTAATTTTCTGTTTGCGGTGGAGAACATAGTACCCCAAACTCGCGCCCCGAACGGGAGAGAGACAGGAGGGGGGGAGGGAGGGACAGCGAGACACAGAGAGAGAGAGAGAGAGAGTCAATTCAGAGGTGTGGACGGAAGATCCGATGACAAAGACAGGAAAAGAAACAGCTGATATTTACCTTGAAGAAACTTTACCCATCACTCGATGCCTCAACCGCACAGGAAAAAAGTGTTCAATCCGACCAAATAACAAGCTTTCGACGTAATTACTAGCCACGGCAGGAAGTTCCAAAGCGGAAACGGCCGAAACGAGGTGTCATTACACAAACATTCTCTGTACACGGGCAAATGGAAAAGCTTTTTCTATTATGCAAATGATCCGTCATGACGTGAATGTCAGCTTGTGAGACTATGAAGACCAAAACTGATTGCTGGATTTGTCCGACGGCTGGAAACATGATCATAGAAATACAACATATCCATTTGACTTCGTCTCATCAGTTTTCGGTTACGTCTTACGTTCGGAATAAGAAAACACGGAAAGAAAAAGGCAGAGTTCGATGATGTCGTCTAAACATGGCCCTTCACTGCCCAGGTCAATCCGTGAGGATTATTTAAACCCGCCGACTGGTAACTACTCAGCAGGGAAGAAACACGAAGCCACAGGGATGATTTCATAAAATTCCAACTGGCCTATTTGCGAGGGACGCCCTCATTCACTAAATCCATGAGACTCCCCATGCACCCATTTAATACGTTTAGCTCCTAATTTTGATGGCCTCAATTCCCCAACCCCGATGGTTCCTCCGAAACGACCTCACCGCCGCCCTCCCTGAGCCATTACGCTTCCCAATGCTCCCCAGGGAAAAAGATAAAGTGCAGACTACCGGGCAAGAACAGTGAGAGACTTGGGTGTCCGAACCCCGTTGATGGTAGCCTTAAAGAATAAGTGACATTCCTGTTTGTGAACGTTGTGGTCCACAATGAATAACCAACAATTGACCCGACAATTAGGTCTCCATTCTGTACAATTATCATGCGAGTAATCTCTGGTTTCCCTGTTCCTCGAGCTCGAAGGCGGAGGCCGGGTAGGTCTTGGACAGTCCCGCGGGCGTCCTGAAGGTGATCTTGGTGGGGTCCTTGGGGTCCACGAAGAACTCTCCCAGCGGGATCCAGATGAGCATCTCCCTGGACTTCACCCCCGTCACCCGCCGCATGCGCCGGTCCTCCACGAAGCCCGTGACCTCGGCGCCGTAGGAGACGAGGCGGCCCGCCTTGCGGAAGGTGTAGTTGAGGGCCTTCTTCTGGCGGAGCCACACGAAGCCGGTGCGACGGTTGATGCCGATCTCCTCCACGTTCTCGATGGGGAGGAGGCCCCGGGGGAGGTTGAGCTCCTGGAGGAGGTCGATGGCCTTCTGGCGGCACAGGTCGTCGCCCGTGTAGATCTCGGCGCCGGGGCGGTGGGCCTCGATGCTCTGCTGCGCCATTGGCCGAACTTCGAGCGACGTTGGGGTCACGGGAGGACTGCTGGAAGAGGCGAGGGGTATCTAAAGGGGATGAAGAAGGGGACGATTCTTCTGGAGAAGAAACGGAAGAGAGCAGGCTGATGAAGTGAAGCGCTGGGTACGATGTAGGCGAGCGGGACGGATACTTATACAGTGCGGTCACCGTGGGGGACGGATGAGGGACACGGCTGGTTTAGCGTGTGGGCCTCCTCACAGCCTGACGCGGGACCATGGTATGGAATGAACCGGAGGCTGCCGTTTATTTGGCAAAGGCTCTGAGGAGACGGATTACAGGCTGTGCCTCGGTCGTCCGGGTGAAGGGAATCGGTGTCTTAAATGATCTTCGAAACTGGCGGTGAGGTGAGGTTGGCTGTTGTTCAGTGTCCGATGATCCACCGGCTCGCCGGCGTGGGCCTCTGGATTGAAGACCCTAATTATAATCACCTAAGGATGCCCTTTGGCCCTCACATGTGGTCATCGACTTCTGGCGGAGAAAACGAAGCGGGGCTGAGGGACCCACGCAATTACCGGGGCTTCCTTATCCGTTTGAATAGCTAGCATCCTCGACGGGAGACAAGTCAGAACTAGAATAGGGTGACCCAGGCACAAGTGGCAGTTCAGCTCAACTGAGGAAGGCACAGAGTCTCTTGGAGGGGAACCATTCCACACGCACCGAAGAGGAACAGCATCGAGATAGTTCGGCCTTACATGGTGAATTTCCTATTAGCTGCCTGCTCTCCGAATGACTTCACCGGGTAACGAACTCGACGAAGTATCGGTGTAGGGTGACGTCACACACTCTGCCCACCGTTTCTATCCACCACTCCCTGCCTCTCAGCTCGGTTATCGCTATCGCTCTCACCTGGATAGCCTGCACTCCGTATCCGCCCCCCCCCCCCATCCCCCCAGCGGTGTCTCTAGTCTCGATGACACTCAACAGCACTCTCGCTCTGCCTCACCGGTTCCATATCCCCGCAACACTCTGACGTGCGCGGAAAGCCCGTAGGAGTCCAGCCCGAAGGAGATTGTGGGCCGGGCGGTGATCCCTAATCCAAGGGTTGACTATTTCGGACAGTGATCGGTCCTTCGAAAAATAAAGACGACAGCGTGTGTTAGGCGGCTGCATGAGGTTTGGGGGAGTCAAGGGGTAAAGAAATGGCATGCATCAACGTCAGATAAAGAGTCGAAGCCGCCGACAGACTGTAAGACCAAACTCCATGGACTTACATCGGCTGCTAGGTTCCTGGAGGGATGGACGATGCATTGAATGCTCATCCAACCCGGCAGTCAGCGCTCGAACAACAGCGTACAAGGCCGTCCCTCTGAACGACCAATAAATACCCGCCGCCGCCCCGGCTCCGACGGCGACCACAGCACAACCTCCCATTCATCCCCCCACTGCAGCCCCCCCAAGGCCTTGCCATCTAATCGCCACCTTAAGTTCATTCCCTCGCTACGGTCGCACGCCCGGACGTGACAGCCACGCGTTATGCCATCTGTCTGCCCTACCAGTCGCCCACGGGAACCGTGCCCTATAAAAACCCAACCGGCTCCCCCCGAATCCTCCATGCACCAATCCACCGGGATCTCCTCCTCGTCTTCTCCAGCGGAGTCGGCACCTTCCTCTCCTCCTCTTAGATACCGCTTGCTCCACCAGACTACTCAGCCCGCCATACCACCGGCGATCGACGTTCGACCAATGGCCCAGCAGAGCATCGAGGCCCACCGCCCCGGCGCCGAGATCTACACGGGCGACGACCTGTGCCGCCAGAAGGCCATCGACCTCCTCCAGGAGCTCAACCTCCCCCGGGGCCTCCTCCCCATCGAGAACGTGGAGGAGATCGGCATCAACCGTCGCACCGGCTTCGTGTGGCTCCGCCAGAAGAAGGCCCTCAACTACACCTTCCGCAAGGCGGGCCGCCTCGTCTCCTACGGCGCCGAGGTCACGGGCTTCGTGGAGGACCGGCGCATGCGGCGGGTGACGGGGGTGAAGTCCAGGGAGATGCTCATCTGGATCCCGCTGGGAGAGTTCTTCGTGGACCCCAAGGACCCCACCAAGATCACCTTCAGGACGCCCGCGGGACTGTCCAAGACCTACCCGGCCTCCGCCTTCGAGCTCGAGGAGCAGGGAAACCAGAGACTAATTGCCTAGTACATACCCGGATTCGATCGCTGTACACCTTCACAATTCAATTTGTACCCTGAACCAGCAACATGGTATTGTTCCGTCGGGTTAAGACTCAAAATTCTTTTCATTTCCCCGTGCTGTGTTCCCAATTGTTCAGAATCTTACCAGTCGTGTTGGCGCAAATGTCTTCCCAATGGTTGAGGGTCTGTATCTCAGCAATCGGCAGAAAGTTCCTAGGAATAGGGAAAATACTGAACAAGTGGACGGAGACAACTGGAAATCCACGTTGGGGATGCCACCAGAGTAGGACGTCTTGTTTCATTGTGATGGGGGAGAATCACGCTTTGACCCACGTACACAAACAATGCCAAATAAATGCTATGAGCTCGGCGCAAGCAGGCAAACATGAAGTCTTCAGACCGATGATCGTTTTTGAATACCATGAATCAATGACATATTTACAATGGAAATCCACATCGCTCTCGTGACGGCACCTACACTCTGCAACCACGACCAACCAACATTAACCCACTGTCCTCTACCGAGCATTGTTGCGTAAAGTTACCAAAGTCCCTTTATAGGAAGAAGACATTGCGTCTAATAAACGTTAGCAGTCCGGGATATAACGCATAAGAAAGAAAGTGGTGGCGCACCTGTAGTTTAACTATTGGGCATCTCGTGATCAGTCGTTGGCCTTGGGCCAATCATTCTCTCACCAGTAATACTCATAAGTTGGTCGGAAGCCTCTTGATGCGTACCAGCGAGACCACTGGAGCCTCATAACTAATCCTTGGTGTTCAGACGAACTTGATTGATTGACTGGCCGCTCTCCCGGCGACAGCACGGTTCGACCCCTTTCCCTCGTGGGCTACGTTGATGAACCTACCCAACTGATTTTCTTTCGCATTAAAATTTTAAACCATTGGCTGTAATAAAGAGAATTACCAATTAAATACTATACTTATGCGTCACGCTGCAATATCCGCGCCAAGCATTTCCGGTCCAGACCATTGCAAATGCGTATTGAACACTAAAATAGATTTCCAAAATGAACGACAACAGAAGCAGGACCGATATTGCCGCCATGCATTCCCTCTACGAAAAGGTTGGATTATACGATATACCATATTCCTAGAAGTAGTAAGATATTTAAAAATAAGGGAGTAATGGTGGGGATGAAGGGAATGAACTAGGAGATGCTAGTTGTTAGTTGGCGGGGAAGTGGCCTACTGGTAATGAATGCGGTGTCAAATTGTCGACCAAGTTCACTGTATTTCTTGCTTTGATGGTTCACATGTGACCTCAGACCCCCCGCATCATGAATAATGCTAATCCGCGGGCCTGCTGCTTGTCCCAAGAGGAACCGTAGGCACAAGAGACGAAGTTTTGGGGTACATCACCACGGCCGTAATGCTCGACTCCACCATGCAAGAATTTCACGGAAGACACAATTCACTCGCATTATGATAGAAAATATTTGATTTCGATGAAGCGAAATCGATAACAACAGGCCTCACCAACCAGCAATTTTAAGGCAAAAGGGCTAACAGGGCCTGGCTCAAGCATCACGGTTCTCATCGTAAATAAGTACACTTGTGCGATTGTTCAGATATTTTTTCCTTTGCAAAGGAAAAAAAATCTGAACAATCGCACAAATGTTACTTGCTCACCTCTCAAAGGAAATGCAGCATTCAGATACCTTTCTTGATATACTTCAACACGTCGTGAATTGGAAAACCCCTCGAGTCCTCTGTGCCATTCACTTATCTTTTGCGTAGAGCCAGCACCGAATGTGCCCCACCCGTTTGCAAAAGCCGTCTTTTCTTCTTTCGGGACCGATGAACCTTCTTCAAGCCATGTAATCAGTTCTTAGTGAGTTGAGCCGACGGATTCGGACACTGTGACGGGTGAGTCGTAGGAATAGCGACGAAGGATCATCCCAACACGGTTTTCTGAATGGTCTGCCTGACTAACACGCTGTCATTCACATCCTTTGGGGGACAATCTGACATCCTACTTTGATGGCATCCACGTTTCGCTTTCTCCTGTTTCAATATCCGAAGAGAAAACGGCAAAGGGATGGCAGACTGTCATTCTCTCCACCTCATGCCTAGCATAAATGTTTTAGCCGGAAGACGAAAGAGCAAATGAATCCAGAGTCAGCATAGGAGACTTCATGGAAAAAGAGCTCTACTTCTCTTGTTCATCCTTATCCAGGGCAACGAAAAATCAACACTTTATAGAACAATTGGTTTAATGAATGGGCACGTGATTATCATGCGAGTAATCTCTGGTTTCCCTGCTCCTCGAGCTCGAAGGCGGAGGCCGGGTAGGTCTTGGACAGTCCCGCGGGCGTCCTGAAGGTGATCTTGGTGGGGTCCTTGGGGTCCACGAAGAACTCTCCCAGCGGGATCCAGATGAGCATCTCCCTGGACTTCACCCCCGTCACCCGCCGCATGCGCCGGTCCTCCACGAAGCCCGTGACCCGGCGCCGTAGGAGACGAGGCGGCCCGCCTTGCGGAAGGTGTAGTTGAGGGCCTTCTTCTGGCGGAGCCACACGAAGCCGGTGCGACGGTTGATGCCGATCTCCTCCACGTTCTCGATGGGGAGGAGGCCCCGGGGAGGTTGAGCTCCTGGAGGAGGTCGATGGCCTTCTGGCGGCACAGGTCGTCGCCCGTGTAGATCTCGGCGCCGGGGCGGTGGGCCTCGATGCTCTGCTGGGCCATTGGTCGAACGTCGATCGCCGGTGGTATGGCGGGCTGGGTGGTCCGGTGGAGCTAGCGGTATCTAAGAGGAGGAGAGGAAGGTGACGACTCTGCTGGAGAAGAGGAGGAGATCCCGGTGGATTGGTGCATGGAGGATTCGGGGGGGGCGGTTGGGTTCTTATAGGGCACGGTTCCCGTGGGCGAAGGGTTGGACAACTGGTGGTATAACATGTGGGCTTGACCTCCGTTCGTTCGACGGTACTGGGGCCCGGGGGGATGAATCGTAGGTTGGTGACTCAATTTGCGCAGATTAGGGGGGGATGGATGACAGACTGCGGTTTGATCACCGGCTCACGGACAGCGGTCGTTATTTAATGCTTCGTAAAACCCGGGGCGTGGTCAGCGGTTGTTTGTCCTCCAGGCTGGGAAAGCGTTTAACGGATCCTACTTGAGCTGGCAACCTTGTAGCCTCTGCTTCTTCTCACCATCCCCATCCCGCTGTGCTTCGGGGCCGCGATATTTGGGGCTCCGCCAGCGTCTCTCCATGAGACGTTGCACCATAGCTATCCGTCATCCCAGCATGCTCAACTAGAGGCTGCACACCTCTTCTTCATGCCAATCGTCATCATCATCAACCTTCCGCTCGTCGAATAAAATTTGAGATTGCATTTTACACAAGACGATACCAAGGTTTCCTTCGGCATGGGGAATCTAGTCGTTTGACCCAATCGGTGAACGTCTAGCTGCTCTATCTGTCTACCTGCGACATCTCTCTTTCTCCGCTGGATTCCCTTTCTTTGACGCCTCTCTCTCTCTCTCTCTCGCGTAGGGATGCCGCAACTGCGCGAGACTGTATTGGACATAGGTAACGAACGGACTTCGAGCGGTGAGATGTATATAAACAGTCTCAAGATGTGTCCACTGCCAGTAACTGGATATTTCGATCAAAAGAACCTTATTCGTCCAGAATTCCTATAACTTTATTTCGTTAAGAAACTTTTACTCCACATAAAAATTTGCGATTCCCTGATCTTGTATGTTGCAATTCTTCATTGGTTTTAACGTACAGTATCTGAAATAACAGGATTTCTTTGATCCTTTGTGTTACGCGTTATTTGTATTTGGATGCCCGCTACTCGTTGAGTTGGGGAGCGCATCAGACCTCAACACACGTAGGTTTATCCATAACTGAGTCTCAATTGGTAGAATGCACTCAGTCCCGAGGAAGAAAATGAGTGCACTGGTTTTAACTCAGCCCGACGAGCACCAACGGTCTTTCAAGATCATCCTCCACTTGTTCATTCAACAAACGACGCGGCTACCTCTCCCCGCTGAATACTACGTGAAACCACTGTCCAACTTGTGTATTGTTCATGCTCCGGTTGTTCATGAGGACTACTCTGACCTCTTATGTAATAAATTAGTTCCTATCAAAACCCACACATACGGGCAAGTGGACCCTCATAACTGGGCCAGGAAGCTGGGGATCGCCGATAAGCTTGTCATTTCACACAACCCTTTTTTGGGTCGTTTCACTTGTCACTCATTCTAGTGAGACCCCCCCCCGTTCATGACTCGCGTTTAAAATCGAAATGGTAGATTCGTATTTTGGGAAAACGGAGAAGTTATCACTCTTATATCGTAAATGATGACTCAACGGGGCGTGGGAAATGGGGGATTTTCTTCTTGGATGTGACACATTCTATCGTACAGTCATCACCGCATCATGTTGAAACGTTCGTTAGTTCTCTACACATCGTAAAAAGCTGCAGCTCTACACCGCACCTTAATGTTCTCCGTACAATTAATCCCTTGTCTGTCTCATTGCTCCGGCGGCTAGTTTAACTGAGAAGAGAATAAACGAGCGAGTAATAAATCACTGAAAAGCCCAAACACCTTGTCTTTCAAATCTAATTTGGAAACGGAAGCTCTATTGTTCACCAAGCAACGGAACCGGGACGGAACCAAAGATTGGAACTCGTTATCCCTGCCAGCGTTAAATCCTTTGACTCTTCCTTCTAAAGTTGCGTCCACACGCGAGGCCCCTTCTCACGGTGATGGACTAGAGTTATCACACCCGGAGCAGACATTAAACGTGTAAAATACGCTTTTAACTGGTCACCTTTGCCGGCTTTGATTGTAAAGTTTTAAATACTTTAATGGCTCATTAAAGTATTTGACAGACGGGGGTTGACCCTTGCTGCCGTGCGTCATTATTCCGGGTTATTTCCGAAAGCATCCGGCCATCCCGAGGTTGAAGTTGATTGACCAACCGAGGAGCACCAGTTATTAACGATGATCACAGCACGATTGGCCACTAACCTCCCGCCGACTCGGCAGAGCAGCCAGTACCGAATGTCGGCCAACCGCTTATGTAAGGCACACTTTATGCTCACTCTCCGCAAGTCAAAGATACAATTTATAACGATCTAATATCAGGTGCACGAGGCACAGCCGTATCAACGCGCAGGGCACGCCACAGACAACTGGAGCGGCGGCTGCCTCGGTTGCCCGTAAACTTAACCACTGGTACTGAACGCCCTCTCGAACCCCCGGCGAACATGGCTCTTGTTCATGCGCCAACCACCAACAGGCATGCCGACGGAACCCCACCTAGTTGCCATGCCGACTAAATAATAGCTTATCCCTCCTCCCCGCGCACTGGGGATTGGCTCGTCGTCGGAGATACCGTACGCTATCCTTCTTGCTACAGGAAACCAGCCCGGCGATTTCATCGAGCAGGATATTCATGTTGATCGCTTTCGTCTCAGGTGCGGCGAAAAACCTATATATTTTATGTTCATTCAGCGCTTCGTTCCAAACTTACCCTCTTCTCTGCAGTAAACATTAAGATTTACCTCAGAACTCAAGCCGCAATGACATATATGATGGAACCATGCGAGCTTGCCAACAAGATTTAGCTTTTGACTGGGTTAATTTAATGATAATTTCTCAAAACATTTCTCAAAACAGAGCCTGGGACTCGTCTCTCCCATTGGAATGACATCAGAAAGATGCTTCGATCGCAAGAACACAGTAGCCTTTAAGGCTGGCGAAGGCGATGCTCTACTGGGGACTACTTAAGAGGCCAAACGGTATCATCCTTTCATTGGGTCCTGGTGGACTTGCCCCCGTTTAAGAGAGCATTCATTGAGTAAGTTTCGCCTGCCGCCGGTGGCCTTGTACAGTCGATTGAACGAACCGGCAGCCGAGCTCGTCAGGGTGGTTCCATACAGCGTACTAGGTCGACGGGCTGAGGGGGCGAACCTTGCCGTAGAGGTCCAGATGTAGCGCAGGACGGTGGAGATGAGTGCTAGTGGCGGGAGCGGAAAGAGAATGCGGGGCAAGACGAGGGAGCGTGAAGAGCGCACACAGCGACCTGGCACGGGCAGGGACGGAGAGAGACAGCGGACCGATTATCGGGCTGCGGCAAAGAGAGGAAGGGAGGGAGAGGGAGAGGGAGAGAGAGAGAGAGAGAGAGATGGGTGTGTTGAACAGATCGGCCAGGAGGAAGCGGGGAGGATACGCAAAAAAACAGTTGGTACCGAGAAGGAACGTCTGCAACACCAAGAGAAACACTCGATGGGTATCCGGAGACGACGTGCCCTACGGTTTGTCTTTAGTCTTCAATCGGGTGAAACGTGACCGTCCTCTTCTGGCTTCCCGAAGACCGACGCTAGCAGTAAAGAACATGAAGGCGGAGCACATTGCCAAGGGTAATTTTCTGTTTGCGGTGGAGAACATAGTACCCCAAACTCGCGCCCCGAACGGGAGAGAGACAGGAGGGGGGGAGGGAGGGACAGCGAGACACAGAGAGAGAGAGAGAGAGAGTCAATTCAGAGGTGTGGACGGAAGATCCGATGACAAAGACAGGAAAAGAAACAGCTGATATTTACCTTGAAGAAACTTTACCCATCACTCGATGCCTCAACCGCACAGGAAAAAAAGTGTTCAATCCGACCAAATAACAAGCTTTCGACGTAATTACTAGCCACGGCAGGAAGTTCCAAAGCGGAAACGGCCGAAACGAGGTGTCATTACACAAACATTCTCTGTACACGGGCAAATGGAAAAGCTTTTTCTATTATGCAAATGATCCGTCATGACGTGAATGTCAGCTTGTGAGACTATGAAGACCAAAACTGATTGCTGGATTTGTCCGACGGCTGGAAACATGATCATAGAAATACAACATATCCATTTGACTTCGTCTCATCAGTTTTCGGTTACGTCTTACGTTCGGAATAAGAAAACACGGAAAGAAAAAGGCAGAGTTCGATGATGTCGTCTAAACATGGCCCTTCACTGCCCAGGTCAATCCGTGAGGATTATTTAAACCCGCCGACTGGTAACTACTCAGCAGGGAAGAAACACGAAGCCACAGGGATGATTTCATAAAATTCCAACTGGCCTATTTGCGAGGGACGCCCTCATTCACTAAATCCATGAGACTCCCCATGCACCCATTTAATACGTTTAGCTCCTAATTTTGATGGCCTCAATTCCCCAACCCCGATGGTTCCTCCGAAACGACCTCACCGCCGCCCTCCCTGAGCCATTACGCTTCCCAATGCTCCCCAGGGAAAAAGATAAAGTGCAGACTACCGGGCAAGAACAGTGAGAGACTTGGGTGTCCGAACCCCGTTGATGGTAGCCTTAAAGAATAAGTGACATTCCTGTTTGTGAACGTTGTGAGTCCACAATGAATAACCAACAATTGACCCGACAATTAGGTCTCCATTCTGTACAATTATCATGCGAGTAATCTCTGGTTTCCCTGTTCCTCGAGCTCGAAGGCGGAGGCCGGGTAGGTCTTGGACAGTCCCGCGGGCGTCCTGAAGGTGATCTTGGTGGGGTCCTTGGGGTCCACGAAGAACTCTCCCAGCGGGATCCAGATGAGCATCTCCCTGGACTTCACCCCCGTCACCCGCCGCATGCGCCGGTCCTCCACGAAGCCCGTGACCTCGGCGCCGTAGGAGACGAGGCGGCCCGCCTTGCGGAAGGTGTAGTTGAGGGCCTTCTTCTGGCGGAGCCACACGAAGCCGGTGCGACGGTTGATGCCGATCTCCTCCACGTTCTCGATGGGGAGGAGGCCCCGGGGGAGGTTGAGCTCCTGGAGGAGGTCGATGGCCTTCTGGCGGCACAGGTCGTCGCCCGTGTAGATCTCGGCGCCGGGGCGGTGGGCCTCGATGCTCTGCTGCGCCATTGGCCGAACTTCGAGCGACGTTGGGGTCACGGGAGGACTGCTGGAAGAGGCGAGGGGTATCTAAAGGGGATGAAGAAGGGGACGATTCTTCTGGAGAAGAAACGGAAGAGAGCAGGCTGATGAAGTGAAGCGCTGGGTACGATGTAGGCGAGCGGGACGGATACTTATACAGTGCGGTCACCGTGGGGGACGGATGAGGGACACGGCTGGTTTAGCGTGTGGGCCTCCTCACAGCCTGACGCGGGACCATGGTATGGAATGAACCGGAGGCTGCCGTTTATTTGGCAAAGGCTCTGAGGAGACGGATTACAGGCTGTGCCTCGGTCGTCCGGGTGAAGGGAATCGGTGTCTTAAATGATCTTCGAAACTGGCGGTGAGGTGAGGTTGGCTGTTGTTCAGTGTCCGATGATCCACCGGCTCGCCGGCGTGGGCCTCTGGATTGAAGACCCTAATTATAATCACCTAAGGATGCCCTTTGGCCCTCACATGTGGTCATCGACTTCTGGCGGAGAAAACGAAGCGGGGCTGAGGGACCCACGCAATTACCGGGGCTTCCTTATCCGTTTGAATAGCTAGCATCCTCGACGGGAGACAAGTCAGAACTAGAATAGGGTGACCCAGGCACAAGTGGCAGTTCAGCTCAACTGAGGAAGGCACAGAGTCTCTTGGAGGGGAACCATTCCACACGCACCGAAGAGGAACAGCATCGAGATAGTTCGGCCTTACATGGTGAATTTCCTATTAGCTGCCTGCTCTCCGAATGACTTCACCGGGTAACGAACTCGACGAAGTATCGGTGTAGGGTGACGTCACACACTCTGCCCACCGTTTCTATCCACCACTCCCTGCCTCTCAGCTCGGTTATCGCTATCGCTCTCACCTGGATAGCCTGCACTCCGTATCCGCCCCCCCCCCCATCCCCCAGCGGTGTCTCTAGTCTCGATGACACTCAACAGCACTCTCGCTCTGCCTCACCGGTTCCATATCCCCGCAACACTCTGACGTGCGCGGAAAGCCCGTAGGAGTCCAGCCCGAAGGAGATTGTGGGCCGGGCGGTGATCCCTAATCCAAGGGTTGACTATTTCGGACAGTGATCGGTCCTTCGAAAAATAAAGACGACAGCGTGTGTTAGGCGGCTGCATGAGGTTTGGGGGAGTTAAGGGGTAAAGAATCTGAACAAACGCACAAATGTTACTTGCTCACCTCTCAAAGGAAATGCAGCATTCAGATACCTTTCTTGATATACTTCAACACGTCGTGAATTGGAAAACCCCTCGAGACCTCTGTGCCATTCACTTATCTTTTGCGTAGAGCCAGCATCAAATGTACCCCACCCGTTTGCAAAAGCCGTCTTTTCTTCTTTCGAGACCGATGAATCTTCTCCAAGCGATGTAATCAGTTCTTAGTGAGTTGAGCCGACGGATTCAGACACTCAGACGGTGAGTCGTAGGAATAGTGACGAAGGATCGTCCCAACACGGTTTTCGGAATGGTCTGCCTGACTAACACGCTGTCATTCACATCCTTTGGGGGACAATCCGACATCCGACTTATATGGCATCCACGTTTCACTTTCTCCTGTTTCGATATCCGAAGAGAAAACGGCAAAGGGATGGCAGACTATCATTCTCTCCACCTCATGCCTAGCATAAATGTTTTAACTGTAAGACGAAAGAGCAAAGGAATCCAGAGTCAGCATAGGAGACTTCATGGAAAAAGAGCTCCACTTGTCTTGTTCATCCTTATCCAGGGCAACGAAAACTCAACACTTTATCCAAGTCGCACGCCCGGACGTGTCAGCCACACGTTATGCCATCTGTCTGCCCTACCAGTGGCCCACGGGAACCGTGCTCTATAAGAACCCAACCGGCTCCCCCCGAATCCTCCATGCACCAATCCGCCGGGATCTCTTCCTCGTCTTCTCCAGCGGAGTCGGCACCTTCTTCTTCTCCTGTTAGATACCGCTAGCTCCACCAGACCACCCAGCCCGCCATACCACCGGCGATCGACGTTCGACCAATGGCGCAGCAGACCATCGAGGCGCACCCCGAAAAGGGTCGTGTAAACGGTCCAATTGAAGGGAAACGTCTTTACTCTAACCGTAGTTGACACTCTTTGCCATTGTGAATCGGTTCTTGACTTTGTCTCATCCGTCTTTTCTGTGCCCTTGCGAACTAAACGGGAGCCTCTGGTTCATTCCATACCACAGTCCCGCGTCATGATATGAGCCCCAGACGCTAAACCAGCCGTCTTCCTTATCCCTCCCCCACGGAGACCGCACAGTATCCTTCCCGGAAATTTCCTTTTACTAATCCACATTAATCTCTTTTTCCTCCTGTCCAGCAAAGTCGTCACATTCTTTCGCTTCTTCACATACCGCTCTCCCCACGCGGCCGCCCGTAACCCCGCCGCCGGTCTGCGGTCGACCAATGGCACAGCAGAGCGTCGAGGCCTACCGGCCCGGCGAGGAGATCCACAAGGGCGACGACCTTTTTCGGCAGAAAGCCATCGAGCTCCTCGAGGAGCTCAACCTCCCCAGGGCTTCCTCCTCATCGAGAACGTGGAGGAGATCGGCATCAACCGTCACACCGGCTTCGTGTGGCTCCGCCAGCAGAAGGTCCTCAACTATACCTTCCGCAAGGCCGGCCGCCTCGTCTCCAACGACGCTGAGCTTCTTGGAGGACCGCGGTGTGCAGCGGGTGCACCGGGTGAGGTCCAGGGAGTTCCTCATTTGGACCCTGCTGGGAGAGTGATGCGATCCTCGCATCCTGTAATCACTTCTAGAAAGCTTGGTGAGCAGCACACCGGAGGAGGTCAAAAGACGACAAGGAACCGACAGCCAACAAAATTATAAGAGTACCCAGATAAGTGTGGGGTAAAGTCATTTAATAAGGTTTAGAGGCATCCGACTAGGATGTTTTGCAGTCTGAATGTTCCGTAAAAAGAGTTGGGTTCTTTAGGGGTAGAGGGGGCTGGAATAGGGTAGTACTCAGTAGGAACACTAATAAAGATTGGCCTTCCCAAGTAGTTATTGTATTTAAGGGATTCCTCTCTTAACATTTACATTAGTTGTTTCCGTCTACTATGACAAGTCTTTGTTATTTTCTGTTCTATCCTCAATAAAACGCTCTTTCTATTTCTTCATTAATATATCTATCTTTCACTCTTTGGATTCTGACTCACATAAGGGTGACTTGATTATCTCTTCTTTTACATGGGCCATGTGGGCCATATCCCTTCTTTCTGAGCTTGCACTTGTGACTTGTGACTTTTTTCTACCCAGAAAATAGTCCAGGCCTTTTTCTATAATCTGTATTTACTGGGAGCTTGAGGAGAGAGAAAAGAGAGAAAACAGACAAATCTAGGGCATGGGAAATCCAATCCTCTCCAAGTTACAATTTGAATTCAGACTCCATCTCTTTTCTCTCTCCCCCACTGGTGGCGGCAATTATTGTTTCATTAACTCTATCTCATCTATACTATGTTACTTAGACATTGGATATTTTTCCTTCTATGTTGGTTTACTAGTCATGAGGTGTATTTATCCTCTTTAGACCACAATAATCACACTCTTACTTTATTATAGCCCATTCTACATTCTTGTTATCATTTATTACTTAGAAAACCTGTTGCACTTGTGCTCTCTATTTTATTTTATGTTGTCAGGCCATTTCCAAGACAATTAAGATCCTATTTCACTCTCTATTGCTCAACATTTACCTTAGTCCAAATCCCTCTACAATATATATATATATATATCTTTCCCTCATTGGATTCCAACTCACATTTACCCTAGACCCTATCATTCTAATGTGTCCTTCATGGTCACATTTTGTTGCATTATATCAATCAAATCAAATGACAAGACCTTCCTTTTGAGGTATTACAAAGTCACCCTTACACCCCTTTTCATGATAATGGACTTGACTAATCATACCCAAAGCATACATTAAAAGTGTAAAAATATGTTCTTTAGTGGTCACCTTTGTCATATTAGACTAGAAAGTTTTAAATATTTTAATGGCTCATTCAAGTATTTCATAGAGAAGGGTTGACCCTTGCTGCATGTATCGTTATTCCGGGTTATTTTCGAAAGCATCTGGCTATCTTGAGGTTGAAGTTCATTGGCCAACTGAGGAGCAACAACTAATTTTGATGATGATCACAGCACAATTAACCACTAATCTCCTGTTGACTCGGTAGGGCAGCCTATACCGAATGTCAACCAACCATTTATGTAAGGTACACTTTATGTTTTCAGTCTGCAAGACAAGTCTACAAGTTATAATGATCTTGTATTAGGTGCACGAGAAACAGTTGTATCAATGAGCAGCAGCTGCCCTGGTTCTCCATATGCTTAGCCATTGGTATTGAACACTCTCTCAAACCCCTAGTGAACATGGCTCTTGTTTATGCCCCGACCACCAACAGCCATGCCGAAGAAACCCCATGTTGTTGCCATGCCGAGTAAATATTAGCTCATCCCTCAGCTACTCTCTACACTCACTAGCAATTGGCTCGTCATGGGAGATATCGTACACTATTCTTCTTGTTTCAAGAATCCTAGTTACTGATTTCGTCATAACCTTAGCCTTTTCTCCTCCTTGAAAGTTAGCAACAATGGTAGACATCATGCCATCACACAACCTTTTCATAAGATTTAACTTTTCATTGGGTTAGTAATATGATAATTTCTGATAACTTGTGAAAATTATATCTTAATCTATTATCAAGTTAGGGAGAATAATGCATGTTTGAAATGTAGTTCACAAGTTATTATGTTAAGTATTTTATTTGTCATTTAAATGAACCTCCCCAAATCTTGATTTAAATTGTTTATCAATAAAAAGAAAATTAATGAGAATTTATTTCATATCTTGAGGCTTAATTCTTATTTTTTTATTTTTAAATAAAATCTTATTGTGCTAAATTTGTATGATTAATTAAAATATTTTTTTAGTTTTTCAAAATATTTAAATATTACAATAAATATAAAAATATAAAAAATAGACACACTACTAGTGGTCCAAAGGCACACAACTTAATAGGCCTGATGTGGGCTAGAGGCCACACTACATCTAGAAAAGGGCCCAAAGGGCACACTACCTCCTGACCTATGTAAACTAGGTTGTGGATCTACATCATGGGATTGGGGGTTTAGGCCACATAGGCTCATCTCCACAGCCTATTGGGAACTAAGTCTCAATTCGGATCTTCTCTTTTAGAGATGCCTCTAATGAATCAAAGTTCGTAATTCACGTAATATTTCTAATATGGGAATAAAATATGTTTTCTTTTCTTCTCTTTCAGATCTAATGACAAAGCGGTAGCAGCAGCTAAATCCAATGATCTAGGAGACACCACATCACCACTTACCATTGTACAAAAAATAATCGCTAATCCAATTGTGGTGATAGTTACATTCAACACACAAGAATGTGCCACATCATAGTTGTCGTCGTACAAAAAGCAATGCTAGATCCAACAATAGCCATTATTAGATTCAACGCACCAAAAAGAGACATGTCACCAAAAAAGAAAACATGTTGTGCCACATCCATGTACCTATTGTCACAAGAAATTTCCTTTAATGATTATCATTGAAAGATTAAAGATATATTGCATGTACCTATTGTCACAAGAAATTTACTTTTCGTGCAAAAATTAGCTTCAAATAATAATGTTTTCCTTTAATTTTATGCACTTATACCTTGTGAAGGATGAGAAAACCCACAAAATCCTTTTCAAGAGAACAACTAAAGATGAACTCTATCTACTTTGAGGAACTAAATACAGTCCAATTGCTCTACTAAGAGAAAGGACTTCAACCAACATTTGGCACAACTAACTAAGACATCCACAATTTAAAGTTTTGAAGTAAATAATTGATAAACATGGGCTTCCCACTACTCAATTACCTAACCATTACTTGTGTGACTCTTGCTACATTGCTAAATCTCATAAACTCCTCTTTTTCTAAATCTAATTAAATTTATACTAAACCACTCAAATTAATTCACTCAGAGTTTATGGGGACCTGCTCCCATACTTTCATACTATGATTTTTCTTATTATGTTATTTTCTTGATGACTATAGTAATTATGTTTGACTTTATCCTATTAAACTAAAAAGCAATGTGTGTAATGTCTTTTTAGAGTTTCATAAATGGGTGGAAAGGAAATTTTCCACCAAGATCATCTCATTTCAATTTGATTGTGGGGAGAGTTCTAATTCCTTAAAAAATGTTCTAAAAGTGAGGGCATAATCTATAGAGTATCATGCCCTCATACTCTCATGCAAAATGGAACTTCCGAAAAAAAGCATAGGCATCTCATTGAGACATGCCTACCCCTTCTTCAGCATGCAGGTATGCCACAAAGATATTGAGATGAGGTAGTATGTACATCTCCATACTTAATAAACAGAATGTCGACATCCATCTTAAGGAACAAATCTCCCTTTGAAGTGCTTGTTAAAACTCAACTTGATTATAGTATTTTAAAAACATTTTGGTGCCTTTTTTATCCTCATTTATGTGCATATGCTTCTAATAAACTCAACTCCGTATTAGATTATTGTGTCTTCCTTAGATATAGCTCTATGCACAATAGATCTTTCTATCTTGCCATATCATTTTTAATGAAAACATGTTTCCTTTCTCAAACCCAAAAATGACTCAAAATTCTTCAATGTTTGATGCCTCTATAAGGATTCTAAGACATTCCCTAAATTCATCATCTCATATGCATATTACTATAAATCAGAACCCTCTTCCTTAACCCCAAAATTCTGGATCTCAATCTATTTTGACGTCTATGAGAACAATTGATGATCCTCCTAACTTACTAATTGATGTGCCTAAAATTGTTGTTAATTTAGACACTCAAATTTAATATTTATAAATTGAAAACCAGAATAAACTTTCTTTAATTTTAGGGGTTTCAGGTCAGTCTTCAAGGGAATCAGAAAGTTAAAGCATCATCTAAATATAAAGTATTGTAAAAAAATTGATAAGTTGAAAGAGATTTATTTTTCTAAATTATGAACTCCTAATGTTTCTAACTCTAAAAACTATGAAAAAAAATCATAAAGTATAGATAACTAACTATACGTCAATTCTTTTAAAAATTATCTCTTAATACAAGATGTCACTTCTTAAGGAATGAAATTACTAGCAATGGAAAATTAAAAATCCAGAACAAAACAAACATAAAAAATAGTTATAGTAAAATTTAAAAGCTTATACTAAACACATTCTAAAATTACGAAAAATAACATAACATGAGAAACTAAGTTAAATTCTCCTGAAAGATTTTAACCTAAATCCATGTGTCACTCATGAAATTAGATTTGAACCATGGGAAGGTCGAAAAGAAAGAAAAAATAAAAAATAAGTTTTGTAAAATATAAAAACCTATCTTAAACACTTTATAAAATCATGAAAAAATTATGGAAGATAGAAAACTAATTGCACTAATTACAAAGGATAATGACTTAAATCCTTGTGTGACTCACAAAATCAGATTCAATTCATAGAAAGGTTAAAAAAAGGAATCCAAAAAATAATTTCTAATGATGGGATTGATGATTCTAGCACCAAATCACCAAAACACAGTCTTTAGAAGAGAAAAAATATTCATTGGACTCAGAAGGAAGTAAGAGTCTTAGGAAAAATCATAAAAGTATAAGAAACTATATGGTTTGATACATAACTTCTCTCTTTACCCTAAAGATGATTTCAAAGTGATGCTTGATGATTCTATCACCAAATCATTAAAACACGATATTTAGAGGAGAAAAAGTATTCAATGGATTCATAAGAAGATAAGGTACGAATATAAAATTATAAAATTGAACGAAAATGGATGAGTTAATACAAATCTCCTTTCTTTTGCCTTGGTGTCACTACCTAGACATGCAAAATCCGAGATATAGATGAACTCTTTAGGAACTCAATGAAAAGCATCCAAAGCATCTATTAATTAATACTCATCTTTACATAATAAAAAGGAGTGTAAAAAACTAATGAAGGAAAGAAATAGGTGAAGAAATCGTGCTTGCAACCCTAAGGCCTCAGCTACTTGTCACCGAGCCACCACCTCCTTTTTGCACGGAAAAAAGCTCCCCCTTTATTTGTCCTTTCCAAAGCTTATATACCCATGCCTTTCTTGGTCCTCTTTTCTCAATCCTTTTTTGGGCTTAATAAAACCCTATCTTTTAGACATTGCATTTTATTTTTTATGCTCCAATCCACCCTATTTTGGGCCTTCAACTTTGTCATTCCACGTTATTCCTTGTCACTTTGGCAAATTTGTAGAAGTTAATTTCCTTGGAATAAAATTCTACAATTTTGAACCTTGATTCTTGATAAATTGAGATAGAGTCTCAAGGTGATAAACCTTGGAAAAAGGTTAGAAAATGGTAGTAATTAAATTCATGATGTAGATGTAACTAATTTTAGAGTGATTTATGTATATCTTTTGACTTTTGCGTTAATATGATAATATATAGTAACTCATGCTTATTATGATTCATTGATGAAAACATAAAATAGATAATTAATTAATTATTGGTGATAAGTGAGTATTTATCACTAATAGACATCACAAAAATAAATATTCTCACGAGACTTCTCTACAGCCATTAAGAATCCCCATTAGGTCCCTAGTACAAGACTTCATAATACAATGCTTTAATCAAAAATAACACTTGGAAGTTAGTTCCCCAATTACCTAATCTTCATGTGATATGATGTGAATGGGTTTATAAACTAAAACAAAAAACTAATGGGTATCATAGATAGATAAAAAGCCATATCAGTAGCTAAGGGATTTCATCAACAAAAAGGGTTTGACTTTAATAAGACTTTTAGTCATGTTGTTAAAATGACCACAATAAGGAGTCTCTTAGCTTTAGCTACCACCTATAACTGGTTTATTAATCAATTAGATGTTTCTAACACTTTTCTACATAGAGATTTATCATAAACAATTTATATGGAGCAGCCTTAAGGTTTTATTAATTTAAAATTCCCAAACCACATCTACAAATTAAACAAATCTATTTATGGTTTAAAATAGTCTTCTAGAGTATGGTTCTGCAAACTCACCACTTGTCTTCATACCTTAGGTTTTGTAGTATCAAAAACCAATACTTCTCTTTTTTACAAATGTCATTCACATTTTTCAATCTTTTTTCTAATTTATCTCGATGATATTCTTCTAATTAGTCCTGATCAAAATAGCATTAAAAACATCATTCACTCTCTTCTCCAAAGATTCTCTATTCAAGACCTAGGATCGGCTCATTATTTTTTAGGTATAGAATTGACCCAAATTCCTAGTGATTTCTCTATATCTCAAAGCAAATATATAGCTTTCCTCTTGCACAAAGCCAAAATGGTAGATTGTGAATCTAAATACTCCATGTTCTACATCTCCCTCTCAAATAATGTATCATCTGCTCCAATTGACTGTATTAAGTATCAAAGCCTGGTGGAAGCCCTCCAATATGTTACGATTACATGGCCTGACATAGCTTTTGCCAAATAAAGCATGTCAAAAAATGCATGCTCCTACAGCTAATGACTGGGTGGCTTTGAAGCACTTATTAAGATAATTTTTCATGTACTTTATTATAGCAATCAAGCTTCATCAATAGTTTCTGCATTGAGTGACATACAAGGGCAAATCAAAAGAAGATAGATGATCAATGAGGGGGTATCTTATTTATCTTGGACCAAATTTGATCTCATTGAGTTCATAAAAAATAACTTATTGTATCAAGATCAAACACAAAAGCAAAGTACAAATCATTGGCAATTATAACATGGAGCTCATCTGGACACAAGCAATTCTTATAGAAATTCACATCAACACGACAAGCCCGACTCTCTACTATGATAATTTAGGTGCAACATATCTTGTAGCAAACCCAGTCTTTCATGTAAAAACCAAACACATGGAGATAGACTTTCACTTTTTTTTAGAATGTGTCACCTCCAAAGCCCTAAAATTTGATTCGTTCCAAGTAGTCAGCAACTAGCAAACATTCCAACAAAGCCATTACTTAAAGCTTGATTTATTTATCTTCACAACAAGCTTCACATTTATCTCATGCTCAGCTTGAAAGGGAGTGAAGAGAAATGTCAATTAACAAGTGAAGGTAATAGCACTCACCAATAGCCAGCCAATAGACACATCAATGACTAGTGATATCTCATATGCAATCAACATCTAAGATCACCCTGATCCAACGGATCTAATCTGATGGCATTGCATGTAAATAGATGTACAATATGATTCCAATTGATATACAATTTTCTATTTTCCACTTTGATCTTGCCTTTCTTCTCTCTTCCTCTTCTCTACTCTTCTTGCCTCATCTTGATTCTCTACACAGAGAGAGAGAGAGGGAGAGAGAGAGAGAGAGAGAGAGGGGAGGGAGGAGCACAAAGAGAGTCAGTTCAGTGGTGTGGACAAAAGATCCAATGACAAAGATAAGAAATGAAATAAATGACATTTACCTTGAAGAAAGCTTACCCATCACTCAATGCCTAAACTATACAAAAAAAAAGTATTCAATCAAACCAAATAACAGACTTTTGACATAGTTACAAGCCATGGTAGGAAGTTCCAAAGTAGAATCAGCTGAATAGGGTGTCATTACACAAACTCTATGTACACGGGAAAATGAAAAAGCTTCAGCTTCAAATCATGTTAAGTACTTAAAAAAATAAGGAGAATGTGGGAAACTATACATAATTCGCTCTCTCAGATCCGTAGTTGTCGTTTAGTGAAGGGATATGAGAGAATAAATATACACAAATAAAATAATATTCAAATTTGGCCTCAAAAATCAAAGATATCATATATGTTAATAAAAGAACAAATGGAAGTAAGATTACAAGCAAAATGGTCCATGTCTATCACCCAAGGATAAGAAAAATCAGACTAGTAAATTAATTTCACAAATAAAATGAACTAAAAGAGAAAGTTAGTGACTCGACAATCTAACATGTCATGTGCATGTCACTCACATAATTAAACCAATGAAAATTGTTAACTTATAACACAAATTAGACTTAATAAGCTTTTTTTATGGCTCATCCTATTCTGCTCCTCCCTCAACTCTATTTGTCACACAAGAGGGGATCTTGGTCACAAGAAGAAAAGGTTCAAGCCATTTCTATGCTTGGGACATGGGGGATGCACTTTTTCCATCCTTATGCTATTATCTTCATTACACTCATGCCGCATGTCACTTAAGAGGAGAGCTAGTCATTGTCATGTTGCTGACATGCTACTGCCATGCTCTCCTCTACTTGTAACATGTAGGCATGCATGTTGTTGCCAACCTTCCATGCCCAATCCCTCCCAAGGTATGTCCACCCTCCCTCTTTCTTACCACTTAACTACCTAATGTTACCCAAAAGATGATTTATTTTAATTTAGTTCTACCTTATATATTTAAAAAAATATTAGTAAATATAAAATTTTCAAAAATATATTATTAAAGTCATGAAGGTAACATATTTGGATGATGACAAGATACTTAAATATCAATTAAGAATATGATTAATTGAACAAATTATGTTCAATAAGATATATATATATGCATGAATACAAATAGATGCATCATGTCCATATATTGAATATATCTCATGATGTAAAAAATTGGAACATATGCATGAGTGATGAACTCGATTTAAGGGTGAATATGTCATTATAATGTAACCAAGTTCCTGCAAATAACATTCATAAAATCTCACTCTTCAGTTTATGATAAGTAAGGGTCAATCCTCAAGGAGCGTAGGTAATGAGAGCAATAATTTCACTTATTTTATTTCTTATATATACATATATGTATTTGAGATAGAGATGTGCAAGATTAAATGTGAAAGGGTGAAGATAAGAGAGATAGAGAAGGTGGCCAAGATGAGAAAATGAATCTAACACAATGGAATGATAGAATAAATGATGAGCTAATTAAAATTAAGAATTAATCTATCCATGGAGAGGATTATAAGGATATCCAAATTTAGATCTTGCACAAACCTCGTTGTACACCAATCATAGGCTGAGTAGTGCTTGATCCGTGACGATCTTCATGTGCTCCAAGTAATCTCTTCCCCAAGATGATCTTAGGTAGAAGAATGCCATTGACTGGGTCTTGATTTCCCTCTTTTTTCCTTCAACTAGCCATTGTTAAAAAGGAAGTCAAAAGGTAGCCTCCAAGAGGGGGGCAAGAGGCCTTAAACCTCTAGAGAATCGTCAATTGATAATTATGATTAGTAACCAACTCTCTTGATGAATGGCCTAGATTCCTCCATGAGAAAGACATTCTAGATCTCTTAATCTCATCTTAAGGTGCCCTAAGATGAACTGATGGAAGACCATCTTGAAGCTCAAGCCCTAGTCCGTGAAGATCAGACACAAATACGTGTCCAGCCGCACCACGACACTAGAGCGGATGCAAAGGATCCGGACTTCAAGTATGTGTGAGCGTGTTTTACGGGAGGCCCACATGTTTCTGAGCATCCTTAGTAATGTTTTGGACATTTTGTTTAGCCCAATTAGGGTGGCACCCGTGTTTCGGCACCACCTAATTTGGGCCCATTAGGGCACCACTTCCCTTAACTATATAAGGGAAGATAGCCCTAGGGTTTCAAGAGGAGCTCAATGGAAGAAATGAGGATTCCTACCCCATCTGTGAGCTCCTGCCTCCCCTCCATTCATGGAGGACCTTATCTAGCTAGGTAGAGTATCAATAAGCGCTTTCGGCGCCACCCATAGCCACTGCTGCCTATGTCGCATAACTAGCCACTTGGCCGCTGCCGGCTGCAGGAACTGTTGCCGCGACTGCTAGCATCAGTCCCAACTGCCATAAGCAGCTGCTGTCGGCACCACCATCGGGCATCCCATCAGCACCCAACCCCACCGCCGGCACCCCATCCACCAGCTACTAGCCTGACGTCCACCATCTATTTGGTAGGTGGCCCGATCCACAACCTAGCGCATCTTTTCCCCTTTTCCGTTCCCACGCTCGTCCAGCCCGCCAACACCCTGTACCCTAGCAGCCGATATCAGAGTCCGTCGGGGACCTTGAAAGTCGACCTTCCCAACGGGCAAGGAGCTGCAATGCCAGTGACCCTCCAGGTTCTGGCCCGCAGGTCCGCCATCACCCTTTCCCCCCTTATTGTGTATTATTACCTTCTCTAGTGCTTTCATCGCACACTCCACTGTCGGAGCTTAGATGCTATAGGATTTGGAAGTGGAGTCGAGAGGGTAAGTCTATTTTCGAGTACCGTACTTGTATTGTCACGTCGAACCAGCGTGGGTGCTAGCGACCAGTAATTGTGTCCTCTTGTCGGCATTTGAGTTGTTTTATCAAATCATTGGGGGCTTGATGCATCCCTAAATCCACGCTCGTTGGACTATTCGGGACTCACCCTAGGTCTGCGGCTTACTCTGTACCTTACATTAATTTCGTGATTTTCATATACTTCCGTTGCACACAAAAATCCAGGTGCCCCTTGTGTTGTAACATGTGCCGTTCAATCCCGGCATCTATCGTGTTACATCATGAACAACCTAGATTTCATCTCTTTGTATCCCTTTTAAGTCCAAATGAGTTGGGCCAAAGTCATATGCCACAAGCACTCATGGACCTAATCAAGATGATGTCTTTTCTTGGGCCCATAAATGTATTGGGCTAGTCTTCTCCATAAGACTTAGGCTTTTCCTTAGGCTGAGAACTTAAGCTTATTTTATTACTTCTAACTTATAATAACAACTCACCTAAGTCCTTACAACTAAATCATTATCAAAAAAATGTAAGAGAATCATCACTTGATTTCATAAAAGTCAAGTGAGGTTAGTCTCATAATATCAATAAGACAAGTAACATGATATTTATTAGGACTTAAATAGTAACACATTATGAATATCATAATGAGTCAATAACACATGTATAAATACATTCTCTATCCACTAATTAGCATCTATATATAAGATATTAATACATAGATTCAACTACTAATTTATAATTATCAATAAATCATATAAGTCAATATCTTAGGTATACAAATGAAACCTTAATATACAAAAAATCTCATAATATAGATCAATATAGTTTTATCTTAATATCATTAAAACTCATCATTATGTTGATGTGCTTACTATCATTATTACAAAAATCTTCACAATTAAATAAGTAATAATTTGAACATATAAATCGATGAGTTTTGATGAAGTAAAATATGGATATAAAAGCTTACTAAGTCTCCTATAGTCTCATGATTTTATTTTATTATGATTAAATGTCTTTAATATCAAATCAGTTAAATGATCTGTCAAGTATTGATTTTATCAAAAAAGATTTTGTAAATATTATTAAATAAATATTGAACATCATTCCAACCACTCGTGATCAAAAAGTATGACTTAAAACATTACAATTGTGATTTATGAAGAAACTTTCACCTCATTTTTTTTCTAAATTTGGATGAGATTTGAATGAGAAATCATTACTTTCATAAGACATTTTATCAAAGGTGCTATAGACCTTATCAGATCCTTATTAGTTTTAATTGAACTAATTTATCTCAAATACAAATGTTATATATTAAAACATTCACGTGTTGATTTCCTTATAAGATATCTAAAATATTAAAATTATATTTTGAGTTAATATCAATTTTGAAAGCTCTTAAAAAATATGTGAAAAGCATGTACATAATTTACCTATGAATATGATTGATCTTTAATAGGATGATAATAACATTGTCATCTTTACTCTTTCAAGTATTCTCTATTTCTAAGTGTTTTTCCATGTAATTCATTTAAGAGGGAGAAGGGGAAGAAACATTTAGATGCATTTTGATAAATAAGTCATTTTCTCAGGAAACATTTTCAATACACTAAAGTTTCTCTTCAAACTTTTCAAACATTGAAGCCTTCAGCCACATTGCTAGCAAAGTAATAGTAAGAAGATAAGTAAAAGATTTTACATCCTTGTCTTCTACTACTAAAGTTTAGAACACACAAAGTATATCTTTCAGAATTAATCCATAGTGACATTGTTCATATTTATTGTAGGTTAAAATTGTGATTATACATTTGATTAGTCCTTAATAAAATTTGTCCCATTAAACAATAATTTTATGTACCATAAATCTAGAAAAAGATTTATGGGTGAAATTATGTAAGGGTTGAGCCCTTGTAATTAGCAAGTGTGATCAGTGGATCTAATTAGTGAAACCCAAGAATAATGTGTGTTCTTGGATGTGAACCTAGGCTGCTACCAAACCACTATAAAAATAGTGAGCATTATACCAATAGTCTATAAGGTCCACCCCACTAGGAAGACAATGAAAGACATCTCAAATAGAAATCCATTAAAAGATAATGAAGAAGTTTGGTCAATTAAACCTCCTCTTCTTGACCTTAGCATGACTTAAAACCCAACATATATACTTTGAAATGTGAGTATTAATTTAAGTTAAATCATATCATGGACATTTCTCAAGAAATAATATACACATTTTTAAAAAATTAATAAAATTTGTTTTAAAATTTAGCTAATATTTTTCATTCAATTTAATTATATTTGACATGGTTTAGTGCAATCTATTTGCTATCACTTTTCTTCAATTATTATAAAATACTTTAAGGATTAATCGAATGCAACATACAAGGATGGTGCATAGAGCACACAAGCTCCCATTTATGCATATTAAGTAGGAGCATACATAGACAATGTATGTTCTTACAAACTTAGTGGCCATGTCACAAATGGCATGACACAAATGTTGTATCAAGATCATAGCATATCACATGATACATGATTAAAAATGAAGCATTAACTAGTGCAAGTTAAAGCTCCAAAAGGCACATCATAGAATGTCAATATGTAAGGGCATACTAGGTGGAGTATCAACCATTAGAAGGCAAAAGTGTCAAGCAATTCTTTGGGTCTTGATGCTTCTCCTATAAAATGGTCAATCATCTGACATTTTGTTCGCTAATAATGTTTCATTTTTATATACAAAGTGAGATAAAAATAATAAGATATTCTATTAATTTTATGGAATTAAAATAAAATTGATGAAAATATGTTTTAAAATTTTTTACTTTTTTGGTGAATTTTAAGAATTTTTAATAAATTATTTCGAGTTAAGTATATTTTATGTTCATATATAATAATAAGAAATTAAATAAAAATATATTATTTATAGCAGACCATCAACCACATCCAATAATATGGACCAAGTCCATTGAGTCATGATGTAGGATATATTTTTGTCACTACTTTGCAGTAGGGATCAATAGTCACAACAATTGACTAGTTGACCAAACCAATATCAAGATTGACAATCGCAAAATGTAGTGGCTGTCACTCTCTCTCATGGTTGTTCATCGTTGAAAAATTAATGATCAGTGGATCTAATGATCTAATAGTTATGAGAGAGGATTGAGAGCCTTGATGAGCAAGCGAGTGAGAGAGAGAGAGAGAGAACCCAAATATCTCTCTCCTTGTCAACAAGGATTTATGGTACTACAAGCTGCTTTACCACAAGGATCTCCTCTATGACTACAAGTGACTCCTTCACTATAGGCATCTCTGCGACTACTCAATAGTAGGAGGGACCTCATCAAACTTTCCATCAGCATTGAACCTCTCAACCATGAATGTCAATGTATTTATCCTCCACTAGGCTCCAATTGTTAACCCCATATCCCTCCCTCCCTCCCTCCCTCCCTCTCCAATGATGGTACAAGATCGTGTGTCACAAATATCCATGTCTTGTAGTGTTTGCAAAAGAGCACTCTAAGAGTCTTTTGTCAATAGGACAAGAGATTGCAAAATTCAAAAGGGGAAGGCTAACCCATGAAAAATACCAATTACCATGAGCGTGAAGTGGGCTCAAAAGGACAATGTAGATTCTAATGTCAAGGAACTCTTTGAATATTTTGAATTTTAAACTTTTTCATTCATCTTAGATGGTTTAAATTATTTATATTTTAATATAAGAATATTAAATGTATAAAATCAAATATTTTGGTTCACTCTAACTTATTTGAAGTGATAGTCAACTTTTAAAGAGTCAACTTTCTCAAAGATAGAGAGAGAAAATAATACACATTTGGACTTAGATGGGTTATTAGTCAGGTCAAGGTTTTCATGCTCCCACAAAATTGTGATGGAACTGAATATAGATTTAACTCTCAACCAAAATTTTAACCATGATTATGGTCATTTATCTCTACTTCGTGGCCCATGAAAATTGATGGGCATTTTTCGTTGAATTTAAATACCCATAATATAATAATATTAACAATTGAAACTTAAAGAATAATTAGTGACACAATGAGTCTTAGGTTGAACATAGAGTAGCAATAATCTGTCATGAATATTATTTTTAATTTAATTTTTTAGTAATTTTATATGTATACTTTTAATTAATTAAATAATATAAACTAATATTTTTGGATTTTTAATAAATAGTGAAAAGATGAGGGAGATAAATGTGGTATTTTGAAGGGATTAAAAGGAATAATTTTGGAGGATAGACATGAAATTTCGAAAGGACTTTTGGATAAATTTTTGGGAGATATAAATCGGATTGAAAAGAGATTTCACACAATTTTAGGTGGAAAATAAGTTAGAGAAAATGAGAAAATAGATGATAATTAGGAGAGAGAAAATCATGGTCAACACTTCTTGCACCATGTTGACTAAAATTTTTGGACAAATATATGAGAGAGAATTACAAAAATGGTGTGAAATCATGCTAGAAAAAATGTTTGAATCAGTTTCACACCGATTAATAAGGAATAAATAGTGAAAATGAAACTAGAAAATCATCAAACCTCAAATAATAAGAGAAAAATCATGAAAAAATCATTAGGCTAGCATAGAAAGAAGACAATGATTTTTAGCTAGATTTCTCAATCAAAATCAATGGAAAATGATTCTAAATCACACCGAAGAGGATTCACGACAAAGTTACAAAGGATCTAAGATATAAAGGAAAATTTTTGTACAAGTATTCATCGTGTTCTTTAAATTATTTTCAATGAATGTCTGAAAATTATTATTTGTGAAAAAAAATAAAATAAGATAAGAAATTATTGTCCTTTGATGGGCCCACCTCTAGAACAACAAGAGATGTCAATGCAACAATTTTATATCATTCGGTCATGTAGCACCATATCAAAGGTGCAAGAATGTTATTTGGTGGATTTGTGTTACTTGTTGGAAGGATTCTATGGAGAGAAGGGCCAATGTTGTTGTCACTGTCATCTAAAGGAGAGGAGAAGACTTGTGGCCACTCACTAGAGGCTCTAAGTGCAACCGAGGGAGTTAGGAGGAGAGTTCACCAATCACCAAGGCTCTAACTACATGAGAAGGAGAAGACATAATACCGCTCACTAGTGAATTCTCTACTAATTTATTCACCCATGATAATCAATAAACATGATTTTAACAGACAATAATCAATAATTATTGATATGCCCAGTTAGAACTTAAGAGCATTGGTTGCATGGTGTGTTCTCTATTGTCCAATCGATTCATCATCCATCATTAGATCAATCACTTACACCTGGGGGTGTGTGTTACTCTATGCATCTTTAGACCACAATGTTTCGAGCCGACATATCTAATTTTACACCCAAGGGGTACATGACACAATCTGAAAAATCTGAAATAATGTGAGTGTGTTGTATGTATCGAGCCACCACTAATCCACCACCACCGCATTGTGTGAAGTGATGCGTTCTGAGGCATCATATCACATGATATGAAAGTGCAAAAATCAAAGAACTACACCCAATAGTATTTTCATTATTTTATTTATTTATTTATTTATTTTATAAAGTAATAGGCAATATATTTTAATATGAAATAAATCATAAAAATTAAATAAAATTTACAAAAAAATGAAAATACTTTAAAAAATATATTCAAAAAATATAACTTATTTTCAAGAAATACAAGCAATATTTTATCAATTTAGCTCACATTGCATTTGAAAAATGAGATATTATTAGCAATACAAATTGAGGTCATTTTAGTTTATGGGGGTGTATATCAATTGGGCTCCCACTTGCCCAATTGATATTTTAATGAGATATTTTATCTGATTATCAATTGAGCATTCATGGGATCATCTCCATTGAGAGCCTAGTCATGACCTATGAGATACTCTTTTAGAGTAGATGGTGAAATCCAGAGCACCCATTAAAGAGATGGTATCTAATGAGAGAAAATCATATGATTTATATGTGCATTCTCTATTAAAATAATTGATGTGGGACTAAGTTTTTTTGTCACGTGTTCCAAACCTAATAGTGCATGGCATCTCAATCTAACGATATCCAAAGTGTCACACTAGCATAAGTGAAAAGATTTGTCGACTCACAACACACTAGTCTAATGAAGCTTAGAGCACAATGTCACCACATATAAGAGACTTAAATAATGTCATCTCAAGAAGCAATAGAGTTTGAATCTCACAAAGTGCACTACATTTATTTTAGAATAAAAGAAGGAATAGTGGCAATTTGATCTGACATCACATAAACTTTCTTGTGAAGTGGAGAATGGAAAAAATTGTTCTCAATGCACAAAACCATAAGGATACATGCATAAGAATCGATTATCATCTGGTAAAATATATATCATTGATTATCGTCAACAGATGTTGTACATATATGTAATAATTAGTTATCATCTGGTAAAATAGACAAAATCAATTGTCAATGCATGTAAAAATAGAAAAAGTGGTGATATTCTCTCCTATTTACATGATTAATGATTTTTTAGATAAAATAGGAGAAAAAAATTCAACAAATGAAGGAAGAGATGGGAACTAATTGAAGACTTTGCTTTTGGATCTTGGCTATGAAAACAAGTAGAGGAAAGAAAAAAATGAGAGGGTGGTTTAGATACATGGAGGAGGGTGCCATGATGAAGAAATAGCATGGGATAAAGGAAAAAAATTTCTTTTATAACTGTTGACATTAAATTTATATTTTTAATGATCATTATTTTCATTTTATCATTTTCTGCTCATTGGACGATAGATTTTGAGTACAAAAACATTTATTTATAAATTATATTCAACTAAAAGTATTGTTCTTCATATTTTTGTGCTCTTTCATAATAAATTAGTTAAAACTTGATTTAAAACTTTTAAAATTATATTTTCTAGACCTTGGGTGACAGAAAAGGAAAGAAAGAATTTTATTTAATTTTAATGTTTTAATCTAAACTTATTAATTAAATTAGAATTTTCTGAGGGTTTTTCTACTTGACAAATAATTGAGTCTGATTTTTATGTTTTAAATTTATTTTGATTATGAATTCATTTATCTCTTTCAGGACAACCTTAATGAACAACCATGTTAGTTTTTGTATCTCTGTTATTTATTTTTTGAGTGATCATTTCATTTCAAAATTATCATAAATCATGAAAAATTTTCATTATTATCTTTTTCTATGTTATTTCTCATCTATTCTCATCTAATTCGTGGTAAAATCATATTTTATTTAGTCTAAAAAATTAAAAAAACTAAAAAATATTAAACCCATTTATAAAGAAGGTTAAAAAATATAAAAATGAGTTTTTATCACTTATTTCATATCACATTCCTTTTTTATTTTAAATAGAAATATGTTTTAAAAAATAAAATTCATCAAAATTAATTCTCTTCATCTCTAAAGATTGACCAAAACTCATCATAATACTAAAGAATTATTTTATATTTTAGATTTATAACTTATAAATTTGGTATTAATAAATACAATGACTATTGCATAAACATTAGCTGTCAAGAAGAATAATCAATGATGATTATATCAATAGATAACTTATGACTAGGGTCTACTCATGAACAATTAGATTATTTTGATAGATAACTTAACCTCAGGAAAAATTATAATGTTCAACAGAATTTCAATAAAAAGAAGTGAAGTGTTTGCCGAAACGTAGTTGGCAAGGCCCGCCTAATATTCTTGAGTAGTCTATATTCTTTTATTATTTCTTTTCATTTTCTTCTTTTACTTCTTTTCCTTGCATTTTTGGGTTTCTCACTTCCTTAATGATTAGTACAAGAGAAATAATGAGTGGGGGGAGAGAGAGAGAGTATAGTTAGTTGGCGACACGTCGGTTGCATGGCACGGCTGGCTGCTTCCCTCCCAAGTGGATGGGGGTTTCTGAGGCGTGTAGGGAAGAAGCTCAGAGTTTACGGGAAGAAACCAACACCGAGAGCATAAACGGGTCCAATGAGAAGATGGCCGGCCCGACCAGGGGGGGAAGCTCCGCATGGGGATGGCCGGCAAGACCGCAGAGCTTTTATGTGGTGGCGCCGCAGAGAGCAATGGCCGAGCATTGAAGGCCCCTCCATCTACCCTCATTTACTGCCCCGGCCCGCCCCCGGCCCGCCCCCCTTTCCCTCTTCCTCACCCGTACGCCGGCCAACAGCGACTGTCGCCACCCACCCGGCGGCCGCCCCTCGCCGTCGGCTTCCCAGAGCATTCATTTCTCCGCCGACAGCCACACAGCCATCCCTCCCTCTGTCTCTCGCTCGTTCTCTCTCTTCCTCTCTCTCTCTCTCTCCTCTCTCCTCTCTCTCTCTCTCTCTCCCCCCCGCGCGCTGTCCGGTGGCGTGAGGGGGAAGGAGGGGACGGGGAAGGGGAGAAGACTCCCGTCGCGTCAATCGCCGTCCGTCGGGACCAACAAGAACTCGGTTTTCTCATTTAAAATATTTTCTGTCCACTGGAACAGGGTGGGTTTCGCAAGTGGGATCCTCTCCCCGCGGCCACGTACCCGCCGGCGCATAAAGGGCGGATGCCCGGGGTACGTGGAGCCACGCCGCGCGCTCCTGCACCCACCTCCTCCCCCGGCGCCCAGAAGGCTGGCGCTATAAATACCCCCCCTTGTTCGCCCCAGGAACGGCAGCACATTCTCTGCAGAAAGCTAATCCACAGGCTCGCCGCCGTCCGCCTCCCTCCTCCGCCGCCTCCGATCCGCCGCCATGGCGCAGCAGACCATCGACGCCCACCGCGAGGGAGCGGAGGTCTACGTGGGGGACGAGCTGTGCCGGCAGAAGTCGATCGAGCTGCTGGAGGAGCTCCACCTCCCGAGGGGGCTGCTCCCCATCGAGAACGTGGAGGAGGTGGGCTACAACCGGCAGACGGGGTTCGTGTGGCTCCGCCAGAAGAAGGCCCTCACCCACACCTTCCGCAAGGTCAGCCGCCTCGTCTCCTACGCCTCCGAGATCACGGCCTTCGTGGAGGACCGCCGGATGAAGCGCCTCACGGGAGTCAAGTCCAAGGAGATCCTCATCTGGATCACGCTCAGCGAGTTCTTCCTCGATCCCAGCGACCACTCCAAGATCACCTTCAAGACCCCCGCAGGCCTCTACCGGTCCTTCCCCGCCTCCGCCTTCGAGCTCGAGGACGGCAAGAAGCCCGCCGCGGCGCCGGCGGGGGCCGCCGCCGCCCCTGAGGCCGCCGCCGTGGCTGCCGAGGGGAAGTGATCCGCCGCGGCGCGGACGGAGCCGGCGGCAAGGGGGGAGCGGGCATCCGGATCCGCAATGTTGTTCCCGGGCGGCAACGGTTAGGGTTTCATTCATCAGAATTCCTGGTCTGTGTGGGGGAAAGGAGGGAGCGGGGGGGGGGGGGGGCGCCGCCGCCGCTGCTGCTTATTTCCTTTCTAGAAGTAAACTCTTCCAGTTCCTGGATGATCGAGCCCCTGCGGTTTCTCCCGGGGAACGCTGTAATAAAATCGTCGAGGTCAATCGCCGGCCCGCCCCCATTGTTCTCCCCACCGCAATCGCACGTCATCTTCTTCCTCTCTCCAGGCCTGGCGGTGGGGCGGCCTGAGGCGACCCCGTCGGCTGGTTGTTCTTGCCGGGATCGGCCGCGCAGGTCGACGGGGCAGCGACTCCGTCGCGATGTCGCCGGGGCCGCGGAGCGAGGGCCTTTTTTTTCTTGTTGGGTCCGGCTGCTCGGAGATCAATCCGTCGGACGAGCCGACATCTGATTGCCTCGGTTGACTTGTGCGGGATCCCCGATCGCCCCCCATCCCGGCCCGAGCGTGGCTCCTCTCTGCATCGTCATCGTCGAATCCGATTCGCCATCATTTAATTCGCCGGAGAAAATGAACTGGGTCTGGCCTACCTTTCTTTGCAGATGGATGGATGCAGCCGCTGGTTTCTGTACTGCTCGTGAGCTGTTTGTTTATTATCCGCGTTGACCATTGCAAGATCTCGGCGCCCTCTTCTTCGTCTCTGCAGTCCCTGCTCAAACGCGATTCAACCCGTCTGTGAGAGGATGAACGGGGGATCAGAGCTGCTCTCCCATGATCGCTTTTTCCTCTGTTCTGATGTGATCGACGCCGAGATCTGGGTCGCGCGCTTGATCTCCTGTGGATGATGATGAGCTTGGTTGACTTTTATGAAGCGTCGGCTCTCTAACCCTGACGTCATGCGCATCAAATCGAGATCATCCTCGCCGTTCAGTCATTCACGCATCCGGCACCACGGGTCCGCCGGGGACGGCTCCCCCTGAACGCCCTTGGGCTCCATTAAACGCCGCATTCACTGCGTTTCCTGCGGCGGGTGGTTGGCAGCTGGGGGGCCGCAGTCAATGAGCTTCCCCAGAAGGTATGGCCAACAGAAGAAGAAGAAGAAGAAGAAGAAGAAGAAGAAGAAGAAGAAGAAGAAGAAGAAGAAGAAGAGGGTCTCCTGCTTTCTCCGGCTTCTCTGCTCCGCTCCGCTTTCTTCTCATCTTCTGTTGTCCTGTTTTACTGTGGAGCCGCTGTAGCTCCGCAGGGACGCCCGCAGGGCGCTGGAGAGGGCGGCCCACAGCAGCAGCAGCAGCAGCGCGTCTGCGGGAGGTGCGACCGGTTGAACGAATCGATTCAGACCAAGGAAGGAAGGCAGAGAGAGAGAGAGAGAGAGAGAGGGAGAGGGAAGGAAGGAGCTTCTTCGTACTGAAGCTGCAGCGCTCCCACCACTCCAGGCCGTAGACCCCCACCGTGACGCTGTACAGATACAGCTTCCTGCTCAACCAGTTCATCTCCCTCTCCCTACTGAGAGATAGAGAGAGAAAGAGAGAAAGAGAGACAGAGAGACAGAGAGACAGAGAGACAGAGAGAGACAGAGAGACAGACTGGTCTGGTGCGAGCTTGAGGATGGAGGAGAAGAAGAGAAACGTACAGAAACGGTCGCCGGGCGGTCGCTCGTAACGGTTGGTTTTTCCCACGCCTGCTTCTATGATCAGACTCTTTTTGGGTTGGGGTTATTATCGATTATTCAGGGACTTTAATTAAAAATACATCATCGAGCCAAAACGCTTTACACGTGGAACTGGGTTTATTCGGAGGTCTGAAGCGTAAATATGCCGTAGTCAAAAGGCTGCTTTATCACCTCTCTCTACTTTCTCTCTCTAGTGGTCTACTGGCTGGACTTTATGCCCTCCGGGAGGACGAGGAACATCCAGATCTCGTTGACCCGGCCGGTGAACTCGAAGGGGGAGTTGTACTGGGCGACGGTGTAGGCGGCGGCGGGGTCGGCGGCGCGGCCCCTGTCGACGGCGGCGGCCCACTCGGAGCCGGCGAGGCTCTCGTATAGTGCCGCCGCCTCCTCCCCGACGGAGCCGTCGGAGACGAAGCCCCCGAACTGGCGCACCGCCACGTACCTCGCGGCCCACCGCCGGAGGCGGAGCCCGGCAGCCGGCGGCGGGTTGGCCTGGTTCTTCTTCGGCACGTAGAAGCTCACGACGAAGGACGACGCGCAGACGGGCCCGTCGCTGGGGGCCACCTCCGTGATCACCGGCGCCGTCATCTCTATCTTCTCCCCGTACTCGTTCTTCCCCTGGATGTACTCGAACAGCCTGCGCCAAGAACAGACAGTTCTCATCGAGATCGACATCCCCCACAGAATCTGATCCAAGCCGACAACAAGAACACCAACAACGACAAGATTCTGAAACGATGCATGGAATCATGAAGAAAAAAAAGGAGGCCGGCCCTGAGAGGAGTCCAACGATTCGTGCAAAACTTCCACGGATTGACTTCACAAGAACACAGTTCTTCCCCAAGAGCAATGATTTGAGTGGGTTCCACTTTCTAGAGGAGAGTGGGGATCACTGATCGCTCCTCGACCTCCTCGGTGGTTCGTCCCCAATCGGTGCAGCCACGGAGATCAAGGAGCGTTGAAGAACACAGAAACCACGGGCTTCACAGCAAAAAATCAAATATTTTTCCGGACGATAGAGAGTTCAGCCTTCGAATTTGGCGGAGGAGAATCGTCTCTAAAGCTCCATGGCAGCGGAGATGGCGGGAACGGAGCTTGAAAAGTAATCAGAGGTCGCCCTCCTCAGGAAGCTAGAACTCACCACCAAACCCATGGCCGCGGGAGCAAGTTTCTGTTCTCACAGGATTTCTCCGACTCATCGTCGTCGTCATCATCATCATCACCATCATCATCACCATCATCCAGGCACAAAACACAACGAGAGACGCCGACTGCTCACCCGGCGTCATTCCCATGGTCGACGACTAACTAGCACTCGCCGCCAACCCATCCGCATTTTCCGCAGATCAATCACCGCGGAAGACGTGCGGCCGATCATATGTATTCACATCATCCGATAGCAACAAGCACTAGCTACGGATCATCCTCCCATCCCTGGTTTCTACGGATGACCGACCAGAGGGTAGGGTCTCCAATGGCTCTCATCCCCATTTCCGACCAATTTCCCCTCGCGACCTCTCCGACACCGCCTCCAGAACCGTATCGAGAACCCTAACACACAAATCAAACATCCAGGAAAGAAAGCAAAAGGGGAAATCGAAGGCTCACTGGAAGAAAGCGGTCCTGGTGGCCTCCACCAGAGAGATGTCCTCGATGGCGACCGTCGAAGTCCACGCCGTCGAGTTGTAGCGCCGGATCTCGTAGCCCTCGCCCTGATCGACGACCTCGTAGGTGGGGCACTCTATCCGCCCGCACGTCGGCGGCAAGTCCCAGGCCCCCAATCTGCTTCTCCCCTGCAGCTTCGCCGGCCGCACGGACGCCGCCGGACAGATGAGGGGCACGAGCAGCAGCAGGAGAAGGAGCGGAGAGAGGAGCAAGGAGCTCGGTGCAGCGGCCGCCATAGAAGGGAGGAGGAAGAAGACTGAACTCGCTGGAGAAAACACCCCACATTCTGACGCCCATTAGAATCTCTTATATATCAGCCGGCCGCCAAACAAGCCACGTAGCCTCCTTAGGGGCAGTCTCGTCATTGTACACGCCTTGATGACATCGTTAATGGTTATCGCGGATGGTTCTGGACAGTGCGAGGCTCCGACGCTATCCGGATAGAAGCGTGGGCGTCGATGTGCCACGTGGCCTCTCAATGGCCTTCGGACAAATGGGCCACAAAGCTCACGGGTGGCCACCCGCACGGGCGTAGATGGGCCATAGAAATGGTATATCCGACCAATCCGAAATGCCAGAAACCCTCGTTTAACGTCTCTCTCTCTCTCTCTCTCTCTCTCTACTTCTACATATTCATCTCCCTAGATATTATGTACCTTCGTATCTCCCTCTATTTTTTTGGTTCCTACGTTCCCCATGAAGGAGATGAATCAACCTATGCATATGCTCGCTCTCTCTCTCTAGACTTCCTTCTACTCATTTATCTCTCTAGGCATCATCCATCTTTGTATCTTTCTCTCTCTTTCTCGCTCCCACGCTTCCTATGAAGGAGACGAAACAACCGAAATCGCGTATCATCTCTTAAGTTAAGATATCTTAAGGTTGCCTACCCTTTGCTGCAATTTGAAAGAACTCACGAAGAACGGTTCTCTCTCTCTCTCTCTCTCTCTCTCTCTCTCTCTCTCTCTCGCTCCCTCCCTCCTTCAGACGGAAGTGGACGTGCATGCCTTCCTGCAGACTCTCCCACATTCTTCAGGGAAGCTCGATACGTCGGGTGATCATCATCTCTCCTCCCTCTCCACCCCGCACTGAGAAAAGAAGGGAAACATACAACCGAGACAACTCAAGAATCTCACCTTCCTGATCAAGATACGACTGGTGGTAGAGAGAGAGAGAGAGAGAGAGAGAGAGAGGCTACTGGGTCTTGATATTCATTATCAGGGAGGGCGGAGAGAAGAGGAGGAAGCGGCGGCGGCGGCGGCGGCGACGCCGCAGAAGGGGTGGAGGGAGTCGGGGGCGGCGTTGTGACAGGCGGAGGAAGAGGAAGGGGGAACGAAGCCGCGGGGGAGCATGGCGGAGATCTCCGTCGCCCCGAAGCTGCTCCTTCTCGCCCCCTTCATCTTCATCTTCATCATCATCATCATCTTCTTCTTCTTCTTCTTTTTCGTCGTCATCTTGTTCTTCTTCTTCTTCGTCTTCTTCTTGATCTCTCCTCCGTCACATGAGAGCTGGTAGGGCCTCTCCTTCATGATGTGGAAGGCCTGCGGGCTCCGCCGGTGCAGCAGGCCTCCTCCCGGCGGAGATGGAGGGGCCTTCTTCGGGAGGGAGAGGGAACCAGGAGGCCCCAAGGCCACCATCCACAAGAGGAAGAAGAGGAAGAAGCGGGAAAGAGGCCCCATGGGAGAGAGAGAGAGAGCGTTTTGGTATTAATTCGTCATCCTAGTGTTCTTTAACTCGAAGGAATGTGGATGGAGGTGGAAGGGCAGACAATAAAAGAGGAATGGTCAACAGAGATAGTCAACAGTCAAATCCTACTAAAAAACAGAACAAGGGAAACCCAATTTCCCCCTCTCTCTCTCTCTCTCTCTCTCTCTCTCTCATACTCTCTGCTGCCCCAAGCATGGCCTAAATATGGCACATTAGCAGGGATGAAGCAAACCAGACCCACACATAAACGAAGATTGAACTCTGATCTCAAGTGAACCCTGGGAGCCCAAAACAAGAAACCCATCAATGAAAGCGACCCGAGAAGAAAACCGACAAAATTCAGAGGAAGGTTGACTTCTGATCCGCAGGTCAACCCTGAGGACCAACCCTTCTGACAGAAAAGAAACCAATATCACAGACATCATCAGACCCACATTTTAATCGACCGGCAAGGACTTAATCGGTCATAAAGTAAGGCCAATTATCTCAATCAATCATAAAGTCAACCACACGTAGCACAATTACCTTAATCAACCAACCAAAAAGCAGTCCTTGAGACTTTGGCGACCTGATGGGCTTGGTCAATCTTCATGAAGAATCGCTTCCTTCAAACCGGCCATCTTCCCATCCTGGGGCAGTCAAAGCTCCACGGTCTCTTTGACCGTGATTCCCAGTAGATGCGCCTGTCAGAAGGCTACCTGCGAAAGAATCGCTCAGGTGATGGCATAAAGTCAACGCCGGCCCTGCCCTCTAATCGCTGCAGACTTCTGGAATGCTATAAAGTCAAAAGGTTTGACTGCACCTGATTAATCCGAGAACATGAAACTGCACCTGATTTCTGTCGGGTTTGACTCTCAGCTTTCTGCGAAAGAGCATCAGAGATTATTTGACCACAATACCGTTCCTCATCAGGCAAGAAAGGGTCAACGATCGTTGCCCAGATCGGACTTTATCTGTTTGAACTGAAAAAAATATCCATACCAAAAATATATGGTAAAATAATCAGCAGCTTTGATTCCCTTCTTTTTTATGAACAGAGTAACCCAAAAAAAAAAAAAAAACAACAACAACGATGCTTTTTAGGCAACAGGATTAACAAGAATAATAGTACAGAGCCCCGCCCATGATCCTATTTCACAAAATAAATTTGACAAAATTTCCATTTTTTTAATTTTTTCATCTAAAGCTTTTTTTGCACGAATTCCATTTTTGAGGGAAGTTGGTTTGTGTGGCAGTGAAAGAATGGTTTGAGACAAAATGAGGATCATCCAACTCTGCTCCAAGTGAGTAGGAAAACATGAATGACCATCGATTACTGGGAATGACAGCATAGGATCCATTCTTCCCCAGCTGCAAGGAGAAAAAAAAATTAATCATGCAACGTTGACTTTTGATGTCGTCCACAGGAAACGCTTTTTGGGTCTTAAGATGTTCCCGTGAGCTTAGTTTGAATCTCACAGCATAGAATTTCATCGAATTTAACTGAATTTGACTCCTAGATTTCTGCGGGGGAGCATTATTTGAACATAACAAGGAAGGTCAAGTGATAAATATCGATGCCCAAAGTAGAAGGTCAAACCAAAAGGTGGAACACTGTGGAAAAAAAAGAATATTCAATGTTATTTTAAAAATGCTGGAGATTTATAGCAACATTAACTGTTTCTCATCATGCAGGAAGGTGGCAAAGACACGATCACTCCGAACTCAATTTTGCCGTTTGACCCGATAAATATTGATGCCAAAAGTACAAGGTCAAAAGCAAGGTGAAGAACTATTGAAAAAACAAGACTAATTATTATTTTAGGATGTTGAAGCGTCCCTATTTAATGTTGTTTTTTTTGTAACAAAATCATACTTTTTTTGGAATAAATGCACGCAGTTTATTTACCCACCTTATACTGAGATGCCATTTTATTGATTCAGCATTTTCTTGCCAAGCTCCGGGAAAATATTTAAATCGATAACTGCAAAAGAAGTCAACGTCTGGATCCTGAGAAATGAATACAAATAGCGGACGTCTGTTCATCCGCACCAGCTCAGCATGGCCTCGTCCGAACCAGGCGGCTCTTTGATCTGCAGATTCAGGATCTTCAACGTCCGGTAAACGCGCGATCTCTCCGGATGAGACAGGTCATCGGCCACGAACATGTGCGTTGACTTCCCGACCTCGATCCAGCTGCAGCCGGGGGGCTTCCTCAGCTCCCTCGCCGTCACCAGGCCTCTCACCCGCTCCACCGCCTCCCACCTCTCCTCCGCAGCGTAGATGTTCGACATGACCACGTAGTTGCCGACATTTTCTCTCTCTACGGCAAACAGACGGTCCGCCGCCAGCCGCCCGATCTCCACCTCGCCGTGGATCCTGCAAGCGCCGAGCAGCGTCCCCCACACGCTCGCGTTCGCCTCGCGGGGAAGCCCCCGGATGAACTCGTAAGCTTCTCGCAGGCGCCCTGCTCTGGCGAAGAGGTCAACGACGCAGGAGTAGTGCTCCATGGTGGGCTCGCCGGGGAGGACCTCGCCGGTGGCCAGGAGGAAGAGCTCCAGCCCTTCTCGCAGGAGTCCGCCATGGCTACAGGCCGAGAGGAGGGCGGTGACCGTGACATGGTCGGGCCTGATCCCCGATTCCAGCATCTCCCGGAAGACGGCGAGAGCCTCCACGGCCATGCCGCTCATGGCGTAGCCTCCGGCCATGGCGGTGTAGCTGACCAGGTCCTTGCCGGAGCTCCTCTGGAAGATCTTCTGGGCGACCTGTACGCAGCCGCACTTGCAGTAGGCGTCCAAGAGAGCTCCTTCCAGATGGGCGTCGTTGTCGGAGAGCAGAGCTCTTGCGGCGTAGCCATGGCACTGCCTCACGAGCTGGATCGACGCCAGGCGGGCGCAGGCCGGGAGGACGCTCATCACGGTGACGGCGTCCGGCTTCATGGGTCGACGGTGGAGCTCGAGGAACGTGGCGATGGCGCGGTGCGGGAGGCCGTTCTGAGCATAACCCTGGATCATCAGGTTCCATGACTGGATGTCTTCTTCTCCTCCTCCTCTGTCTTCTTCCTCGCCGAAGATCATCTGGGCATCCTCGACAGAGCCGTGCTTCATGAAGACGGAGATCATCGTCCTGCCGGAGATGACGCTCCTCCCCGGGTGGTTCCTGCAGGCCCTGACGGCGTACTCCGAGGGCCCGCACCGGGAGTACACGTCGGCGACGGCGTTCCCGACGGCGGGTCTGTCGATGAAGCCGACTCGAATGGAGAAGCCGTGAAGCTCCCTGACCCTCCTCCCGGCGGCGCCGGCGGAGCAGCCCTGGAGAAGGGTCAGGATGGTCACAGAATCGGGCCAGAAGCCCGCCCGACGCATCCCGTGGAGGGCGGCGAGGAGCCCTCCTTCGTCGCCGGCGCCAGCGTAGCAGGCCAGCATGGCGTTCCAGGAGACCAAGTCCCTGTCATGGATCTGGGAGAAGACCCGAGCGGCGTCGGCGAGAAGGCCGCACCTGCCATAGAAGCTCAAGAGAGCGTTCCCCACCGAGGTCTCCTGGTAGAGCCGCCCATGAGCTCCGAGGAGGAGGCGATGGATCTTTCTCCCCTCTGCGACGTCTCCGAGCTGAGCGCAGGCGGGGAGGACGGTGACGAGGGTGGCCGCGTCGGGCTCCAACCCTGCAGGAGAGGAGAGCAGCTCGTGGAAGAGCTCCAGAGCCCTCGCGAACCGCCCGTTCATGGCGCACCCGCCGATGGCTGTGTTCCAGGAGACGAGATCCACCGAGCTCTTCTTCATCCTCCGGAAGACGAGCTCCATTGCTGGCGAATCCCCGATCCTCGCGTAGAAAGCCATGACGGCGTTGCAGACGGAGGTCACCTCCTCCTCCATCCCGGACCTCACAACCCGGGCATGAAGCTCCCTCCCCCATAGCCGCCCTCGCTCCAGCGATGCGCAGACGGGGAGGACGGTGACCAGGGTGGCGCCATTGGGCTCGAAACCAGAGGCCACCATCTGACGGAACAAGACGAAGGCCGCCCCGACGAGCCCTCCCTCGACGGAGCCTGCGATCATGGAGTTCCAGGAGACGACGTCCTTGACGGCAATCTCCCGGAAGGCTCCGGCGGCGTCGTCGGCGACGAGGCCGCACCTGGCGTACATGGAAACCAGAGCGTTCCCGGCCAAGGTCTCAGCCGCCAGGCCCTTCTTGACGACGTAGCCATGCACCGCTCGGCCGCCGGCGAGCTCCCCCAGCTTCGCACAGACGGGGAGGACGACGGCGACGGTGATGGAGTTGGGCTCGCCTCCGGCCGCGTGCATGGAGAAGAACAGGGTCGTCACCTCCGCTAGCAGACCGAGCCTCGAGTGGCCGGAGAGGAGGATGTTCCATGCGGCGGCGTCGCGAGGGGAGATGAGGGAGAACATCTGCAGAGAATCATGGAGGAGGCCGAGCCTGAAGTACATATCCGTGAGGCCCTTGGCGACGGCGGGGGAGGAGGAGAGAGCCGCTCTGGTGAGGAACCCGTGGAGGGACCTCCCCAGCGGCGCCGCCAAGAGCGCCCCGCAGGACTTGGCGGCGGCGGCGGCAGCATAGCAGTCCGGCCGCACGCCGGCACACCGCAGCCGGCCGAGCGCCGCCAGCGCGTCGGCGTGCCGCCCATCGGCGGTGCAGCTTCGGACGGCGCGGTTCCATTGCCGGAAGAGCGCTTCCGGGCTGGGCATTTCATCGAGCAGCTCCTGTGCATGTCAGTTGTCAGTTGTCCTCTGATCTCCCCTCCCACACCAGAAACCCCCCGCATAAATTCAGGACTCCACCCAGACTCTTCCTCGTCGGCCTCACCATCAAGGAGGGTTCAGTGAGACTGACTCTCTCTCTACCCCTCTCTCTCTCTCTCTCTCTCTCTCTCTCTCTCTCTCTCTCTCTCTCTCTCTCTCTCTCTCTCTCTCTCTCTCTCTCTCTCTCTCTCTCTCTCTCTCTCTCGCTCTCTCTCTTTCTACCCTTCTCTCTCTCTCTCTCTCTCTCTCTCTCTCTCTCTCTCCCTCTCTCTCTACCCTTCTCTCTCTCTCTCTCTCTCTCTCTCTCTCCCTCTCTCTCTACCCTTCTCTATCTCTCTCTCTCTCTCTCTCTCTCTCTCTCTCTCTCTCTCTCTCCCTTCTCTCTCTCTCTCTCTCTCTCTACCCTTCTCTCTCTCTCCCTCTCTCTCTCTCTACCCTTCTCTCTCTCTCCCTCTCTCTCTCCCTCTCTCTCTCTCTACCCTTCTCTCTCTCTCTCTCTCTCTCTCTCTCGCTCTCTCTCTCCCTCCTCTCTCTAGATCCGAAGGGGGGAAGATTTATCTGTGAGCAAGGCCGTTGACCACAGAGCCGGAAGCAGAGGAAAAACCCATTTTGAGGTTGACTTCCGGTCGCATATCGATCGGATGGGGAGGAAAAAATAATAAGATTTTCATCAATAGATTTTTTTTTTGATACTCCACAGTTCCCGGAGATGCCTCATCATTGAGAAAATTATGGCGGGAAGCATCAACCCCCCCCACCCGACCGAGAGGAAAAAAAGAAAAAAAAAAAAAGGAAAAAAGGGGGGGGCCGAGGGGCTTCCTGCTCGCCAGCAAGCAAGCTTCTGCATGCTACCCATCCGCCCACCCGGTCCTCTGCACAAGGCGGTGCTGCTTGGTGTCGCCGCCGCCGCTGCCGCCGCCGCCGCTGCCGCCGCCGTACCTCGCCGAGATGCTGCAGTCGCCGCCCGTCCTGGGGGGCCTCCCCTTGTGGGAGGAGGAGTCGACGACGAAGCCCCGGGCTTCGCGGAAGAAGAAGGTCTGGGAGGGGCTGCCGGAGGCGGCGCTGGCGTGGGAGAGGCTGCTGCTGCTGCGGTGGCTGCCGGCGGCGGCGTGGTCGGGGAGGTGGTAGCCGAAGATGGAGGAGATGGGGTCGAGGGCGGCGGTGTCGGAGTAGTCCGCCACGCTGAAGGAGTCGCTGACGCTCTCCGTCGTGAAGGACGACTCGTCGGAGCTCGTGAACAGCGACCAGTCGCTCGACGTCGCGTCGGAGAAGTCCAAGCCCCCCAACGGCGGCTCTGAGTTGCCGCCGGCGTACCTCACGGCGCAGCCGTCCGCGGGGTCGCCGCCTCCGGCCGGCTGCGGAGCGGCGGCCTGGCGGCTCCGCCCGTGTCGCGGCGGCGAGCACTCCGCTTTCGGGTGCCTCGCCGGAGCATGGGCGGCGGCGGCGACGCCGGCCTTCCCCGCGTAGCAGCTCGGCGGCCGGGGGAACGACCTGCGGCGGCGGCAGGGAGCCCCCCATCATCATCAGCCAGAATGCATATATACAGCGACCGAGCGAGAGAGAGAGAGAGAAGGGGGGGGGGGGGGGGGGCACACCTCATGTAGAAGAGCATGTAGGCTCCCTCCGACATCACTTCGCTGAAGGGCACGGGCTGGACCTGTCCACAAGAGGAGGGAGGAGAGGAGAGAGAAAGCCAAAGAGCAGAATCAAAACAAGGAAAAAAAAAAAAGGGCAGGGCACTAGAGAGAGACCCAGAATGGAGAAAAGCCCAGAATCAATCAATCGACCCATCAACGGTTGACTTCGGGGTTGACTTTAATGGAGGAGGAGGAGGGCGGTCACCTCGCTGTCGTCGATCTTGAACCAGCACCCCTGCAGGTCCTTCACGTAGGACACGTAGTGGCCGGAGAAGGAGGCGTTGCAGGTGTCCAGGTGGACGACGACGGCGTACAGCAGGTAGAGCGGCGGGCTGTCGCCGGTGCCCGTCATGAACGGGATCATGTCCAGCATGTCGGGGAAGGTGATGTACTTGTTGATCTTGCCGTACTTCCCTGTCTGATGAAGCACCCACCAAAAGTCAACGCAATATGCAATACCCACAGATCTCAAACGGCCGCCGAATGCATTCATTTAGTCCACGGAAAGGTCATGAGAGAGAGAGAGAGACACACACACACACACACACACAGCTGGTTTAAATTATAGAAACCCACTTATCTCCCCGATGTGGCAAAAAAGTTTTCATGATGGAATGCGAAAGATGCAGAGTTTAGAGAGAGAGAGAGAGAGAGAGAGAGAAATCCAGGGCAACCTTCGTTGACTCCCAGTTCTGTTTCCAGCATGAGTTATATATATAGTCAAGGCATGGATGATGCTATATATGGTCCATCACCAAAAAGAAAATACCATTTATAGTTAGTTATAAAGAAAGACATGAACTAGCAGGGTCCACGGCACATCTACTGCAATAAAAAAATTTAAAAAAAAAATATCTGTTACAATTCTTTCTTGGGTATATTGCAACATGAGCGCATGAGAGAGAGAGAGAGAGAAATTATGCAAAAAAAATTCCGATTCTTTAGATTTTTCCAACAACGAATCTACCAAAACCTCAAGCAATCTCCATAAAAAAATGAAAAAATAATAAAAATTGCAAGGGAAGAGAAGGTGCCTGGAATCTCTTCAGGACGATGGTGAGAATGTTCGGCACTTCATGCAAGCTCAGCTGCTTCCTAGCGTTGACATACGTCGAACACCTGCGCGGCACGCCATCACTAACAAGGCAGCTCACCACAGCACAGCCCAGTGAAATCGGCAGGGCTCGGCCTAACGCGAGAGAGAGAGAGAGAGAGAGAGAGCGCCGCGATCATACCTTCCGCATCTGTACATGTTCTCGCCGTCCAGATCCTCGGGGGCGGTGAACTGAGTCAACGCATTCTCCAGCGACTCCACCCACCCGTGAATCTCCAGCGTAAGATCCATGATATGCTCGTAACGCTCGGACTCGAGGTGGCATCTGAGGCACTTCACCTGGCGACACAGGGATTGAGAACAACGAACCCGGAGAGCCGCTCTGAGGTCTGCGCGGACTCACCTTCGATCTGATGCGCCCTCCGAACATCTGCTGTATCAGGGTCGTCTCCTGCAGCCCCGCGTCGACTTGCTTCTCCCCGCCGAGGCCCTCGAGGCAGATGGACTGCATAGACGCCACCAGGACCCTGAAGAGAGAGAGAGAGAGAAATGAAGAGAGAGAGATGAAGAACTGGATCCCCCTGTGCTGCTTCATGGGGGGGCGGGGCAGACAAACAGAGGCAGACGGAGATGAGTCACCTCAAGAACTCGTGGGCGTCTTCCTGGGTTCCGCCGCCGATCCGGCAGCCGAGGCTCCGCATGTTGGACAGCAGCCGGCCGGGGGAGAGAGGCCCCCCGCCCTCGCGCAGCATCGAGACGTGCAGCTCGAGCTCGCACATGAGGCACCAATCCCTCGCCGCGCCTGCCATCGCACAGAAGAAGAAACAGAGGCGATCACGTCACAGCGCCCACCCAAACAGCGGCCGGGAGCGGCCAGCCGGCATCTGCGATCTCACAAAAGGAACAATGGTGGTGATCTGAGCGAGGAAGGGTACAGTTTCTCGAATGCATCCTCCGGAGCAGGTAGATCAGGAGAGGCCTCGTGCTGGTCAGGCACTGCAGGACGGCATTAGCATAGCAGCTGCATCGGATCGGTGGTGGAAAAACAAACGGTGAGAAGACGCCCCCCCGCCGCCGCAAGAATGAAAATAAATCGTGCACGGGCAGGCATTCCATGGGTTCGTTCCATCCACAAGCAACAACGATCTGGCCCCGGAAAGAACACATCTTTTTTTCTTCTTTGGTCCTACTAACTTCAAAAATAAAAAATAAAAAAAAGATGTCCGCTTGTTTTCTACAATAGCAGAACACGGGAGAAAAAACAACAAACAGGTGCCATGCACAAAAAAAAATTTGAAAAAAAAAATGACCCGATCGCCGAGCACCCCTCCTTGTTCTGGGTTCGACTGCTGGGAAATTTGGATGGCATTGGCAAGCAATCATATGACCGAAAAGTGGGCACTCGATCCAGACATCACCCGTCCCACTGCCGGATTTATTTAAAAAAAAAAAAAAAAAACACCGTTTCTCAGCTGCCATGTTCAGCATTCTTCTGCTGAATGTGTCCACAACCATAGTTCTCCAGCCTTCTGCTCAGCAGCCATGTGCTGCTATAAAGGAAGGATCAAGGCATCAGGATGCCTATGAAATCAAGTACAAGAGGATCAAGGCATTCGCACAATTTGGGCAACATAGTGGACTCGTCAGAAATTTTCTTCAACAAAATTACATCTTGCTGTACTACATGTACGTTCGGACTTGGATAAAAATAAGTTCTATGCTAAAAACCAACGGATTCCAAGTCGAGTTTCTAAATGATATGGAAAATATGATCCGAAACGAGGAGCTTACAGCATGAACAGGAGTATGAAGCACAAGGTGGTCTGCTATAATCAGGTTCTAACAATGGGATCAAGAAGAATTCTTTTCCTGGTAGAAAAATAATATGGTGAAAAACTGGTTTTAGTGACTCTTACGATGACAATAGATATAAAATGATTGATAGTGCTCCACAATTCTAGGGGCATTTCTCAATTTTCCGAGCAGTTCAACCGCTCAAATCTGTACTAATCTGGATACCTCTATGTCATAGCTACAGTCAAATATTTAATATAACTGGGTATCATCGCCTGTTTTTTCCAATTTGCCACAAGGCCACCAGTTTGCTCGTCCTTAAAAAAACCAGTCTTTTTAAAAATGGCATCCCCATTTTGCTCAGCCTGCCCTTTTTTTCACCGTCGTCATCAATGAATCATGGAGCCACATGATCCTCCAACACCATTTCAAATCCCTTATCCACTCGAAACTAATCGATATTCTAAAACAAACAAGTCAGGATGTGGTATCATAAATCATAAACGTGTGCCCGTCGTAGGACTGATGTTCAGCGCTATAATGGAAGCAAAAATATTGAACATAGCAGCTACAGACCATCATTGATCAACTAATGGATAAAATATGGAAAAGTCAACGATTGCATGGCAGAATCATTGGGCATTGCCACAGTTACATACGCAAGAAAAAAATTCGTTTAGAATCAAAAATCAACAAGGTGACGAAAAGCTATTCAATTGCAGATTTCCAAAGAGAGGTATCTGTATGCAAAGGAGGTCTGAGAAGTAAGGTACAAAAAGACAGACATACAACTTTCATGGCTTAGATTTGGGATATTCGTGGCGCTTGCGTTGTCTCATCATCCACTCTTGAAGTACGTGTATCAGACCTCTGAGAGCAAATATATCTCCTAAATTCCATCCTGCAACTCCATCTCCTTATTTCATACATAATAAGGGGAATCGATTCTTCTGGGTGACCATGATTTTCAATCACCTTCAAATTTCCAATATTTGAAACGGAAGTTGATAGTCTGCCGAGTGGGTTAATCCATTGACTTACACCATCTATTCAAAATCCGATAACTATAGACAACGCAATACATTATTCATACTCCATCTAGATGGACTGTTCGATGGCGAGGGAGGTAAAAAGAGAACCTCCAGGACACTTTTTAATAGTCGTACATCACATCTCTTAGACTGTATGAACGTGGATGCGGGTATAAGACTCACTCAAGAAAGGTTCTCACACGTCAAAAAGTCAATCAATTTAAATGTTATTGGTGCAAGGATCATGCAGTGGTCAGTGATTCAAAAACAGTTGACCAAAAGAATGCCAGTGCGACAGTTCTTGGCAAACAAAGTAGGTAGAAACAATGATATTTTGAAGGCCGGAAGAGATCTTAGGGAGCTAAAGGGCGTGTCTCACTCAGATTTTAAAGGTACAAAATGAATAAGAAACTAAATAAGACCAATGTAATGCTTTATTGAAGGTGCTATAAATGTTTGAAGAGCTAAGCTACATGAAGAGAAGAAGAAAGAACAACTGAGGAACAAATAGAATATGCTGCAGGTTCTGCCTGAACCGGCACTGAATCAGTGAGCATGACCTAGGGAATATCTTATTGACCTGGAATTTACAGAAAACTACTTGGATGGAAAAAACACTCACACACACAATCGCCTGAGAAACATATTACTAGTGGCAGAAAGGCACTTTAGCTCTCTACTTTCCAGGGAATTTCGCCCGAACTAGGCTCTAATGTTTAAAATAGTAAAACCCGGTAAATAGTGAGACAGTGGGGCAGTTGGCAGTGCACATCAACTAATCGACATGAACGAGACTCTAATAAAGGTGCCGAAGAGAAATAGTGCTTCCCTAATAAACTGACCATTCAATCAATGGCTTGAGCACTAGCCATCACTTCATGACACCCTCGGCCCACTTGGTTACAAATATCTAAATTCGACCACAAACCTCCATGAATCTATGACACTTGGAGTAAGAAGTAACATGTTTGTCCTGCTACCGTAGCTATGTAAGAGGTTATTGTTCTCTCTAGTGTAGCACACCAGCAACCAAATGGCCGCACAATATGGACCTTTGGAAATGGCTTTTCAAGAACATAGGACACCGTGAATAAGGGGTAGTCATACAGTCAAAACCTGTAACGATCCCCTCTTCGGCCGGGTCTTAATTTAAGTACTTAATTTTAGCATAGGCAGATCCTTCAATACCTGTCAAACACAATCTCTCCGTGAACCACTTACCCTAGAGGATGGAAATCATAACAAAAAGCACTGCCACAGCAGAAGTTCATAATTGAGGCATACAAACAAAACATTTCGTTCACCTCCCTGGTAGGCTGATCAAAACAGACTTTCAGAAAAAATATCAAAAAAGGCTGGCCAAAACTGATCTAAATGCCCACCACCCCTTTTGGTGGAGCTGGGATCTTATGAAGCACATGCATGAATAACTTCAATTGAAATCCAAGGTACCACGGTGGTTCAATCAATTAGAAAAAGAGACTCTTTTAAGGTGTGGCACGTCAGACTTGATCAATCAATCTCTACAAAAAATATGTAGCATCCAAGAGAAGGTAAACCAATAACTTAACTGCAATGGATGGGGCGAATGGTGGGATGCATGGTGCATTCTTCCATAAAGTTGAAGTGTATATATATTACATTACAATAAACATCAGAAAGACATCTCACAATTATGCCACAGACGTCATGTAAACTATTGTCATCCGATGCAAAGAATTTTATTTTTCTGATGTTCTCTCTGCACATTGCAACTCTGAAGACATTAGAGTCCTTGAAACTAAACATAAATTTGGAACAAGTTCAAATGTCAACTAGCTCCATAAAATCCACTCCAAAAATCGTTAGCATGGTGATACAGCTTTCGCGTTCATTGTATTTTCCGTATGAACACTCAATATCGTCCAGACAAGGAAAGCACTGTGTTAAGTTAAAATTGGAAAAGTGAAATAGACAAACAGAGAGAAACAAAATCACTAGCCAATATTTTTCCACAGAGCAGAAAAGACGATTAGGAAGATGCATCAAGACAAACCTGTTTCCACAATTTAATAGCCCTCTTGGTGAGATATCGCAAGCTTCACACTGAAAGAACTTGACAAGTTCTTCATATGGGAACAGCATCTGTGGTACAACAGAAAAGAACGTTGAGAGAAAAAAAGAATGCCCAGTTCATTTCCTGCAGCCTAAAATTGCGACAACAATATTCAGTACTTAAATCATGCACATAATGGGTTCAGGAGACATCCAAACCTTAATTTTCTTCAAATCATCGCCGACATTTCCAGAAACACTCCGTTTAGAGATTTTAGGCGATCTCTTGGCAACAAATGCCTTGGTATCCTCAGTGCCTAAAGCTCCATGATTTCTTTGAGCGTGATTTGCTGCAGAAGCACTCGCATCAAGAACATCTGCATTAGAATCACACCGTCAAGCAAAACAAATTAATGGGCAAAGCTCGCAACGTAACCCAGAGAGCAATATAAACGTACTAGATTCTTTTGCCAGACATGAAGTCATCTCTGGACTGGAAGATAAGTTTTCTCTTAACCCTTTCATTGCAGACTTTTGTGATAGATACTTTGATGGTTCTAACGTATATGGAGGCTTCTTAAATTTCGTTCCTCCAGAGAGAACCGTCTTTTCATTGGAAGAATCTGAGTCCACTTTTCCATTAGCACAAAACTCTCCTCCCACTGCACTGCTCTTATCTGCAGTAAACCCCATCTCTGTGCATGAATTGTTATCGTGGGAGGTCGACTCAGATGCATTGGTGGATTGCCCTGTTATTTTATCTGCCTCACACATAGCGGTTTTTGGGGCAGTCAGAACATGGACATAAACTGGGATGTTCCCATTCTGATGCCTAAGTGTTTCATTTGATGCAATGAAGTTATCCTTTCCAGACTGCAAATGTATAACGATAGAAAACGATGGTTAGACGATGCATTGCTAAGTCAACCAAATCAGAGAGACATAATGAACTAAAGGCATAGGAACCTTCGCTCTCCTAGAAGCTCCGCTGCCTGGAGGCTCCTTATGTGGGGTGCCTGAGTTAGGACTCACGTTGCCAGCCTCACAAACGTCAGCCTCTCCATAAGAGAAACCAGAAACGCCATCGTTTCTCGAGGCATCCCAGCTCTGTCTCTTGGAGAACCTTCTCTCGGGCGTATCTCTTTCCACAGTTGAAATCAGGAAGTGTTCTCCAATAGCAGAACCATCTGACATGTCTGGCTTATACATTGGCTCATCCAAGCCATTTGAACCGAATGATGCACTTCTGCTGTCCTCAAGAGAAGCCCTGTGGTGCATAAACTCAGACGTCAAAGCTTCACTACTACATTTATTTACAGCATCGCCGCCCTGCTGCTGGCATTCTTGCTTGTGCCCTTGTCTCCAGTGAATTATTTGACACTTGCCAGAACTGTCAGAAAAAAAAAGTTTAAGGAATTAAGAAAATAACATCAACACAAGAAAAAAAATCGAGGAATATATAGAACCCAGTCAAAAATATCAATTTTCATCCCTGTTTTGGCCAACGAACGAGCAGTTTTCGGCATTTTTTTTTTTGCTTCATTTTAGCTAGCGAGAAAAAATAAGAAGAAGTGGTATGATGAGCCAAGAAAAAGTGTGAAACAAAATAAATTTCACGGAACTAAAAACTTCAGTATGAATGAGAACTGGATCACAAAATCCAAATTAGCAATTCAAGCATGAATCTGCCGACTTTCGTCGGTTCTGCCATGTATGTCACTATCCCGATCCCTGGTAAAACAGCTTATATGGGCAGAGCACTAGAAGGATGAAGCCATTACCGCTCCAGCTGAACTAATTTCAGACGCACCAAAAAATAGCTACTATAGAATTTTTTGAAAGCATCTCACTCTCCTCAACAAACATGGCTGATGTTAATGATGCCTACCGAGTATCACAAGTCAACAACTCAATAGCTTAAGCTACAAGAATGACATGATGAAGAACTTAAACCAAAAGATGTTCATAAAATAGTAAATCCGGATGATGTAGCATAGCATATTTCAAAAATAAACAGCATCAAGAACAACTATGCATAAGAAATTTGTGGCATCAACTTCCCAAACACATCCTTTCACCCATAGGAACAGTCTACCATCAAGGAAAACAGAAGGAAGAAAAATTATATGAAAGTCTAGCATAGAAGAAATTATGAATGAACTCATGATTCAATAATGAAATGATCATACCAGTATCTAACTGACTTGCATCTAGAACAGCGGGTGGTAGCAGGGCTACAGCATCTTGCACATTGATGTTGTCCATTCTTCATTGGAGATCCAGTTGAAATGACATCAGCACTTGTCATTGCTTCTACTCTGAGAGCTTCTTCAGCAGCTAGTCGAGCAAGCATACTTATCCTGGCATTCCTCTTTGCAGCCTCATTCCACTTCCCAAGTAAAATGTAGGTAACAAGGGGAAGCACAACCAAGAACAGAAACAGAGCAGGTATATCAGCTTCCCTTGGCTCGAGCATGTCCCCTCCAACATACTCATATCCAAATTTCCACTAGAGGCTCTCAGAACATGAAAATACACCGGATCTCATCATGCTTGGCTCACCGAATTTGGAAGAAAAAAAGAAAGAGTGTTAGAAATTATTTTAACATTGTTTATCGTTAAATAAGAAATATGAAAGATAAGTACCCAAACTGAATTTAACTCTGCAAATTGTCAAATGTAAATCCCTAATTCAACGGTCAAACCGATGTTCCAGAGCATGTAAAAAATTGATTCAACCTTTGGATAAGACATAATACAGGGAGCTAAAGAACCACTATGTGAAATAACTATACATCATGTGTCCGTGTATCCCTTTCAAACAAAACCAAAACCCGCAGAGCAAACCAGATCGCAAAGACTCAAACATGCAAAAAAAGAATCCCCTTTCTCAGCACAAGCATGCAAGAAAATGCTAGTTTTCGGTCAACAGCTGTCATCATCACAGCTCAACAACACGGAATGGAGCGCGGGGAGGCCTCACAAGAGAAACAGCAGCCTTGAAGAACAAAAGTAGTTCTAGTTTTATGCGGTAGCCAGAAAAATTGCAGGCAAGAGGGGCATCACATTATGAAGATGGAGAATCAGATCCGGCCACCCTCTCCATACAGATTAGCAATGAAACATGTCGAACGGATCGCTTCAGTGTGGATAAGATGTCCCTAGAGATCCAACAAATATGATTGAATTGACACGACCAGTTTCCGGTTTATCTTTTACAAACTGAGCTGAAACCCAAATACGGAGGCGGGCAAAAAAATTCACCAAGAACCAATGCAAATAGAAGAAGAGGCACGTGAGCATCACTTGGGCTTCCCCACACCCAGTCCACTCATCCAGAGAAAAATAAAAGCAACATGAAAAAAACCCTAATTCGAAGAGGAAACTATTTTCAGGAAGACCCATTTCCCCCAAACGCTTGCGCTAAGATATGCGGACGGTAGAACACCGAAGCTCAATCTTTGCAAAAATTAAAAAAAAACTTAAAAAAGGAAAGGATCATCGGATGAGATCTGGCACACCAGGCGCATCTGGGGAGATCCCCTCCTCGCCAAAAACTAGAGAAAAAAAAAAGAAAAAACCGCAGCAGCAAGGCGTGAATGGGGCACTGATCTCAAACGAACGACAAGCCTGACCCCCCACACACACCCAGTTCAACAGCATTTTCCAGCACCCACTTCGCGGAGCCCAGGCCTTTCCCTCGTCGGTCGGCACACCAGGAGAGGGCTGGGAAAAGGGGGGAGGGAGAGCACGCTACAAAGGATTGAAGGAGAGAGCGAGAAACATGTTTCCCAACACAGCCCGGAGGAGTCCAGCGCAACTGGCCGCTGGGTCGACGAGGGCGGCCGGGAGAAGAAAGCCGTCACCCATCTTGCCCTTCCTACATCTTACCTCTTCTCGAGGCGGCGACCGAAATGAGACAAGTCCCGGGCCCCCAACGCTACGACCGACGCTCTTCTCCATTGGCCGGCGACGGAGGGGACGACGGAGGAGATGGCAGTCCCCGAACGCCCCTTGGTAGATGTGCCCCCGCCATATTTCCCCTCTCCAGTGTTTTTTCCTTCTTTTCCCCTCCAGCGGGGCCCTGCCCTCCTCCTCCCCGCGGTTTCTCTCAGCCCCGGCTTCACCGGCGCGCCCCCGCCCCTCTACAAACACCTTTAGCCGCTCAGGGGAGCAGGCGGCATGGAAATGGGAGGGAGTAAATGGGATTTGGGGAGGGGATTTAGGAAACTTTCCGAAAGGGATAGTCGATCCTGCTGCGCCCGCTTGCGGCAATGCCGCCGCCGCCCCCCCCCCCCCACTCCAAGCTTTCCCTGCCCCCCAAGCAAGGCCCGAGCGAGGAAAGAGACGGCCAAAATCCGATCCCCTGTTTGCTCCCATTACAGCGCCCAAAACCCTATTTAATCCCCGGTTTTTTACCCCCCAGCCGAGCATCACCAAGAGAGGAACAAGGAAGGAATTGGAAACCTCTCGCCGCCGCCGCCGGCCATCGCCCCCACTGCCCTCGTCGGTGCCGCCGCCTCCGCTCCAATCGGTAGGCTTGAGATCTATTTTCTCACCTGGCCAGCGATTCTCCCCTCCTCCTCCCTCCCAATAATTGCAAATAGCAGGGTTATTACAGGTCGGGGGAGCTAGAGGGCGGCGGATAGAGAGAGAAAGAGAGAGACACGCCCCCGCAGAAGGGGTCCCACCCCGCCATCGCCACGGAGAAGGTCGACTCGGATGCCCTCAGAGTACGAGGTGAACCCCCCCCCCCCCCCCCCTCCTCTGTCTCTCCTTTCCCTTCAGGTTCTGCACCTCTCTCCTCTGTCTGCTCTCTCTCCCCTTCTCGCCCTCTCTCTCTCCTCTCTCCCCTTCTCTCCCTCTCTCTCTCCTCTCTCCCCTTCTCCCCTTCTCCCTCTCCCTGTCTCTCTCCCCTTCTCTCTCTCTCCCCTTCTCTCTCTCTCTCTCTCTCTCTCTCTCTCGCTCTCTCTCCTGGATGACGGAAGCTCCGTCAAAGCCCAGGTCAGCCCATCGGGGCTCCGTCAAACCGAACGGCTCACACCGACCCGACCGGGATCCATCCCACGTCAACCCGTTGACTCCGCCCGAAAAACCAACCCCGCAACTTGTCCCTCCCCACGCTGTCACAATTTGTTTTATATATTTTTTTATTTTTTATTTTTTTATCTGATTTTTAATCGGCCCACCTTCGCGGGCCCACCAATGTCCGTCCGCGTAGTAAACGGCCCAAGCTTTTCTTCGTCCACCAAATCCCTAAGTCAACGGGCATTATCCACGAGATCGTCCATAGGGTTAGGTTGATAAATATTAAAATATATCTTACAATTATCTTATAAAAATTGCGTGATGTGGGTCTACATTTTTACTTTTAATTGGATATAAGTTATAAAAAATAAGAATTTTCTATAAATCAACTAAAAATATACTAATATGTTGTGACTTTAAAAATAATCCAAATTAAGGAAAAAAATGAAATTCATATTAAAATGTATCATTCGATTTTAATAAAAAACTGAGTAATGTGTACCTATTTTTATTTATAATGAATATATATCATAAAAAATAATTTCCCTATAAATCGACTAAAATTACAATGATATGTCATAAAAAAATCATGCAATAAAATGTAACTTGATATTAAAATATAACATAAAATTTTCGTAATGTGTACCTATTTTTTATTGATAATGCGTATAGATCATGAAAAAATAAAGATTTTCTATAAATAGACAAAAAAAATTAATACACCATTAAAAAATCATCCTAGTCATGGAAGAAAATTAAATTTTAATATTTAATTGCTTCATTCATTTCTCATAAAATTTTGTGTAGTTTTTTATTTATAATGACTTTATATCATACACAATATTTTCTATAAATCAACTAAAAACATTAATATATCATTAAAAATAAAATATTCATAATTATGGAAGCAAATGTAAAATGTAGTTTTCTAAGCCAATGGATAGGGCAGGTCTAGCCAAGTCAAGTTCTCAAGCCTAGTCAACCGGTGGTTGACCATATGCATGACACCCATAAAAAGAGATGGGATGAATTAGGCCATCATTCAACGGTTAAGATTAACCCATACGAGAGAGAGATTTAATCTCTCTCCCGGGGGGAGACTCCCATTCTCAAGTTGTGCTCTCACTCCCCTAGTCCTCATTGTAGCGTCCCCAGCCTCTTTGTCCTCTTCTTGTTGGAGAGACTAGCTTCACTGCTGCTAGGTTTGCCGCTGCCAACTTCACTGCCAGTCCTCTGCCATCAGCTTCACCAACGCCACCAACTTGACCACCGCTGGCTCTCCCTCTCCTTCCCCCCTCTCTCTCTCTCGCTCTCTCGCTCTCTCTTTCTCATTAGGACTTCTCTAAAATCAACTGAGCTGCTGCCAATCTTATCGCTGCTGCCTCCCCTCCCTCCCTCCCTCCCTCCCTCCCTCTCTCTCTCTCTCTCTCTCTCTCTCTCTCTCTCTCTCTCTCTCTCTCTCTCTCTCTCTCTCTCTCTCTCTCTCTCTCTCTCTCTCTCTCTCTCTCTCTCTCTCTCTCTCTCTCTCTCTCTCTCTCTCTCTCTCTCTCTCTCTCTCTCTCTCTCTCTCTCTCTCTCTCTCTCTCTCTCTCTCTCTCTCTCTCTCTCTCTCTCTCTCTCTCTCTCTCTCTCTCTCTCTCTCTCTCTCTCTCTCTCTCTCTCTCTCTCTCTCTCTCTCTCTCTCTCTCTCTCTCTCTCTCTCTCTCTCTCTCTCTCTCTCTCTCTCTCTCTCTCTCTCTCTCTCTCTCTCTCTCTCTCTCTCTCTCTCTCTCTCTCTCTCTCTCTCTCTCTCTCTCTCTCTCTCTCTCTCTCTCTCTCTCTCTCTCTCTCTCTCATTTGTCGATAGGGCTTCCCTAGAACCCCACCTCTGTCATTACCTCTTTTTCTGAAACCCACATCCACTACCACTGCCTCTATCTTCTCTGAAACCCACCTTCACTGCTACCAACCTCACTATCATTGCCTCTCCCTCCCTCCCGCCTCTCTCTATCTCTCTCTCCTCCATCAGTAGGCCCCACGACTAATACAAGTATTGTAACCTCTCTCTCTCTCTCTCTTGCTCAATTTCAAGAACATTTGAGGACAATCTTTGAAGAGTATTTTTATTGGAGGTAACATCAATTTTTAATTTATATAAATATATGATTTTTTGTTAGTTATTTTTATTTAATTCTTGCTTACTATATGCAATCAATCCATGAATATGATATTGAATGTCTATTGTTAGCAAATATTAAAGGTCAATATGACGACACCATCATCATCCGGTAATAATGAATGCATTACAAATAATGAGATATATTTTTATAATACATTATATATTTTGTGTTGAATATTTATTAACAATGACAAAGTTTTTTTTACAGAATATGTCTACTAGATATAAAAGTGAACCTTTTTTAACTAGTAGTAGGAAGTCAAAGTGCATAACTTTCTTTGAGATGTTAGATAATAGACAATAGTTTTGTAAGATTTGCAAAGAGAAGAATCTAAATTATGATCAAATAATCAAGAGAAATCGTCAAGATAACATTACTAACTTTTGAAGGCAATCTAAATAAATATTATCAATCAATTCATAACGAGTTGAAGGAAAAATCTATTGGTAACACTCAACAATCAATTCTCGATCACATGGGATATATACATAAAAAAAACAACAATTATTTAGAGGAATCACATTTGAGCAGACAAAAAATCTTTTAATGAAGTTCATTTGCATCACTGACCAACCATTGAGTGTGGTTGACCGACAGATTTTTAAGAAATTACTTTGGTATTATGCATAAGATTACTTCAAACTCCTATGTTCAAGGACAATTCAAGAATATACAAATATTTTCTTCATGAAAGAGAAATAAAAACTCAAAGATAAATTGAAAGTAGTTAGAAGAGTATCATTGTCAGTTGATGTATGCACTAATAACAATATGATTCCTTTATTATGGATCATTGTACATTAGGTAGATGATGAATGGAATTTATAAGATCGAGTATTATCTATAGCAAAATTAGAAGGTCCACATTCAAGAGAAAATATGTTAAAATTATTGTTAACAACACTTGAAAACTTCTCATTAAAGATAGGTAATTCATCATTATATTGTGCATTATATTTTATATATAACATTGTATATTATACTTATTTAATACATCACGTAATTGAATTATTTCATTTGTCATTATTTCATTTTCTTGTTGTAAGTGGTTGTAATCACTATAGGTAATGTAAGTAACAACACAATAATAATAGAATAATTGGTCACAAGCTTGAGAGAAGTGAACTCGAATTTTGACAAGAAACGTCACATGTCATATGTGGCTCATGTCATTAATTTAGTGGTCCAAGAAGGCTTGAGGCGTATGGAGATCTCATAAGCATTTATAGTCGAACGAATGTCAGATCTTATTGATGATGATGAGCTCCTAATGCTCCTTACTACTTCAACATTAATGGGAGAGATTGTGTATCGAGTGAGACAATTAGTTGGTGTTGTACGTTTATCTACACAAAGGTGTGAACGATATATAGAATTTTACAAGGAGTTACATATGCCAAACAACAACCTATTAGTGCTTGATGTCCCAACTCGGTGGAACTTGACATAGACATGATGATTGGAGCTTATGAGAAGCGACAAGTGCTAAACAAGATGGCTTTATTGATATTATCTGATGATAAGAAGAACTATTATATGATTGATAGTGAATGAGAGTTAGTTCAAAATTTTGCCATGATTTTTAAGCCATTTCATAAAGCAACACAATATTTATGTCAAGCTAAAGTGATAACGGTTACACAAGTCCTCATGTTGATCAATGCATTAATTAGTCATACAATGATCTTAGAGCAATACATGAGCATCATATTATTTTTCCACCAAGTGTTATCCTTAGTGATGGACAACGTGCTTCAATTAGAGTTACATGCATGACAATGGTAGAAAAAATCAAAAAGTATGAAAAGAGAATTGAAGGTAACAATGTATTTGCTATTACAGCATTCATTGATCCATAATTGAGGCTTGACCCTATTTCTCCAACAGATTGTGAGGTAGTCTTGATTAATATTTGTCAACTTTTAGGAGATGTTATAAAAGAAGGGTGTAACTATCAACGTACACCTAGTGATGTCACTCAAATCGCCTCACAGGGGAACATGGCTACATATTATTTTTTATATCTTACCACAATTATGCTAGAAGAAATGGATGCACGGCAAAATGTGGTGACAACATATGCTGAAGAAGAATTAGAGGCTTATTTATGCTTCTCAATCATTAAAGAAAATGCTTTGAGTTGATGGCAATGAGAAAGTCGTCATTCATTCCCAAGCTTGGCAGCTATTTTTAAGGAGTTTCTTCTTGTTTGTGCGACAAGTGCACCGTAGAGAGGTACTTCTCCAACGATCATGGTATCGTTACATTCAAAAGGTCAAGGTTAATAGGTGATATAATATTATTACTGATGACTTTAAAATTTTGACTTCGTCGAGAACAATATGAGTTGTTTGATTTAAATGTTGAGAGTATAGATGGTGCAGATCGATGACATTTCAAGTCTGGAGGGATGGTGACATCAGGGTTATATATTTTGATTCTCTTCATATTATGTGTATGTAGGGTTGTATGTTTTGAACTCTACTCTCTTCTATGTCTATAAAAACAATTATGTTAATATTTTCATTACAAAGTTTCAACAATTTTCTCATTTAATTTTTGTTTATGTGACCATATTTTGTTTCTAATGATTGTTAATATATATACACATATTTTCAATTTATATAACTTAAGTCTATTGTTATATTATCATTACTTTTAGTAAATATTTATATTATGCATAAGTTAGATAAAATTTTGGGTGTAATATATATATTTTGATGTCTTATTAAATTTAAAAGTGGCATTAACCTTACTATATATATAAATTAATAAATTCAAGCTTTATCATTGATATATTTATGTATATTACTATCTTAAGAAATATCATAATATAATAATATAAACCGACGATCAGTCGATCATGATCGATCGGATCGACGATCGATCATGATCGCACTTCCCTATCTCTCTCTCCCCCCTTGTCTCCTCCCTCGCTCCCTCTCCCCCTCTCTCTCTCTCTCTCTCTCTCACACACACACACACACACACACACACTCCTTCGCTGTCTCCCTCTCCGTCTCTCTCTCTCTTTCGCTGTCTCCCCCCTCTCTCTGTCTCTCTCTTCACTCTCTTCCTCTCCGTGTCTGTCTGTCTGTCTCTCCCTCCCTCGCTCCCTCTCCCTCTATCTCTCTCACACACACACACTCTCTCTCTCTCCCCCTCGCTGTCTCCCTCTCCCCCCCTGTCCCCCTCTCTGTCTCTCTGTCTCTCTCTTTCGCTGTCTACCCCTCCCTCTCTCTCCCTCCCTCTCTCTCCCTCTCCTCTCTCTCTCTCTCTCTCTCTCTCTCTCTCTCTCTCTCTCTCTCACACACACACACACACACACACACACACACACACACACACACACTCTCCCCCTCGCTGTCTCCCTCTCCCCCCTGTCCCGCTCTCTGTCTCTCTGTCTCTCTCTTTCGCTGTCTACCCCTCCCCCCCTCTCTCCCTCCCTCTCTCTCCCTCCCTCTCTCCCTCTCCTCTCTCTCTCTCTCTCTCTCTCTCTCACACACACACACACACACACACGCTCTCTCTCTCCCTCGCTGTCTCCCTCTCCCTACCTCTCCTCCTCCCTCTCTCTCCCTCCCTCGCTCCCTCTCCCTGTCTCCCTCTCTCTCTCACACACACACACACTCTCTCTCTCCCTCGCTGTCTCCTTCTCCCTACCTCTCCCCCCCTCTCCATCTCTCTGTCTCTCTCTTTCGCTGTCTACCTCTCTCTCTCTCTCTCCCTCCCTCCCTCCTCTCGCTCGCTTCGCTTGCTCGTTCTAAACCTACCTCCTACCCCAAGGACCGAATCCACCGAGAGTCATAAGCGACCTTTGTGGCAGAAGAAAAGAGACATGGAGAGTGACTTCCTTCGCATGACAGCTCTCTCTCTCTCTCTCCTCCCTCTCGCTCTCTCGCTCTGTCTCTCTCCGCTCCGTCCTTCCGCCGTGACTGCGCCGGGGAAGAAGGATACAAAAAGAGGAGGAGAAAGTCACAGAGCCCCTTTCGGCTGACCTTCACGAAACCCCTCAGCCGTTCCCTCGTCCTCCCCGTTGATACCCAGCGTGCTGTCCAAGTTCACAACGGACACGTCATTCGGACCTCTCTCTCTCCTCTCTCTGTCGGAAGGCACGCCTCAGTCAATGATAGGGGAAAGAAAAACCCGCGGACAGAGAGGGAGATGGAGACTTTTCAACAAACATCTGCCCCGATGAGGCGAGAGACGAAGACGACCGCACACCGAGTGACATGGCCCGGCCGATGGCGGGAGTATGCAGGGAAAGTCAAGGAGAGAGACTGAGAGGGAGCGGGAGGAGGGAGACTTCTGAGAAAAGTCTTCCCTCGATGATGTGAGAGATTAAGACCAACTGAGACAGAGTTTAGAGAGAGAGAGAGAGGACGTGAACGAGGAAATGAACGTCAGCAATCGCCGCCTTTTCGAGAACATGATGCTTCATTCTCATTCTCTCACGTTAAACCCATCGCGGGGAACGGCTACCAACACCGTTGGTGGGTCTCCTATCACTCCCAAGTCTCTCTCTCTCTCTCTCTCTCTCTCTCTCTCTCTCCTTGTACACAGGAACAAACGTACATACATGTGTATACGACTCATTGAAGGCGTCGATTAAAGGCTTCGACTGGTTGTAGGTTGACCAGGAGATCTATAAATGCAACATCCTAACGGAAGATCATCCCGCCAATTAAAGACTTTTGGAGCTACCGGACGTCATCGAGAACCCAGTAGAATGTGGACAGCGGAGATAACTTCGGAGGTCATTGCTGACCAACCGAACAATGGGTCAACCCGAGCAAGTCAAACCCAGTTCATGGAATGGAAATCAACTAAATGACGAGGTTATGAAGCGGAGGAAAACATCAACATACGCCCGATAGAGTTCCAGCTGATCGAAGACTCCGGCTTCAGCTTCACTGGGTCAACCCCCTTCCTCTCTCTCTCTCTCTCTCTCTCTCTCTCTCTCTCTATCTCCCTTCCCTGAGTTGCAGTCGGGTATTATTTTCCATTAATCCGGAAGAAATGGGGAACGGAGAATTTACTGTGGGATTGTCGAGCTGAGGCGAAGAACAGGGGTCGTACACAGCGCACACATGGATGACCGTGCATTTATTGAATGCCATGTGATTCAGAGAGAGAATGTCCAGAGCGAGAGAGAGAGAGAGAGAGAGCAGTTGTTGGTGTTCATTGAATAAATAGGGACGCGGGCATTCAATTGGACCGTCATTGGAACCCATCCCCTCGCCACGGCGCGGTCCCATGCCTCGCGGATGCAACCTATTAATTACTCAGCCCCACACCCCACTAACACGGTCATGCGCGCGGCACGTGCGTCTGATCAGAATGACCGAATCCCCATTATACCCCCACCCGTTCCTCCCCTCCATCACGCGGAGTCCAGGGGTATTTACATAAATAGAGAGCGACAGGGGTACAGAAAACATCCTCATTATCACATAAAAAATGGCGCCATCCTAATAAAAAATGCAATTTTTAATAAAAATACATTAGGCTCATATGCTACTTGTTATTTTCCGAATATTTTCTGGGACACATTAAATAATCATTAATAAATTAATTAAATTAATTATCATGGGCGCCCATGCATCCACATATTATTGATAGTTTATTTAATAGCAATATTTCCGGCTGAACTGTAAAGTCTTGGGGCCCAAAAAATTAACGGATTAATATCCGGAGGATAAGGGGGTAATTAAAGAAAGAGGGGTCTCGGAGGGGCCATCTGAAATTTTGCCGACAGCGGCTCCATCTCTGAATAAAGGCGACCGGTCTACGAGGACCGCATCGGATGCTCCCCACCTTTTTCCATCCGCGGGGGCTGATGTCATCGAGAGCATCCACGTGGTGCACTGTTGCGCGGACAGGACGTCCACCGTGGCGTCATCACGCCTCGGGGGCCCGACAGCTGGCAAGGCTGAGGTGGCGGTCGCTGGGAATTTTCCACCAACGGGTCGATCTTGCCGAAAGCGCGCGGCGGCGTTGGGGGCGGGGGAACAGGTTAGTTTAAGCAAGTCCACCACCCCCAGGGACGCCGGTTCCCATCTACCCCTCTGACCATCTTCCTATTTATGCCTCCATGATAGATCTTACGAAGATTCTTGCTATCTATCTCCATCATACATACATATATATATATATGTACATGTATGTGTTCATGCAGAAGACCCACCCGCCTCTCTCTCTCTCTCTCTCTCTCTCTCTCTATCCATCTGTAAGTGTGGCTGAGGCTTTCTCTCTCTAGATCTCTGTAAGAAGCGATTGGTGAGATGGTGGTGGCGGTGGAGAAGCGGGGGGTGGAGAGGATCACGCGGGTGAGTCTCCAGGGGAAGGCGGCGGCGGCGGGGATTCCGGTGGTTGACCTGAGGAGGGGGGACGTGGGGGGCGCGATAGTGAGGGCCTGCGAGGAGGTGGGATTCTTCAAAGTGGTCAACCACGGGGTGCCGGTGGAGCTGATGGAGTGGCTGGAGGCGGAGGCGGTGGGGTTCTTCGCCAGGCCGGAGGAGGAGAAGGAGAGGGCCGCGGGGGCGGCGGCGCCGTACGGGTACGGCAGCAGGAGGATCGGCTGCAGCGGCGACGTCGGCTGGGTCGAGTACCTCCTTATGCAACTCCGCGGCGGCGACGCCGACGGCCCCGTCACCGCCCTCCTCCACCAGCACGGCGCCGCCCGGCTCTGGTAATCCTCCTCCTCGGAGGCCCTTAGAGTGACGACGATGACGATGAGGATGAGGATGACGACGACGACGACGATGATGATCTCTCTGTGTGTGGGTGGGTTTCCTGGCAGCGCGGCCATGGCGGAGTACACGGCGGCGATGAGGAGGCTGGCGGTGGCGCTGCTGGAGGAGATGGGAAAGGCGCTGGGGCTGGCGGCGGGGGACGCGCTGAGCAGAATGGTGGCGGACGAGGAGAGCGACTCGCTGTTCAGGTTGAACCACTACCCGCCATGCCCCGCCGCCGGCGAGGTGGTGACCGGATTTGGGGAGCACACCGACCCCCAGATCGTCTCGATTCTCCGGTCCAACGAGACCTGCGGGCTACAGATAGCCCTCAGGGACGGCAGCTGGGTCTCCGTTCCCCCCGACCACTCCTCCCTCTTCGTCAACGTCGGCGACTCCCTCCAGGTAACCATCCTCTTCCTCTCGACTCCGTCATGTATATGTAGCCGTCTCTCTTCATGATCTTCCTCGCGGCAAGAGATAAGACATCAGCCTCTCTCTCTCTCTCTCAGAGCTGGTTCCTTGTGGAGTTTAGAGAGAGAGTGAGAGAGTGAGTGAGTGAGAGAGAGAGAGAGAGAGAGAGAGCAGAGCCTGCACCCTTAGAGCTGAATCTGCATGTGCTCGGCCCTCTGAATGGGTTAAGCTGACGAACCGAATTTATTGGGAGAGGAGGCGGAGGACGATGTGGTTCTCTCTAACAACTAGAGTTGTTGCTCACGGGAGACAGTGCATGCAGGTTCTGACAAACGGGAGATTCAGAAGCGTGAGGCACAGGGTGGTGCTCGGCGAGGAGACGAGGTCTAGGGTTTCCATGATCTTCTTCGGGGGGCCGCCGCCGGGAGGGAGGCTGGCGCCGCTCCCGCTCATGGTGGCGGGGGCCCAGGAGAGCCTCTACCGGGAGATCACCTGGTCCGAGTACAAGTCCTCTTCCTTCAGAACAAGGCTGGCCGATGACCGCCTCCTCCTATTCCACAGGTAGAGAGAGAGAGAGAGAGAGAAAGGGAGAGAGAGAGAGAGAGAGAGAAAGGGAGAGAGAGAGAGAGAGAGATGTGGCAGCAGCGCACTGGTGGACCGCTTGGGTAGGTTACGGTCAAAGAAGAAAGGTCAAAGGTGGGTTCCTCGTGTAACTACCCCTTCGTATATCTTTGTATACGCATGTAAAAATATTTGAAAAGAGAAGAAAAAAGAGCCATCATCATCGTATGCTCAACAAAACTGTTCGGATGTTCAACATAACAGGCCCCCAGAGAGTCGCACCTTCCGGCGGCGTTGGCCGGCGATCTTCAGGGCAGCATTCCATCCCCTTTTCCTCGAGATCTCTTGACATCCATCTCTCTCTCTCTCTCTCTCTCTATCTCTGCGGAGACGAGGATGTGAGAGAATCGTCTTACGGGGGGGAGGGCCTGCTGCCAAGATCACGCCCTGAAGATTATTCGAACCCGAGAGATTAGAAGCGCCTTGGAGGTCAATCTGTTCCTGTTTCTGCATCGAATTATCATCCGAAGCTGGGCCACCGGAAGCCGCGGCCTTCTTGATCCTCGAGTTATGCACACTGGTGCAAGACGGCGATCTTAGCGCGTCGGCCCAGGAGAAAAATGGCCATATTTTGTGCCCAACAGAAGCTAATTATTGTGAAGAAGGATGTTGAAAGGGTCCTAATCGTGTGAGTGATGGAAGGATGGTGCAAGAGGAGACGTTTCAGAGCTCCGCTTTGTGCAGAGCAGCCAGCCGCCGCCTGGACTTCTCCCGTGGGGCATCCGCCGACGGCTCCGCTGGTGGAGAGAAGAGAAGACCATCATCCAACGGAGCAGAAGAAGAAGAAGATGAAGAAGAGGAAACCTTGAATCTCCGCCCTTCCATGGCCGGCACCCGGCGCGAAGAAAGCGTACCTGCGAAGGCGTAACGGGCGACGGCGCCGGCGACGAGGATTACCCCCAGGCAGACCACTGCGTACACGCTTCGGAGGGCCTTCCCCAGCAGCCCCGCTTCCCACAACTCCATCGTCATCCTCTCTCTCTCTCTCGCTCGCTAAAACTCTCGATCAGCGCCTCCTCCCCCTCTCTTCCCCTTTCCGGCAATCTTTCTTCCTTCTCTCGTCTCTCCCCGGCGATCTGTCTGTTTCACCCGGCCAGAAGCTTCTTCCTCTACACGGAACAGTCCACAGCTTTTATGAAGTCAGACACAGACAGACAGATCGATAGATAGAGAGAGAGAGAGAGCGAGAGAGAGAGAGAGAGAGAGAGAGAGAGAGAGAGGGTAGGGCGGTGGGCGCCGGAAGGGGGCGACGGTTTTCTTCCCTTTCCGGCGGGCCGCCGTCGAGGGGCTTCGAGTCTATGAGCCGCCGCAACAACCCAAGGGGACAAGGCCCGTCCCCATCCGCGCCCGCCCAGACTAGCAGCCGAAAATGCATTTAATATCTTTTTATTGATATATCCTACTATTAGAAATTAGTAAAATTAGTTAACTAATTAATCAAACGGTCACTCCCCATTCTCGATATTTCCCGGATTATATTTATTTAATTATATATATATATATATCGAGAGAGAGAGAGAAAAGAGATGGGCTATTTTGGGCCTTTTTGGAGATCTGCTCTATTGGGCCACTGTGGGCTGTTATCGTGTGATTGGAAGAGAGATGGGGTGCGAAGAGAGTTGGAGAAGGTTCCATGCTTCGAGGGTTCTCTGGAAGCTTCCGATGATCTTCTTCTTCAACCGGCGGGGGGGGTTTTGAGGAGAAACCCCAAACCCTTCAGAGGGCTCGAGGTTCCCGCTCGCACGCAGAGGAAGGCGAAGGCGAAGGCGCCGGCTCTGCGGAGAGTTGATTGCTTGGCGGCCATGGCGGAGGCGCAGGAGCAGCAGCTGCGGCTGGACCTGGAGGAGTTGACGCGGCTCCGGACTTTGGCCAAGAGGCCTCGCGTTGTCTCCCTCCTCTCCTCCGAGATCCGATCTCTCTCCGACCAGGTGGGGAGACCCTCTCTCACTCTTTTCTCCTCCTCCTCTTCTTCTTCTTCTTCACATTATGGAAGCGCTCGATGCGATTGGTGATCCGAACGCTTCCCGCAGCTTCCGAACGCGGCCCCCACGCCGGCCCCTACCCCCACCGTCGCGGCGTCCCCATCGGCCGCGGCGGCCGCGCTCAGTTACGTCACGCTGGGCTCCTTCAGCTGGGACCAGGACAACGACAAGCTCAAGGTAATGGCGCCGATTGAGAGATGCTGGCCGCGTTAAACATTTTGTTCTAGGCCTCTTACAACTCTTCGACCACCATTTCCTGCTCTCTGGCCCCCCAGCGTAACCCCGATTTTCCCGGTTAGCGCTTAACTCTTTGTTCCGTCCCTTCAGATTTACGTTTCTCTGGAGGGGGTGGAGCAGGAGAAGGTGGACGCTGTGTTCAAGCCGATGTCCGTCGACATCAAGTTCCACGGGGTCCAGGGCAAGAACTACCGATGCGCCATAGCCAAGCTGAACAAGGAGATCGATCCCGGAAGATGCAAGGTGGTCGTCAAGCCGTCAAGGGTCATCATAACTCTGCAAAAGGCCTCGAAAGGGAACTGGTTGGACCTGCACTTCAAGGAAGACAAGGTGGGTCCTCTCTTCTTGTAGATTTTGAACTAAATTCTGTCACATGCCGCCAAAAATTTCTTTTCATTGAATATCATATTTGGATCCCCTGGTTTGAATCTGCTGCTGCATCATCTTCACGGAGAAAAATGTTTTCGAGTGGTTCTCTGGCCGCGGCGGATATCCGTTTGGGGCTTGTTGAGGGGAACTTGATGATATCACGCATGATGGTGAGGATGAGAGCATGGAATGTGGAGCCAACTCAGGAAATGGATCCGTAATTTTGGGTTTATTCATCCAGAAATCTGGAGCTCGGGCTGGAATTCGATGGCCCATACTTGTGAACAATGAAGGACCTTTGAACCCACTCCTCTGGATCTTGACCCTGCAGCTGATTAACTGCGCCCTCACCCACTCTGATGATATCATGCTTTTTTGTTATGATTTAGGGGTTTTAGTTTTATGAGCAACCTGAACTGAAAAACCCGTCCTTTTCTTCACACTCTTTTGAGCAAATTGTCCTGAAACTATATCATTTGGAGTGGATTTTAGTCTCAATCCGTATTCCGCACGGGAGATGAACAGAGAATAGGCAGTCATTATATAATTTGATGGCTAAGATCAGAGCTGGGGGAGGCAGTCAAGCATCCGTTCCTTTTCTATTATCGGAAGGAAAAGGCGTGAGGAGATGTTAGTTGGATTCAAATGAGCATGTTCTTCAGGCGCTTTGCCGATCCTTTTTTATTTTTTCATGCGTGTTCTTAGGGTAGGCCCAGTATCATTCGGAGAAGGAATTGCAACATTAATTTGGATTGCGGGCATTAGTAGAAAATCTTTATAGTTTATTATTTCTGATCGGCATAAGTTGCTCTTTTAATCGTGACGATGTTAAGCCGGCTCATTCTCACAGTTCAAGCCGAGCTTGGAGAAGGACAAGGATCCAATGGCGGGGATCATGGATCTGATGAAGGTGAGCCCCTGGCTGAATCTCTCTCTCTCTCTCTCTCTCTCTCTCTCTCTGTCGCTCTCTGTCGCTCTCAGGCTGACATGGAGTTGCTTCCGCTGCCATGGCCAGAATATGTACGAGGAAGGGGACGAGGACATGAAGCGGACCATCGCCAAAGCCTGGAGCGACGCTCGATCGGGGAAGACAGCCGACCCGCTCAAGGGTGGCTTCCCTTAGCCCCCGCCATCTCTCTCTCTCTCTCTCTCTCTCTACTGTTACTCGATAACGTCGTCGTCATCTTCCTTGTTCCCGGAGAGTGTCTGCTGACTGTGCCCCGAGGCTGTAGTCATGTTGCCTTGTTTTCGGGGACATGCAATGTTTTCGCCGTCTTGGTCATGATTCCTGAAGAGGAAAGAAGACGGCGGAGCTACCCACTGGCTTTCCCTCTCTCTCTCTACACTCTTTGGAAAGCGACTGAGCAACTAATTCACTGCTCGCCACGCATCTTGATTACCCGCCAAATGCCCGCATTTAAGCCTCACTCTCTCTCTCTCTCTCTCTCTCTCTCTTATGTGAGTTTAACCGGTTCGATATTCGCTGCAGACTGAACTGCGCCGGGTACTTGTGCCCCCAGGTCTCCGGGGCGCCTACGCCCGCCACGTTCCCATCGTCTGGCGGCGAAGCCGCCATTATTGCCGGAGGCACGAGCTTCATGCAGGTCTGTATTCACTTCCCTCGGCAAATTCCCACAGCCCCACACAATACAGATAGATAGATAAATAGATAGATAGATAGAGAGAGAGAGAGAGAGAGAGAGAGAGAGAGAGAGAGAGAGACCCCATAAATGGTTATTGGCTAATGGGAAATACGATTTCAGTCATATGAACTAGCTTTCTAAATTACAAACAAATGGAAATATTTCACAAACATATGATAAGTTGTAGCTTTTTTTTTTTGTTTATCCCACTCCAATTGTTTAGGGTTATCAGCTCATATTCCTGATCTATGTATGACTCATGCCTATCATTTTCCAAGAAATCATCAAATAATCTATACATGGAGGAGACCAAGAAACAAATCGAGGAGAAAAATCGTTGTGATATTACCAGATGTGGGAACCAGAACGATAAATCGAAAGGTTCTTATCGATTGATCTTCTCAGCCTTCCACTCTACTCAAAGTTCATTATTTGCTCCATTTAATTTAATTTTAATCCCCCATCTTGGAACCTCGTGTGGCAGGAACATGTGGGTTGTTGTTAAAAACAAAATATAACATCATCATAATTGGCCTGGAGGAAGATAGATGCTGAATTTGGGAAGATTATAGAATCGAGTAGGGATGGGAACTAAGACCTTGTGTAATATGTCTCATGTTTTCATCTCAATAAATCATGACATAATATGCAATAGAAAGTTATGGGTTTGATATGTCAAGACATTGTAACATCTCCAATGCAATCAATATGGGTAGGAACCTTGTAAAGTGAAGTAAAACTTCTTAAATTTTGTTAGTAACCAAGTAGCAATGATTAATGTTTCATGGGGCTTATTGGTTGTGTCTTTGTAAATAACTAGTTATAGGGATGAATTCCTTGAGTTTCTTACCTCACCCTCTCACTCTCTTCTCTCACTTCCCAATTGAACCCTCTCTCTTCTTCCACCTCTCTCTCTCTCTTCTTGTTAGTCTCTTCTCATTGTATTAACTTAAAATAGCAATTTTGTGATGACCATTTTATATCTCTTGAAAATGGCTTAATCATGAAAAGGCATGGCCTTGTAGTGCTTCGAAGAAGACATTTTTTCAGCACTATTTGTGAATTTATTGATATAATTTGTTTAATATCAAATGAAATGGTGTATATAATTAAATCTATGTACCCTTTAAGCAGTAATACCATTAAATTAGTACACATTATTTTTAACAAATGTCGCCTTCAAATATGCACCCCTTATTTCTTTACCAGGGGAATTATTAGCATTAAGGAAATCTCTGATCAATCCCTGTGATCGATGCAAAATGTTTACAAGAACATTCTTCAAGTTTTGGTTGACAGACGAATCCTTAAAACTATTTTCATGATTTCTGGCGACCCAAAACTAATGTCAAGAGCTCACGCCTCACATTTCTATTTTAGGAATTAAATGGTATTTATCTGAGAAAAGACGTCAAATAATTTTCTGTCGTCCGTTCTGTTCTTGAATCCATACCCATCTTTTGCATGATTTTCTCCGGCACGAGGACATTTAATCACGCCCGATTTTGGTCCTCAAGAGTTATTGAATGGATTTTTGATGAACCCTTTTTTTTCATGGAGTATCCAGTTCGGATAAGTATGAAGAGATCCAGATTGGTACCAGCTGATTCCACATGGCGAGAGCTCGTTGAGCTCCGCGGCTGGCTTTCTTCCCTGCCGGGGAAGTCAACGAGCCCATGCCGCTCCCATTAATGGCTGGTTCGTGCTCGCTTTGAACCAATTGGGCTTTGTCACCCCTCTCTCTCTCTCTCTCTCTCTCTCTCTCTCTCTCTCTCTCTCTCCTTCTCTTTCTCCTGAGTGAGTACCTGGTCTGGGTCGGTGCTTACCTTATTTGTTTGCAAGGTCTGGCGGACTCTGAGGAAGGGCTGTTTCGCTATTCGGAGATTATCAGAGGAACGAGGGGAGGCCAGGGGACAGACAGCCTTTAGTATTTACTATTTTTGGGTAGATCGCCGCGTAGCCGGGGATCGTGTGGGCGATGGGGGAGCGCTGAACTCTTTTGAGTGCGGGCAGGGATTGCGGGTTGGGAGAGGACGATCGCCAGGAGAGGAAGGGGGAGGATGGCGGGGAAGGAGAGGGAGGTGGGTCGGTCAATCCTTCGCAGGCGGGTCCTCTGTATTGGCACGGCGGACACGAAGCTGGACGAGCTCCGTTTCCTCTCAGACTGCGTCCGATCCTACCTCGGCAGCTTCGGCTTCTCCAAGGTGTCATCTCTCTCTCTCTCTCTCTCTCTCTCTCTCTCCCCCGATCGATCGATCGATCGAGGCGGGCATTCACAGTATATGACAATGTCTATGGGGAACCCAGGTGGAGGTCACCCTCATCGACGTTTCAGTCGGCGAGAAGGAGCTCGATAGCGTGGAGGGCTTCGACCTGGTGACGAGGAAGGATGTGCTCTCCAGCCGCCCGCCCCAGGAAGGGCGGCCGCCCTCTCTCCAGCTGCCCGCAGACCGAGGAGCGGCCGTCGGCGTGATGAGCGAGGCGCTCACGTGTTTCCTGAGCGCAGCCCACGGCGGCGGAGGCCTCGCCGGAGCCATCGGCATCGGTGGCAGCGGAGGAACCTCCTTAATCGCCTCCGCGCTGAGAGCCCTCCCTCTGGGGGTCCCCAAGCTCATTGTCTCCACTGTAGCCAGCGGGGAGACCGGACACTACATCGGGACCTCTGATCTGGTCCTATTTCCGTCTGTCGTTGACTTTTGCGGGCTCAACAGCGTGAGCCGGACCATCCTGTCCAAGGCCGCGGCGGCCGCCGCGGGGATGGTGGCGGGGAGTCTCCGTAGAGTTGACGACGACGATGGAGGTGGGGCGGCAGAGAAGCCGACCGTTGGAATCACCATGTTTGGTGTCACCACTCCCTGCGTGAAGGAAGTTGCAGAGAGACTGGAGAGAGAAGGCTTTGAAACGCTCGTGTTTCACGCCACTGGTACCGGCGGAAGAGCCATGGAGGATCTTGTTCGCGGCGGCTTCATACAGGTATACAAGTCAAGATTTGTGTTTCCATTTCTGGGATTTACTTCTCTCTCGCGTCTCGTTGACCTCTAGCTTTAGAGTGCTGCCCATTGCATCTGTGCATCGATTCTGGGCGTCTGAGAGGATCACGATTCTGACTTCTGGGTCAAGATATCTCTTTTTGGCATCATGTGCTGTTGACCTGCAATTCGTGTGAGCCGTCTTGGGGCATCAAACAGATGTGGAAACTCGGAAAGGATGAGGATTTTGGCTGCCGGTTTTGACTTGTTTCCATCATCATGTCTCGCTGACCTGCATGAAGATTTTGACTTATGGGTCTGACCTTTTCCTCGTAATCTCTCAATGGGCAACTTGCGCAGGGGGTCTTGGATGTCACGACAACAGAGGTGGCTGACTACATAGTCGGAGGGGTCATGGCGTGTGACAGCTCGCGCTTTGATGCTATCATCGAGAAGAAGATTCCTTTCGTCGTCAGCGTAGGGGCGCTTGATATGGTAAACTTTGGGTCAAGGCACACCATACCTTCCAGATTTGATCATCGCAAGATTCGCATGCACAACGAGCAGGTCAGCGGGATTCTCCCTTCGCGCCTGCCTTATTTTCGATAATTTTCGGGCGATTTCTGTTGCTATTTGACTCATTTGTGAGCCGATCATCTTCTTCTGCATCGTGGATGACTGTGAATCTGGGGAAACGTTTGACGATCGGCAGGTTTCACTGATGCGGACGACGGTGGAGGAGAACAGGGAGATCGCCGGATTCATAGCGGAGAAACTGAATCGCTCGTTGTCGAGCATCTGTCTCTGCCTCCCGGAGCAGGGTGTCTCCGCCTTGGACGCCCCAGGGCAGCCATTTTATGATCCAGAAGCCAGGGCCGCTCTGATAGATGGATTAGAAAAGCTTGTGGACAAAAATGACGCGCGCCAGGTACCAACCAGATCTGGATGATCGAATCCTTTCTGTTCGCGGTTTGCATGATGCATTTACGTTTTTGATTATATTTTCGAAGAACTCATCTGTAAGATGTTTGGTTAATAGGTGAGAAAATATCCCTACCACATCAACGACCCGAGGTTCGCTGGAGCACTGGTTGACTCCTTCTTGGAGCTCGCTGGCCACATCTGCAAGGATGCCAAGTCAACCCATGGGCCTCGCAAGGGACCCCAGCCATTGGTCGAGCACATCTCTGTTAGGTCCACCATCTTGAAAAGCCCCGTTGTCTTTCCCAATGCGAAGAAAGGTCATCTCTTAACCAGTACCGCATGCATCAATAGATCAATCTCAACCCCTTCTGTCTCACGCACCATCATTCCCTGGCGATTCCAACAGAGACCCTGGAGAGAACGAACCGCATACTGGAGCGTTTGAAGGAGCAAATCAGCAGAGGTGAACCCATCATCGGAGCCGGAGCGGGGACGGGGATCTCTGCGAAGTTTGAGGAAGCGGGCGGTGTCGATCTCATAGTTCTCTACAACTCGGGCCGATTTCGGATGGCGGGGAGAGGCTCACTGGCCGGGCTACTTCCCTTTGCGGATGCCAACGCGGTTGTAGTCGACATGGCCAATGAAGTATTGCCGGTGAGTTCTCTCTCACTCGTCTGATATAAAATGTGTTCCTGGGGGATGCGGGCGGCCAGTCTTTTCTTTGATCTAGCTTGAAATTGCAGACATCTATGGGATCATGCAAAAACTCTTTGAACCCCCCCGCCAAAGAAAAAGGGTCCGTGAATCTTGATCGTTTTTGACATTTTTTTTTCTTTTTTTGAGCTGGTTGACTTTTACTTGCGCAGGTTGTGAAGAGTGTACCGGTTCTTGCCGGGGTGTGCGGCACCGATCCATTCCGCCGGATGGACTACTTTCTGAGGCAGGTGGAACAGATTGGGTTCTCTGGAGTGCAGAATTTCCCGACGGTTGGGCTCTTCGATGGCAATTTCCGCCAGAACTTGGAAGAAACAGGCATGGGATACAGGTCGGTTAGAGCAGCCTTGTCCGGTCCCAATCTGGTCAACGATTTTCTACTTGTAGATGTAAATATTTCAAGCTCTTTACGCTGTGAGCCTGTGAATTTTTTGCCAGTTTGGAGGTGGAGATGATCAAGAAAGCGCATGATATGGGCTTCTTGACGACTCCATATGCATTCAACGAAGCAGAATCCATTGAAATGGCCAGAGCCGGTGCCGATATCATAGTGGCCCACATGGGGCTAACGACGTCGGGATCGATAGGGGCAAAGACTGCAATCTCCCTCGACGACAGTGTTCTTCTTGTCCAAGCCATTGCAGATGCTGCGACGAAAGTCAACCCGAACGTCATCGTTCTCTGTCATGGCGGTAAATTATTTTCTTCTTAGAATTTTTTTCCGGAAGATATCACCTTCTTTCATTTAGTTGGCAGATCTGGTTCATTATTGGATCATGAGATGATTTAATCATGGAAAGTTTTCTTATCTGCCTGGTTGTTTGTCAGGCTGATCAAACCCGGCCATCATCCTTCTTTGTCGTTGATCATCGGTGATAGCATACTTTGTTAGAAAATATTCTGAAGATATCATCTCATGTGATTTCCATCGGATCCAGTTCGGGCTCTGATCTTTAGGATGATCGCTGTGGACCATCTTTTCCCAGATACCCGCACACAGCAGCTGGCCTAGGTGTTGTTAGGGTGATCAGAGCCAAAGGTAAAGGATCAGCCCCGAGAGAGACACTAAGCTGGGATTAGTTGATTAAGATTATTCTTGGGCTCTGTTCAGGACTTTCTCACATGTTGTGGGCCGGCATTTCATCCTAGACCGGCAGATCTGTCGAACCCGTGGGACTTTCCCAGAGTCGTCTCATCTCTCCGAACATGGCTTTCTTATTTTCTCTCTTTGGTGGGCGACTATCGACAGTTTTTCCTCCCATCCAACTTTGACTTTTTTGTGGCTTAAAAATCGGTCGTCATGTCTGATATCGTGCCAAGGCTGCTTGACGATGCAGCCCAGAACCAGGTGCGGACGAGTGAAGCGTGGAGATCTTCATTGCCGTGTGATTCTTTAGCATTGCCAGCTAGTATCAGATTGTAGGCTGGCGCTATATCTGATGACTCATGTAGCCAGAAACAGCACGGGCTAACTAGAGATTCGGTGATCATATCTTTTTGTATTGACTTATCGATGAATCCTTCAGCGAGGAAGAAACGACGAAGACTGGACCTGATCTTGCTACAGGTGCGTGATTTTGTGGTTCTGATCAGATGCCACTATCCTGCAGGCCCCATCTCGGGAGTCAGAGAAGCGGAGTTCGTGCTGAAGAACACCACCGGGGTCCACGGGTTCTACGGCGCATCGAGCATGGAGAGATTGCCCGTCGAGGAAGCCATCACCGGGACCATCAGGCTCTATAAGTCGATTTCCATTCGGTAAAGGCTATCTACTCCGAGTCAGCTGTTCTCGTCAGGCTTGGAGCTAATAAGAGATGTTTTCCGGGTTCTTAGTAAGCCTGGAGTTTGAATGAAGCACGGAAAGATGATAAAGTTGATGCAAGAGCCCGGAATCCGTCTTTTATTTCTCCTTGTGCTGTACACTGATCATTCTCTGAAGAGTGGGTGGACTGGGGCTGACCATCGCGGAGTTGGAGGAGCGCTTTCTGGGGGCTGACCATCGCGGAGCTGCACCCACAGAGAAGATCGGAGAAAGGAGGGCCTCGGTGGGTTATGCTGTACGATAACGCCGCCGCTGTGCCATGGTGATGCTCCTCATTTCTTGATTGAAATGGGGAACTACCTGGCTCTTGTTAAACCCTAGAATGCCTCACTTTCCGAGGCGGCTGCCCAAGGATGACGTCTGCAATGGGATCCGTCGTTTCCTCGGCGGCGAGTGGAATGAAATCTTCCTGTCATTTGACCCCCATGCCTTCGTCTGGAGAGAGAGAGAGAGAGAGAGAGAGAGAGAGAGAGAGAGAGAGCCATGACGGTTCTTGGGCAATTTATTCTCAGTCTTCCTGCATGGAGATCTACCGTCCAAGGCGGTAGTCATATCATCCGCCCGTGCGGCTGGGAAAGAGGAGAAGGCGAGGGCTCAGAGTCTGGTCTTACCCGGCATCTCCTTTCGTCTTCTCTGTGGGTGCAGCATGCGGTGATCTCCTGTTGGAAAGCGACTCGCGGCCCGCCCTCGTCCCCAGATCACTGAGGGAGAAAGGGAAAGGTGAGGAAGAAAGCAGATGCTCAGGGTCGTGCCTTCTCTTAACTGCGGCGGGAGCAGCAGCAGCTTAAGCTTCAGCAAGCAATGGAGCTGGGAAAGGCCTTCCACATGAATGGCGGACTTGGGCTCACTGGCTACTCCCACAACTCCTCTCTGCAGGTTATCTGCATGTCTCTTGCACTCACTCTCACTCACTCTCTCTCTCTCTCTCTCTCTCCCTCTCCTCTCAAAGTTTCTTTTTTTCCACATGAATGGATCCGTCGCCTTGCGCAGAGGAGAGACCGCGAGATTGTGAAGCATGTGATCCGCAGAGCGGTCGTGGATGCCTTCCTGGCGGTGCAACCGGTCTGCCTAAGTATCGCCGACCTGGGCTGCTCCTCCGGCCCCAACGCGCTGCTGTCGACGGAGGACCTCGTCGGCGCAGTGGAGGAGGCCTGCCGGAAGAGTTCCCTCGAGCCGCCGGAGTTCATGGTCTTCCTGAACGACCTCCCCTCGAACGACTTCAACTCCGTCTTCGTGGGGGTGCCCGAGTTCATCAGGAAGGCCGTGGGAGGTTGCGGAGCTTCGGTTTTCATGGCAGGCGTCCCTGGCTCCTTCTACAGGAGGCTTTTCCCCAGCAACAGCTTACACTTTATACACGCCTCCTACAGCCTACATTGGCTCTCTCAGGTGGGTCACTTAGCAATCTATACAAAAGAACATCTGCCGGATAAGTTATTTTATTATCGATCTCGCCAAAAAAATTCTCGTAGTAGTGGAGAATTTGTGATGAACTCGTCTGCTGTTTACTGTGATCACAAGGTGGATCGTAGAAATATTTTAAATATAAAAAACATTCGATAATTAGTGGCCTGATGATCTTAAAATCTTATCGTGCTGGTTTCTCGTTTCTTGAGTCCTTTTGCTTGGCCGAGGGAAAGCAAATAATTCTTAGACCCGAGTTTAAATCCAAATTCAGAAAGAATCATAACAGGTCCCAGGTCCCAGGACGCCCTTAAGATGAGCAAGTCTGAGCGTCACAATGTTTGTCATGAAGGCATAAAGATTATCCGAGCGCAATACCTTAGAACCCGTGTTCATATGAATCTCATCATGAGGCAGTGCACATTAGGCCCAGTCCTAAGCTTCACAGGGTCACGCCCATACTAATTCTCTAGATTTTTCTCCCCATCAGCCTGAATTTGTGCCTTTCGAAAGATTATTCAATCACAAAAACCTCTCTCTCTCTCTCTCTCTCTCTCTCTCTCTCTCTCTCCACCCCCCCGTCCCTCTCCATTTATCTGTCCACCTTGTCGGATGTGAGGCATATTTGACCCATTTTTTAGGGCCGTCTCCGAACCCGGGTGACCCTGGCCCATGTTGAAGAGGCTCTTTCTCGGTCTGCCTTGCCCAGCCCGTCGACACCGCCAACGAGGATGATTTTATATCACCGTGTTCTATTTCAGAACAAAGTTATTCTTCCGTTGACCTATTCCCGCCTTTTTACTATTCCTCCTTTTCTTCTTTCATATGGTGTTCTCCTCGCCTCAACAAGAAAATGCCTACAGCCCTTTCTCTGTTGGTGTTCATCGAATGGCAGGCCCCAATCTCTCTCCTCGACGGGGATGGAAAGTCGACCAACAAGGGGAGGACGTACTTGTCGACGGCGAGCTCCTTCCCGGTGCAGGAGTCGTACCTCCAGCAGTTCCAGGATGATTTCAGTCTCTTCCTGCGCCTAAGATCCCGAGAGCTGGTCCCCGGGGCGAGGATGGCGCTGATCATGCTGGGGAGGAGGACCAGAGACCACTCCGACGAGGCCGCCACCCTCCTCTGGGACCTCCTTGACGAAGCCTTCGCCGCCATGGTCCTCGAGGTATTCCAAGCCCCGACCTTCCTAGTTGCATCCCTTCCTTCTTCCCGGCGAAGTACTGGAAGGCGATTAATAAATAATCCGCATGGAGTTTGGCGGAGTGATCGCGGATTTCTTTAGTCGATCACTGCACGCGTGGTGTCCGCTAGGATTGTCAAAGCGCCCGGAGCCGGGCGGCAACCCAGGCCGCCCCAATCGTCATCCGACGACAAGGCTATCCTGGAGTCACGCAACTCTCTCTCTCTCTCTCTCTCTCTCTATAGCCTGGAGTCCATTTTCGGGGCTTTAAGTGGGCTCAGGGTCGGTTCTTTGAAGTCCGGCAACCCCAGTGCTTGCCCCTGCTCATCACATCCTAAGACGTGCCTCTCATCGCTAGCTGCATTCTATGGCTCTCTTGGGCAGGGAGGTGTTAGAGAGGAGGAGGTGAACTCGTACAACGCCCACTTTTACGCCCCATCGCTCGAGGAAATAGAGGTCCAAGTGGAGAGGGAAGGATCCTTTGCAATCGAGTGTCTGGAGCTGTTTGAAGGCAAAGGGACCAAGGAGGACGCCACCGGAGCTGGAAAAATCGCCTTGTCCATCAGGGCCATCCAGGAGCCCCTTCTGCGCCAGCACTTCCGAGAAGACCTCATCGAGAAGCTGTTCGACGTGTACAACAAGGTGGTTGAGAGGGAGCTGACTCGACGAGATGTTAAATCAATCAACATAGTATCGGTTCTCAAGAAGCTGGCGTGAGTCCGCCGGGCCGGAATGGTTCGCAAAAGAGCTCAAGAATGTAGCCTCTTCTCAGCTTATCTTCGATTTACGAGTCCAAATGTGATGCTGCAATGATGATATTTCTTTATGAAATCTCTTAGAAAAGGGTATTCACGCATCAGAGAGTTGTTCATGACGAATCATCCGAGAGATCGGTGATCTCATCATAAACAAGGCTCGTGCAAGAACCAGAGACGGAGAGGCGCCGTTGAAATCGGGCAATCGTCACGCTCTCCGTAAGAATAATCTGGTATTGATCAGTTCGTGGTCGACTGATCTTGAACTACACAACACGGTAACAAATGAAATCGGTTTTGACTCTCAAAACCAGTCTTACCGGAGCCTCCACAAGATGGAAGGGAGAGAATCGCCGCCGCAGGTGGAAATGGGCTCTTATACTCCACGAGGTTAAGGAATGGGCTCAATGAGCATCTTGGGCATGGGCCACCTGACGTCCCCAGGGGAGCACTACACTCCCCGTGATTTGACATGAAAACAATTATGATGTAAGTCAATAGGGCCCTGACAGAGAGGACGTGGTCTTTAGTGATCGAGACTGACTCTCGATCCGTCTCTCTCACCGCTAAAACCACATCTGTGATAGAATAATTGTGAAACAATAATTGGCGTCGATTTGTGATAGAACACTCTCACACTTACGAATCCGAAGTAAATCACTCACCATGAGGGCATAGGCAACCCTCATTATCGATTGCCTCCGAGTTCAATAGCACAGTATCCTTGACAATATCGACTATTCTAGTCCACCTTCATATGTTGATGAGGAACAGTGGATTAGCCCATGGCGCTAGCGCCCGTGTATTATTGGGTGCCGTGTCATTGGTTGTATTTTGATCTTTGAATGACCTCCACTGAGGAGCACAGGAACATAGTGGGCAGTAAAGCAGAAAGCAGTGAACTGCTGTGCGTTCTTATCCTCTTGGAGGTATGATCTGTGGATCTAATCCATTCCGAGCGTCCGAAGAAGAAGACGAAGCAAGGAGGAGGGCGAAGAGGGGAATGAGAATGATCCCGGCAGGCCCTGCTCCCTTGCTTCTGCTGACGCTGACCGTCTCATCCCTCCTCGCTGCGTTCCTTCTCCTTGGATTGTTGAAGACGCTGCTGCGTAGCGTCGGCAGGGGAAGGCTCGGGAGGGCTCGGCGTCCGCCGTCGCCGCCGCCCCCCCCAGGCATCCACGGGATCCCCCTGGTGGGGGAGACCCTCTCTTTCCTATCAGCCGATCGCAGCGGGAAGGGGTTCTACGAGTTCGTACGGGCCCGCCGCATCCGGTGACTCCATCCACCTCTTTTGGGAACTATCCGTCAAAGCCCAAGTTACACTGATCGGTTCTCTCCACCTTTGGCAGGTACGGGAACTGCTTCAGGACAAGCATCTTCGGGAAGACCCAGGTCTTCGTCTCAACCACCAGTGCCGCCAAGGCGGTCCTCGGCGGCGACTCCGCCGGCTTCTCGAAGATGTACATGAGGTCTATCTCGGAGCTGCTCGGACAGCATAGCCTGCTCTGTGCTTCTCCGGAGAACCATCACCGTCTCCGCCGGCGCATGTCTACACTCTTCAACGCCCAGTCCTTGGAAGCGTTGGTAAGGACGTTCGATGGGCTGACGGTGGAAGCTCTGGGTAAGTGGAAGCAGGGAGAGACAATGCTGGTGCTCAGGGAAGCTCTAAAGGTACTACTTACAGTCCATAGACATAGTCTTAATCCCATTATCTTACTGGAGATTGTCGTCGTCGCAGATAACGTTCGCGGCCATATGCAAGCTTCTGACGAGCATAGAGAGAGAAGACGAACTGGCTGAGCTGCAAAGAGATGTCTCCCAAGTCACCGAGGCCATGCTTTCCATCCCCCTCAAGCTTCCAGGGTGCAGGTTCTTCAGAGGGCTCAAGGTAATGACCTGCTCACCTAACCACCAGCTCCGCCGCCATGAACATGGGAAATTGGCTAGCCATGGGATTGGCTGATGGTGAACCAGGCAAGGAGAAGAGTAATGGCTTCGCTGAGGAAGACGATACGCCAGAGGAGAGAAGGATCAGAGCACCACGACGACTTCCTACAATCCCTTCTCACCATGAGCAACCAGAGCTCCTCAGACGATCAGTTGACAGACTCACAAATCGTAGATAACATACTTACTCTAATCATTGCAGGTAAGGTTCGACAAACTAAATGGAAAGTTCTGATCTTTGAGATCTTTGGTGCTGAACTCGGGATGAAAATCGTCTGTTGCGATGCAGGGCAGATCACCACGGCGAGCGCGATCGCATGGATGGTCAAGTACTTGGACGAGAATCCAGACGTTCAGGAGAGAGTCAGAGTGAGGAGGAAGACGAATAGCCCTATTCTGCATCTACTTAATCTGTTTGTTGCCCCTCAAGAGGCTCATCACCCCCCATTCTGCACAGGAACTGCACTTACCATTATTGGCCAGCGATGCTCCCAGAGAGAACAACCTCAACCCTGAAGCTCTCGGCCAGATGGGGTACGCTTCGATGGTAGGAACACGAATCACAAGAAGAAACTTTTATAGCTGTCAGAAAAACGTAACAGATAACGATTGGCAAGGGTCAATATATATAATATTTATTCCTTATTTTAATGGTCACAAAATCGTCACATGATTTGGGAGTGCTTGGTGAAAATTTATAGTTTTTTTTACACAAGTGGGTTTCAGGTGGTGAAGGAGACGTTGAGGATGGCGACCATTGTCTCATGGTTCCCCAGGGTTGCTCTAGAAGACTGTGAGGTCGAAGGTAAGATGCCAAAGGAATTCGCATAAGATGAGTCATGTGAGAAGAACCTTATATCGAAAGAAACAAACTAAATTGTGTAATTCAGTTTTCATCATAATCTAAAAAATATAACCCAATCACGAATTAGATGAATCAGTTTCTGAACATTCTCTCAATGATAGTTGACCCATATCTTTGTTATAGTCCTAGGTTGAATTCTGCCTACCTCTGACGTATCTGAGATAGTACTCAGTGAAACCCCATTTTTCTGGATCCATCTCACATCAATTACTCGACCCCTTTCACCTATAGCGAGTTTTAGAGAAGTTTCCTTTGCAGTGGAAACTTGAATACTAAGTATGGCTCGTGTATGAGTTTCATAGTCCTAATCTCATGTTCAAGGGCTCACTCAAAGTGTTGGCATGCACCTGAGTGAGTGAGAGAGAGCGAATACTCCCCACACTTGAAAGTTTGTTAATATTCCTTTCAGCGGCCATTGTTCCCCAACTTTGCGTTAATCCAAAAGCTGACTACCTTAATCTTTTAGTTCAGTCCTCATTGTCGTCACCTTGCACTATAGAGTTTTCTCAGACGAGAGAGAGAGAGAGTAGTCCAACGTTGAGAGATGATTTGGCAGGCTTTCAGATCGCAAAAGGCTGGATTGTGAACGTTGACGCCAGGCACATACACTCGGACTCTGCCGTGTACGACAACCCGGGCAAGTTCTTCCCCCAGAGGTTCCACGTACGTTCCTTCATCATGTCTGTGTTTTCGCCGGCTCGACAGGAGTAGGACGCCATGACCCTTCTCTCTTCTCATCTATCCCTGAATGCAGAAGGAACCAAAGCCGTACGGCTTCCTGGCGTTCGGCACCGGCGAGAGGACTTGCTTGGGGATAAACCTCGCCAAGGCCATGATGCTGGTCTTTCTCCATCGCCTGGTCACGACATTCAGGTCCCCTCCTCTCTCTCTCCCTCTCTCTCTCTCTCTCTGTCTCTCTGTCGCTTCCTCTCTTATGACTAGAATAAGGTGAAGGGGGACACTATATGAATGATCTATCAGGTGGAAGGTTATCGACCCGGACACTAGCCTGGAGAAAGGGGCGCTCTTTCCCAGGCTCAGGAGCGGATGCCCAATCAAGGTGACACCGATCACGTCGAGTGATTGACGCCGAGTATCCGTGAGTCATGCAGTACCTGTGAGCCAACTCTGGTATGTGCTTACTACTCATAGAGTCGCTCTCTCTGTCTCTCCTTGTGTGAAGTATCGTCACCTACATGGATCATACGCCAACAATTCGAGATCTCTGATATTATTCCCATCACCCATCTGCATCGTGATGTTTGATGAATGATACCCGTTAATGAAGGGCTTCTTCCTCTTCCACATCACTAGAGAGGTAGGAGGGGGCGCAGAGAGAGAGAGAGAGAGAGAGAGAGAGAGATGTGATGCGTCCGAAAAAGAACTGGACGGGCTGGCCCAAGTTGTGGCGCGTTGGAAGCAAACTGTGGAACGCTGCCTCTATGCCCCTTGGCCGGAGCATTATACCTTCGCCTGAGCTCAGCACTCGAAAATAATTACAGTAAGAGATCGATGGAGACATTCGCATATTTATTTCCTCCGAATTGGTTGCGGGGTCGGGGGTTGGTAGATCTGACGGACGAGAACTCACTCAAAATGATTCACTATTAGGGCGGAATGTTCGTCTTCGGGAAGATACGTCCCCCAGACAACCAGTTCAAAACATACATAGAGAACTGGGGAAGTATGGATATTTATAGAGGGAGGGAGGGAGGGAGGGAGGGAGGGGGAGAGAGAGAGAGAGAGAGAGAGAGAGAGAGAGAGTTTAGTGGATGGAGTCTGAACCGGTATGGGTGAAGGAGAGGACCCGTTCAACACGGACGGCAGCTAATGAGCAAGGGGGGTGGAGGACGTGAGAACCTGTCAGTGGCCCGTGTGCAGGAGCTCCTAGTCTCGATGGAGCTGCTCCGGGAGCAGGTTGCCGGTGGTTGTAGAATTGGTCAAGAACGAATAAAGGTGAGTGAGTGAGTGAGTGAGTGAGTGAGTGAGTGAGTGAGTGAGTGAGAGAGAGAGAGAGAGAGAGAGAGAGAGAGAGAGAGAGAGAGAGAGAGAGAGAGAGAGAGAGAGAGAGAGAGAGAGAGAGAGAGAGAGAGAGAGAATAAGGTACGATCTTTGCTAAACTCTGCAAGGCCCATTCATCGACAGCAATTCTGGCAAGATCCATCTCCATCGTCATCGTCTCGCTGTCTGATCTTGTCACCAAAACAAGATGGAAAATGGCAGACGACAGCGAGAAGGGAGCGAGGGGCAAAGCTATACGCCAGCTCCTGGTCCAAATAGAGGAGGGGGAAAGGGGTCGCTGCGAGAGTCCCGAGTGCGTGAACTGGTCTTTCTCTCACGCACAACTTCCTTAAAACCTAGGTGACACAGAGAGAGAAAGAGGGGGAGCCTACCGACCTACGACATCTCCTAGAGCACGGTCTTCCTTCCTATGCTCAAGGCGGGACAATGACCGGTTATGTTCTTCTTCCTAGATCTTAAAAAAGCCATAGAGAAAGGGAGTTATTCGGAGTTCAACCCTCAACTGGCTCGGCCACGTAAATGACGAACCTTCACATAGGAGTTTTTCAAGCTAGATGAAGACTCCTTTCTGGGACGAGATATTCGTTTAATGGAAGATAGAGTGATCCGGAGGAAGGTGCATTGAGGCCTCTCCAGAATTCTTGTTACCTTCAAGTGGATGAAGAGCCGGTCGGGTCAACGAAAAGGACAAGCGACTAAGTTTGAATGTGATCCGTTGAGATGGGACATCAATGGCGGTTGTGGCTTTTAATCATTATTTTCTTTTTGAGTTCAGCGTTAATTACTAAAAAATAAAATTTTAATCTTAATATAACTTGTGGTTATAACTTTTGGTTGGACTGCCTGATAACCTTAATATGGTATCAAGTCGATGGGGATGTTTTCAACAGTTGCAGGAACTCAATCTTTTTAGCGCGATTAAACCCAACATTTTCATTACAACCGAGGATGGGTCGGAAGGATAGTCGCGTGTAAATGAGACAAATCTATTTCTGAATTTGTGACCTTTGTTAGAAGTACTTGTTAAGTTTAATGCATTACAATTAGGGACTATATGAGGCAGATGATGATAAATAACCAAGTTCAGCTGGATTTTTCCGATAAATAACTAATTTAAGGTGTATACGAGCCGCTCTAGCCTAAGATGGAGGTTGAAGACGATGAATGTACGGAGATGTACAATCTTCACATACAACGGAGGTTCATTTGGCGGTCTACCGCCGGATGAAGGATATTATCCATTTTTACCTTCAAGAGGGTTGGAGAAAATGAGCTGTGCCGATTATTGCGCTTTCCTTCCCTTAAAAAGCACCGTCAGAGGCGGTGGTCCGTGGCGGCGGGGCGGAGGTGGCGATGGCCTTGGCGTGGCGGAGAAGAGATTTCTCCTCCCTTTCGATGAAGCTCAGCTGGTTGGCGATGAAGGCTTCGATCCTCCGCCGGAACTCGTCACCGTCGTCTTCGGTCGGCATCAGGCAGCACTTTGTCTCCTCCTCCTCTTCCTCCTCTGTCTCTGCCTCTTCCTCTCCATGTTCAGACTCCGACTCCGACTCCCCAGACCACCGCTTCACTACGAGTTGGCGAACCTCCACCTCAGTTTTGGAGCGGCGGAACTGCTTCTCGGCTTCGTCCTCCTCGACGGCATGTGGCAGGACCTCCGACTTCCATCGAAGGAGCTGACTCTTCTTGGTGGTGGCGGAGGAGGTTACACTTTCCGAGCACAGGTCTTTATCCTCGATGACGAGGACCTCCTTCTCCTCTGCCTTCTCTTCCACGTCTGCCACTTCTTCTTGCTGGTCCGTTGCCTCCTCCTCCTTCGGGTGGAGCTGATGCGGAGGGACGGTCGAGGTAGGGGAGGATGAGGGGTGGGGCTCGTCGTAGACACTGGGACATTGAGGGCGGGAGGGAGGTGTGTCTTCAGCGGACTTGCCGGATTTGGCGACGAGGGCGAGGATGATGAGATTACCGAGGAGAAATGCGGAGAGGGGGTTGAGGAGGCCGGGGAGGAGCTCGACGTAGCGGGCTAGGGATGGGGGGACGCGGCTGGAGAACCAGGACAGAAGGGTGAGCGCGGCGAGAAACTGAAGAAGCCACCGGGAGAACGCCGCGGCACGGCGGAGCCTACGGTATCGTAGCATTGCTCTCTCCTTCTCCACCTTGACGAGATCCATGTTTTACTAGCAAAGGGGCCGCTTTCCTTCCACCACCTCTCTCTCTCTCTCCGTCTTCCTCTATTTTCAGTGCGTGGGGGAAGAAGAGGAGAGGATGGGTCGGTGGTTCCGCTTTCTCCTTCTTGGGAACATGTGAGGTACACGGGTGGTATTAATAAAGTCGACAACAGAGCCACGTCAACAACTTTCTTGCCCCTTTTTATATAATCTCTCAATTTCCCAATTCCTATTTATTAATTATAATTTTTCAGTTACATTGAATTCCTAGGATAATGTTGTCATTTGCATTTAATTATGTGCCCTGAAAATGATTCAAGACGTTTATCGTAGTTATTAAATAATTATCATATTTCTCACAATCTATTTTACCCGGTGATTTATTTTTTGCTAAATGATCTTTCATGTAGGGATGGCTTTCTTGGCAGCTGGTTGTTGGCAAAAGAGAATATTAAATATTTAAAATAAAATTCTAGGTGCTGTAAAATCGATATCATCATCTATATGTAAATCCTTCAACCTCAATGACATTGATTGTTAATCGTCGCTCAAATACTCTCGAACTTCCTTTTATTAAACATACTGATAATATTTTTGCATTTTTTTACTTTAATCGGACCCAGTTCAACATGTAATCAAAGTTCTCTCTCTCTCTCTTCCCCCCCCCCCCCCCTCAAAAAAAAAAGGAAGAATCTTTATTGTTCGAGAGCTGGCCAATCTCAACAGTGTTTTTTTGTTGATTTAAGAGAAGGAAACCAAATCTGAAGAACTACGTGAAAACATCGCAATCGATGAACAGACTAAGAGAGTAGTTGGTCATTGTGCCGCGCTGAAATCGTCTTATCTCACCAACGTCCTTCCTTTTCTAAAGCCAGGGACGAGTACGAGAGAGAGAGAGAGAGAGAGAGAGAGAGAGCGTCTGTTAGCTGATCGAGTTGAACAAGTCCTTCGTAGTTGGTCAACAGCCAGCGTTGGTAGAGATTCCGCTCTCCCTTGTTATTTTCCTAGGGACTCGTTATTTATGGCTGGCAAACATAATAAAGTCTTACAACTACCGAGAAGGATCAAGAAACGTTCTATAACCACGGACTGGCCCACATATGTTCTCTGAGAAGAGGTGGAGAGAGAGAGAGAGAGAGAGAGAGAGAGAGAGAGGAAGATATTTCCTCAAAGTCAAAAGTTGGTCCCCCCTGATCTTCATATGGCCGGAGTCTCGGGTTTGATAAGGTACAATTAAAAAGCATGAGGCTATTTTTCTCACCATTCGTCCATCCATCAATCTCCCTCTCTCTCTCTCTCTAAATTTCTGTCGGGTGGGTTGGTACGAGTCTCGTCCGGGCATCCCAGGAATGTACTCACCCCAAAGCCCGTCGGGCCTGCTCCAGAACTTATTAATACATTCTCAGCTATCCATACGATCCTTGGTCCCTTCCGTAGCTACTTCACACATGCGATTACATGCCCTGAACAGAGGCTTCCTGTGATGGGATGTGACTAGCCTCTCTCTCTCTCTCTCTCTCTGTCTTTCACTCTCTCTCTCTCTTCCTCAGTCAAGTATGGGGTCTTAACTTCATTCTCAGTGCGAAGCTACTGCATACCTTTAGACTGAACTTTCAACTGCCTCTCCATCGAAAAGCCGAGCTCCGCCGCGACTGACGAGACGTCTTGTCGCGCGGCGCAATTTGAATGATATATCTGGAAAAATAGACTCGAACTTTCTACCAAGAATTAATCTAACGTTATATGAGTTTATCACACCTTGGGTCTTAACATTAAGTTTCCTGGAATATCTTGCGAGTGGACGGAAATCACGCGTTGCTTTGCATGGGAAGCCCATATTTTATGAAGCATTTTCCCCCGGGAGCCAGTAACTACGCAACGACCGTCTTGCCATCATCCATTTACTCTTCTCTCTCTCTCTCTCTCTCTCTCTCCCTCTCCCCCCGCAGAGAGAGGCCGGAGCGGTCAAAGTCCACGTCCTATCACTAAACAAGGGAAAACCAGAGTACCCACCAATTATATGCAACGGGCTACCTCTTTTTGTCTACGTATATGTGCACGATACAATATTTACTTCCTCTCTCTCTCTCTCTCTCTCGCTCTCTCTCTCTCTCTCTCTATCTCTATATCCGCCGAGAGAGGTCGGTGTGGTCAACGCCCACGTCCTATCACTAAAGAAGGGGAACCCAGAGAACCCACCAATTATATGCGAGGGGCTACCTCTTTTTGTCTACGTATATGTGCACGATACAGTATAATGGGTCATTAAGTCGTGGCCGTGGGCTACTTACCGGATTCTATATATATGGACAGAAACGTAGGTTTTTTAGAGCTGGGGTTAGAATTTCTGTCGCAGGCACGTGTGGAAGAGAGACCGATACGAGCGGATTGACTCGTCAAGGCAGCATGTGTCATGTGCTTGATAGACAGCAGTCGAGGGCCAGTTCTGAAATTATCTCTCTCCTCTCTCTCTCTCTCTCTCTCTCTCTCTCTCTCTCTCACTAAATCTATTCAGCCTCGGCGCCGTATGGTCCTCCGCATGAGAAGCTTCTGTGAGCACCTGAGAGAGAGAGAGAGAGAGAGAGAGAGAGAGAGAGTACTGTCCAGTACTGCACGCTATTAGGGTCAGACCTTAGACCACTGGGAAAGAAGACCCAGAAACAGTGAGTGGAACGTTTCTCAGAGAGAGAGAGAGAGAGAGAGAGAGAGAGGGTTGGGGGGGGGCAGCGACAATCGCGCGACGAGGAATAAAGCATGAATCATTCTAATGTTTTCAGAAGCTCTAACGTTCCTTACGTTGAATGGAACAGACCGACGTCGGGTGATTCGGAAATATGCGACACGGAAAGTCTGCAAATCCATCGGAAGCTGCATTAATAGAGGTTGCGGAAGATCGAGCTCAACAGAGGCAACTGAAACTAAGGAGGCATTCACCCTCAAACTCTGCTGGATCTGCTGAAGGCCCTCATAGCCCGGACACCTCGTGGAGTGCAGGCAGTAGGAACCTGAGGCGCCGCCGCCGCTGCCGCCTTTCGCCGGCGTTGGAACCCGGCGCTGCGGAAAGATATCAGCAACCTCCTCAGAGCCCCCGCGACCCGCGACGCGGGGCACCTCTTCGCCGGCCGCCGGTCTGAGCAGCGTTGACGGACTGGGGGGGAGGAGAAGCTCCTCCTCAGGATCGCCTGGTTCAACTGAATCTCGAAGGTCAACCGCTCGTACTCGTCTAGCAGGGCGCTCCTCGTGCTCAGGCCCTCTGCCGCCGCCATCACCGGAGCCAAAGCGAAGGCCTACCTTCACCTGCTGAAGGCAAGATGGAGCACATTTATCCCATGTGAGGATGGGTTGCGTGCGTGGGAGGAGACGAAGATGCCCTGAGCGAGGGGTGAACCCCTGCGAGCTCACTTCATTCTTGGCTTCCATCCAAGGGGATTCCCCTCCCAGAAAAAAAGAGAAGAGTGGGAGTGGGAATCCTTGTTGTTGACTTTCTTTTGGTTCCCTAATTGACCTACTCTCATGATCCAGCCAGGCCACGACAATGCGGGGCATGGGCACAGACTGCTGAATATTTTAGGTACTGTCTGAGGACTCCTTTATTCCCCCTCACAAAGTCAAACGAAGAGCTTCCTGATGTCACTGCAGACTGGAATGGGATGATGCTAACACTCCCTATTCTTCTCACTCACAGGAAGTTCGAAGAAACCCGATTGGCTGAGCCGCTAAAACTCATTAGGTGCACTGACATTTTCCCCAGATTTCAAGATTTTTCAGAGTAAATCATTGGTATCAGAAAGTCAAATCCATTTCTTCCTGAAGTCGATCCAGATTGAACGGGGGTGATCCAAGCATCCCAGCTCTTCTGTCAATGAGAAAGCGGGGAAAAACCTAGTTGACTGAGCCGCTCAAACCCAATTAGGGGTGCCGAAATTCTCCACAGATTTAAATAATGTGCAGAGAGTAAGCCATTAGTAGCAGAGAGCCAAAACCAGCGCTTCCTAAGTCAACCCAGATTGAAATGGGATGATCCAAACATCCCAGTTCTTTCTTCTTTGAGAAAGCTGGGAGAAACCCAGTTGACCGTGGCACTTCAGCTCAATTATGGGCACCAACATTCTCCACAGTTTGCAACTTCAGTAACCACACCGAAGCTTTTTTCTAAAATCCTGGTCTGCTCACACTGCACGACAATACTACAGCAAAAAGCTTGGGTTTTTACGGTGTTTCAGCGTCATTCCACCGAAGTCTGCTTCGACCGTTCGCCAAATCATGCGGGGGTTGGGAATCTTGACAAGGAGAAGGCAGCAGAAACAAGAAAATAGTTCCGATGAAAATATAGCGTACAAGGGAGCTGAGATAATCCCATGACCCAGAATAGAACATCTTAAGAGGCAGATTAGAGCAGGTCTTCTGGTGAACGAGGAAAATGAAGTCAAGCAAGGGGAGGTTGATGTGAGGACAGCTCAGGAAAGCATCCCACAACGGGAAGGAGATCCAGAGGCCTCTCATGTGTCTTCTAATCGTGCAAAGGAGGAGGTAAAAGAAGGAAAAACTGAAACCAGCATAATCCTCCCACGCAGATTTTTATTCATGAAGACTTTTATAAATGAGGAAAACTAAATTTATGAATTAGTGGCAGTGGGCAGCGAGTCTGATGTGTTAGATTGGTAATACAACATGAAAAGGAGTGTGGCAAGAGAGATCACCCTATTAAATACATTAACCAACCATCTGAATGAGGGACAAATCATAAGAGAATCGAAATCACTCACAAATTTATCACTACATCAAGGAATGTGAGGATCCAAGAAGCATCACCCTGTGTTACTGAAGAAGCCCAGTGGCTACTTGGCTATAGATTCTTTGAGCCCCGTGAATTCCAGACACTATGACTTTAGTTTTGGAAGAAAATTGATAAAATGAAGCGTTGGGGAATAAAAAGGACATTCTGGAGATGACCTACAATCATTCAAATGTATTATGGGAGACAAACTTGGGTAGGCCTATTTTCAAAAAAAGTGGCCCATATAAATCCGATTCATGAAGCTAATCACGAGCAGCAGCTCACTACAAGCAACTATTCAGGGATTGCACTTTCATCTTATAAAAAATAAGAAAGCTAACCAGGGAAGCCAAGAAATCTGTAAAAGTTGTTTTAGGATTGATCACAACTATTTGGTGACTACAACTCTGTTTTAGAAAAAAAATGAGGAAATCAACCGGAGAAGCCAATAAATCTGTAAAATTCGTCATAAGAGTGCTCACAACGGAAAGGAATGGGTTTCAAATATTTCCAAGGACATAAATTTAGCTTAGATTACTCCAAAACGCCTCCTTTTTAGCTGAAAACGAAGCATGGGAGTAAAAAAAAAAAAAAAAAAAACACTCGGGACTCAATTTACCCTCTTTTTTGGGCCCGCTTTGATAGTGGAAATTGACATTTTCAGGCATCAAGAGATCTTGCAATGACAGCTTGAGCTCTTTCAAAAATCCAATTTGCAGTGCTGTTGATTCAGAAGGCATATTGCACAAGGTTGCGAAGATCGATTGCGATTCACACGGACCTTGAAGAAAACGAAGGCAAGAACAAGGAGGCAGAGAGGAAGAATAAAACTGCAAGTCAGTTGTACATCAAATTCAGTCAAAGCAAATCGCAAGAACCAGAGGAGACAGACGAGCCTTCCTCCTTCCTTTATCACTTCTTCTTGCCTCCCTTTCCGGAGCCCGCCTTCTTCTTGGTAGGCAGCACGATCTCTCCGTACTTGAGGTTTGGAATCTCCATGTACTTGCCCCCAAGCTGGCCGAACTTCTTCCTGAACTTCTCTACCTGATCGTCCTCCACCAGGAGGGCGGAGCGGTCGCCCAGGAAGGTGGGGTGGATCCCCGACCAGATGTCCACGTTGTACTCCGCCTGGGTGCCCCCCGTGGTCATCACCAGCTCCCCGTTGCAGTAGACCCTCGCGTCCTCGTGGTATTCCGGGTGAACGTCCTTCTTCCGGCAGCTCCACCGCCCGCCGCCGACCGCCGCCCCCTGAGACGAGTGCCCACAAACAGCTGGCCGTTAGACGAAGCAATTGAGACACAAGTAGCGACCTGGCGCCCGGGCAGAGAGACAAACCCGGAAGAGGAGCCCGTGGGAGGACGACGAGGGCCGGGAAGAAGAAGGGTTCTTGGCGAGGAAGGCCGTGGCGAGGTGGACCGAAGCCATCTTGCAGTTCCTCTTCCCTCTCGCTTCTGCCCACAGCCCTCGCCCTTCCCTGGATGTCTTATCTTCTTCTTCCCCCCCTCCCCTGGCGCCGCTACTCGCACGGACCAAATTGCCAAGAGGTACCTGTAGAAACGTATTCACAATATTTGGATCTAAAAATGTTAATTTGTAAAAACCCAACGCAGCAGGTAGGCACTCTCGCGGCAAACATGCCGTTTGGGGGACTCCACTAGGAATCGATTCCAAAACTGCTTGTGATGTGGTGGTTCTTCTAATCCTTGATCAAATCCTTCTTCTTTCAGTGTTTCTAAGTACACTGTTAATAGGTGACATTAAATATGACTCTCTTTCTCTCCATACTTAGTATGTCAGGTCTCACTCACAAATTATGATGCACTAATGTGGGAAGGCCTATTTCAATCATTACCTTTGATTTGAATCTCTTGTATCAAGTTGAGTTCGGTGTGAACTTTTTGTGTTATATGTTAAACCTTATTTATGGCCTAACGAGAACTAATTGGAGTAAATAATTTTTATTATTTACCGATGATTGTACTCACATGATTTAGATGTATTTTTTGGTTCAAAAGCTTAGAGTCATTTGAAAACTCTATACACTTTTAGTCTCATGTAAACTAAAGGTGAATATGCTATGAACATATTGTTCACTAATGGAGGAGAATAATTTTTATCTCATAAATCTGGTTTACAATGTGACATTTCCTAACAATTAATGCTTGTAAAACTCTAGAATAAAATGAAATTGATGAAAGAAAAAAATATAAAATTGATAGAAATGGCTCCAAGAAAAAATCAACTTCCAAATGATTTTTGGATAGAACTAATAACAATAGTGTTTCATCTTCTTAACATCCCTTCATGCAATATGATGTTGAATATAACTTTGTGTAAAAAAATTATTAAAAAAGATTTTGATGTAATTAGTTTTTAAAATTTTATTTGTACATTATACGTGTTGATTGATTCTGATGATCCTATTGAAATGAGTAGTATAAGTAAAGATTGTATTTTTAAATTTTTTTTAATCTAATAATTTTTTTATTCATCAATATATTATTTTTGATGAGGATAACTATTATAATCGGAGGGAAAGTTCAATTCAACGTGTAGTTTCTTGAAAATGGGGTCAACACAAACGGAATAAGTTGTGACTCTTGAAACCTTCTTTATCAAATTCTCCTTAAAGAAAATTTGAAAGATATTTAACTAGTCTCCATAGGTAATATAGTTCAAGTCTTGATTCAACAATTACTTCAAGAAATATGAGATATTTAAATGCTATATATGGATTAGTATTTGTAGAACAAATGAATTAAGAAGTTGCCAAAGGTAAAGAAGATTTGGAGAGTTTTTAAAATGGAAATAACCTTAATCAAAAAATATGACATATCTTTAGATCTTCCTCACTTGAACTCCAATGATTGAGATGGACTTTATAAAAATATTCATAAGAACTTTTGAGTAACACCTCAACTTTATAAATCTCATCCATTTCATGATCTAAATTGTCATGAGAAATTTATGGTACAAGGCTCTATGTGCTCTACCTTTTTCTTACTCAATTTATCTTCATTAACTACGAAACACTCATTTCAGTATCATGAAATATATTTAAGTATTCACAACTTATCATGCATGAAGTCATTTTGGAAGTTATTGTAACTTGGGTATATAATAAATCTAGTGTTTGGATGTCTAGTGTGAGGCATAATCTAAAATTTATACTATAAAAGGAGATTGTTGGTCTCAAAAGTTACAACTATAATTTTCTAAGGAAGAATTGTAAAAATAAAACATAGTTATCTTTGGAAGTAATTATGAGAAAAAACGACCCAACATGTTGAAAATGTGTCTATTTGGTAGAATTGGTGTTGACTCACAATGTAGACTCATAAGACTATGTGTTGACCAGCAATATTTTGTGTCAATCAAAATAAAAAATTGTGTAAACGTATCTATTTGAAAATAATAAAAAAGTTTAAAATAAAATCCTAAAAAATTAGTACAACAAGAATCTGATTATAATTTTACTTTGCTAGTCTATTAATAGTACAACAAGGTGAATACGTGTATATTAAGTATCTTTAAAGAGATGTAATTGATGACAAAGAGAATTATATTTTCAAGTTAAGAAAAACATTTATAGACTAAATCAAGTACCAATAGTATTTATGGTACATAAACTCTCATCTTCATAAAAACATTTTTATTGAAGTGAAATTGAATTAAATTTATCTATAAAGGTGAAATTAAATGATATTTTTATTATGTGTATAAAAGTAGATGATACTATATGCACACTCATCTTATTCTAGCAAGGAATTTAAGATTTGTATGATGACTGAATTTGATACAATATATTTACTTTTACATCATTATTTTCTTGAACTTCAAATTATTCAAAATAATTATATCATATTTATTATACAAGAAAGTATGTTATATATATTTAAGAAGTTTCATACACTAAAATATAAAACTTATACTAATTCAGTTAATATTGAACTCAAAGTTAAGTTAGTTATATCACATATTAGCATGAATTCAAGATTTATGCATTTCAATTTTTTCATCATCTTAGCGCTGCAAAATAGATTAGTTGCACTTTTATTTGAGGAAAAAATTTATAATATTTTTTATAAATAGGTTCCGTAATTTAAGTTATTTTATTTTTCTAATAATGATTTAACATGGTCTATATACGATAAGAATAAAACTAATAGGTTCATTTTCTCCTTTGAACCTTCTATTGTTCCATGTATGTTAAATAAATAAGAAAAATGAGGACATTGTCATCTTCTAGACTTGAATATATTATTGCATCATCAGCTTCAAAACAAAGAATATGGATGTAAAGAATCTTGAAAGACATGAACATGACCCAAATAAATTTGATAGATATTTTATGTGGTTATAAGGTAACTATATCTATGACAAAAAATTGTTATTCTTTGAAATAAAAAAAACATATAAGCATTTGTCACCACTTTATTTGAGATACAGTTTTTAAAATCTAATTGAGAATTTTTTTTTCAGTAAATGATGATTACTTTGCAAAGGCACTAGCTTATCTCAAATTCATCAACTTATCATAATCTCTTGGAGTTGAGAGATTTGCATCAAAGGAGAGGGGTTAATAGGTGATGCAAAACATGGCCTACAATCTCATCACAATGTATGGAGAAGGTAGTGGAGGCCATGCTTCTATGATGTGAGAGTATGAGGGTTTAGTATGACATTTCAAGATGTTAAGTCTCACTCATTAATTATGATTTGTAGAAGTGGGACACACTTCAACGATTGACTTTACTATTTATTTCTTGTTTTTGGTTGAGTTTAGCAAGAATTTTTGTGTATTACATTTTACATATCAATCATTTTCTCCACTTCCTTATTCTCCTCCATTTCTCTTCATTGTGTAATTTTTTTCAAACACCAAAGGTAGAACATTGAAACAAATCAAAGTTTAGAGATTGACAATAGATTTAGGAATAATACTACATAATTTTGGTTTGGGCATAAATGCTCTTTTTCTTTTAATTTGAGCTTCTATTTTTTGGGTCTCAATGGTTTTTCTTTATCATCCACTTGCATGCCAATGAGATGCAATTAAATATGCTACATATATTTACTAGCTTGCCATTAAATCCTTTGATTTCTGCAAAGAAAAGTTTGCCACAAAAATGTTAATCTCATATTATAAAATTGAGGCAAGATAATTGTGTCTATTGCTAATTTTGAATAAATCATAGTCTAATTATAGTTATGCTAAAATTTTATTAATTTAATAATTTTTTAGGTGATTTTAACCCAAACATCTTTATATATCATCAAAATCTTATTGAGTTCTCAAACTCAATAAATACCATGTAGAATTGATAGGATAATTTTTTAGTGTTCTATGATAATACCCTTCTCAAGTGAGCATTGTCTCCACTTTGGTGCCCACGAAGGGGTTTAACTTAATAGGGAAAATGTGTGTTAAACATTACAGCCAACCAAGATTGATTGATGCCATTTAAACCTAGAACTTATTCTAGAGTTGATTGATTGATTAATATGATTTGTGTGATCTTCTTTTTGTAATCCTTATGAAAATTCAAAGGGAATAGTTTTTAAGTTGAGATGTGGAATGTATATATTCTTAGCTTAGTCATTTCTTGACATTTAAAAAGTTGATGGTCAAAAAACTGCTATATACCATGCTTGTGTGAAGCTTTTTGTGTCCACAAAAATATGAATGAATCAAAGTCATAAGCTATTTCCATTCAATGAATTTATCCATATTTAATCAAACCATATCAATTACCTCTTTAAATTACTTCCTTATTGTGATTTAAGGATTAACATCCAATTTTGTAAATTTATTTTTTAATAATCATGTTTTTAAATAATTAAGTTACATATAAAATGTTTTATATTAAAATTTATTCTAATTTTTCCATGCATTAGTTTTGAAGAAAGGACTGAAGTAGAAAATTCACAAAAGTATTACATCAATCTATGCAACTATTAGACCTTGAAGTAGGGACCTATAAGCAAAAAAAAAATTCAAAAAAAAAAATCACTAAATAGTGGTATTCGGAATAAACTTAGAAATTGCTTTCCAAATTGTAGTTGAACTCAGGACGTTTTTCATGTGAAAAAATGTGAAATAAAATGTTTTGTGGGTACCAAATATTCCATGAAAGGTATATAGGTAGATAAGTGAGAGAGGGAGAGCGAGAGAGAGAGAGAGAGAGAGAGAGAGAGAGAGAGAGAGAGAGAGAGAGAGAGAGAGAGAGAGAGAGAGAGAGAGAGAGAGAGAGAGAGAGAGAGAGAGAGAGAGAGAATCAGAAAGCTCCAACTTCTATAAGGAAGAAAGAGGCAGCTACTTAAAGGTGGAGCCTTTTTCCCCTTTCATTAAGTGCTTTTATTGAGCAAAGAAGACATGTGCTCCCAACATTTGGATGAAATGAATCTGAGGTAAACATCATCCTTCTTTCGTTTTGCATCCAAGCCTCTACTTCTTTTGGTAGAGATCTTTGACCAAACCACAAAAAGAGTATGTCACTCATTATATATTGTTATAAGATGATTTATATTCAAGTTTTTCATCAATTTAAGACCTGCATCATTCTGTCTTTTGTCTCTTATGAAACACAACTTAAAGGGGAAATAGGTTTTGACATTAGTTGTCCTTGTGGTGTACTTTGATTATTTGTACAACTACATATTAGGTATTCAAGACTTAATTTTAATATCTCAGATTTTATTTCAATTTTTTTTCTGGAGCCTTTCATCACAGCATTTGGTATTAAAGAAAAGCTCGTGTTTCTCTCATTAAGTTTTCTTTTTAAAAATATTTTAGTGGCAAAGTTTGAGGTTACAAAAATGGATGGAAATGTTAATTTTGGCCAACGTCAAAAGAGAGTGAAGTTGGTATTTAATAAGGACTTCACAAATCTCCTTATGGGGGAGAACAATTACAAAAATTAAGTGATGGAGTCTGACATAGTGAAATTTGAGAAGAATTATTATAATAAAATTGTCTGATTGATGAGGTGATGTAAACATTGGTGATGTAGAAATTGCTACTAATTTATAAAACAAATTATAAATTATATCCAAAAATCCTTACCAATAAGACATGTTTAACAAAGAAATTATATAACTTGTACAAGTGGAAGGAATAAATTTTTTATAACATATGCATGTGTTTCATCTTTTAGTAAGTCCTCTTTTAGTTCTGTAGTGGAAATCAAGATCATGCAATTCTTCTCTCATCCTCATCTTAGTCGTATGATTATTTGATGACTCAAGTCAAGTCCATGTTGAGGTTATTCTTCTTTATTTTAACTTCTTTGCAACTGCATATATTTTCTGATGTTGATTGAGCAGCATTATTTGATCCCTGCAAATCATGCAACAAGTATTTATTACATTTTTTCTCGGAGATTTGCTAATTTCTCTGAAAACCAAAAAATGATCAATAATATCTCAATCTCCCCTAGGCATTGGCCGCTACCGCTGCAAAAAATTATCTAATTAAAGAAACCATTGTAGAAGTTCTACATCATCACACCACCTCTTTCGGCCATTTTGTTACATGAGAAGCAAGCCACGCATCAAAACATGTTGAAATTGGTCGTCGCCTTGGTCGTGATAGACTCATTGTCGGACTCATGAGACTTCTCTCCATCTATTGCAATTAATATGAGTTGAGCGATATTTTTACGAACCCTCTACCCGCCAAACGTATTTTCCTTTAGTCGTCCAAAGTAGCCGCCAATACCATTTATACCTTGTCCTTGGGAAGAATGCTAAGAACAGTATATCAGTCCCCTCTGACGTGTGAGGGGTTTGACATACTTGTGGGAACGGCTGTGCCATTCATGCATGATAATCCTTGGCCATGTGAAGAACCGAGGGGATGCAGGAACGTGATGATAGAAAATGGACTAAAACAAGACAGCACGAGGCTGGGGCTGGGTTGGGAGCAGCACTCGACTGGTTCGGGATGCTCAGCATGCAAGAAGAGCGCAGAAGATGGGGGAGGCTACAGCCCTTCCAAGTTCCAGACCAGCGATGACCCTCTCCTTTGGAACTTGCAGGGCCGGAAGTTAGTCATCGCCTTCCCCACCAACGCCATGGCCGCGAGGCTGGGGAACGGGCTCCCTTGCAAGTTCTCCGACAACGGCTCCGCCGTCTCGGCCTCCTGGCCCGGGGGCGGTGGGGTCAGCCGGCTGTTCCGGCTCCACCGCCGGATCCAGGGAAGGGAATCCACCGGCGGCGCCGCCAGAGAGTCGCTGCTTCGCAGCAGAAGCATGGTCTTCTGGAGCTGCCGGCGCTCCTGAAGGCACTTCGCCAGGGTGAACGGGTTCGACCGGCTGTAGTTCATCACACGACTGCACAGCCGCTGCTCCCTCCGGCAGGCCAGAGCGCCGCCGCTGCTGTCGCCGCCCTCGACGCTGTGGCCGTCGGATCTTACGACCTTCAGTCGCTTGACCCACCTGCTCCTCTCCTCCTGGTCGGCATCTGGATGATCTTCTACCTGGCAGCTGGGGTGTACCGACTTCGACTTCTCTGGTTTATCAGAGGCCGCAAGCTCCACCGACACGCCGCCCATCCCCATTGAAGATGGACGTCGGCGGGCAGCAGAATCGACCGAGCTCGCCGGAGCAGACAAGTCAACGCCTGCGTCAACGTCAAGCGACATGGATCCTCGATCCCCACTCGCAGCCTCCACCTGCAGGTCGAGAGCCGACTGGCGCTCCCTCCCCTGCTCCACCTCCACGAGAACCTGCAAAACCCGAAGAGGTCAACCGCCGGTGCGACCAATGGGATCTCAACCCCTTGACGGCGATCAAGAACCAGTCTTTGGAGAGAGAGAGAGAGAGAGCGAGAAAGCACCTTCTCATTGGGTCTGGGAGAGATCAAACCTAGACAAAGGAGGGCACGCCATTAATCCATCCGGGCACCCAGCCAAGAAGCTCTGAATCAATAATACACCACACCCATCGGAATGAATACATACGTACCTGGTGGAGATGATGATCTTGCCCGCTGAAATTGACTCTGAGGAGGAGAAGAGCGGGAGCCTGCAGACGAGCCCTCTTCCTCCTTCCTGGCCTCGGGGGAGCAGAACGCCATGGAGTCGGTTCCTCTGGACACAGAGGTTTCCAGATGGGCCGAGTTCATCGTCATCTTCAGTGCCTCTTCTCCACCACCTCGGGAGCAGCCCGCAGGATCTCCGTGGCGACGGTCCTGCAATCCATCTAGACTTGTGAATCCCCTCACCAGCATCCTGCTTACGCCGCCGATCGCCGGCGGCGGGGGGCTGTCCATCTCCTCCCGCCTGAGGTTCAAGAAACTGTGGGTCGCCCACTGGGCTCTGTAGGCTATGCTTTCCTCTCTGGTGCCGGCCGTTTCCTTCTTCTCGGATAACCTGCAAACCCGGCGCCGCGCCACCATGAACCCTTGGAATGGGAGCCCCTCCGTCACTGGCGCAGAGCTCGGCGGCGGAGACTCCGAGTACTGGCGCCACTCTGCGCTCGCCATCTCCGCGCACAGAACAGTGGGGGACGAGGCGAGGCCCTTCCAGCCGGCGCCGGCCTCGAATGCCCTCCCATCTCGCCGTCGTAGACCGACGCCCTCTGATGTCGCCGGCGAGGGGCTTCCTCCGGCAGACCATACCTTCTGCCCAGAATCGTCTCCGTCTCTGGCATCTGATGGTCCGAAGAGCGAAAGCGTTCTGAGCTTCCCACGGTTCGCCCATCGAGATCCTCTGTGCTCCTGAGACCGACTCCTCCGCGAATCCTCGAAGGCGCCCGCAAATCCTGCCGCCTCTCCGCGGTCCGGCATGGCGGCTTGGACCTCGGGGAGAGCTGCAGCGGGCGATTGGCAGCTGGACGGCCACGGAATCAAGCCCTAGAAGGGAGATGGGTCCCCCTGCAGAAGAAGCTGAACGCAGAGATTGAACAGGGGGGAATCATACACCCCGCGCTTGGCCCTCCCTCGTCGGGGATCTGCAGGAAGACGGCCAGGCAACCGCTGGCTGCGTCATCAGCGCACGCCTAGATCTTCATCGACCCCATTTTCAGGGACTCCGAACGAGCGAGCGAGCGAGAGAGAGAGAGGAGAGAGAGAGAGAGAGAGAGAGAGAGAGAGAGAGAGAGAGAGCACGGGGATAACTATGAGACGGAGAAGGGGGAGCTCAGAAGAAGAAGAAGATAACTGGGAGGATTAGAACAATGGTAATATCTCGATGGGCAAGGATCGGGAAGAGAGTTGACGGCAAGATTAGACCACCATCTCCGAGAACTCGACTTGCAGCGCCGCCCCCCCGATCGCACAGACCTCAACAGATCGAGAGGTCGAGAGAGAGAGAGAACCCAGGAGGATGATGGGCGACCTGGAGAAGAAAACGAAGGGCATCCGCGAAAAGGCCAGGCGTTGACTCCGGGCCCTCGGCTGCTCCCGACGGGAGGGAGCGGAGAAAAGAGCCAACGAAGGGACAAGGCGGGCGCTTTTCCTCGCTTTGGCGGCCCCCCGGAAAGAGGAAGCTTTCTTGTGACCGCCGCCGGGCCGGATAAATATCTCGAGGAGATATTTTATTCAACACGAGGCGGTGAGCTCACCCGCAAAGGGGAAAGCCGATTTTTTTCCAAAATAATATATCCCCAACATACGGCTGCAGATTTATAAAAAGGTGCTTTTTTTTTTTAAATCCTCCTCCTTTGCCACCGGCCAAAAGCGGGGCTTTGCGAGACGACCGCGGCAGAATATTCTGGCGTCGTCGCTGTCGGCGGCGGGCTCGGGGCGACGACCACGCCACGGAGAAAAGGGTCAACGTCTCGAGGGATCGCGATCTCTCACGGCGACCACACACAGTGGGGGTACTAATCGATCGAAGTAAGAATGGCGCCGCCGGTCCGGCGACTGGTGGCGAGGCGGATGGAGCCTGAGCTGACGACGATGGAGGAGGAGACTTTTGCCAGGAATTAGAGCCGCCATTCTCTTCAAGTAGAGAGTCCCAGGACCGTCCCAGATTGGGACTAATTTAGTCAAAATCGCGCGAGGGTTGACCGCCCTGGAGGTCAAAGAGTCGACGCATGGACTTGAGATCAAAGAAGATCGCCGCTCATCCTGCTGCGCGAAAAAGAACCTCAGAAACCGGAGGACTTGATTCTCTAGACCCCAAGTTCATGTATCTGATTCTGACTTTCTGTCAGCGTGAGAAGGGAGGGAGAGCCTTCTGGAGCACAGAGCGCCGCCACCGCCGACGATCGATCCGTGCGCATCGGGGACGATGAAAGAGAGAAGAGAGTTCAGGCGACCGAACCAGACGCGTTGACTTGTGCAAACCAGACGAGCTCCCCATCACCTGCAACGAGGCACGTAGAGCATGAACATCACTCAACAACGAGCTCCAGAGTCCCAGCCGAAGATTGCTCAAAATGGCAGACAAACGCAGGTCAAAGCCCACTGGCATCGCCCGACGAGAGCGGATCAGGGGGGCTTCTGACCGGCTGGTTTTCCTTTTACTTGCTTGCTGGATGCCGAAAGACATGAGGGATCATGACTGAGAAGATTAAAAGTCAGCGGCATTTCTTGCTCCGTTAAGTCTCACTCAGCATGGGGCAGAGACGGGTACCTCTTCTTCTTGGCCCGGCCCTCCGGACCGCGGGTGCCCGCTTCGTAGTAGCCGCGCTGCCTGATTATGTACGCCTGCAACCGAAGGAACACTTGTTGGCGTGCTTCTCGGGAACAAGTCGCAAAGCTAGGAAGAAGAAGAAGAAGAAGAAGAAGAAGACGAGGGCAGAGAGATGGAGCGAGAGAGAATTTTGAAAAGCGCGGATCTTTTCATGAATCAAGCCAATACCTTGAACGTGGTGCGCGACACTAGCTCGAAGATGACGGCGTCCCCGTCGACCAGCTCGTGGTCGATAGCGAACCCCCTCCACCCGGCGCTCAGCCCATTCTTTTCGGCGAGGTAGAGGGTCGGCGACTCCTCCCCTCTCTCGTCTATCAAAGTCATCGGCGTATCCTTCTTGGGAAGATGCTCCAAGCAGAAGGCTCTGGGAAGCCCCTGTCGAGAGCGGAAACCCATAGCACAGAAAAACCCAAACGTTAATGCATGTCGACGCAGCGAGAAGATGAGGCCGGAGGATCCTGTGACTTGATAGCGCCCCACGCAGCGAGAAGATGAGACCTTCTTGAGCAGAGAATTCCCAGCCCATCTACCTAGCTGACCTCGAGCCCTTCTGAACATGCAGGAGAAAATCCCCGAGAGCGCGAGAAATTACCAGCCAAAACCCCCCAGTGACATGCGATTGCAGCATAAGCTTGACGAAGCTGGGGAACCCTGACGCCAACTGCGACTGAAGAGCCTTTGCCGTCTCTTCTGCATAGGCCCTAGCCGCATCCGACGCGTAGACGCGATCCGAGAGATCTCTCCTGCCGGCCCTGGCGATTGTAGAGAGCATAGCAGCGTCAGAAGAAGAGCCCTCAGATAAAAATCCCGGAAGGAGGCCACGTCGTATCATCGCCATCGTCATCCTCACAGACCTTCTTCTTTCCCTCGCCACATGCCCGCGCTTATCCTGCAGCTCACCAGGAAAATGGCAAATGGGTCAGGAGCTGCTCTTATCCATCCCATCCGAAAAGCCTGCGTCAAAGGAGAGATGCTACAGGCGAGCCTTCATGGGGTGAATCCACCTCAGAGGCAACACGAAGAATGAGTCGAGTTAGTTCATGTAACAGGAGCATGAGCATGAGCATGAGCATTTCGAATGCAGCGCATGCGGCATGAGAACGAGCATCGGCTCCGATTCTGCTGCGCTAGGGGCATCAGATCACTCGTCGGGGACGAGGATGGTCAAAAAGACGAGTTCATGTTCTCAGATTCGCTCTTCTACCGACCCACCCCCACGAGAGACCTCCTTTTGGACCCAAGACATCGTTGACATCATCATCAACCGATTACAATCTTCGGCAAGGATCAGCTTCTCAGAGTTACTCTCAAGGATGACCTGCAACAGGAGCGACTTGGCCAGCTTAGACAGAGCGATCAATCGTCTGTCCATTCCCACACAAAGAAGCTTCGATCATGCATCGGCGAACCCAGAAGGCCTCTGATGCTGGCGCCGAGAATTGCATGCTACAGCTACACAACCCACGATTTATCTCTTCATCGATACGATGCGCACTGGGATAATGACCGGATACCTGGCTAACGACAGCATAAAGCTCCATGCGAAGGTTCAGAGCATCACCTAAACCATCAGGTTTCAGGGAACGGAGGAATCCATTGACATCATCAGGCGTCTCGCACTCCCCCTAGATCGAGACTCCCCTCCCCCCCTCCCCACCGGCGGCTAACCTTCGTCCCAAATCCGAACTAGTTGATGATGAGTGGCAGTGTTTTTCGTCAACGCCGGAACTGGAGGGAAGCGGAGAGGGCAAAGAAGAAGAAGAGCCGAAGCACGAACAAGGAGAAGGAGAACGCGAGGTCAGGTATGGCGAGGGGAAGAGATACTACTTCTTTGTAGTTCACAGGATCCCTCTTCCGCTCCGACCTCCTTACGGCGACCAGCAGGCCTCCCAGCGGAGCCGCCTTCTTCCTCGGCTTGGCCTGCGGAGCCACAGACGATCCCCCCCACATGAGAACGGGAGCACAGGGCAGCGGAAGGTCCGGAGGACTTACCGGGGACGGCTTGTGGGCGGCCGCTTCTCCCCGCAGCGAGAGGGAGATGTGGGCGAGCTTGAGCTCCTCGATCTTCCTCCTGTTCTCCTCCAGCTTCCTGCGCCGGAGCTTCTCGTAGGGTGTCTCGGCCGCCCCCATCCCCCCACCTCCCCGGGCGTACGATGAGGGAGAGGGGAGGGGGAGAGAAAGGAGAGAGAGGGATGAGGAGGCTGGCGGCGGCCGGAGGACCGTTACGGCGGGGGATTTGAATTCGAATATCCCTCGGCGGCCGGGACGACGCCGGCGCCGCCAAAAGTGAGGGCACCAATTTTCCATGCAATGCCACGTCAGATGGCCCTGGGTATTCGGGTCGGGCCGGACCGTGGTGGGCTTTCTATTGGGCCTGGATCCATTATTGGGCCCTCGAGGGGTCGATTTAACCAGAAGGGAACAGGTTTCGCTCTCCTCCCGTGGGGCTTTTCTTTCTCTCCCCTGTATCGAGAGAGAGGGTCTCGACACTTGTTCAGCACAGCGCCGCGGAGCTTCCAGAAGATGGCGGCGGCGGCGGCGGCGATAATACCGGGGGCTTGCTCCGCGCGGAGGCCCGAGCCCCCCGCCTCCCTCTCTGCGTTGGCCGCCCCCTCGTTCTACTCGGTCGTTCTCGCCCCTCGTTCGCGCGGCAGCGGCGGCGCCGTCGCCGTCTCCCGCCGGCGGCTGGTCTGTCGCGCCTCCGTCGCGCCGCCGTCCCCTTCCGCCGTGCACCCCGTCGAAGCCGAAGGTGAGCGCGTGAGTGACACCTATCGGCGGCAAGGGCTTGTCCTGGCCGCCGCCGCCACCGCCTCCGCCGCCTCCGGCCGCTCCTCTCCCTCCCTTTTATCGTATTCGAATTTCCCCGCGTTTTAGGGCACCGATCTCCTAACTGTGGTTCGATGAGGATGGATGGTCAACCGCACGGACGGGTGCGTGCGATGCAGAGAGACTACTGTGTCAGAGGCGCGCTCTTGTTGCTCCGAAACGAAGATGAAGCAGAGGAGAGGAGATCCCCCAGACGGAGGAGAAGGGAGGGGCCGGTCTGAGCGGAAAGGAGCGCGGCGTCGGAAGACGGGTAAGAGGGCGAAGAATGTGAAGCGGAAAGGCGCCCGCCCTGCATTTTGCATCGTTCTCTGAATGAGGAGGATCGGCAACCCTTTCAGCCGTCTTTCGGGAAAACCTGATTGCATCCCGTGGAGAAATTCCGTTGACTTTTGGTGGCTCCTGCTACTACTTACTACCTTGGCGTCTGTAGACATGCAAAATAGCCTAATATTCTCTCCCTCATCATCACGTTCAATTATGCTTCCGTGACTGAAAATAAATAAATAAATGAAGAACTGACAGGCTTTTCTGGCAGGCAGTCGGAGGTTTTTTCTCAGAAAACTCATCTGCCGAGGGAATTGATGGCGATATTTCATGCCCATTGATGCGTGCTCAATCGGCATGCAAAGTCCTAGCAGTTGACTTGTGACTTGTGATGTTTCAGCCAAGACGGGCCTCAAGGACTTCCTGCACATCAGCGATTTTGACAAGGGCACCATAATGAAGATCCTCGATCGCGCTGCGGAGGTCAAGGCCCTGCTGAAATCGGGGGACAGGACATTCCAGCCCTTCAAGGGGAAGACGATGGCCATGATCTTCACCAAGCCCTCCATGCGGACCCGGGTCTCCTTTGAGACCGGCTTCTTCCTGCTGGGGGGGCATGCCATCTACCTGGGACCCGATGATATACAGATGGGCAAGAGAGAGGAAACCCGCGACATCGCTCGGGTTCTCTCCAGGTACAACGACATCATCATGGCGCGTGTGTTTGCTCACCAGGTATGCCAGTCCGCTGACTTTTGCATTGCACCTTTATTATTCCATGGCGCGTGATTTATTTTTATTTGAATTTTTTTATTCACTCTGGTTCTACACGTTTGGTAGTTTCCTTGCATCTCATGCGGCTTGTGAATTTGCTGGGGAGTCCAATTAACATGCGATCATTTGGTAGAACGATCTCGTGAAGTAGTTCCCCAGGTATATGGGGAAGTGAGATTGCATTCTGAGACTCAGAACTAGCTTCATTGGGGAAAAGAGAATCATGCAATGGGGGTGTTGCCATGCTTCTCAGGTGTAGGAAATAATTTCGTTCGTTCATATCGAGCAATTGCTGAATTCGGCCATGAGGATTGGATCTCAGTCTGTGGGGTTGGGGTGGAGATGGGGATTATATATAATTTTTACCGAGATTAGTTGGCGTAGGATTGCCATAATTTCAAGTAGGAGGAGACCCTCTAGGTATATTCCCATAAAGAGGATTATGGTATCAATGAGATGACTTTCGCATCAGAGCACAGGGCATTCGTGGTTTTATTTCCCAGGAAAGGTCAGCTGCATGCAGCTATGCTGGATTCCCCTTTTTAGATTGTTAGTTTTTTTTTTCTTCTGTTTCAAACTTTTGCAACTTCATTTTTTTTTTTTTATCTTTGCCTTTTCTGGTGTCCTCTCCTCTGAACATAATCGACTGAAAATCAAGGCTAGAGTTCCAAGAGAGAGAAGCGCGCTGTGGATTGAATGGATGAACATGAAATCCTAGGCCCCATTTCGAGCTTGAGAATTGCTGTGAACTCCATGCCAGAAAATCATGGGAGGTTTCCAGTTTGTGCCACTCTATTCATGATCTGGAAAGTTATGGAAACTTTGGATTGGTACTTGGTGGTAGGCCAGAAATTTCGAGGAATCGGCACTGATGATTTATTTTTTCTCACAAATTTTGGTCATTTTTTTTCCGAAATTTGTCTTCTTTTCCAAGCACATATTTTCAACCGCGGGGCTCTTCTCTGCTTGGACCTACGAATGGATCACAAACTGCATCTTGATGGTGGGGGAAGAAAAAAAAAAGAAAAGGCGGTGGAAGAAAGAAAACCGAAAATAATGGGTCCTTCACAAATATATATCTCGAGATGAAACAAAATGCGGGTTTCGTCCATATGTGATGGTATACTGGTGCGGCTTCTCTGCTGATTTTTTCTTTTTTTTGGTTCAATGATGTGGAAACATGATAAAATTCGATAATTTCTGGCGCTGCCGATGGGTCCGATGTTCTTCTGAGCTCTTTTGGAGTCTGGAGAAGATCGCCATAGCCTGAGAGATTTCATGGGCCCTGCCAAGTCTCCCCATCATTTGACGAGCTCCCGTGTTTCCCCCTGTGGCAGGATATCCTCGATCTGGCCAAGTACGCTTCGGTGCCGGTGGTCAATGGGCTGACCGACTACAACCACCCGTGCCAGATCATGGCCGACGCGCTGACCATTGTGGAGCACGTGGGCCGACTAGAGGGGACCAAGGTCAGCGTCAACGCAGCTATCCGGGCTGGAAAGCTCCCGCCTTTGCCGCGATTCTTAACCCAGTCCGTGGTGTGGATGGCAGGTCGTGTATGTTGGGGACGGGAACAACATCGTGCACTCGTGGCTCCTCCTGGCCGCGGTGGTTCCCTTCCACTTCGTCTGCGCCTGCCCGGAGGGGTTCGAGCCCGACGGGGAGACCGTGGAGAAGGCGAGGGCCGCCGGGGTCAGCAAGATCGAGATAACCCACGACGTCGCCGGGGCGGTGAGGGGAGCCGACGTGGTCTACTCCGACGTCTGGGCGAGCATGGGCCAGAAGGAGGAGGCCGCCCTCCGGAAGCACAAGTTCCAAGGTTTCCAGGTACCCCCATCAGCCTTCTCTGGATCTGTTATTTATTTATCCCATTTTTTCCCATTTTTTTTCTTGAGTTCCTATCAAAAATCCTTCTTTTCCGGTATTTTTCTCTCTTTTTTTTTCAAACTGTATATGGAAATATACCCATCTAGGGAAAATGAAGGAGGAATATACTACAATCCCCTTAGGTTGAGGGCATGATTTCTATGAAAAATGCTTCTATTTCTTAGATGATGCGTGGTCTTGATCCGAAGAATGATCACTGAAGGAGCATGTCCTTGTGCGAGGATCCGCACCGACCCCCATCCGCTCGTGCGCGTTGACTTACGGCGGGCCCATTTCATTGGCAGGTCAACGAGGCCCTGATGGAGCTGGCGGGGCCCAATGCCTTCTTCATGCACTGCCTGCCGGCCGAGAGGGGCGTGGAGGTGACCGACGGCGTGATGGAGGCCCCCAACTCGATCGTCTTCCCGCAGGCGGAGAACCGCATGCACGCCCAGAACGCCATCATGCTGCACCTCTTCGGCCTCTGATGGACGGCGCCTGGGGCGGTAGTGTTTCTCAATAAGGGAAAGGTCAACGTGGACGGCTTTTTGACTTTTTCTCAGGAGCCGCAGAAGACGGCGGCCGCTTGCCCCCCCGCCGTCTGTTGCTTCCTCGGCGATCCTATGATAATCCTAGTATGATAAGAAAAGAAAAAAAAGTCTCCTTTTAAGGAATTTCCCCAGCGCTTCCCCCATGCTGCCTAGGCAAAGACCGAAGGGACGTTGACCTCCCTTCAGTCCACGCCCTCCCCGCGAATGGAAGTCAACCCACATGACCTTTCGTGCGGGCATCTGCATCGCCCAGCGTCGGCCACTGAAGGAAGGGGCTTGGCCATGGCAGCCATCCCGGGATGAGTGCTCCCCTGCTCCTGGGGGCATGGAAGCTGAGACCCATCTTGCAGAATCACCACCTTATACAGTAGATCATGAAGATGCTGTTCCGCGGAGTAGTTCAATAGATTATGCCGCCGCAGTTCTCGGTTCCGGGTCTGTGATTCCCTCTGGTCTTATGCATACCCTGGATCTTAGGGGTGAGAGAGAGAGAGAGAGAGCTACAGAGAGAGATTGAAGCTCGGACCTTCAACTCAGGCAGTGAACGAATGGGAGACGGAGCTGGGGAGGGGGAGGCCCTTGATCAGCATCTGCTTGTACATCCAGAGCCAGTTCTCCGGCCTCACCTCGCCGCCGAGGGAGCGGACGACGGAGCCGCCGGTGCAGGCTCCCACCTTGCAGCAGTCCTCCAGCGGCAGCCCCCTCACCAGCCCGTACAGGAACCCGCTCGCGAAGAGATCGCCGGCGCCGGTGGTGTCCACCGCCTGCGGCTCCTCCACCGCCGGAACCCTAACAACCTGCGGGGACGACCGGCAGTAGATTGACTATCAATCACCCAACTACGGGCGTACGCCGGCGCCGGCGGGGAGGGGGCGTGAGCGGAGGATTTCTACCTTCCTCCCTTGCTTCGCGATGCACCCTTTCGGCCCCAGGGTCACCACCGCCCACCGGCAATGCTTGGACAGGAACGCCACCGCCGCCTCGGGGTCCGCCCTGGGCTCTCCTCTGAGGCACGGAAAGAAGAAGGGATCCGATTTCATCATCCGCCCACGTCCATCGTGGTCTGCTCTCCATGCAGGATACGAGAGCCAGAGAGAGAGAGAGAGGGAGAGAGAGAGGTTGCCTGAGAAGTTCTCTGGCTTCATCCTCGTTGGCGAAGCAGAGATCGACGAGCCCAGCTTCCAGCAGACTGAGAAGTGGCGATCGGAAGTCTCTTACCATCTGCGAAGACACCAGGCGCGTCATCAGAGACGGACGCGGCAGACGAGGTCGAGAAATCACGAAGAAGAAGACGAAGAAGAAGATGAAACCAGTGCCCCGAACCTCGAAACTTGCCAGGTCCATGGAGATGGAGACTCCTTCCTGCTTGGCCAGCCGGATGGCGGCATGAATCGACTCCAGGTGGTAAGAATTGTACCTCACCACCAGCCACTGCAGGGGGGGGGGCGGGGGTTGACTCCATGGATTACAAACAGCCGATCGATCGATGATCAGACGAGCAGACTGGAAGAGCTGGAATGGAGCAGCATGCTCACCTGGGAGTTGGCGAAGTCCTCCCTGGTCAGCTCGTGGGCCTGGAGCTTCACGGCGTGGGACAGGCTAGGGCGCATGGTGCGGTTCCCGTCGGCGTCGACCAGGCAGGCACACTGGGAAGGTGGAAGGCGAGATAGCGATTTCTCGTGAGCATTAACGCAAACAGCGGTCGCGCATGATTGAGCGGGCAAGGAGGATCAAAGGGTGAGAAGGGCATTCGCTCGTTCGTTCACCTGCCCGGTTGGGCCCTTCTTCATCCTCAACCGCGAGAGCTCCACCCCGCTGCGGCTCATGTTGTCGACGAACTGGCGGCCCTGGTCGTCGTCCCCGCAGGCCCCGATGATCCCGCAGGAGATCCGGAAGCCCGCGGTGAGCCCGCGGATGGTGTTGGCAACGCTGCCGCCGGCGATGGTCCTCACCGGCGAGGCGGCGTCTCCTTCGCCGACGGGGAGAACCTGGCGGGCGTTCACCTCCTTTAGGATCTGCTCCAGATCTTCGATGGCGACCTGCGCAGCGAGCATCCATCAATAGTGACCAAAACTTTCTCCATGGCCGAGCCGAATCCGGGGACGGACAGAGACCGTCGGCGGCGAGAATTCCTCGTTGGTTCGCCAGCGATGAGGGTGGCCGGTCTCAACGGCCGCCGGCCGACGAGTCTTGAGGAGGAGGAGGAGGAATAGGAAGGGGGGAGACCCACCGGCTGGGAGCCGCCGCGGTCGCCCGGGACCCGATCCAGGAGAGACCAGTCGACCCGGGCGACGTGATCGACCATGGCGACGGGCTGCAGGCCGAGGATGAGCGGCGCCGCCGGGGGTGCCGGCGGCGGAGGGGGAGGTGGCGGCGGCAGATCTCCTTCGACGCCCATCCCCACACCGAGGCCCCGCCGCCGCCGCCGCCGCAGGCCCTGCCGTGGCCACTCGATGGCCGTCTTCCTCCCTCCCTTCTCCTCCTCCCTCCGCCGCCGCAGGCCTCTTATATATAGATAGATAGATTGATTGACTGATGTACAGAGAAGCAGAAAGCCGAAGGCCCCCCCCCTCCTCCTGCAACTGTAATGGCAGAAGTAGCCCCGGATCCCGGCAGTTATTCCGGCTGCACCCTCTTCACTCGGAATCCAATGCAGAACTTGAGAGAGAGAGAGAGAGAGAGTTGAAAAATCAGACTCAGTCATAGTCGAAACGAAATTCTGGCGTTGACCCAGTGCACCAGCCCTCCCCGGGACGATAGAACTGGAGGAGCCTCCCGGTTCAGAAGGCTTGAACCTCGTCGCGTGGGAGAGAGATCGGCCCATTCCGGGCAGCACCCGCGCTTCCAGCAAAGTCAAAGAGCAGCATGAATATCTCCGGAAGAACCACGACGCAGAGCCTTCCAATGTCGCCTCTCCGAGTTCAAAATTACGTTTTGGCGTTGACCCAGTTTTACTATCGCGGTCGTTCAGGCGGCAGAACGCGCGGCCCCGCATGCGCATCATCCGATCTTCCGGACGAAAATCAACGAGGCCAATCAGCAAACCCCCGGGGGAATCTCCTCGGTTGATCATCGGGCGGTGGCGGCGGCGCCGTCAACCGAAAGCCGGCCCCGCGACCGGCTATGGATTCCTCCCTCCCACTTGGTGACATAGAGCTCTAGGGCCTGTTCCCTTTTGACAGCGAGAGAGAGAGAGAGAGAGAGCGAGAGATGCAGGCTATCGCCGGCGGACGGCGGGGGGCAGTCGGAGGGGGTGGCCCAGGCAGGCGGCGGGATTCAGGCAGAGGGGCCCCGGTGGCGTGCGCCGCAGGCTAGTGAGCAAGCTGACGGAAGGAACAGCCCCTACGAGCGGAAAATGCGGTGCACTGCGGCGGCGCTGAACCGGAGAGGGGCCCCAACGTCCGTCTCTAAGAGCTCCGAGGAGGCGCGGACCAACAGTGACACCACAATGTGCAGACCTTGACAGAGAGGAGAGATAGAGAGATGATTGAAAGCGAGAGAGAGGGTAGAGATAGGGAGATGATCGAGAGCCAGAGAGAGAGAGTAGAGGTAGAGAGATGATCGAGAGCGAGAGAGAGAGAGAGAGTAGAGATAGAGAGATGATCGAGAGCGAGAGAGAGAGAGTAGAGGTAGAGAGATGATCGAGAGCGAGAGAGAGAGAGAGTAGAGATAGAGAGATGATCGAGAGCGAGAGAGAGAGAGTAGAGGTAGAGAGATGATCGAGAGCGAGAGAGAGAGAGAGTAGAGATAGAGAGATGATCGAGAGCGAGAGAGAGAGAGAGTAGACATAGGGAGATAATCGAGAGCGAGAGATGATTGTGCGCCGCTTCTCGTCGTCAAGCAAGAGTTGCGCGACCGTTAAAAATTCTCTCCCGGTGAGAAGGGCCCAAAAAAGGCCTTCAAAGTCGGTGTTCTATATTGGGCCCAAGTTGGCCCAGTTAAACAGGCCCATTAAATGGCGTCGGCGGGTTGCCCGGCCTTATAACGGACATCGATGACCTCTTCTGGGCCTGTCTCCCCCTCCTCCCTCTGCCTCTTCTTCTTCTTCTTCTCCTCGTCTCTCCGGGGGGTCATCAGCGCCGGCGTCGGGAATGGCGGCGAACGCCGCCGTCTACAGCCTGTTCATCATCAATAAGTCCGGAGGGTTGATCTTCTACAAGGTCGGGGCCTGGTCCACTCCCTATTCCTCCTCCTTGTACTTGAATGGTCGCCGGGCGCTGAGATCCGAGGCGGTGGGGGCGTGCAGGACTATGGATCGGCGGGCCGGATGGACACGAACGACAGCCTGCGTTTGGCGAGCCTGTGGCACTCGATGCACGCCATCTCCCAGCAGCTCTCGCCGACAGTAGGCTGCTCTGGCATCGAGCTCCTCCAGGCGGACACTTTCGATCTCCACTGCTTCCAGTCCCTCACCGGTAACGATCGGGATCCCTTGTCCTTGGCAGCTCTTCATTCTCATTCGGCATTCGATCCGTTGTGATTAAATGACCCCGGCTGGGTCCTTGAGGCGGACGACGGGCAAGGAGGGTTTAGTTTCAGTGGTTGGGGTGCCTGTTTCTTCCCCTCCTCCTCGACAGCCGCTGGCAACCGTTAGGGTTCGGAAGAGGAGACGATGATCCTGAGGAGGGTGAGAGGCCCTGACGCGGCCCTCCCCTCCACCGCCTCCCGCCCTTCCCTACCAGGGGAGACGAGTGATGGACTTGATCTGCTTCTTCCGAAAAGGGCTCCTTCTCTCCCTTGAAATTGGGATGGGTGCAGGATGATCCTGTTTTCTACGAGATTGAGATTTCACTTTTTAAAAAAAATACTTGCAGTGTCAAAAGCTTTTGGAATTCGAGAGGAAAATCCTTAGGATCGTGAATGATGTCTAGAGATGCGAGTGCCCTGCAATCCTTCTAGCCCGTTGTCTTATCCATGGTGGCTTTGAAGCTGCATCTTCCTTAGAGTTGTCGCATGATGCTCATTTGATTTACGAGTGCATGGGCGTGATATTCTGATCGCTATAGTTTATCAGCAGCTACTTTATTCTTAGGGCGTGATATCTGTGGCTGACTGATGTCAAAGGAACATATAGACACTTCAATTTAAGGTTCATAAGAAACCAGGCAACCTGGCAGGCTTTGGAGGCGATTAGGTTTCAATGGTTCATGCATGCTCGCTGATTTCAACATCTCAGACATGACGAATTTTTTCTTATGTGTGTATTGTGCATTGGGTACTATTGAAGGAGAGTATGGGGCAATATCTCGAAAGATTGGTATTATCCAATTGACTTCGGTATACTCCTAGCCTTCCCATCGGTATGCCACTTGGCTACGTCTAATCCAGTATGAGTAAGCTTATGTAAAGTGTCAACTAACCTTTTTACAGCAATATAGGCCTTGCTTCGTAAAAAAAGAGGAGGGAGGGAGAGAGAGAGAGTGGGTGAAGGAGATGGAGGGAGGGTGGGATGGAGAGAGAGAGAGAGAGAGAGAGAGAGAGAGAGAGAGAGGAGCTCCAAATCCTTGGATGTTTGAATACGTAGAAACCTTAATCATCACCCATTGGGACCGTTTCTACCACATGAATAGCTTAATTATTTATTGCGAAGTGTTCTATGCAAAATATCCAAGACGACTTTTCAAGCATCAGCATCAAGGTTGCAGTGGTTGATACCTATATTTTGGGTTATATTCATTCATACTTCAGGGCTTATTTTATGTATGATTTTCCCAAAAACTTTGAGGAACCAACGCTTGTCATAATGCCTTTATTTTCTGCCTATTGATGGCTTATAAAGCTTCCATTTCTTTGAATCAATTTATCAATTTTATTTCGAGTTTTTTGTTCATTGTGATCAGTTGTCACTTGATCGAACATTCGTCAAAAAGATCCCCACGAGTCAGTACAAAACCTGGAGTTTTGCACTCATATAAATTAATTTATCGTGCTCTGCATTCACCATTATGATCATATATATCATTGCCGCTGTTATACTCGTTTTCATGGTTGTGAAGCGTTTCCTATCTCATCTCCTGTCTGGTTAGACAAAAACTTACCATGCGCAGAAAATCCCAGGAGTTTGCCACTCCATTCCTCATCTCCTGGTTGTCGGGATGATGATCGAAACTGTCCCAGTGGTGCTACTTCTGAACCTCCGCTTTAGGGGCAGCTATGAGAATCGGTTCAGATATGATTTGGTGCGAGAAGGTCGCCCGATTTCCATTCTAGGGTATTGCCACCACCATTCGCGGAAGTGGATGATCTTCTTGGTCTGAGCGCCGGTCTCGGACGAGTCTTTCATGTGCCAATGATCCTCACAGAGCTCAGGTGCGCGATAAAAATGGGGCGTTGACCCGTCGAAGTTTGAGACATAATGGCATGGATGGATAGAGTTAATGGTAGCCTTGTGGGCCGCGGGAGAAGATGGTGGGCGTCGGTTGAGCTGGGGATGCCAGGACACCCATGAATGGTCAACTGCTCTGAGAAAAGTCAACCCCAGCTCATGAGGGTCGGAGGAGGAGACTCGGCAGTGATCATCCACTGAAGGGGGGGAGGGCCGAGGGCTCTTTGCTGCGCCGTAGATTAGAGAGTTCCTTTTTATCATCCTCCTCCCTCGTCTCATTAGATTCGATTCACACGGAGAAGAGGTCAACCCATCTGAGGAGAGATGTGTGCAGGCTCTTAGATCCTCGCTGAAATAGAAATGGATGTGGATGAAATGTGATTTGATTCGTTTTCAGGCACCAAGTTCTTCGTGGTGTGCGAGCCCGGGCGGCCGGGCATGGAGGCCCTGCTGAAGGCGGTCTACGAGCTGTACACGGACTTCGTCCTGAAGAACCCCTTCTACGAGATGGAGATGCCCATCCGCTGCGAGCTCTTCGACCTCAGCCTCTCCCAGGCCGTCCAGAGGGACCGCCCCCCTGTCTTCGCCGGCAGATGACTCCGATCATCATCATCATCATCATCATCATTGTTCTCTTGTCCAGTGAATCTTAAGAAGATGGCTATGGCTGTTGGCGAATCGTCATTGTTCTTCTCTGTTGCAGTTCATGTGGTTGTTTTTTTCTTCTCCTGCAAGCTGTGGTTGGGCCCTCCGGGAGGGGGCCGACGAAGCTAGGGGGGGAGAGGGTATAAAGACGACTCCTCTTCGCCGCCCATTGGTGTAGCTCCTCGCCGGGACAGCCAGACGAGCCCTATCCAGGCCTGACGTTCAGATGCCATGGCCGCCGCCGCCGCCGCCGTCGCCCCTCTGCCGCCGCTGGCTCCTCCCTCCGTATTCGAACCCGACACCAGGAGGAGGGGGAGGGCGCCGCCCAAGGCGGTGGCGGCGGCGGCGGCGCGTCTGAAGAGGCTGCTGCTGGAGAGATGCTCGGGCGGCGCAGCAGCAGAGCTGGCGGCGCTGCACGGCTGCATGATCAAGACCGGCCTGATCGCCGACGACCCCCTCGCCGGCGCCCTGGTGGCCGCTCTCTCCGCCGCCCCCTCCTCCTCCCGCAGCCTGGCCTGCGCCGCGCAGGTCCTCGACGGTGTCGCCCGTCCCAACGCGTTCATGTGGAACGCCCTGATCAGAGCTCACTCCCACACCCGGAGGCCCGAGGAGGCCCTGCTCGTCTACTGCAAGATGCTCCGTAGCGACTCCCCGCCACCGCCGAATGCCCACACCTTCCCCTTCCTGCTCAGGGCCTGCGCCGGCGAGGAGCTCCGGCAGGTCCACGCCCACGCGGTGAAGACGGGCTTCGCCTCCGATGTCTACACCGCCAACTCCCTCCTCCACGCCTACGCCAAGTCCAACGGCGCCGGGGGGCCGGCGTGTGCCCGTCGGGTGTTCGACCGAATGCCCCGCCGCGACGTCGTCTCCTGGAACTCCATGCTCGGCGGGTACGTGAGCGCCGGCGAGATCGGCATGGCGCGCGATCTGTTCGACGCGATGCCGCCGGCGGCGAGAAACCTCGTCTCCTGGACGACGCTGATCCACGGCTGCGCCGCCGGTGGGCTGCCCAGGGAGGCCCTCGCCCTCTTCCGGGGGATGCAGCTCGCGGGTCTCCGGCCGGACGCCGCTTCGCTCGCCGCCGCCCTCTCCGCGTGCGCCCAGCTCGGGGCTCTGGAGCAGGGGCAGTGGATCAGCGCCTACGTCGAGAGAGAGGGCGTCGCCGTCGACCCCACGCTGGCCTGCGCCCTCGTGGACATGTACTCCAAGTGCGGCGAGGTGGACGCCGCCGTCGGCCTGTTCAGGAAGACGACGGCGGCGGTGGCGGCGAGGGGAACAACGGTCAACAGCAACGTCTGCGTTTGGACGGCCATGATCCACGGCCTCGCCGTCAACGGCCGCGCCCTGGAAGCCCTGGACCTGTTCGAGGAAATGCCGCTGAGGGGGTTACGCCCCAACCAGATCACCCTCACCGCGGCTCTGACGGCGTGCGGCCACTCGGGGCTGGTGGCAGAGGGGAGGGCCATCTTCCGGCGGATAGAGAGGCGTGACTATGGCTTTCCCCGTGGCGGAGCACTACGGGTGCATGGTCCACCTCCTCGGCCGTGCCGGGCTGCTGGAGGAAGCCAGGGAGATAGCAGAGCGGGCGGCGGGGCTTGGCGGCGGCGCCGTCGTGTGGGGGGCGCTGCTGAGCGCCTGCCGCGCGCACGGGAACTGGGAGATGGGGAAGGAGGTGGGCGAGATCCTCCTCCGGCTGGACGCCGGCCACGGCGGGCGGTACGTCAATCTGGCGGCGGTCCTCGCCGGCGAGGGCAGGTGGGGCGAGGCCGCCGCCGTCAGGGGCCTGATGAAGGACCGGGGCGTCAGAAAGCTCCCCGGCCGCAGCTCCATCTGCATCGACGGCGGCGTCCACGAGTTCCTCGCCGGCGACCGCTCCCACCCTCGCTCCGAAGAGATCTACGCCGAGCTGGAGAGGATGATGGCGAGGCTGAGGGAATTCGGCTACACGCCGGTGACGGAAAGCGCCGCCCTGCTGAACCTGGAGGAGGAGGAGGAGAAGGCGGCGGCGCTCTGCTCCCACAGCGAGAAGCTCGCCATGGCCTTCGGGCTCATCAGCACCGAACCTGGGATCGGAATCCGCATCATCAAGAACCTCCGCGTCTGCGAGGACTGCCACGCCGTCGCCAAGCTCGTCTCCAAGCTCTACCGCCGCCGGATTATCATGCGCGACCGGATCCGCTACCACATCTTCGCCGACGGGAGCTGCTCCTGCGGCGACTACTGGTGACGACGATCAAGATGATTCATTCAACGACGAGCAGGAAGAACCCATGATCTCATCTCGTACTGGAAAAATCCCAACATGCTGGAATCATCATCCAACAAGCAGAAAATGGATGGATGATTTACGAACACGCAGATAATGAAAAATTCAAGAGCTCCGGAAGCATGGCCGCCGCCCCACGGGGCAGCAGGCGCTATTTCGGCTGCTCCAGCACGGCGATGACCTGCTCGGCGCTCCACGACTGCTCCGGTTCCAGCGCGACCGCCCCGATCTGATGAACAGGTCGCAGGGAATCACAATCGAGCTCAGAGCCGCCCTTCCGAGGAGCGAAACCAGCGTGGGGGAGAGAGAGAGAGAGAGAGAGAGAGAGAGAGAGAGAGAGAGAGAGCTCCCCGATTAATAATATTATTATTACCTTGGCGTTCTCGACGCAGACGAAGTCCCGGTAGCAGCTCTCCATCTGCCGGTGCGGGTTCCAGAGGACGGCGTCCGACCAGCTGCAGGGCAGGGAGGAGAAAGGCAAAGGGAAGGGAAGAGAAGCTCCACACGGATCAGAAGAGAAGGGCGGCGGCGAGTTGCGGAGGGAGGAGGCCGGACGTACTTGCTGTTCCGGATGCTGAGGGCGTCGCCCAGCCCGTTCTCCAGAACCACCTCCCCGGGGGCGTCGAGGTAGATGCAGTCCACGAATCCGGGGAAGGCGACCGCCTCCCTGAACACCCACCCAACGTCAGATCATCGCAGCTCCCCCAGATTCATTCATTCATTCGTTCGTTTCGTTCGTTCGTTCGTGCGGCGGAAGAACATCGCAGCACGAACAAACTGTGGCTGGAGCCGGCGGCGCCCACCTCTCCTCCACCCCCTCCAGGGGGTTGACGGGGTCGGGGTCCTTGTTCAGCGTCCTGCAGCCCCTGAGGCCCCTCACCAGCACGCCTTCGATGGAGGCCTGCGCGGAGATGGCGAGGAGCGGGTGCCAGAGCTCAGAGTCCGCAGGGAGGAAATGGAAAGACTTTGGGCGCAAAACGAAACCCGCCATCAATGGCGGATCCGGGAGGGCGACCGGCAGAAGAGCCCCACCCACCCTGAAGTACGTGTGCAGGGCGCCACAGAAAGAGAAGGGCTTGCTGTCCGTGTTCGTAATCGTCAGCACTGTCGCCAGGGCCTTGGAGCTCAGGGTGACCTTGAAAAAAGACAAGATTATACGATAAAAATGTGAGCACCCAGCGATTCCTCGAACAGAGAGGTCGAAACAAGTGCAAGGAAGAACTGGCCATATACAGGTGGGTTGATCGAGAGAGAGAGAGAGAGAGCGATTCACCTTGTAGAGGGCCCGAAAGCTGAAGTCCCACATCGCCCGGCTGTAGGGGTTGTCCCTGAGCTCCAGCGTCACGGTAGGATCCCCCTCCGCGCTCTCAGCTCCCACGACGGACCAGTCCAGGTTCCTCGCGAACCCATGCTGCACATTAAACAGAGAAAAAACGAAAAATGAGGAGGAAAAAGCTTGAAGAACGGCTCGAGCACGAGACCTCTTTCCCGTTTCTTTATCAGGTGTCGATCAATGACCTGCTGGATGGGCCCGGGGCCGAACTGCGGGAAGCAGTGGGGGATTCCTCCGCTGTTCGCATATACGGACGACAGAAGATGGAGTGATTACGGCCGTTCATAAATGCTGGGCAAACTTGCAGTACCCATCCAGCGGGGGTTATGGGGAGTCTGAGGAAAGAGGGTGAATTCTGCGCATGGGTCATTAGATCAAGCACCTGATGGGCTTCTTCTTGTCGAAGACCGCGTCTGGGCGGACAAAGAGCAGGTCCTTCCCACTGGGGATCGTCCACGAAGTGACGCAGCCGCCGAACAGATAAAGCTCGGCCTCGCTGTGAACATGAGCGATCTGATGAAGATGAACACTAATTGTGCATGCGGCTCGTCGAAATCCAGATAAGAAAATAGGGTCGGATGATAAAATATCCTGGGGAAACTAACTGTGCATCAGAAGCACGTCCTTGAGGAAGAAGGAAGAAGAAGAAGAAGAAGAAGAAGGAGGAGAAGAAGAAGAAGAAGAAGGGATGCGCTGAGAGTGAGTGGGATTTTTGGATATAACGGTCGGATGTGCTGCAGGTTTCCAATTGGAGCTGAAATCTGGGTTCGTGAATCCGACGAACTAACTCGACGTTGGCTGCATTGCAGTTGATCTGAAGGCACTAGAAGATGGCGAACAGGTCTCGATGATTTTCGCCGTCTCCCTCGGAACAGAGCAGAAAAACAAATCGCAGTTGGGCCGGGAAGAACAAGATCACAGCTGCTCCCGGCCCTTGAGATGCGATTGCGGGGTCAAACCCTGGAATCATTCATTTCCAGTGCCTATCGGTTAATGATTATCCCGCCCGCCCGAAAGCATCCCCACCCAAGACCTGTCGGAGAGCGATCGTTCATCTCCAGAACTCAGATTGTTGCATCTTCCTTAGTTTTGGGTTTTGGGCGGGTGGGGGCTCTACCTTCCACCGGCCGAACTGAGCTTGACGACGGGGAGCCCGCCGTTGCCTTCCACCACCCGAACGCCTTCTCCGAGCGAAGCAGTCGACACCGCCCCTTGGGACGCGCTCATGGTCGCCGCCGCGCCGCCTCTGCTTCTCCCCACGGACCTGGTTCCGCACGCGAAAGCGAAGAGATGAAGCAAGGCGGAGGAACCAGGCGGAAAAAGGGACAAAAAATAAACCCAAGACGAAGGATCGATCCAGGAGCTCGTCGTGCCTGGGCAGATGCCGCCGCGCCTGCTTCGGCCACGGGAGGCAACGCGATGTCGTCAAAGAAGAACCGCCGACAATCCCGGCCGTCGCGACCGCTACGCCCATTTCTTCCCACCCCTCGTCTCCCCTCTCTCTCTCACCCACCAGGCAACAACGACCTTAGCGAGAATAGTTTATCGAAGCGCCCCTCTTGGGGGGACTATTCTGTGGTGTGAGAGCCCCGCGTGTTCCGGGTAGAGGGATATCAGAGTCAACGGGGTCCGCTGAGGGTGCGAACGAACTGAACACGGGATCGAGATCTTTTCAGCATATTCTACGCGTTCAAGAGCAGATTCCGCATGCCCAGCGTCGATCATCCGGCGGTGCCCGTTGAAATAAATAGAATTCTCGTTCTTGAAGAATGGTATGGGATCACGCAAATCTCTGGCCTCTCGGTCGCACAAGCACCGGGATTGTCATTTATTTCTCTCCTTCGGAGGCTTCGACGCCGCCCCGCTCCCTTGCCGGGGAGGCATCGTCTGCGACTTTCCGCGAGGCCCTTCAGCAGGCCGGGAGGTCCTTCGGCGGAGGCAGGATCGACTGCTCCGGTCCGCTCCCGTTCTCCACCACGAAGGCCATCTTCAGCCCCCACGTCGTGTGGAGCTCGAGGTGGCAGTGCATGAACCAAACCCCTGAAGACCGGCGCAGGAAAGAAAGGAGACAATGCGTCAGCAAAGACTGTCTAACTCTCTCTCTCTCTCGCTCTGTGTCTCTCTGAGAACGCTCACCAGGGTTGTCGGCGCGGAAGCGGATGGCGGCCCATCCGCCGGTGGGGACGCCGACGGTGTTCCTCTCGGGGGGGTCGACGAGGTTGAACTTGGCCGGGTCCTTGGCGGGGTCGAAGTTGCCGACCCCCCGGCCGACGACGAAGAAGTTGAAGCCGTGGAGGTGGAAGGGATGGGACTCGACGGTGAGGAGATTGGTGTCCTGCAGGACCAGCTCGACGGTGGAGTTGAAGGCGAGGCGGCTGAGCCTGGTGCCCAGCGAGGTGCCGAGGTTGGCCGTCAGTGGCGCGCCGGTGTAGTTGAAAGGCTTCGGGGGCCTGTCGGGGAAGTCCGTCCTGAAGACCCCCTTCATGTTGAAGTAGTGCGCCTGCAGGAGCCCCACCTTGGGCATGACGAAGGTGATGTTGTTGAGGGACGCCGCCAGCCGGGTCCCGTTCACACAGGTGGCGCAGGGGTTCACCCCCAGGCCGATGGTGTAGAACAGGCGGCGGTCAACGGCGAGGGGCACCCTCGCCGGGAACCGGGGGCTGTTGAGGCTCCTGAGCTTATCGCTGTAGCTGGTGGCGAAGGCGCTGTCGTTGGGTGCCGGCAGGCGGGGCAGAGAAGGCAGCACGGTGGTGGGCACCCCGCGGTACTGGAGAATGCCCGCCGCCGTCTTGTTGTCGACGGCGATGGGGGCGTCCATGAAGGGCCTGGCGGCCATGAAGTACCGGCCGGGGGCCCGGTCTGCCCTGACGAGGACGTTCGTCGTCTGGCCGGGGGCGATGAGGATGGCGTCGGTGGAGAAGGGCTTGCAGTAGACCGCGTCTATCTCGACGACCGTCATGGAGTGGCCGGCGATGGCGAAGAACAGCTCGTCGTTGAGTGCAGCGTTGACAATCCTCAGCAGGTAGGTCTTCCCCCGCTCCACCTCCAGGGCGTAGGTGTCTGCTCATCAGCAAAAGGGGAGATCGATCGGGATCGACGCCGGGCTGTCGCTCTCTACTTGCGGAAGGGAAGGACGAAGGGGGGGGAAGAAGGAGAGGTCTCGCCTCTCTAGTACTCACGCTTCTCGGAGCAGGGGAAGAGCGGCCCCGGCTTCCCGTTGATGGTGTGGGCATCGGACATGTTAGGCGGGAGCCCCAGCTGCTTCCCCTGCATCTCCACCGCTTCAACGTCGGCGTTCCACCATTCTCCTGCACCAGCGCCGGCACAACAAACCGATGATAAACAACAAATGGCGGCGACTTTAAAAAGGTTCGCCTCTCCTCATCCTCCTCCGCTACCCACCCAGGACGATGTTGGCCTCCTGGTCGGGTTGGGGGAAGGGGTACGCGTCCCCCTGCTTGGGCATGATGACGAAGGCTCCGTAGACGGTGGCCCGAAGCCAGAAGATGTGGGCGTGCCACCATAGCGTCCCCCTCTGCCCGGTCACGTTGAAGTCGTAGACATAGCTCCGGCCGGGCATGATCGGGCACTGCGTGATGTACGCGGGGCCGTCCGCCCACCCGCTTCTGAACTGCTTCAGCCCATGCCTGTGACAACGCCGCCGCTGTCAGTCTGCGAGGGAGGGACGGAGGGATGGAGGAGGAGCGTCGATCATCGGGGGCACTTACCAGTGGATGGACATGTTGCGCTCGCCGTGGTTGGTGACGTTGATGATCAGCCGGTCACCCTCCCGAGCGTAGATGGTTGGCCCCGGGAACCTGCCGTTCACTGTGACGATGGGCTTGGCGTGGCAAAGCCGGCTCACATTCCTCACCACGATCTGCACCCGACGAGAGGAGAGGGCGTCAGCCGCGTGTGCACAGAAAAGTCAGGAGAAAGGGAGGAGACCCAGCCGCGCCCCGAGCTACTGACGTCAAATTGGTATCTCTTCACCGCGGCGCCCGCGGGGGACGGAGCAAAGGGCGCCAAGAACAAGAACGGGAGGAGCCCGCAGAAGAGGCCTCCTAGCCGAGCCATCCTGCGCACGGAGACAGACGGGTGGGCCGAGCTCTCTCTCTCTCTCTCTCTCTCTCTCTCTCGCTCGCTCGCTCGCTCGCTCTCTCTCCCCTCTCTAGAGGAAGGGAAGAAGTCGCGGACGGGGTGGACTGATGGATGGATGCCCTGAAGGCCCAGCAGCGAGGAGGGGCTGCTCTTATAGAAGAGAGTGCGGCCATCAGTTTATTGCACTAGGGGAGAGGAGAGGGGAGGAGCGAGGGGGCTGGCTGCCGGCGGTAGGTGAAGATGTGAACGGGGCCTCAGACGAGAGTCTTGCAAGCAAGCTCCGATGGAGACCCTCTGCTCCGATCCTCCTCTGGAGATATTCCGCCGAGGAGAGGGTGTGAGCTCGAGAGCGAACGACGCCAAACTGCCGCCTTAATCGTTAAGGGAAAGGAAGGACGAGGGCTTGCGTTTTCTTCGGCAAAAATCTTAAACCCCCAGAGTTTGGGGGAGTTTGCTGTTAATTCGGAGCAAAGCGCGAAGGTATTCTGTCGCCTTCAGATCCATTAGAAGGCTCTGCCCTCGGCCCGGCGTTGCTCGTGGAGTGCTTTGCATCCCAAGCTTCAATGGCGGGAGGCAAGCCTACACGATGTTGCTCGACGAACATTCGGCGTGGAAACACAGCGACGGCCCGAACTGCGGACCCAACTGAGTTTATATGTTTATAATGAGGAGGGCTAGCGTTGGGTCAATGGGCCATGCATGCTTAGAACTAGCCCTGGCCGGGCCCTATCTCGTGTTTCTCTGGACCTCTTCAGGGTCTGTCCGGGCAAGTTTATACCTCGTTTACTTTCATCATATGATTGTCCAAAAAACAGCCCTCTCCCACTCTCTCTTGCCTATATACATACAAAAATTAATACAAATGTCGCACGGATATGGAAAGGGCGAAGCCTAGGCTCCACGGGGATCTATCTTGGAGTTCATTTTGTTGACCTTTTTCAGAGTTCAAGTCTAGTTGGCGCCTGAATAAAACGTCTCCGGCCAAACCACACACACAGCAAGCTAATTAATTGGCAAATCCAAGAGAGGCCGTAGATTATTATATTAAGACCTTTTTACTAATGTGATAAACTTTTCTATTAAATGTAGATTCTAAAAATATTCAATATCCATTTCAGCAGCCTTTTTGTAGAAGTATTTATGATGATTATTCTATTCACAAATCCTGGCAAGTAAAATTATTTCATAATTGTTCTTCATGGCATCCTCAAGGCAATATGCAATTGTTAGTGTTAGAGAATGGAGAATGAATTCCATTCGTTCTTCCATTTACTCAAATCGTGATTGTAGACTGCAAATTGTTTTGGTTTAGAGAAAGAGTTTTTCACTTGTATTGTTATTGAAAAATCTGGGAAATATCACAAAAAATAAATACACTATATTACTTGTTTTGAAGGAGAAGCGTTTCCCAAGATTAGAAGAATGATTTTTTCATGGTTTTTAAATGGATGGCAAATGCTAAAGTTGTGATAAGTGTGAGTGAATGAAAATATTAGTAAGAAATAATAAACTACAAACAATTGTTTAGCTAAAGAATAAGAAAAAAGAAACCAATATTGCATTGATAGAATGTTAGAAGGTGGATTCTGATATAAAGTGTTAGCTCTTAATCACTTCTATGAAAATGATACTTATGAAGATAAGCATTAAGACTATTATACCATGTTCTCAACAACTACTTAACACCATAACATATCTTCTTTAATCTATAAACTTTGTTCTCTTTTCTGTCAATGTAAAAACCTTGTGATTACTTAACATATACATTTTCATTTAAATAACCATTCACAAAAGTTGATTTAACATCAAATTAAAATACTTTTCATTTCATTTGTACTGCTAAGGCCAAAATAATACGAATTATTTCAAATCTTACAAAAGGAGAAAATGTTTCAAAATAATTAATATTTTGTTGTTGTGCATATCCTTTCACCACTAATTTTACTTTATATTTTTGAACAATACTATCAGGTTTATATTTCACTTTATAAACATATTTGACTCTAATTGACTTTGTTGTAATGGTAAATCTACTAACTCCCATGTGTCATTTTTCTTGATTGCCATCATTTCTTCTTACATTACTTTCTCCTATTTATCTTTGTCTTGTGCTTCCTCATAACTTGTTGGTTCTACAATTATAAGAGGAAAAAAATGATTCAGAAATATCACTTAAAGATCTCATATTTCTTGGAGGACTTAATGACTCTAAGCTTGGATCAATGTGGCTACTAAGACCACTAGAACTACTTGAGGAAAATCTCTAAGATCTAACTAATGATGTAGATACTTCATCAATTAGATTTTCACTTGATTGAAAATTTTCCTACTCATCATCATAAGAGAATATTTGACGAATTAGATTTGTGCTTTGATTTCAACAAGTAACTTCATCAAATATAACATCACGTTGAATCAATAATTTTTTTATTTCAAGATTATATAAAAAATAACCTTTATTGTCATCATTATAACCAATAAAAATATATTTCTCACTCTTTTTATCTATCTTGCCATGATCCTCTCCATTAATTAAAGCATAACAAATACACCCAAAAACCTTCAAATGACTAATATTAAGCTTCCAATAATATCATGCTTTATAAAGAGTCATATTAAAAATAACTTTTGTAATAGAAATATTCAAAAGATAAGTAGAAGTTGTAACTAATTTAACCCATAACTCATTAGGCAAATGCTTCTTATTAAGTATACTTCCAACTATCTCTATAATTGTTCTATTATTTTTCCCAACACTATCATTTTGCTTTAGAGATTTTCTAATATTGAGTTGCCTTCTAATTCCATACTTCTTACAAAATGACTTGAACTCTTGAGAGATAAAATCTCACCCTTGATATGTTCAATGGGTTTTAATAATATACCCACTTGATTTTTTAAATTTTTTTTTTGAAATGAACAAATTTCTCAAATGCTTTAGACTTGCAAGCAATAAAGTATACCAAACTCATATGTGTAAAATCATCAATAATCAATAAAAAAATATCAATTTCTATTCAAAGATAGTGTCTTCATTGAGCCACATAAATCAGTATGTAACAACTCAAGAGGAGACATTACTTTTCAAGATTTTTCTATTGAAAATGGTAGTCGATGTTGTTTACCATAAGCACATCTTTTACATATTTTGTCATTCACTGAAATAGAGGGTGAATTAGAGACTATATGCTTGTAATGTAATAATCTCATTACATTGAAATGTAAATGAGTATAGCATAAATACTAAAGTGAAGATGAATCATTATCTTTCGTAATCATATCAAACTCAACAAGTCTTAAAATATCAAGTGGAAACATTTTTTTTCTAACCTTTAAAATTATTATAGAGGATATGCCACTCTTCTTATGCTTGATAGCACATCTATTATCTTCAAAATATATAATAAAAATATATTCTAATAATTGACTCACACTAAGTAAATTATATGCTTACTTTGGAATAAAATAAACATCATGAATCAAAGTATATGCTCCTGAATTTGTATGAATAATAATAGTACCAATGTCTTCAATTTTCACAGTCTTTCCATCATCAATAGTAACTTCATAAATCATGAAAGTATCAATATTTTAAAATAAACTTTTTTCACTTGTCATATGATTATTATAGTCACTATCAACAAATCATATATTTGATTTACTTGAGCTTGAGGATGCATAAGTGATGAATAACTTATTCTTATCATTTTCTTCAATAATATTTATTTTCTCTCTTTTCTTAGCCCAATAATTTACCTCGATATGACCATACTTCTTACTAAAGCTACATATTAGCTTAGAACTATCTTCTTTCATATTTTCTTGCTTTGTCTTGCCCAAAAATATATTTTAATGTGACCATATTTCTTACAAAAATGACATTTTATGATTCTATAATTTGAATTCTAGTTTTGTTGATTTGTTCCATCATTTATTTGGTGCATAATGTGATCTACTAGATTTACATCTGCGACCTCTATTTTGGTAGTATCCTCTACCACAGCCATGCTGACTGAATATATTTTCACTATTCTTCTCCTTCTTTGAAATTTCAATATTTTCTTGAAATATTTGTTCAAATGATTTTTCTGTTGATCTATTTATTCATTCTTCAATTGTTAATATTGCTCCAATTAATTCATTTTGAGTATAAACATATAAATCCTTAGATTGTTCAATGGCAGTAATAATATGATCAAATTTAGAAACTAAACTTATTAAAAATTTCTCAACAATTTTTCTTTCTAAATATCTCCTTCAAAAATTCTCATTCGATTTACAATTACTGAAGCTCTAGAAAGAAATCATGTATTGATTCATCAAATTTTATAAAAATATTTTTAAATTCTTGATGAAGTTTTTGTAATTTCACATTCGTAACTTTACTATCTCCATGAAATTCATCTTTCAAAATTTTCTATACTTCATAAGAATTGGTGGCATTAGCAATACATGGAAAAATTACTTTTGAAATAGATTACTATAAAACTAATAAAGCTTTAGCATCTTTTTTCTGAAAATCTTTATTTTTCTATTTGGAACTTTCTCATTCTTTATTACCACTCTCAACCAACTCTCATAAATCTTGTGAAATAAAAAATTTCTTTATCTTAATACTAAAAAATCATAATTTTCTCTATTAAAAAATAGAACTAGAGGTTGCGAGAGGTTTAGAGGATTATCACTGGCCATTTTTAAGATTAATGGCAATACCTATTCTTAAAAACTTTAACATAAACTTTCTATTTCTTGTTATAACAAGAAATCTTTAGAAACATTTAAAAAACTTCACTAACCTTGTTTGGAGTATCCTTTGATGCTATTATTTTCCACAAAAGACAAATGTCTAATAAATGATATTGCACTTTGATACCACTTGTAAGAAAATAATAAAAAAACCTTTGGGAGAAGAGGTGGAAGATAGAGAGAGGAAAAAGGGGGGTAGAGGTAAACCCCTAAACTTTAATGAAAACACATACATTGTTAAGGGGGACAAAACTTACATTAATTGACTTTATCAACTGACTTATAATAAACCAACTAAGTCACAAAGTCCATTAGACACTAGATGACAAAATTGCCAAATAAAACAACATTTTTTACATTAAAATATTAATAGATTCCAAGTAGGATTGGGCATTCATCGTGTGTCCTTTCACCAGATTACTACTCATTAGGTTTAAACATATGTGTAATATATCTATTGGTAACATCATTGAGAGAGGTCTATGGAAGAGCCTACTTATTATGATCGGGTGGGCTGCATAGATTTAGTCTTCTTTGGCATGCTTATTTGGTAATCATGATCGATGAATGACAGAGAATGGCTAGTTTGAGATAATCTTCTTCTATGAAGAGCATTTTAGATCATAGTCATCGTTGAATTCACCACACGTGTGTAGACATCTCGAACTCATGGAGATCGTGTAGTCTGGCAAAGTTCCTTATATGGTGTGCGGGGGCAGGCCATAAATATAAAGCCTTTAGCAGTAGGTTTAATGCGTGCTTATTTATATATTCTCGTGGAGATGAGGAGGGCGTAGACTGAAACATACTTGAGAGGATTTAGACGATTTTCTAAGGCTTATCGATCATACCAGCCTAAGTTCACTAAGAGGTATCAATTGGTACGCTAAAGAATCCATCTCTTTCTAGTCGCTCAAATCTCATCCTTCCTTGAGATCCTCAAAGAGAGGGTTGGACAGTCTTTGTGAGTGATGGGGAGTTGATCCAACCCCTCCTAATTTGAATTGGTGGATGGGAGAAGTTTCCGATGAGGAAGCATCGGGAGTAGCATTTGTATAGGTTTTTTTATTTTGTTTTCTTACCTAGTCTTTGTGTCTTTAGTCTCATATGTTAGTGTATGAATTATAACAGTGATGCTAGCATCACATGTAACATTTGGAGCCTTCATTATGTTTTTCTTGTGAAGTCATTGTGACTCGTTTGCCTTGTGTTCTATAAGAATGCCTTTCAATGGTTGAATAAGATAAATTGTGAGAAGTTCTTCATTCTATCATGACTCTCCCTTCTTTTTCTTTTCTCCTCTACTTTTGACAACTATCTGAGGTTGCTGTTTGTGGCGTCTAGTGCCAATAGGTTGTATCAAAGTGTTCTGATTCCAAGGGCCTACAGAGATGTCAAGAAAAGCATAAATGACTATGAAATAGGAAGTTCTGTTGCTAAAAGATCATTAAGATAATGGAGACGATGGCACCGATACACTTGCTTTGTCTCTCTAAGATGAATTATCATTACTAGGCGATGATGATGGAATGCAATTGAAGGCATTGATGTCTCACAAAAAAAAGGATCAATAAGCTGTATTTGTGATCCTTGGAGCCATTGGTGAAGAGTTCCTGGAGCACCTCAACACCACAAAATCGGAAAAGGATAATTGAGAAACTCTACATATTGTGAACGTAGGAGTTGAATGTGTTCAGTCCAAGATTCAAGGATTGAGATGTGAAATTAAGACTCTGTAAATGGGGAAGGAAGGGACAATCACCAACTTCTCTTTCAAATTTACCAAGGTTGTTTCTGAGTTGAGAAACCTAGGAGAAATGATTGGTGAGTAGGAAGTTGTTTACAAATTTCTTCGAGCCACTCCTTCCAAATTTGATGTTCTAACATTGTCCATGGAGCAATATGGAGATTTGGAAAAAATGTCACTTGAAGAGGCCATTGGGTCTTTAAAGATCCATAAACAAAGGCTACATGAATGAGAAACAAAAGAAGAGACACAAGCCCTCTTTGCATGAGTTGGAGAAGATTAGTTAAATCGTGGCTATGGATGTGGCCGTGGTAGAAGACAAGGATGAGCCAAGCCATTTAATAATTAGAAGGAAAATGAAGAAAGGTGGTTATATGATAAATCCAAGGTAAAATGTTTCAATTGTCAAAAATTTGACCATTTTGCCTCTAAATGTCATAGTGAAAAGAAGCACAAGGAAAAGGAGGAGAAGTCACATCTAATTGACATTGAAGAGACATTTGTGTCATCTTTGCTTATGACAATCTCTGATGAAGCAAGTGATATTCTTTTTCAAGGAATTGAATATCTTGATACTCCCAACAACGATATGTGGTACATTGACACAGGTGTTAGCAGTCACATGAATGGGAAAAAAAGGTATCTTTTATCATTTGGATGAGACTAGATTAAGAAAAGTCAGATTTGACGATATGTCCTTTGTTGATATCCGTGGTGAGGGAGATTTTTTGGTGAAGAGTACAAAAAGGGAAACTATAAAGCTAAAGAATGTTTTATATATTTCACAACTCAAGGCCAATATTGTGAGTTTGGGGCAACTTGATGAGCAAGGTTGCGACACCATGCTCAAAGGTGGAACATTGACGATTTATGATAATTCAAGTAGGCTTCTGACCAATGTGCATTGAACACATGGTAGACTCTATCAACAAAAGTTGAACATGGCTGAAGGGAGCAAATGGGATTGAAAGAACATAGAAGATTCAGAAAAGGGAGGTAAATTTCATGGTTTTTCACTCTCTGACTTGATGATTGATAAAGTTGAGCAGGTGACAACCATCCATAATTAGTTGGCAAAAATTCTAAGAAGAGCTCATCTTCTAAGGAGAGGAGCAAGATCAAGTAGGAGATTGATGGGTTGTTGATCCAACCCCTCTCCTGGTTTGAATCGGTGGATGGGAGAAGTTTCTGATGAGGAGGCGTGGGGAGCAGCATTTGAATAGGTTTCTTTGTTTTGCTTTTTTACTTGTAATGTCTGAAGCCTTTAATCTCGTATGTTAGTGTATGAGATAACAGTGATGTTAGCACCACATGTCATGTCTGAAGCCTTCATTGCGTTTTTCTTGTGAAGTATTCATGCGAAGTTGTTATGACTCGTTCACCTTATGCATACTATAAGAATGCCTTTCAATGGTTAAATAAGATAAATTGTGAGAAGTTCTTCGTTCTGTCTGTGACTCTCACTTCTCTCTCTCTTCTCCTCTGCTTTCTACAACCATCTGAGGTTGCTGTTTGTGGCGTCCAGCGCTAACAGTAAGAAGAAATTGATGGAGCAGGAAGGTGGGGGGGTTTCTTGAGGTCAGAAGAAGCTAGAATAAGGATTCGGATTGGTTTACAGTCACTATCTGTGAAGAGATTCCAGTGACCTGACTTCTACACGAAGCATAGCCGAGATATGGAGAGACTACTGGTGTTCACGCTTGGACGTAGCCAATCAGCACAGGGCTTCTTCCAGGTCTAGGCGTGAGCTCCTGGGGGAATCGGCCCCTCTGCAGCCCCGACAGAAGAGTTCCTGAAGTGGGTGGGAGGCGGGCTGAGCCACGCCTCACCGTCAATCATCGAGATGTTCAGGAAAGGCGCAACCTCGTCGGCGGACAGAGAACGCGACCAGGAGACTCTCCCCGCTAGCCTCGCCCCCGGGCCGAAGCACTCATACTCCCCGTAGAACACCGTCCTGCGCCACAGGTGAGGAAAGAGAGTGACCGATCGACGGCGGACTGGTGAAAGGAAAGAGCTTGAAGTGCCCGTTAACCCACCTGTGGCTGCTGGGCTTTCCCCAGTCGTCCCAGCCGCGGGGGACGATGGCGCTGGACATGTAGGTGCGAGCGAACACCACCGTGGAGAAGTTCCCCCACGGCCTCCCCAGAATAGCCCGCCCCCTCCCGGTGATGTTGCACCCGACGAAGCTGTAGCCCGTGAGGTCCGCCGCCGAGCTTCTGCGCTGGGCCGTGACGGCACCCCCGTGATCCGAAATGGTATGCAACTGGCATCCCTGCGGCACGGCGAAAGAAGATTAAACACGGGGACGTTCCCGTTGGGTGGTTGGCAATCGGCAGGGAACTCGCCTCGAATAGAGAGAGCGCGTCTCCGCAGATGAAATCGGTGCCCCCCTCGATGTAGCAGTCCTTGTAATAGTGCCTCCCCGAGTTGTCGAGCAGCGTGTCCTGGTAAGACAGCATCCTGCAGCCGTAGAACGCCGCCCTGTCGCCGGAGACTCTCAGCGCAGGGGCTTGGGTCCCGCTGCCGAAGGTATTCTGCTCAGAAAACCCGGCACACCGTCTTTACTACATTTCCGGAGAACATGGCAAGAAGCTAACCGTCCTTCACTCCGCATCTACCTGAATCGTGATGTTCCTCCCCACGAAGTCCGAAGCCAAAATCGTCACTGTTGCAGACTCCATCGTGTTCCCCGCGTCGTTCCAAGATATGACGGTGGAGTCGGCGTCGGTCCCAGCCAAGGTGACGAAGGGTTTGTCGGCGGAGACGACGATCTTCTCTCTGTAGAGGAAACGTCAGCGGTCCTTGTCAACTTGACGAAGAGTCGATCGCGGCGGGGAGTTGAACCTTCCACGTGTTTCTTCGACGTCGTTTCACAAGAAGGTTTTTTGGATGAATAACGGAGACTCACCTAGAACTAGTCAACCCTGGGGATGCACTAATTTTACATAAAATCTCCTTTGGGCATATAACCTGGGATCCTAGATGCATCAATGTTTACAGGTCGAGATACTAGACAGAGAGAGCGAGAGAGAGAGAGAGAGAGAGAGAGAGAGAGAGAGAGAGATCATGAGATGCCTACAAATGCAAGATTTGATGAAGATGAAGATCCTATCCGAGTTTCCTGACGGGACAACATTTATGGCGTCCTGTATCTTCATGTAAACTCCACCTCTAGACAGGTCGACTTCCACGATGATGGAAGCAGATGGATCATTTCACGGGGCCATTTTTGGCTTAATAAAGGTTTACCTTGGGGAAGTCAACTCTGAGGAATCTCTAATCTACGCAGTGTCCTTCTGGCATATAACCTGAGATCTAAGCTGTATCAATGTTCTACAGGTCGAGATACTAGACAGAAAGGTGTACGCGTATGGAAATGCATGGGGAGAGAGAGAGAGAGAGAGAGAGAGAGATACATAGATATATATATATAGAGAGAGATAAAGATAGATAAATAGATAGATAGATAGATAGAGAGATAGAGAGATAGATAGAGAGACAAAGAGAGATACAGAGAGAAAGATAGAGAGATAGAGATAAAGATAAATAGATAGAGAGAGAGAGGGGAGAGAGAGAGAGAGATGGAGAGGTGGGGAGAGAGAGAGGGAGAGAGAGAAAGACGGAGAGATAGAGAGAGAGAAAGATGGAGAGATGGAGAGAGAGATGAGGAGATGGAGAGAGAGAGAGGGAGGGAGAGAGGGAGAGAGAGGGATTATGAGTTGCCTGTAAATCCCAGGTTTGATGAAGATGAAGATCCTTTCCGTGTTTGTTGTCGGCACCGCATCGATGGCGTCCTGTATCTTCATGTAATCGCCTCCTCCAGACTGGTCGACTTGCACGAGGATGTAAGCAGATGGAACGATAGACGTATTTGCAGACGAAGAAGCGACGCCGAACGTCGCCACCGCGCCGATGATGAAGAGAGCAAGCAAGCCAGCAGCGCCTCCAGACGCCCCCATGTTTCCCCCAGATGATCCAATCCCGCGGGGATATCTACATATATAAAAGCGAAGGACTTCGCCTCCGCCCTACTCGTACATTCCCGTAAGAAGGATCGCTACCTGCTCCGGCGGATATCGTGGAGTCAGTTCAACGACGTAAGTCAACGAATTAGTTGACCCGGGGGAGGAGGGGAAATGTAACGAAAACCATGAAGCCTCTCGCAGTGGTCTGTTAACCTGGTGAACTTATACGAGGCGTAGAAGCTTCCATGGTTCTGCGGTTGATACGCTTCAATGAAGACGTGAGAGATGCATTCGTACATTGACCCCCCAAGAACCCTAAAACTACAGTGGTCTCCTCCTCCGGCTGCGGTGAACCGTTGCCTTCACCCTCGTCACCGCTTGTGACGGCTGCGAAACGTGTCCCCAGTTTCTTGATTAGTGGTCCAGCTTCGGAGAAGTCAACGTCGCAGTTCGAGTCACGAAGAAATCGGGCCTGGTAAGGAGCCCACAAATGGGTTGGGCTTTAAAAATCTACGACGAATGATATACTCTGAGCTCGCGGATCTCTTATTTCTCCCATCTAATCGGCCCCGATCCATCGCATGGAGACGGCAAATGATGGCTGATCATCTGGGGGAATGGAAAGCGATTCGAACAAGCCAAACAAACCCACACGGTTTGATCGCGAAAACACACACCAACCACTGAAAGTCTCACGTTAGCCCTTATTCATGGACGCGGGGAGACCCCCTGTTGTGGGCTGCAACGATTATCCTCTATGACACAGACCCCCCGCCGCCTCCTTGCCCGCCCTTGTCGGGGCCTTTCTTCCCCTCGTTGCAGGTGTAGCGGCAGCCGTGGCGGCGCCGGGGGTTCTCCGGATCGTCGTCGCTCGATTCCAGAAAGAGGGATCGGAGGCAACGCCTTCTGGCGGGGGGGGCCTCTCGGGTGACCACCGTTTGAGGCGGCGAAGAGACCCTTGAGGATCTGGGCTTATGTGCGTCGGTTGCCTCTGCGCACTCTGGCCGCGCACCATTCGAGACGACCAAGTGAACCCCAGGGTTGTCGTCACTGCAGCAGCTGTCGTGGAGGATGGAGCTGTTAATGGTCTGGACGTTGCTGTTGACGCTGGTGGCCATAGCCGGGATGCTGCACGCTTCATCCGCTTTCTTCCGTCCGTTCTCTGCCGTCGCCGATGCTCTTCCTGCGTTGGGGATGATGGGCGCTTTGTTGACGGCATCGTAGTGGCCTTCCCTACTGCTGATAGTACCGTACCCGGCATGCATGGTTGCGCCATGGTTCTCGCCGGCCAGAGTTATTATACTTATGCCATGCCCACCGCCATCTTCATGTTTAGAGTGCTGGACGGCCAGGCCCTGAACCAGCCTGGAGATCCCCTCCCTGATCTCCTTCTGTAGATTGCTGGATTGTCGATCCCCGGAACTCGACGCTCGGGCGACGGCCGAAATCTCGACCTTGCCCTCTTTCCCCTTGGTCGTTCTTCTCGGAGTCTGTTCATTCTCAGGATGGAGGAGATCTGGTCTCTCTCGCTGCTCTGCCTCCGGGGCCTTCACCTCTTTCAGAGGACTCAAGGGTGGTGCAACATCTGACGCAAGTCCACTTGTCTCCCCACCGGGCTTCTCAGTCCTCTGCTCGGCCGCCACCATCTTTGTCGCCACCCGATGGTCGTCGCTCCCGGGTTTTCCATCGGGTGCCGATTCCGGGCTGATTTTGGGCGTCTCCGTGGAACTCTGCGGTTCTTTCTCACTGTCCCTCAAACTTTGGCGGTCAATCTTGCCCGGGCCTTCTTCTGGTTTTTCCTCTGTATTCTGCCTTAATCTAGATCCACTGCCTCGGTGGGCAAGGGCCCTACTAGCAGGAGTTGTCACTCCCTCTGTCCTTAACCGTGCTGGCTGGGTAACGGCAGCAGTTTGTTTCTGATCCGCCTCTTCTGTGGGTGTAAGATGGTGACCTTTCCCCTTCTCTGGTTCAGTCTCCGTCTCCGGGTTCTGGGGGTTAATTCTCTCTGAAGCTTCTTCCGATGGGCCATCCCCAGTCCCCGGCGCCGACTGCTTCTCTACCTTGACGGGCTTGTGCTCTTGGAGGTCGCTCCGAGTTTGATCCGTCCCCTTGGAGCCGCCCTCTCGGATGTCGGGCGCTGTTGTGGCCTCCTCCGCCCGCGGTCGTCCCTTGTGCACAGTGGGTTCCGGTTGGAGGTCCAGGACTCGCTCGGGAGATGGCGATCCCGCTGAGACGGAAGACGATGGTGGCGGTGCCTCGGATATCTTCTCTGCGGCCGGCCGGGATGGGGAAGAAGGGGGTTCTGCAGGCGGCGGCGGAGAGGCTGAGGCCGTAGGTTGTTGGGGGCGTTGCTCAGTAGTGATGGTGGTCGCAGATTGGGCCTCGGGACGTGCGGGACTTGGGGGAGATGCTCCCGTCTGAGAAGCTGTCCCAGATGGTGGGGGGGCCGATGGTGCAGCAGCCTCCTGCTGCTGTGCCCAAGAGGCCGACCTCGATGATGGCAGGGAAGGTGACTGTGGAGCGACTTTCCGGGACGATTGCCTCGAAGGTGTTCGACCTGGGGGCTGAGAGACTCTCTCGCTGGGTGGCAACCTCGGCGGCGGCGCATCGCCAGGACCCGCGGCGGCGGACGACGGCCGAGATGGCGCGGCACCCATCTTTGCCTGCGTCGCTGGGGACGACGGTGGGTGTTGGGGCGGGGGCCTCGCCTGAGTCGGAGAAGGAGAGGCACGCGACTGCTGCTGCGGTTGATCCCCTGCCGGCGGCGACGAAGAAGGCTCTGCCGCTGTCGTGGTGACGCGAGACGGCTGCCGCCGCGTCGGGCCGCGCTGCAGCGCGGCGCTCGCCCAACTGGGGAGCCGGGAGCGGAGGGGCTGCGGGCGGGCACCCTCCTGCCTGGACATCTGCGGTAGCTGCCGGTGAGGACGAGGTCGTGGGGACGTGTCTCGCGCGCTCCAGCTGTTTGGCCGGTGGTGGAAAGAGTGCCGTCTTACCGGCGGGTCGCCGGTTTCGAATGCGCTGCGCGGTGGGATCGGTGGGTAGGGTCGCGATGTCGCCCGTGGCGCCTCCGGCCGGGGCGGCACCCTCTTCAAGGCGGTGGAGCGTGGGGGACGGGGAAATGCCTCGAAGGAACGTCGAGGGATATAGCTTGCAGCCGGACGGACACCTTCCTTGCACCCCGCCGGGACGATGGCATCGTCTCCTGGTCAAGCATGGAATATCTCCGACCTACCATACCACGCGCCCAAGGAAGGCATCACGGCCGGCGGCCGCTGTGGGAACGAAGCCAATGCCGGGAGGCGGCGCAAGAGCATCATCATCCTCGTCATCATCATCTAGTTAGTGTTCAGCCGTCACTGGAGCACCCGTGGCACTAGTCGCCGAATCAGACCGGGGTGCTCAGTGGGTGCGCCAGAAAAAAAGGGGTCTTGGAGCGAGCAGCAAGGTCATGGGAAGGAACCCAGAAAAGAAGAGGGTTCAGAAAGAAGGGGGGGGCGTCGAGCTTGACGGGGCAAAGAGAGAGAGACCGCGAGAGGTATACTCTGTGCGTAAATGGCGCGCAGGCGCAGATGGATGGCTTCCTGTGCCATCCATCTGGGCTCCGAAAGGGCGTCTGAAGGAGCTCAAGGGCGGAACTTCCTCTCGCTATCGCTAGGGAGACACCAGCGGATCTCAATTCGGATGCATGAGAGGCAGCGCCACCGAGTCCACACTCTCGCCGCCTACCCGGCTCGTCCTGGCCGGAGATGTGGCGCCTGGCAACCGTAACCCAGAGAAGGGCTTTTTTAAATCAGCTGAAAGCCCCCGCGGAGACGGGGCTGTGGGTTCCTGCCTGCTTGTGGAGACGCACCCGGGCGAGCCAGTGTGTGGAAAATGGCCGTGGAGAAGACGGCCGGGGGGAGTCCATGGGCGTGACGAGCTTCCCAAGAACGTCCTTCGGTGGTTTCGATTCTCTCAGGATCCCTCTCAGATTAGACCAGCTAGTTCCTGGCGACCGATTAAGAGGGCAGCAGTGCGCCGGGCCTCCGCGTCTCCCGCGGCGGGGAGAACGCGGTGCGATCGGGCGAGTGTTCTTCCCAGTTGGAACACGATGATCCTCCAGGTTAAGAGTAACAAGGCCACCGACGCAAGTTGCGCAGACGGTGGCGGGGATTCACAAACGAGAACCGAGGTGACAGCAAGCGGAAAGACAGTGGGAAGGACTCGGATTCAGCAAACCGCACACCGGCGAAGATCTCGCGAGCAGGCGAGACAGCGAGAGGAGGAGATCCGCCGGCAGCCACCCGCTCCCGCCGTTGAACGATCAGATGACGGACCCTTCCCCGGCCTCTGGAAGCAGAAACACCCAGGAAACACTGGGGGGGTGAGACGATCGGGCCTCGGAATGCTCTGAAAAGCTGGGATTGACGAGAGCACTGACGATGGAGGAGGAGCGGGTCAGACCTTTCCCCGGCACGATGATCACGGGAGCGGATTTGCAGTGGTGGACGCAGTACTCGCTGACGCTCCCCAGCAAGACGCTGTCGGGCCAAGAAGAGAGAAAAGGGGGGTCAGCATCGTCGCCCGTCCCGTCGTCGGGTTCCAGGATTCGACCGACGTGCCTATCAGGTGGTCGCTGATTCCTCCTCTACCTGTTGATTAAGCTCCTGCCGCGCGTGCCCATGACGACAGCGGCGGGCCTCAGCCGCTCCGCCTCCCTGCAGATGGCCTTGCCGGCGTCCCCCTCCACGATCCTGGCCACCGTCTTTACCATGGCCACCTGGAAGGCCTCCACGGCGAGCTTCTCCATCAGCACCTGGCTCGTGTCGTACACCACCTGGTTGTGCACGCCTGCGGGGCGCAGAGAGAGAGAGAGAGAGAGAGAGAGCGAGGTTGGATCAGCCCGACGGGAACCTACCGGAGGGACTGAAATCGAAAATCAGGGCAACTCTGTGAAGTTTCTACGCAACTGGAGACGGCGTGGATGAGGTGGAGGGTATCCGCGAGGCGGCAGAGGTGGACGAGGGCCCAATCGAGAGCGTGCTTGCTGTTGGGGCCGTGATCGACGGCGATCAGGATGTCGCGGCCGCGGCGGCGCTCGGCGAAGGCTTCCCGCTCCAGCTCCGGCTCGGGCACCACGGGAATGAGCTGCGGCAGCACCACCTCCCTCCAGCTGTACTCCGTCTCCTCCTCCACCGTCTCCATCCCCCCTCCAAAGCCCCCTGTTTTTCTCTCTCCGCCCGCCCTCCCTCGCACCAGGTCTCCGACGAGGAATCAGTCAGAGGAAACCGAAGAAAGGGGATCGCAGGGGAGGATGAAATCTCCTCTTCTATTCGGTGATGGCGTGGCGGGGCCCGGGGGGGTCCGGTCCCGGCCCCTTCAGGAGGCCGGGTTTGACCCGCAACCGGCCCCGAGCTGCCGACATGGCGGTCTGCCGTCGCGCCGCCGCACTCTGTCGACAGGTAATCCAGAAAAGAGAATTATTTCTCTATTTATTTATTGATAACGAGGGAGACCGTGGAGACAAGAACTGGCCCCTCGTGCGCGGATCGAGTTCTGAAGACCCTAACAAGACCGCGGTCGCCTCCCTTGCTTGGCGTCTCCGGGCACCATCTCTCTCATCTTCTTCTCACTCCGCAGTCTCCTCTCTGCCAAAATTGGGCGCGTCCACCCGGTCCCTTTTGCTGGCCTTGAAAAAACCCGACCACCGAGCCGCGGCGACAGCCACAGAAACAGGGAACAGCTGGGAGGCTGGCTCCCCCTTTCATCAACACCTTGCGACTCCCCTCCATCTCCGATCTTTCCCCGAAAGTCTTTTCATTTCTCGTTCCTTAATATCTCTACCCTGAACCTCCGACGGCGCATGCGTGGAATTGAAAGCCGGGGGGGGGAGCTGAGTGAGTAGAGGCTGCAGTCGTCTTTGTTCTGTCGAACCGCGTCGACTTTCCGATCACCTGCTCTCGCATCACACGATTCAGCACCTCCTGTTCGCCATCTTGCACAGTCTCCCTTTGCTCAGGGGCCTTATAACACTCACTGATCGTCCATGGTGGCCGGCGGCTCTGGCTGCCCAGCATCCGCAGGTGCCCCTCATCTCCTCCTCGGTGATCACTCATCGTCAGACGCTTCCTTTGCGCGTCTCCATTGGGACAACGCAATCGGGGTTCGATGACGATAGGTCTTGGATTGGTTCTAGTGGCTCAAAGAAAGCCGCTGGCGAGTTTCTCACAGCAACCCGATGAGCTCGCCGAGCTCCGACTCGAGCATCTGATCTTGTAAGGGCGGCGGGTACGGGGGTGTCAATGCTCTCAATGCCTTGCGACGAACACCCTCTCGCCGTTCGCTTTTTCCTGGACGATGGATTTCAAATTGGGCCATGCCAACTTGAATTGGGCTTCGAGTCGTCTACTGTTGGCGCTGTAGGAGGAACGCACGCGCGTCCCACGGCTATGTCACAGGAGCTTTGCCCCTGTGACCACTGCAGAGTTTGCACCGTTTGGGCGATGTGTTCAGGTCACCCGGAGATTGAACAAAGTTTCCCTGGGCATCCCAAGACTTGGCTTTCCTTCACAGAAAGCTGGTGCTCTTTTCAAGGCTCAACTCCTCGTCGTCGTCTATGGGGAGCGCCGAGTGTTCAGGGGGTCTCAATTCAATGGACGGTCGGACGGGGATGGGTCGGGGCGAGCACAGCAGCCTCTCCGATCTGCTGCTCCTCTGCCTGCGGGTGAGCTCTCTTCGCGCGGTTTTGCTTGGCTGAAGCAATCATTATCTGGGCATCTCCTCCCGATTGTGAGGAGATTCCAGATCGTTTCGACGACTTAGGGAGACGTTCGCCTCGCCGTGAGAAATATTATTCTTCTTCCCCGTTCCAGGGGCTCGTCGAATCTCCCTATGCCCGTCTGATCGGGGCGGCTCATTCGAGCCTCAGACTGCTCGACAGTCGGCGAAATTGTCACTGTGCTCCCGGTGGCCTCTGCGGCGATGAAGCCCGGAGGATGAGCATCCGCCTGCCGAGATCATCTGCCTCCCAGAACATATTACCCTTACCTCATGTCTCGCCGGTGGGCTAGAGTCTCCCTGAAATGCGGGAGGCCACTGCGGCTCCATCGATCTCTTTCAAAGCGAAAAGCGAGGCCGACGAGGGGTTCGCGGGCCCAGTGACAGTCGGCAGGCGGGGACAAGGAAAGGGAAGGGTGGTGGGGATTCTCAAGGGCGTAGATCTTGTCAGCTTCTGCAAATCTCATCTCCCACTAAGCTTCCTTTTTCCGCCGGTGTTGCCACTACAGCGACTGGCTGACGAAATTTCAGAGGGAAGAATTTTAGGTCGAGATATAGATACCGAAAAGCGGGTTTTCTCGGATTCCCCAGCAAGTTGCGAGCTGGGACCGCCGACAGGGAAGGATCCTACCGATCCTGTGGAGAAAAAAAGAAAGACGAATCGCCCGCACCATCACAAGGCTCTCGTTGCTTTACGGGAGATGGACTTGAGGATGACGATGACGATGCATTTGGTGATAAGGACTCTAAGAGAGGAGCGGGAATCTGTATCTGAAGGATCGTATCGGCGATCCTCAGTCATTGCAGTCAATATACGAGCTCACCCACTGCACGGTGGCGCTCTGCCCGCATCAGCGGAGGGCGGCCTCGGTGGGCGGCACCTCTTCTTTCATTCCAATTCCTTTTCCATGGATCTCAAACTGCCACAATTCAACTCGAACAAGTGGGGCGGAGAGAAGACTGTGGGTAGATATTCCTGTCCGCGGATTGGGGGAAAGGTCCCGAGTGATTGCTCTCTTCTGACAAGGTCCCGAGTGATTGCTCTCTTCTGACGAATGAGACTCCGGTAGGTAGAGAAGGGCAATTCTCTTTTTCCATCCCTCCGCTTTCTCCCGTATTGACTGGTCCACGAAGAGCCAGCGGGACGACGCGGGTCCGCTCTGCAACCTCCCTCCCTCCCTCCCTCTCTCTCTCTCTCTCTCTCTCTCTCTCTCACACTCACCCACTCTGGAATCTCCGCCGCTTCGCTTTCTGCTCACCCGCAGCGGGATGGCGGCGATTGTGTGGGCCTCCCTCCCGATCAACGAACATGACCCATTTACACTGCGATATACAAAGCTCCCGGCGACGAGCCGGCGCCTGCGACTGCCGACGGCGGCGACAATGATCTGACGATCACCCAAGTTCTTCAAGCCACTGGCAACAGAACTGCGCACCCATCCTCTGATCCCAGCTGTTGAGGAGAAGCAGATAATCTCCACCACACTCTCGGGGGCGCCGAGATCTCGAATGACTCGTGGGAAACCACTTTCTTCCGCTCGAACGCATTCCTTGGCGACGCACAAATGGATCGATAATCGCATAAATGCGCACACATTTGAAATTATTTCGGCAACTGCACAGCTACAGGAGCATCCCTCCCATCCACTGTTCTTAAAGAATAATACCGGGAATCTGAGGATCTTCTCGCCCCCCCTCCTTTCCGTCTCCTCTTGTGTCCTTCTCGCTTAGGTTTGCTTTTCCCAGCCGACTTCAATGATTCCTTTCTTCCATTTCTAGGGAGGGCGAAGATATCGGTACTATATGCCGCTGATCGCAGAAAGCGTCCACCGAGATGCTCCCAAAGTCCCTTCCGTTTCACGTCTACCTTATGGGCGTTATCTAAGCTGACATCTAGCTTAGAGATCACAAAAATCTACTGCGGCGCAACTTCGTTCGCGGTCTGACAGAACTGGGCTCGATGAGCATGCAGGCCGTGATATGGCCGGTTTCCTCTGATAGTTTTACATTCCTAGCCCACTGGAAGCGCTGATACCCATAAAAAAGCTTCAACGACGAGCTACGAACAGAGTTTTAATTGGCACCTTCCGTCGCGTCTTATTCCGCATCAAATACCCCTGCGTTAATCATCACAGAAGAACTGTACAATTCTAAAGATGGACCCATACGGCGGTTTGCCAAGGCCTTCTAGTAGTCACTCTGCGCCGACAGACCGAAGCGGCGTCACTTGTTCGAGCGAAGGAAGGGAACGGGGCGCTGCGTGTGGGCGGCTCGTTGGGTGGGGGCGGGTTTGAGGTTTTGCTCGGTTCGAAGAAAGAGGAGAAAGGGTCTCGAATCCCCCCCGGGCTGGATTCAAGTCAGAGATTGGAATATGGAGATATTTCGGTCCCTTTGAACTGGAGTGGCCGGCCGTTGTGCGGCGTCCGCATCTCCGAATCGGTGGAATTCCAATCGCAGAGATCGCCTCAAAGCGGGATTCTTCCCGCAGAGAGAGACGCGTCCGTCTCCCGGGCATCGGCCTTGCCACGCCGCCGTAGCTGTCGGGATTCTCGTACAAACAGTTCGTACTCGATACACGTAACGCCCGAAGGCGATGAGGACCTGTGTGATGGGGAGGGCCGGTGCGCTGATTATCTTCACGCAGACCACGGCTTTTCCGAGGGTTCTGTGCGTGAAACAGGTCTCTCACTCAGCCGGTGGTCCCTCAGCTGACGACAGCAAACGCTGCCGACGTCAGTCAGCCGGACGGGTGGGATCATTTGTGGCGAGATTGATTTGTGGCGGTGACATTGACGTCGCATTGCATGCCACAACCAGAGAGAGAGAGAGAGAGAGAGAGAGGAGGTTCAAGAACTTCCCACTCGGTGAGCGAGTCAGATG